>OX030978.1:13058395-13665574 GCA_943735965.1 Eupithecia abbreviata
TGATAAAGGACATTACCAAATATTTAATCAGATTAAGAAGAGTTCATTTAATTTATATTTTAAGGCCTCTTTGTCCAACAAAAAAGGAGACATTCTTTAAACGTGCCGTGGTCAGTTTAGCACCTTTTGTATGTCCGAGAGATTAAGAACAGCCTGATCCGAAAATGTTATTTAAATTGCGGAGGTAAATACGAGACAATGCTGGACCATGAATCAGAGCTTGGTTGTTGGCCTCATACGAGTCCGTTACGGGCTTAAAAATGTGGACCTTCACACCATTCTGTATCATTATTACTGAGTAACAAAAGAAGGCCGTATATAAACTTGAGCAAGGAAATTCAATGTTGATTCGTAGGCGAGGTGGCTAGATTTGAGAAAATACTGTTTTCTGAAAATATGGTAAAAAACTCGTTATCAGGATTAAACTCGCCTATGTATGTACATAGCAAAAATAAAAATAACTTAACTAAATAGGATATGTATCCTATTTATTTCAGTTATTTTTTGGTCATTAATATTTTTATTGAATTTATTTATTTATTCAAAGCATTACAACTATTTTTACAGGTATTAGGTACCTAAAACAATAGTGTAGTATTTATGTGTAGTTATTTTGTTTGTAATGTATTATGCTGACAACTCTATTGTATTAGGTCATACCTGTATGAATTGATGTACAATTGTTTTGAATAAATACAATACAAAAATGCGTGGGGCATTCTTCGAATCACAGCATTCAAATTCTGACGGCTTAAACAGGATTTATAAGAAAGCGATTAAAAAATCATGCGCTGCGGACTGTGTGCGACTTTAATCGGAAACTGCCAAAAATCCGCTTCCTCTCTGGCGTCCGAAACGTACCTCGAAAACGTATATACCTATAGGATGTCATCATCATCATCAGCCTATGTTAGTCCACTGCTTTCATAGACTATACAATAAAAAAATACTTTTTTGTACATCATATACAGATCATTACAAAAGACATTACATGCGACAAGTACAATGTTCGGCCTTATCGCTTAGAATCGTTCTCTTCCAGGCAACTTATTATAATAGGATTAAACTCATTTAAAACAGGATATTTACCATGATTTGATTTATGAGTTTTCCAATATTTCGGCACAGTTTTATGCGCCATGATCACGGAATAAATAAATAAATAATGCTGTGACAGCATTATCTAGCCCCATGGTAAGCAGAGCTTGTGTTATGGGTAAGTTAAGTACTAGATAACTGATATACATAATACAATATATTACATAGATAGATATTTTTTATTATACATAGAAAACGACCAGAACACCCGGAACAAATATCTGCAGATCGTACACACAATTGTTTCGAGGCGGGAATCGAACCCGCAACCTCCTGCGTCGCAGTCGGACCTTCGCCCACCGCGCCACATCGGTCGACGAAAAATGACTGAAATGAGTTAATGCTAATAACCATGATAGTTTCAAAAACCTATAGGATATCATAAATAGACTCAAGTAAGACGCAGGACCAACAGCAATCCTAGTAAATGACAGGATGGCGGACCACAGTAACTGCAATGCAAGAGTCGTGTCTCGCCAAAACGCAAGGACAATGGGCGGACGTACTACTGGCCCAACAAATTGACGCAGGCGCGTGCAAAATGCTGCGCATACGCAATACGCATGCTTGCACGTGGCTAGAACAGTAATCAGCTAGCAGGACACAGCCCGTTAAATTCTATTGATTTACAAGTGTATTTTAATGTCCCACACAAGCTTTGCTTTCTTTCGGGTTGATGAAGCTGTGTAATACTTTTGATTTTTTTGATGTTGCATTTATAGCAACACTTTTTTATGGATTTTAACCCTTAACTGTAGTGGTGAAAAATAGTCAGGTATCTATAGTCGTAGGTCCGCGGGTCGTGGGTCCACCTATTTTAGATAATTATTTAAAAAAAACTACAAAATAGAATAAAAATTTTACACTGTTTTATTCTATTTTGTATATCGAATAATCGTAGTTTTACAACGCGGCACACCCCGTGATTTTTACACGCGTTCAAAGATTGAACCTGGGTCCATTGGACCCACAACTATAGTTAAGGGTTAAGAGTAACCGCAGACTAGCGTATTTACAGATCCAATGGTCTGACGAGTTCTACTAGTTTGCAACATTAAAAAAAATATATATACTTTCAGCATAAAATCAACCATGTTTCATGTCTGATTCTAATTTTTTACTTATTTTTGTTTTGCTTTATTCGGAAGATAAACAGTTTTACACACTTAACAGAATATTACCTTAAGTAATAAAAAAACTAATAACCATTTATGTGTCCTCTCATGTAACATCTAAAGGATTGCTTGATTGCAGAGGAGAAACAAAGAAACAGCTCAGTCTTGTAACACACTCCTGATCCCCGTGAAGGCATTGACAAAATGAAGTAATAATTCTAATCCTTGTCTAAAAAGAATTATCATAAAGTAGCTTCAAAGAATACAATGTGTAAACAAGATTTTAAGGATGAGCAAACACGCATAATTTTTGTATCAAAAAGTAGATAAATAATAATAATAAATCGTTTATTGGTACATGACATGGAAAAAAAAACAGTTTTGAAAAACGATGTCATCTGCAGTAGTTTAACACTGTGTCGCAGAATGACAACGCCCTCCTCACAAACCAGTACGATTAGCACTAATGAATACATTTTAATACTTAAAGTCTAACCTAGTCTAATAAAGTTATTATTTAGTTGATCGATGAGGTGATTTTTTTGAACCGTTTCCAATCTGTCTGATCCTATGTATGCTTAGATCTTTAAAACTACCTACACAACGGATTTTGATGCGTTTTTTTTTTAATAGAAAGAGTGATTCAAGACTAAGGTTTATAATTCTCAATCACTTCCTATGTTCAAAAAACTGCTGCATCTGCATTATTTATCCATATGAAAATATTGACAGCTTTATCTTAGGTCTATTTAACTTTATTATAATATGTTTGTTATTTAGGTATTATGGTATGTAGTGTAAGTATTCGTAGTTCTTTTCTTTTCTTTATCTATATATTTATTAAAGTACCACCGTCTATATTGTTCCTTCATGTCCAGTCCATCCCAAGGCTGCCTGGAAGAGATCGCTCTCTCGCGATCTCTCTCTCGCGATAAGGCTGCCATTTATACTTCCTTTATTCTATTGTATATTTCTGTATTGTTTTCTGTTTTGTGTGGATAATAAAGTGTTTTCTATGTATCTATCTAATGTAATGTATATTTCACGCGGGCACAGCCACGGGGTGCAGTTAGTTAACTCATAAGGTAGGTATTCAGAAGGGCCCGATACCTCCGACGGCTGCTGTGAAGGGCTCGATGCAATGTCGCTACAGGTTCTGCCCACATGCGCCCACGCATTTCGTAACTCGCTAATGAACTGTCAAATACAGGTCAGTAGTGTAATCGGCGTTTATCGGCGAGGGAAAGTGGAAGATATGAGCTCATCGGAGGGCAGGATGTAGACTCTATGTATCATCGAATTGAAGACGAAAGTTTGGATGGGTATGTCGATGGATGGATGTTTGTTAGGTTAGATTATCAGTTAAGTATAGAGTATCTATACGACAAAAAGCCTGGAATCAAACATAGATTTTTTATCCCAAAAAACAGCTCATGAGAAATGACCTTTCCATAGAAATTCATAGACACGCGGCTTCGTACACAACGCGTGCGAAGCCGCGGGAAGAAACTGTTATTTTTATAAAACATTTTTTACAATCAGCATATTGTTATATTGACGTCGCAAGCATGCTCCCTAACCAGCCTAGTTTCAAAACTATCCGAACCGCGAAGAATCTATTGATGTGTATATAATACATATATCGTCGAGTGATATAATGTATTGTGTATATAGTCGAGTGATATAATGTATGCACATTTCTCATACAGTATTTTTAAGATGCCGACAAAGCTAAGCATGTGTGCGGGGTCGTGGGTTCATGACTCGGGAAGTTGAGTTGCGATAGCAAGGTAAGCAAAAGATAAGGGGTCATTAGGTTATGAACACGATACTTTAGTCATATTATAATTTCCCTAAAAAATATTAACGAGTTCAAATTGTCCCGATTTGTTTTTACGAAGAAGAATCCTAGCCTAGATCTCTAACGGTTAACAAGTAGCTTGGTTATTGTTTGGTTTGTTTATGGTTATAATTTTTTTTATATCACTATCAATAATAAAGCCTTTTTATTTCCTTAATACATAGAATTTACGAAATTTCATAATGAATAGAATAATATTATATGACACTTAATTATATAAAAGATTAGATTTAAATTAAATTAAAAATTAATGATGCGTGTTAAGGACCTCTCATCGAGTGAAGGCCTCCTCCATTTTACTCCATGCTTTTCTGTCTTGAGCTTTGATTAACCAGTCTATGCCAGCTGATTTGTTAATTTCATCTATCCATCTCTCTTTTGGTCTGCCTCTGGTTCTTTTGTTCTGTGGTCCTGTCCATGTTGTTATTTTTTTGATCCATTTGTTATCATCCATGCGCGCAATATGGCCAGCCCATTTCCATTTTAATTTTTTACAGTGTTTCAAAGCATCGATGACATTTGTGGTTTGTCTTATAACTGTATTTATTTTTCTGTCACTTTTCTTTATATTTAGTATACTTCTTTCCATAGCTCTTTGGCATACCTGTATTTTATTTCTTGTGTAGTTATTGTTGATCCAAGTTTGGCAGCCATAAGATAGACATGGTAGTATGCATGAATCTAGTATTTTCTTCTTAAGCTTTAATGGATTTATATCACTATCACTATGATAATGTTCTTATCAATTGCGAATGTCTTAATTAGAATACATATGTTATGATTCGGTTACCTACGTATTTCATAACATTTTCTAATTCAAATTCACATTAATAACACACGGGTAGTCAAAATGACATGATTTTCCTTCCTTGTCACTTTAGTAACAGAACAGACTGCTTGTCTATCAAAATATATTATTATAAATTTTATTCGTGCTTTACATTAATAAAATAATTTGCTTCATCCTACTAATATTATAAACGCGAAAGTTGCCGTATGCATGGATGGATGGATGTTTGTTACTCTGTCACGTAAAAACTACTGAATGGATTTTAATGAAACTTTACCTAAATATAGCTTATACATCAGAATAACACATAGGCTATATTTTATCCCGGAAATCCTACGGGACCGGGAACTACGCGGGTGAAACCGCGAGTCGCTGCTAGTTAATTATAAGTACGTAATATACCCGTTTATTTTTAGTCTCCTGTACATATTTCCTTGAGTCGGCAATGTGAGCATTGTAAACATGTTACATAGGTATATTTAATTCAGGTTATGGTGACTAATCAAACTATTCTACAAGGCTATACCAGTGGCTATATGTACTTTGATATTCCAACCTTTTATGTCTTTTTAATACCAAAGCGGGCTGACAACAAACCACTCGTCCTAGACAAAGTAAAGTAGCTACTTAAACTTATTTATGTTCACAATGGACACAATGAGCTACCTGCAGATAAATCTCACGTGAGGGGTCCACGAGGAGTAGAGATGTACCAATAGAGATCAAAATAGAAGCTGAAGACAGGGCGCTGGCTGTGGCGCTCATTGGGGGAGGCCTATGTCCAGCATGACAAACATGGACAAACATAGGCTGACGATGATGATGAATATAAATAGAGATCAACCAGAAGCTGCTAAAATAATTATTTGAATCCTACTAATATTATAAACGAGAATGTTTGTATTTATGGATGTTAGTTACTATCTCACGCAAAAACTATTGAACGGATCGGGCTGAAATTTTGCATACAGGTAGTTCCAGGCCCGAAATAAAACATAGGCTACTTTTAATCGACTAATAGGAGCTAGATGTGCTCAATAACTAACTGAGGCTAACTTTGCAGAAAATAAATTCAATATTAGTTATCTATGACATTTAATTTTTGGACATCTATACGAGTGAAAGATTTTATTGCTTGCATTGTAGTTATGAAACAATTTAGGTTGATTAGTAAAGTCATTAGAAAGAGACCGAAATCATAGTGCACAATTCGCAATACACAGTATAACAGTTAATAATATATATAATCATGACTAACTTTAATAATAATCATGACCCAATTCGTAGTTTCCTCAAATGTTGCTCGGTTTCCTAATATACGTTTTAAGTTTCCCATCTAATTATATATTTCGTAAAACCAACTGTCGTTCATACTAACCTCATCGGTCCCTATGTTGATATAGTTATACCATATTATATTCAAAAGCTATGCCCTGAGTTTAGATGCTGGATGCTTCAAGCTGAAAACAGGGCGTTGTGGCGCTCATTTGGGAAGGCCTATGTACAGCAGCGGACTAACATAGGCTGATGACATCGACTACGTATAAGATAATATTCAAAAGCTAGATGTAATCTTACCGGCTAGGCGCCTTCTGCGCTCGCCAAAAGTCCGGTAACGCTGTCATCGCCATCTGCGGTCAAAAGCATAAAAAACAGAGGCTAGAGCTAGATAAGTAATTGTCCCTCCTGGGAGCAAATAAAGCATGGGCCTGGTGTCGGTACACGGTCGCACGACGCCGCCACACGAGGGACAAATCCGTGCGCGATCGCCATCTGCGACTGTGCGCCAAATACAGAGCGCATGCCCACGTGCATAGACTTTAGATGTTTTAGCTACGCGTCGCGGTTGAACGATGGGGCTGAGATTGATGTGTGGTGCAGTGGATAGTTAATTTGTCTTCTTAAATTTTTTTTACTTCGTAAAGTATGCCAGTCCTATCATAACCTAAACTTATAACTAACAAACAAAACAAAAGATACAGCAAAATAAAAACATATAAATTGTGGCTATTTTAAAGGGAGTCACTGATGCATAAAAATTTTGAATAATGAGACAGCCGCTGCTGAATCTGGTTCCGCTAAAATGTTAATAAATGTACCTAAATCAAATCTATTTAAATTACGTTCAATCATCATTGCCTCCCTTCGATCTTTGAATTTAACGCCATCAAGATGTGGTGCACATCATCTAGGACTCCGCAAACATCACAGTTTGGGGAGTCCGTTTTTCTCATAAGGAACCCAAATTTCTTTGATGGATAATGACCAGTTCTTAAAAATGTTTCTCTAACTCTTTCTTTCTGTCTATTTGCGATTTGTGAACATTGTACGGTGTTGGTCATTAGCTGAACAGCTGATATTGTTATTGTAATTCTGCATTCATTCCATGACTATGAAATTTCTATGACTGGAGACTATAATAGGCAATTCAAGTCATTAGCTGAACTTATGTGAGAGAAGAGGTTATATTGTTCCGTTGTTTTTTTTTTTTTGCGTAGTCATTGGTTATTGATTGTAGCATCTGTCATTAGATTTGCATAAATTTCCAGTCGAGAGTAGGAACTAAAATGCACTTAAAATTAAATGTAATATGGAGAGATAGAATATTTTTAAAAGAACTACTGGAAGAAGTTACCCATAAATTCCAAACGTGACCCACAGTGAACATTTTTGTCATGTCTTTGGTAAACTAACACCGGAATATACTCTATCGAGACAAACTACCTGCTTAAGTACCTCAACAGTAGTTATTAAGTCGTAGGCTGGGCCAGATATTTGAGCCGTGTGGGTGCAAGGCCAGCGTAGGTTTGATTCCCGTCTCGACAATATGCCACGAGTTACTACACTGTTAGATTTTATTGAATTGTAATATTTTTATTGGAAACACTTTCAATGTTGACAATTTGTGAGATGGTTTGGTAGCTTTTGTGTTGATAAATAATTTGTTATTTTGTTAAATTGTTATGCTGATTATGCTTTTGTTGGTTTCGACAGGTTCTAAATTTAGCATGGGACCTCCCAAAGTGAAAGCGTCAATGACAGAAACCGTTGCGAGTTTTAAGACGTTAAAAATATTAGAAAACGGTTAAGCAATAGCTAAGCATACTCTAGACTTAGTAGGTATTCAAATGACAGGAACTTGTCTCGCCAAATATATTCGCGAAAACCGGTTTATGTTTACGTCTTTTTCCCAAAACGGCGTGAACACTGTGTGAATTGGTTTTTGAACGATTGCGTTGGACACATAGCAACGTGTCCTCTGACAAATCTTGTCCTGTTGATCGTAACATTTGATAAAATATTTACTGCACACAGGTCATTTGTGCTTATGACGTTCAGATTATACAAAGAAGAATAGAAGGCAAGATCACTGGAAATTAAGTAAATTAAAAGGAATATGGTATGGTATGGTAAGTGTACTCCTATTTCCGCACTTAAACTCCGATTGGTCCTTTGTGCGTAGTGTGTTTACTAGTTTAACCAGCCTAACTCCGTCCAGAAGCGGAGAATACTCCTAGGATCTTCACAGGCTTCGCGGAGTGACCTCGGGTGGTCGAGGATTTCTAGTCGTTGCGCTGTTACTCCCTCGCATTCCAGGACTACGTGGGCAGCTGATTCTTCGTCGCTCATGCATCCTCTGCAGAGAGGGCTGTCTGTTGCTGCAATGGTGAAAAGGTGTTTGTTTAGTGGGCAATGTCCTGTGAGTGTCCCCGTGTATTAAAAGGACTAATTTGATATGCGCACGATAACGCTGATAATGATGTTTAATATTTTTGTCATGGGATAAACTTTCCATAAACAATCGGTGTCTTTGAAAGTTATTCAGCAGTACCTAACTGTTCACTATCCCTCCAAAATAGGTACCGGAAGTAGCTTGTTCACAGATGTCTTGCCTACGCAAGTTAATTTGCCGATGGACAAACAGACAAACATTTGATGGCCGTGGGCGTCTTAAGCGACTTGTTTAGAATCTACTGGTTTAGAACAAAGTTAGCCAAATGTGGTCGGAAGGAAACAGGTTTTCGGAATTTCGGCAAGCCTTTATTAAATGGCTTTGGGCATCGATCGCTTTGGGTATTAATTCTTCGTTTTGGAATCGCTAATCTTATCTTCAGCTTTTAAAAAAAAAACTGCCTGATCTGGTTTTCTTGGCTCTAAAGATAATAATTAATAATAAATTTCGGCGGATAAGAAATATCAGAGATTACTTCATAAAGATCGTGTTTCTCCTGTGTCACGTATTTTTGTAGGTCATCATTTTTTCTAGCAATATCCCTTCTAATTTCTAGTGACAG
This sequence comes from Eupithecia abbreviata, assembly GCA_943735965.1. Lineage (NCBI taxonomy): Eukaryota > Metazoa > Arthropoda > Insecta > Lepidoptera > Geometridae > Eupithecia > Eupithecia abbreviata. The sequence goes on from OX030978.1 coordinate 13,067,555, forward strand.
TATCAACCTCAGTAATTTTCAGGCTTTCATCATAACTACGGCCTAATTGTGGTAGACTGAAACCCTATCCTAACCATAACTACACGCTTACCAAGCTGTCAATTCAGTTATTACAACACAGTTCTGAGTAACCATCAATGTGGCGTTGGGTAGTAACTGCTTGATATTCTGCGGCTCGCGGTTGTGGTTTACCGAAATTGCATCAACATGTGAAATGGCTATCATGCTATTGATATTTTATGGATAAGCGTAGGAGATGAGATAGATTAGCTTTAGATTCTTAGCGCCAAGCGGTTGCTAATTTGTTTTCTAGTTTTAGGTATACGAGATCATGTACCTAGATAGGGGTTCAGAATACCGATTATAAATAGTTCTTGTTCTTCTCTTTTTTTACTACTGCAGAAATGAATTAAACATGTCTTCAGCTCAGATTTAGATGTAGTTTCATGAGCCCCGACTCTGTAAAGATATCAATTGTATTTGGAATTAACAATTGTAATAATCCTGACGAATCTCAACCATAAGGTAATAGAAATAGGAGTTTCATACTAGATGCAACGTACCAGATCTCTTTTGGTTGGTTCTTGTTGGTTCGTTCGCTGTTCAGAATCAGGCCCTAAGTGCTGGTCGATGTAAGAGTCGATGAAATGGCTGTAGTGCTGTTAACGCATCGTTCTGATAAACGTAAATCAATGCGCTTGCGCAGGGATGTGTTGGTACTGTGACGATGCAGTAGGAGAATGGCGGGATATTGATGTTTGAAACGAACGATGATTATGTACGTATGCGGAATAATATCAATAGACTAGTTGTGTGTGGTCCTCGCCCGCGTTGAAATGTCTGTGCAATTTCACCATATTTTCTCACCGTTTAAACCTTCCCTGGACTACGACATATATTTCAAAACTAAAATCAGCTGAATCGGCCCAGCCGTTCTCGAGTTTTAGCGAGACTAACGAACAGCAATAGATTTTTATATATAAGAAGATCAATATACATTTTTCGCACACTAAATTATTTGACGACGAATTGTTCGATTAGAACTAAAGTAAATAATCAAAACACCTACATTCATTTCGTTTGAATCATTTTAGTTGAAACAATAAAACGAAAAAAAAGTTTTGGCAACAACGGGCAAACTCAACCACAACGAATGAATCCTCAAAAGGAGTCCTGCAGCTTTTTGATCAGGTAGACTCTGAGGGACGTCCAGGTATAACACAGAGTATAATTAGCTACTGGTGTACACAGATCCCATGGTCACCCCAGCCCCTGTAGCAATCGTACTGCGCCTGCTCTTTCAGAAGCGCCATTTATTTCATTGGATGCGAGCGCGTAGGTCGTCGACCGACCGCGCCACATGTTGCTGAACAATGCACTTTTGTTTCACGGTAATAAACATAATATTTGGGTCTTAGATGGCTCAGCGAAACGATGTGTCTTGACTTCCAATGTAACTGCCCATTTTGGTCGCCTGCGAGTTAGTTGTAGGTATGAAGTAAAGTTAGTTGTAGGTATGTGCTATGAAGTAAATCTGGGGATACAAATTACAGACTACTCACCTTTGTATCTCTAGTACTGCTAAAGAATAAAGTATGGCAAAGCCTGCTGGGATTTTAGCACCATTTTCATTTAATTTATTCATGAATTCTCATAACATTGTGTTGGAAGTTTTTAAGAAAATATAAGCTTTCTATCATTGTCATCAATTGGGTTGTTTTCACTCATATACCTATATATTTCAGTTTGATTGTGTGTCCTACGGTTGTTAATTATTAATAAGGAACACTTATTATAAAAATATTAGGTTTCCGTAATGGAGAGTCATCAATCTGGGACAAGAGGTCCCGCGTCTGACCACAGCCTCTTAGGGATGTCACCTTGTAATGAGCTGCGTCCGCGCAGAATATAATAACTAAATAAATAATGTTGGACAATCCACCCAGCATCATCTAGCCCCAAGCTAAACAGAGCTTGTGTTACGTGTACTAGATGATTGATTACATAGATAAACTCGTCGGTTGCTTGATTTCGTGACGAAGTTCTTAGCGGATCCCGTACCGTATGTCGCGGGTTCAAATCCCACCGAAATAGAATTTATTCGTTAAAATATATTTTTTCCTAGATGTTAAGTGATTTATAATACGTTTTAACTTGACGAATAAAAGTTTTAGGTTTAATTTTTGCACTGTAAGAATTCCCTTTTTGTGATTGGCAGCCCTTGCACCAGTCCACTTGTCGCTGATTGGTCAAAGTGGTTGATAGCAGCCCGCTGATTGCTTGATTGATTCGACCACGTTCCGCAGCCTCCAGAGTCTCGATTGTTTTGTGCCACTAATTCAATTGTATTTTGTGTAGCCAAAGCACCAATTTTGGGCACTCGATCCATCAAACTGATGGACGTAAGAGTTTCAATATAATAGACAAATTCTTTTATGATGATTTAGAAAGGTTTAAACTTTAAGTCAACACATCTAGTTTGGACTGTTACCCATCTTTTTGCGCCTTTTGCAATGCATCGGTGGTTTTTGACTCCCGGACAAACCTCGTCCTCTGCCTGCACGTCGCAGGAAGTGGCGTGTTCGATTCCCGCCTTGGAATAAATGTTTGTACGATGTGCAATTTATTCAGGGTGTTTTGGGTATTTTCTAAATATATTAAAAAAAGTAACTATCTATGTAATGCATTTTGTATATCAGTATTATCAGTCAACGTGCCCCATAACACAATGTCGCAAAAAAAAACAATCCAAGATTATTTTTCTGAGAAATGTGAGTAAGGTATAAGATTGGTACGTAGGTACTTATTATTTTCTCTATTGTTGATCGCTTTCTACCAACATTTTATAATCTGATACCTCGTTCACTATCATATTACTAGACTACCATATGCGTCCATAATACCGATTGCCTATCGCTAAGACTTAAATGTACAAAGCAGTGCCGGTGTCCATTTCATTGTCAATAACAATAGCGACTGAAGAAGCCACTTTAAGCTATTTCCTAATTATTTGATCACCTCCGCGTACTATCTCCACGTTCTCGTTCATAAAATAAACAATACGCTGATTCGAGACCGGATTCTTAATTATTTGGACATTGGATTAATCAGTCGTAGAAAGTTTTGATAAACATTGGGTTATATAAATAACTAGCGGACCTTCCCGGCTTCGCACGGTTTTAGTACGGATCCCTAACTTTTTTGAAAATATAATATATGCCTATGTTCACCGGGGATAGTGTAGCTTCCCAACGGTGAAATAATTTTTCAAATCGGTCCACTAGTTTCGGAGCCTATTCATTACAAACAAACAAAAAATCAAACCTTTTGCTCTTTATAATATTAGTATAGATAACCTTGCATGTTAGGTACATCTCTAAATCTTTACAGGAAGTTTTACAGCAATATATTGAAAAGCATTTGCCTTTATTTGACAAACAAGGCATTTTGGATTCCTGGTTGCATTTTCAGTGGATGAAAGCAATGATAGCTGGGAGAGTGGACTGCCCGTACACCAGGCACTGTTGTGAGCGCCACCTTCCCAGCAATCCTTTTAGTTTTTAAGATTATCTTGTCTATTTACTAATATGAGTGTAAATGCTTGAAATAAATACTTTTTATTTTTATTTATTTATTTATTAAAGTCATTTGTTGTTTGAAATTTAATATTACCTTAAAACCCAGTCAAATATGCACTCGCACTTCCAAAGTTTTGTTTATTAACTATTTTACTATAAAAATTATCGCATTCATGAATTCATTTATTTCTTTGCAAAGAAATGTACTTGTCAATTTAAAACTTTGAAAACTATCGGGACATTTACCATGATCACGGAATAACTGAAGATGCCACTTGATTGTTATTCCGGAATCATGGCGCTTGAAACTATGACAAAATATTGGAAAGCTCAACACTCTAATTATGGTGAATATCTTGTAAAAGGACTTTAGTCTTGACAATCTGATTCTTCCCAACACGTTTTTTTTTTAATAAATGGTGGTGGGTGAGTCTTCTTGGTTAATAAAAGTGCAGAAGAGATCTAGCACTTCTTCATCGTTGATTCTATTACTGTATTGTTGAATTTTCTATACTCTACCTATAAGTATTAAGTAATTATCTATCAGATATGTATGCAATAATTAGAGTACGTAGGCGTGTCCATATCTCCCCTTCCGTACAAATCGATCCCAATTAGGAGCCATTCAGCTGCTCTGTCACACATTAATGATAATGATGGAACTAATTAAACTTCGATAGTAATAAATTATTATAATTTATAATATCCCCTTTGTTTCCGATGGGTTGTAAAATGTGTTCTTATTATAGAAATATGTTTTACAATGGCACATTGTTATAATTTTGCAACTAAATGATTACATTGAAATCTGCCAAAATGTCGAATGCGTGGTAATTTTATTTTATGGAAAGATTTTTGTAATTTAGACCTATTTTTCTTTCTACTTTCACTGTGCCGGTATAATAATTGGTATGTTTAGGATGTGTGTCGTCAACTTGTATTGATTTTGTCATTGCTCTGTCCATTTAGCTCTACTACGTGTGTTACATAATGGAGGGAATTATTTTGGTTCATGTATATCTTAAGTTTCGAAACTTTAAATTTTATGGACTGTTATATTTCCCAAACAATATCAAATAATAATAAATAAATACTTTTACATTACCATAAAATAAAATGTGCCACATATCAGCTGAGTGTTGCAGGTACATCGTCTTGCAATCAAAGGCCAAGCCCTCGGAAATAATATTGATAAGCTCTTATGTTTCTGTTTCCTTTCATTTAGGACAGGAAATGATCGGAGCTTTTGATCATACTATGTTATTATAAAATTTCAAACAAAAATTATTGTAATTTTTTTTATCTCCTCTGTCTAACCCAAATATTGCGTAGACTATAAAATTTTAGGACACTCCCTACTTCATGTCTTCTAAAACCGCAACCGTCCGTGACTTTGTCCAGCGTCTTACCTGAGACGCAGAAAATTTCATGTGAGTCAAAGCATCGTCCTTTACGATAATTTTATACCTATTAAAGCAGAGCTATATCTTTGATATTCCTTAACATGTGTTTAATATTATAATTTTTGTCATTATTATTAATTGTTGGCCCCTTTACAGCCAATCATTTATTCATTTTTGTGTTTGTATGTTAAATAAGAGTCACTATGTTGTCTGTTGTTTTATTATCTCTACTTCTATACAATCCCTTATCGTGTTTCATATATAAATAACTAGCTGCGCCCCGCGGCTTCGCCCCCGAAGCCGGAAAAATCCATGTATCAAATGGTTTAAATGATAAAAAGTCCTGTCTCCGTACGTCTCCTGGTTCTAAGCTACCTCCCCACCGATTTTCAGCCAAATCGGTTCAGTCGTTCTTGAGTTATAAATAGTGTAACTGACACGACATAAGATGATAATTAAGTCATATGTACAAGTAAATTAGATTAAAACGACACTAAGTGTATCAACACGTAGTAGTACCTACGGTGGAATAAATAAATAAAATGAAAATGAAAAATATAGGATAAGACAATAGCCAAATACGTTAAAACCACGAAAAAAATTTAAACTTTTTAATTTTCTGAAAAGCTCGCAGTGCCGCTCCCTTCCTTACCAGACGTTTATGACCTGTCTGATGTCTGATGCAGTCAGACACCCTCAGGATACAAACCACTAAGGCGTATCGGCACGCCACCATTTTATATTTCATTTTATTTCCAACTTTCCTAGTGTTATTATTGATGTCCCTACACATTACAACATGGGGCAGTGAAGCGAATAATTATGGATACAGTGAAGGAAATACGTTTTTGAACAGTCTTCCTTTCAAAAGCTTCATATTATGAGATAAATTGTTATGTAATTATTTTTGTCATATTCTATTTATATATTCGTATTTTATTTCTTGCATGTTAGTTTATAAATAATAAATAAATTATGCAGGTATTTCTACTAATACATTATCCGCAGTAGGATCACAAAGCTTGCTTGGTGGTTGACTTGGTTACGTCAATTTAATATAAATAATTCATTCCACTTATTATAAACTTATTCAAATAAGTTCTAAGACAAAATAAATAATTAAAGTAACATAAAACAAAAATGAATGTATGTGTAACTATGTACCTCGTGTAATGGGCAACGCAGATAATATAGTAGGTATCCCAAATATGGGTTGCCATGGGTGGCCTTGCCTTGAAATTTTTTTTTTTTTTACTATGACGTCCTAGATTATCAAGTTTTTTTTGTTAGAGGCGCGTATAAAGCATTTACCTTTTTAAAAACGTTAATTTTTTTCGTCAGGGACTGTACTTAGTCGGAAATATTTTTGGTATAATAAACAGCGAAATAAAAACAAATTTACTATCAAGGGGAGTGTTTAGAATTTGAGGGGATGTGATTTGTTGAGCCTGTCTGCATGTAAGTTCTTTTAGTCACGATTTGTACATTGTTGTAACTAAATCGAAACAGGGATAGTTTCATCACATGTATGGTGCACTATCAAAGAAAGAAATGCATTAATAAAAGAATAAATTCATGAGTCCCTAACTGTAAGTATTTAAGATATACCTAACTGGTGGTTCAGACGCGTACCTAGTTACCCACCATTTCATAAGTCGTAGTGCTGTAAAAACGTACAACAAAAACTGAACTAATAAATTGATCATTACATCCCATTTATATTCTTCTCCGTCAAGATAATTCCAATTTACCACAGGGCCCCATGAAATCTGTCCCGAGACATACGACCATTATTGAGCAGTCAATCTTGCAAAAACTTGCCAAAAACATTAACTGCCCAATACACTTTTCCAGTTACCCATCAATTTTTTCACGGATAAGTCTTATACGGAACCAATCATATTAGAGTTGGGGCATTTTACGATGCCCACAATGGCCACCATAAAAAGGTAGAAGCTTTATGTCTTAATGCAAAACGGTTAATTACTTATCATCCGTCAATCATTGATATGCCATGATTATCGAGTACCTTTTCATCGCCGTATCATTTCATCGTGTACGGCTATAATTTTGATTGTGATTGGTACATCGCGACGAATATGGCATGACTTATAGGCCATTAAGTGTATCAGGAGAGATAAAATCAGGCTGTACGTTTTTGGAAGGCTTTTACGCCGAGAAAACAAACACGGGGCGGGGACAACGGGGCATGATGAATGACGAGAAAAATCCCATCAACAACTTTCAATAATTCAATTGTAATTGTAAGTGATTGTGTTCTTGAGATTTTTCTGAGAGTGAGGGAATAGATATTCCAAACACAGGTGTGTACATACTTGGACACTATAATATTTTCTGCGCACTTAGCTAGTTGAGACTGGAAACTTTAGAATCCAAAAATGTCTCAATTTTAAAACAAATGTGCATTGCTTTGGATTGAAATTCCAATAATGTTTGTTTTTTATTTCGACTCAATCAGAATTGTATAACATCTTAAAAAGTAGTGACTCATACCTTGTATTTCGTCATTCCTATTACAAATTCCGTATTGGACCGTATTTGATAACTGGTCGAAATTCGAAATGCATTAGTAAGTGTTGTGACCATTACGGGTCCATTAGCTGGTCACATTAGTAAACCTTAAATAAAATAAAATGTTGCTACTTTACTATCGAGAACTAGATGCATAGGACTGATTCAAAAATATTTTTTGGGCGATTCGGCAGCGAAGGTTCGAACCATTCGCTGTGCGAATCCACTAAAGACCCCATAATGAGCTATAGTAAACATCAAAAACCACAAAATTAGGTACCTACATCAAAATAAACACACATGGAAGTGTGACAGCCTAGTTCCAAATTTAGTGTTACCATTCTATTTAAGAAAATAAAAAAGCAAATAAAATTTCAAAACGCTCGGTTTATTTTCTTTTCAAATGCCGGCTTAGGTAGTTTTGGCCTTCCTAAGAATTTTGATGCTTTCTATAAGGTCGTTAACTTATTAACGACAATACTCATTATGACACCACTTTCGTCACTTTGACGTTTGTTATCTTTAGTGATGGTCATTTGTCAGGTGGCTATATTGATATGACTCTATCATCAGAAGTACTTAACTATGCTTATGTTCGACTATTAGGTGCTGTAATTTAATGATCTTGAATATTAAATGTGTCAGACATTCTACCCGTTATTGCCAAAATGGTATTCGTGACCCAAAATCCACAATTAAATAACTTTTATTATTTTACATGCCTTTTTCCATGTTGGCCATTAATCTTCGCGATGATAACTGAAATCGGCCGGGAAATAATTAAAAGTAATGGCTCTTTCTCTTTGATATTAATTACTCCTGTCAAAATTATGTTTCGCCCGGTTTTTGACATACGACGCTTTTGATGATCGTGTCACGCCCAGTGCCCGCTCCATTGTACCACGGCATGCCACCTAGCCTCTAGAGAGGTTCATTCTGTGGAGCACTCATTAAAAATTGCATACTTTTTAATGAGATTATGTACAGTAGGTATTTAAATGGTATTCATATAAACTGAATTAAAACGATTGTTTTGTCAAGCAAAATTTTCCAGAATTTTCATTCCATTCTACGCCATTTCCAAAATTCAAGATACATTATTCTCTATTTTTAGGTTCAATAATATTTCAGATCAAATTGTGGTTTCTTTTGTGTTGTGCTTCTTTTAAACATATACAGTAAATCTTACCTTGTTGTCGTAACTCGTAACTAGCTGGTACTTGGTAGGTATTTGCATACCGAGGTTGTAGAGATTGTCTGGGCAATTGTTCTTATCACGGGGTATAATTTCTATCTCGTTATTAGCATTTTTATTCCTTGCTTTATTATGGCCATCAACTCAACACAGGTGTAAAGTAACATCACTTACAGTGGCTCTACGTTCCAACGTTAAATGTGTTGTATTCAATGTTTTATCACGAATAATCTGTTTGTAACCTGATGATGGTCATTCTGTTGGATCTTGTCGCAGTCGAAAATAAACGATTATGATATAGTTATTCGGGTTGAGTGCATATAATGCCGAATAGTTTCGTGGGCTAAAATATAAGTCTTAATGTGGTGGCAATGGAAACAAAGGAACATTTGTCACATCCGCCATTTTCCGGTTATAAAATTGAATCTGGTGATATACAGCCACCGTCGAGAATTAAGCCATTACCGTCCATCTCGCTGGCAACATTGAATATTGTACATGACCATATTTTGGCCATTTTGACCGTATCAGCCGTATTTGGACGATAATAATCGTTATTTATACGGCAGACGGTTATGGACATAAATGGGAAGTCTCCTTTATTTTGAGTGATGTATTATTTTGAGGAGAAAACTGTAATTTGTCGTTTTTAATACAGTTTAAGATGTCATGTTTCTTCGAAATGAGAATGATGCGACCTCCGGGCGGGGAATGAATGATCATCGTCTCAATTACCTTCATTGTATCATATTTTTTTGTCATTTATTTAATGTTCGAATATGTATTTATAATTTTATGTTTCCATTTACATTTTTTAACGACATATATTTTGTTCACAGGAAATAATATAGACTCCCACGGGAACCAGGTCGACCAGAAGTCGAATCAGTGGTTCGGAGCGACTCTTGCCAGCACGGGCAGCAACGGTCCCATCGTCGTAAGTTACCCTTTTATCTTTGTTTTTAATAAACGACACTGGATAAAGTAAAAAGAAAAAGAAGGTTATCTTTGTTCCATTAGAGCTCACCTACTTTGGCCTATATTTCCTAGTAGCTACGTATCTAACACAGTGACCTATAAAGTTTACGGACGTCTTGATGGCTGGCACACCCTTCCTGCTACACCTCCGACATAATGTCACTGTGGACTGGAGTGAATCAGCTCAGATTTAACACAATACAAAGCTCAATAGATCCAACATGGATCTAGACAGTTGATCTAATGAGAGTCATCCAATTAATTGAATGCAAATAAGTTTATTTGAACCAGAGATTGCTAATTCAAACATAATCCAGCCAGGCTCATAAAAAATCTTATGTTCAATGCTTATAATTAAACTTCAAAAATTAATTTATTAGAAAATTGGTACCACTAGCAAGATTTTCTATTTGATGGTTCTAGCTACCAGTTTTTGTTTATTCCATTTTAATTTGCCATCATTATTAAAAGTTGTACTAAGCCTGACTGATACAATTTAAATTAAATCTTTCAATTAAAATTAACTTTATATTCTCTACAATGTTTTTTCCTTAGAATGACAGGGAAATCATGACAATAAATAGTGGCAACCTTTTGTAAACTAACCTTGGAATCCCCAAATTAGTTTGGCAAACATCAATTTGAGCAGTGACAGTCGACATTTGGGGCACCAGGGTCACCCAAGGCCTAGGGTTGAGCCCATTAGGTCAGCGGACGCCTTTACGATGCGCGATGGACAAACTGCCGGGGAATGGGTTGATGGGGAAGGTTTTTTAGGTCACGGTATTTTGCAAAGGTTACGTTCTATAACCTATATTCGTGGGCCTCCCTTGGTTTAGTTTATCTACCAATGCAGCGTTTAGCTGCTTATGTGTTAAAATTAAAGCAGAGCAAACATGCTTTTTTAAACCCACTAAACTTTTCTGTGTAAGACATTATATTATAATTATGCATGAATTTTTAAGGAGTTATAAGAATAAGTTTATTGTAAAATATTTGTGAATCATTGTTACATGAAGTTATTATGATGAAAATATAGTATCAACAATTAAATCCTATCCGGACATACAATAAGGGAAATAAAAGACTTATAATATATCATTAATAACTAAACGTGGTAATAATCTTTCAGTATCTAATGTTGAGAGGCGATCAAGATTTCTGTCGTGTGCTGTTGTGCTTGTTATTATTATAATTTTATTGAGCCCAGTCGCCATTACTCACGCCGCAATGTATTCGCGTCTCGGTTTCAGAACGTTTTTCCCGCCCTTCCATATTTGAAATCACTCGGCAAACCGTTCTCCTTTGTAATGTTGCCAACTTTTTTCTTACTAGGTTTTATTATAGTTTACATACTCTAATTTATTTCAATTATTTAAAAAAATATTTTTGTAAAACTACGGCACATAGATATATAGATATATTGCACGTATAATCCTTTTAATTTTATGTAGCATATATTTGAAGAGACTATACAAATTTTAATAAAAAATTGAATACATTATCTAATCATTTACCTGTACAAAAAAATCTAATTAGAAAATCAAGAATACTTTCCTGAATATTGAATGCTTTTAAACTGGCAACCCACATCCTTCCCCGAAGTGCGACGCGGCGACGACGTTCCGAACTCGTCACTTTTTGTCGTCACCCGGTATGGAGTTGGAATTTTTATTTCGGAATGCCGAATTAGTGCAAAAAGCGAACTCTCCCAGGGCTGTTGTCTGCAATTTGTTTAGGCATTTTGTTCTCTTTGCGGAACGTGTTTGGAATCCATTATGGCTCTCGTGCATAGTGCCGATAAATGGCTGATAAATTTAATTGCGATTTTATTGAGCTGATGAATGCAGTTGCGAATAATTGCGTTGAATGGTGCTGGTGTGTAGAACAGGAACGATAGGATTCTTTCAGAAGTTAATAATAAAACAAAACTTGATGTTGATAATTTTTTTTTGTAATTTTCGATGCTTTGTTTCTTTTCTTTTGTCAGAAAAAGTAGTTTCGAAATATGTAGGTAAAAAGCAAGCGTGTTATACTAAGCCCCTTTTGAAAATAGCAAATGTTAAAACTAGCCAGTCCCAAAATAGGCTTGCTTGCACAACTAAAATTATAGTGAGTTGTCAAACCATACGTCAAAATTAAATAGTAATTAGGTTACAAATACGTCAAAATTTGAAATTAAAAATCGTTGTCCAACATGTGCAGTTTTTAAGTGGGCTAAGTATATATAAAAGACGCAAAATCACTCAATTACAACCGACAAAAAAAATATCTGGAAGTACCTATCCAATCGCTATGCCTCAACGAGAATCAAACAGTTTTACTTTATGCATTGGACATACACCTTTATTATAATTGCAAATAGATACGGCGGATAAATCGCGAGATATCCTGATTCGACGACTTATCTGCACTTGACGTGCGTCGATGCGTATACGCATCTCTTTGGACCGCGGAGTTGCGCACAGAATGGACACTTTTGCTTTTCGTGATTTTTTTATTTTATTTATTTAAACGCACAAAACATAAAATAATCACAAAATATACAGAATTTGAATAATAAAGGGTTTAGAACTTGATCATTTCACAAATTATGTGCATACTGAGAATCATAACAAAACGTGTAGAGCAAAACGTATGATAGTAAAAGCTTGAAATAGAAAAAAAAACAATAAACCGGATAGGTACCTAAATCTATATATAAGTAAACTTACATATGTGTTCATGCACCCACGTACAATTACACATCATTATAAGCTTAGGATCAGGAAACTTAATCTAATTTAACTGATTTTAAAGTTCGGGTAAACTGGCTCAATTTGGGAACAAAAATGTCAAGGACAGTGTTATCCTTAGATAAATCATTGTATTGACGGGCCATTCTAGTGAGGGGGTTGTACAATGAAATATAGTTTTTAAAAGTCAACAAAGCAAAGAGGTTGGTTGTGTTGGACCTGCGATTTGGTGGGATTCTGGTATAAAATTGTTCCTACTGATAGCATTATAGCAGTATGATTTCATCCCAGCCTACTCCATCGGTAGGGATGGTTTTGGTAGGGTGGGTCCGTAGTAGAAATAATAAATACAAAACAAATTATTACATAAAAAATGATTCACGACGTAACAGGAACCGTTTCCCTCAAGGGTTTGTTTCGAAGTGGAAACTTCTTTAGGCGGGTTGAGTACTTTTTGGGTGTACAAAATACATCTACATAGCATATCGATTTTTATTCAAAACAGGCATATGAAGTTCATTATTTCGAATGAAATTCAGATGCCCGTTTTTGATTATGACCAGGGCGGAGCCAGTCCGACCATAAGGCAAAGTGACTGAATGTATATTGAGATCTCGAGCGGATGAGATTAATAAGTGTCCAATGACAAAAACTATTTTTTAAAAGACTGCAACATTACTAATAGTCATAGGTATTGTCATGCGTCTCATCTGTTTTTTAACTCATCTATGTCGGCTTCTATGTTAGGAAAGATTGATGCAATGATAGGTACCTACACGATACTGTTGTCTATTCTGGACACTATTTCTTAGGGTATTTTCTTCATTGTCCAAGTCCAATATGGTGGTTGTGAATATTTATTACTTGATGGTATGCTTGCGAGGAATTTGCTAGATTTAGACGTAAAAAGTTGGCGCTACGTTTCTTTTACAATAAATTATGGAAAATACAGAACATAAACGTATAATACTTATTATCTACTGCATGTATATATATATGTGCAGTATAGTGGAAGTTACGTAGAACTGTATTATATTATCTGTGGTAGAACATATGTTCTAAGTAACTTCCACTATGTATTGTTTTGACTAACAAATTTTAGTGTTGACGTCAAAGTCAAAATAACAATTAGGATAATATTTATTGTAAGGTTCTTAAAGAGACAAAAGGGGCGCCTTTGGAATGTTTATTCGATAATAAAACAATATAATAACACTTACATAAGTAAGGGGTACAGTAACAAAAAGTATCAACACACCAGTAGCAACACATCATCCAGTAACAAAAAGTATTAACAAAAAACATAAAATGCTAAGCCACCAAGCCAAGCAGCAAAACATCCCAGTTTACCTCAATCCTGTGAATTTCAGCTAAATAACAAATTGTCTGGCGATTTGTCAGCGTCGCGAAACTTTCGTTTTTGTTGCGCCCGCGCTCCCTACATGGCCGCGGGCACTTGACAGCTACACCACAGATTAAATAAGCTGCTCCCGCCTTTGGTTCTACCTCCTTTTATGAGCCGTAGCCTTTATTGTCTCCATTTGTACGGTATTTGTTTTTTAGCGGCAAATTTTTGGCGTTCCACGTTTATTGGGCGACAGTTAACAGAATATGAGACGTGTGGCGGTATTGCCTGGCGGCCATTTTGGAAAAATGGCGGATTGTTTGACTTTTTGGGGTAATTGAGGTAATTTCGAATACCGACGTTATTTAAAAATGTACGCTCATTTTAAAATAACGTCGGTATTCCAACTGCGTATTAAAAACATTTTTCAAGAATCGTCTACTTTTCTTTTCTACAAGCATCATCATCAATCGCCAAAGGATTATAAACTCAATATCACAGACAAAACACAGTCGTATTTATTTCTGTTTTTTGGGAACATTTTAATGAAGACGAATGCTCCCAATTAAAATAATAGTTAAAAAGTCCAAGTTCACATCTTTTTGTGAGGCAGACATTAATAACACGCTGCTTAATATCCCATTATCGTTAAAGTAAAGCAGAGCAATTATCTGGAATCAGTCACGCACGAGCTATAAGACCGCCGTTTGGAGCAGATGTGGACACAGATGTTAGGTTCTGTACAAAAGCTGTAAACTTCTCAGTTAAAGATAAATATAGTTAAAAACTATAAAACGTTAGACAGTAGTTATAAGGGTAAATAATATATAGTATAACCCTACTTCTTATCGATGAGAACATATGTAAGTATTTTTGAAGATAGGTTTATACCTATATGGGAGCGTTTTTGAGTTTACCAGTTTCCATAAATCTGGTAAACTCTGAAACCATTCTACAAAATTTTATTTAAAAGCTTTCAAACAATCAGTACCTACTCTGACTCAGTTATTAACACTTTGACTGCGATTTTTTTTCGACGACTGCGATCTTTTTTTTAACCTAAAAAATACTTGCTGCCGCTCTACACAGCGGTTGTGTTGCGCCGCACATGCGTTTCGTTCGAAAAATATTACGGCTGTGCTGAGTCATAAAGATCTGTATTTTCTCAGCCGCTGCGCTAGTGTGGATTTACGCATATTAGTCACTTGTAGAAAACACATACCGTGTGATTTCAGCACTCAAAGTGTTAATAAGCAATCCATTGTATCTTTTAAAAGCTTAGGCGTTATATATAGCCATAGATATATGTGTAGCTATAGATATATTCTCTACATATGTAGATTCAGTTACAATATAAAAACGTTGTCTTTTTTGCGATGTCGCACCGTTATGAAACTTGTTTTATGTACAGATATTCAAATAACTCTTTTGATATGTAATAAAAAGTCCTTGTTTTTTAGTTATATAATAGATAGATGGAATATATGTACTTTATTGCACAAAAGTTGTACATAGGCGAGCATAATGCTAGATAGTATTCTCCACCTGCTAACCTTTGGGTAGGGTGGACAACAATTTAGTAGGTAGTGCTAGATTACAGAACTTACTAACATAATAAAATATATATTTTTATAGATCACAATCCATCAATAACTCTTTAAGTTCAATCATTCATTCGATAAAGTTAAGTGACGATGCAATCGTTCCAGTTCTTAGTAGACAAAAGGCGGTAAAAAAGTAGATTTATTATCTACGGAACCCAGAATAAAACTATTAACATTTTTGGACCCCTCTCATTAGAGCCCATTCATTATTTTGCTATTAAACCTTTTTTTCACGGTTCACTTCGAATTTAATTATTGTGTTGTGTTTTGTTGTGATCGATACTTTTTGTAATCAAAATGTAACATAACCTGATTGGTAGGTTTTATTTTGACTATGAACAACACTAGACTATAACGTCAAAGTAGCAGTGTCACACTTTACAGAATTTACAATCGAATTTGCCTTAAATTAACGACCAGGGGCAGATAGTACATACGAGTATTTGAATAGAACAGTCAACAAATTAAGGAGCTTTATTTAGAAAGAAAAACATTTGATTTCTATAAAAATATGTCAATTCATTGCGGATATAAGCAGGTTAAAACGATCCTTATTTGCGTTGGAAGAACTACAACGTAATTAATTCAAAAATCAAACTGTTATAGTTTTTATAGTAAAATACAAATTGTGAGTTCCTAACAATATAAAATATCCTTTTTTTAATAATTTTGAATTAAATATAAATAGTGTAAATAGTAAGGTTTAATCCTTCTAGATATAAATAAATAACCAGAAATCAAGAATTTCAAAAGTGTTAATCCTAATTATTTAGAACAGTAAGTGTCAAACAGAGTTATAAAATTACTTTTATTGTAATATTACAATTATTTTAAGTACGCAACAAACTCCTTGATAAACTTCACTTAAAATAATTCATCCTCTGGTCAACCTCCTTCATCGTAGCGTAGTACATAATATACGTATCAAACTTACAAATGGTACCTAATAGGTAGGTATTTTGTAGATGTAGACGACGAAAAAGGACAAATTAAAGTCTAATGGACCGTCCTTTGTACTTTACATCCACTATCCGACATTCCATCGATCTTCGTCCATTTGCGGCGCGCGCACACCTCTGATACAGATCTGATATCGCTCTATCATCACCGCAGTTACTGAGATGATAGCTCTTGCCCGTGGTTTTATTCGGCATTATCTAAGGTTAATTTAAAGGATAAAAAGATGCAGCAAAAAATAACATTAAATAAATTTATAAAGTTGGAATAAATACATATTTTTGTTCAATTCAAAATATTCATTGGAGATTTAAACACTTTATTTACACAAATTACGTTTTTTTCATCGGTTATGATAATAAAAATAATTTAAATTTATTAAGCTTTTGGCGATTTCGAATAAAACAACCGTCAAAGTCATCAAGTTGTAAAATCTATTATGAATTTACTATCTCGCACCAAATGAATAACCTTCAGTAGGAACTGCTTAATTGTTTTGAAAAAATACGTGTTTTTTGCCGAGAATTCTCCCCACGTGAATTTGGGAGATTATTGTCTCGACCCCCTTCCCTAAAAGCCCACTCGCGCCCTCTAATAAAAAATCATCATTTTCAAATTATTATTATTATTCAAATCATTTTCTCACACAAAAGATTTCAACGCGCTCATTACAATATCCTGAATCTATACTTTACGTATCAATATACTGGAAAATAATAATAGAATGCAATACAGTGAGATCAAAGCGATTCAATAACAGGAGGCAGCAGTAAAGCGCTCACTAGGAGTATTCGCAAATAGATTTTAGTATTTCATAAGATCACATCGTTTCCTGTCTGTCTGTCTGTACATTATAAATAGCGAATGAGATGCATTTCCTACAATTTGTGTGGTGCATGATATAAGAATCACTAAGACAAGTGTAAGATATTACATGCAGAAGAAAGACAAACATGACGTCAAAAGATAAACAAATTACGAGTAGTTTTTCGGGTAAAAATCACATTTCCGTATAGTGCAGACTAGAATATGGTATAGTTACTATGAAAAACAGAGGAGGTCCATCTTCGGCAGTTCTTAAAGCTCGCGTTAAGGGATTCTACCTGTCAGAATCGTGAATATTGGTACTTATTATTTATTTATTAACTAAGTATAGTACTAAGTAGTATATTATACATATATATATATATATTTAAAACTTATTTATCTTTAAATACTCATATTATGTTCATTTTTATTCTAGCTCTATCCTTGGTACACCCCCAGCCTTTCTTTAATTCACACAATTCTTTCCATCCAAAGGTTGCCTGGAAGAGATCGCTTCTATGCGATAAGGCCGCTCATTGTACTTGTCACATGTAATATCTTTCATAATGTTCTGTATCTGGTGTACAATAAAGTATTTTTGTATTGTATTGTTTTGTATGGATGTATGTTTGACGATTTTTCCATCAATTATGGACTGATTTGAATATTTTTCCCTACTGTATAGAGGAAAAAAAATGGAGGTAGCCCATAAATATATTATTCCCGAGGAATTAGTATTTCTCCCACAAAACTCAAAAACGGTGGATAATTAAGGGATTCAAAGACTAAGTTTTTTTTTAAAGTAGCACGATAGGTAGAGCTTAATGAGTTATTTTGCATTATTTGAGATTAATAAGTGGTGTACTCTTAGTAAACCTCCGGTTATATGCCTGATTGCGTTTTAAATTTTTCGTCTTTTTCATACAAAATATTTTCATTCGTCTTTCTGATACGCCTAGTAACAACAATCATTCTACCGAATGCAAAGTTTGGTGCCATCATCAACCACGGCCCTGTTTTAGCCACATATGTATTTTATACTTGGACCATACATAGGGCTTATGGGGATCTATCGCGGCGAATGCTGTAACTAATAAACACCCTATTGTCCTCGGGCGTACATCGGCAGACAGCACACGGCGGATAGCTGATAGCATCGCACTTGATTTAGCTATTGTAGCCGGAGCTAAAGGGCACGGTATTATATCGATATTCAAAGCGATAGGCGATAGCATGTTGTATGGTACCTAGAAATAGACCTTATTTGAATTTTATTGGTCTTTATGAATGTGCTCTCACCAGTTGAGTCAACGTTTGGTAAATAGTGGTTTTCCCAGAATTCAGAGACAATTAGAGTGATAAATTAGATCATCATCAGCCTATGATAGTCCACTGCTGGACATAGGCCTCCCCCAATGAGCGCCATACCGCCCTGTCTTCATCTTGACGCATCCAGCATCTACCTGCAGTCTTTCGCAGGTCGTCATCCAACCTGGTCGGAGGGCGTCCTACACTACGTTAACCGAGTCGTGGTCCACTCAAGAACACGTTTTCCCCAGCGGCCGTCGGTTCTTCGCGAGATATGGCCAGCCCACTGCCACTTCAGCTTGCTAATTCTTAGAGCTATGTCGATAACTTTGGTTTTCTAATTTAGTTAGATAACATATTAAATATTATTTATCGCGTATTAATAGCGTACCTTTTGTTTTATTAATACCCGATAATTAGTCCTAGAAAACTAAACAAAACTCCAAAAACACCGAAAACATCTGGTCAACATGAATAAAGTATCCTGAAATTTAGTACGCCTATCGTATACTCAAAATCGAATATCACATGTAATGGGCAAAGTTTTGAAAACTTTCTAAAATTCACAGTAGCTCCTCCTTGCCTAACAAAAAAAGAAGCATCATAGAGACTATGTAATAAGATAGTAAGGTTAGTCTTGTACTATATTTGCTGGTTCTATTTATCCAAAGACCGCGTATTGAACGGTAACTCCGAACATAGAGCTAAAAAACTTAAGTAGGCTTCCCTTATGAGATCTTCTTGGAGGTTTAACGGGATCAGTTGCAATTAGACGCGTGTGGGGAAATGTAGCCACAGGTGTTATAGGTAGATATTATGTGTTTCATATGTGAGTATGAGTTTTCATGTATTAGTTCATCGTATGTATTAGTTATTTACATCACACAAACTACATCACACTGACGTTTTATGATGTTAAAAGGGAGAACCTTTCAAACCCCTCGAGTTGACTCGATTAACCTAGGTACTCGGTAAAATACGTTTTTTTTAAATGGTCCATGATACTCTTCTTAGGTCCCACGGTAGCTGGATGTAAAGCCAATGTGGCCGACGACGTATTTTATTTATGTTACACACCAAACACATTACAATACTATCTAAAATAATCATAAAAAAGTAGTTTTAATCTACATTGTATCGTAAAGATATGTGTGTACAAGCTATACTTCGTAAATGTTATTATAATAATTCGTACTAAAGGACTAATATTAACAAAAACAAAAACTATTTTAAAAAGACACTGGTGATAAAATTAAACAAGCACTAAAACTTCTGAAACTATCATGGTTATTAACACTAAAGTCATTTAAAACGGGATATTTACCATGATTTGTTTTTTGAGTTTTCCAATATTTTTCTGAACTCGCAGTGTCTTCAGTTATTCCGTGATCATGGCGCATGAAACTGTGCCGAAATATTGGAAAACTCAAAAATCAAATCATGGTGAATATCCCGTTTTAAATGACTTTAAACAAGCACTGCCTAGCTATAAGACCTGGCTTCTATTCAATTCCATCATCAGGTTGAATGGTCCAGCTTGGAGGACCAGCGATATGATGATCATTGAAAAAGAGGATACCTTTAAATTCTCTAATGAAATAGTTAATTCTAGGATTAAAAATGTCAAGTTCAATATATGTTTTATGGACATACGTGCTGGAGTCTAAAAGATATTCAGAACATTTGCACATGCATCATCTAGTTTCGAAGGCGGCAGAGCTGGCGTTATGGATTTTTTCCTTTATTCCTCTGATTGGGGCCAGTGCGTCACCATGCCTCAAAGGTCGTCAATAACTCACGTTCTATAAGAAGCAAGATAAATCTCAAGACCTTTGCAAACCCTTAAAATAGCTCGCCCAATTCCAATAAAACTTTCACGCACCGATAACTCAACATATAGGCGTAATTCAATGGCGAAAGTGGCAACATTTAAATCGATGTAGATGCGCGTGCGCATAAAAGCCTATTTACACTGGGTGTAAAGTGGAATGCGATGTTCCTGCACCGATTTATGGAGTGTTTACAATGGATTCGTGCTTTATCGAATGTGTTTTCAGATAAGGCTTCCCAAGGTTTAGATAAGCACAATGCTGAAGGAGAGAAATGTAAAATTGCGATCGGACTATTTTTAGGCTTGGCTATAGCAACGCTATAGAAAGAGCTATGCTCGGAGTTTCTCTGAAAGATAGGATTTGTACGAATACATCCGACAAAGAACCAAAGTTATCGACATAGCTCTAAGAATTAGCAAGCTGAAGTGGCATCAGTGGGCCCGCCATATCTCGCCTGCGAAGAACCGACGGCCGCTGGGGCAAACGTGTTCTTGAGTGGAGACCACGACTCGGTAAACTTAGTGTAGGACGCCCTCCGACCAGGTGGGATGACGACCTGCGAAAGACTGTAGGTAGATGCTGGATACGGCAAGCTGAAGACAGGGCGCTATGGCGCTCATTGGCCTATGTCCAGCAGTGGCTGATATGATAGCAACGCAAGTAAGAAGAGAAAAGGTGGAAACTATCTTAGAGCACAAATATTTTTTGTCAGTTTCACCGTTCTTATTTTTTAGAGTCATACCATCATGACGTGACTTGATGAGGTCATTTTTGGTTAATCACTTTCTAAAGTTGTTATAAATACCTACCCACGATGGATGTTGCTTACCTTGGCAATCACTATCTCTACATTCAACAGCTCTGTTGACATTATACTTAGATTGTTACCGCTACCTGTTATCAGGTCAATCCGACTCAATCCGCCTCCCTTATAAGCACGCGCAGTAATTGCGAGTTTTTCTACGCACCCCTAAATAGACACGCGTATTTCTAGAACCAACTGCACTTGCCGCCTGCATAGTGTACATTCAGGACCGTTGGATAGGAATAGGTCAGTTCTTGTTACCATTTGAATCAAGTTATAGCAGAAGCCCAACTGAATGCCGGCATTTTACTACCTTCAAAGCCTTTCAAGCAACGGGCTAACTAACATACCCATCCGTTAGATCAGATCAAATACCTGCAGGGATTTGTGTACTGTATTACTTCTTTCGGTGGTCTTGTACCACCAAATAATAAATAGTGCTGGACAATTCACACAGCATTATCTAGCCCCATGGTAAGCAGAGCTTGTGTTATGGGTACTAGATAACTGATATACATAATACAATACATAACATAGTTATATATTTTTTATTATACATAGAAAACGATCAGAACACCCGGAACAAATATCTGCAGATCGTACACACAATTGTTCCGAGGTGGGAATCAAACCCGCAACCTCTTGCGTCGCAGGCGGACCTTCGCCCACCGCTTTACATCGGTCGTCGACTATAAACAATAATTCCCACCGTGTAAAAGGTTCTTGATATATCCACTTCTTTATGTGACCGTTTCTGAAAATAGATTTTTCAAATACAATTTCAAATACAATCTTTCTTCTCAAAACTATAAATTTGGGTGGACAGCGAAAAAGATAGAAAAAGAGTGAGGCGTGTGAAACTTTATTCGTTAGTGTTTTGTTTTGTGTGAGTGGGACGGAAGTATCTTTTAAAAGTTAGTGTTTTGTTTTCGGGGCTTTTTGCCCCGATCCCGGTAGAATTTACTTAATCGTTCGGTACCATTGTTTAATTTAAATGAAAATGGTTAATTCAATATTAATTTGGATATGGGTAATGTACTGGATTAGTATGATCATAGTGTGTTCGATTTTCCACGTGTTTTGAAAATATATAATGTTTTTGCCGTTACCTACCTCTTTTCCAGTCATAGAGTCTCAGTACTTCTTTCCAAGATCAGTTAGTGGCTTCTAGATCTTATAGTTTCTCCAATATTCTATAAAATTCTTTCATATTTATTTCAAACTTTAAAACAAAAAGTTTTTAAAGTTCCAACCACAAAAACATTGCTTACGCTGCTACCTTTACAGTTCCAATACTTGTGCTCTTACGAGTCGTAAGTGTGCCATGACATCTTGGCCCAAAATGATCGACAGTACTCAATACTCGAATTCAAACATACAAACATGATGCGAAACATTTAACACTCTGTCCCCTAGTTCCGTAATGTCCACACAATAGATCGTACACAGCACTATTCGAAGAGCTAGTTATTGAATTCCCACGTCATAAACTATAGATAATGACGCGGTTCTTAAAAAGTTGCCATAAAATTGAAAATTTTATAAACACCTCATATAAACTGAAGGTTTCAGAAAATTTCGTAATAAAGTTATTTTAATATATCTTTAATGTGCAGAGAGAAATTCTGTTAGGTACTCAAAATCCGCAAACGGCTTTACGATTACTATCTACGTTTGACGAAGAATTGCACTACGCGTATTAAATCCTTATTTTAAAGCTCATCTATATAAACCGGCGATTCGCTATTAATTTAATCGATTAGCCAATCATTTTCTATACCACAAATAATAACGGCTCAAAGTTAGCAGGCAGAAAATATGATGTCCACCATGAAAATATGCTGTTAAAATTTTAACGTGCTATAGAACGCCTAGGTATTGGTAGAATCGCGTAAGTAAATGTCTTTTTTCGTGCGACCGAAACCTCAAAATCACAAAAAATGGCCTATTTCACTCAGGGATCCAATCATTTCCCTGTAAATAATAATGGCTCCCATTTTTACTTTTAAAATTATTTTTATTCCTATGATTGCGCATGTTATTAATTAATAAGTGTACTAAGGTGTGGTGTGTTGTTCAGATTAATAATAAATACATTACGAAATTTCGATTAAAAGTAGTTTGTCAGGCAGGATACTTGGTATGATGCACCAAGTGTCTTGGCTGCTTGACGTAGAAAATTCCCCGTTGTCTCCAACTCTCGCCACAGTCGACTGTCACGGCGCGTGTCGTAAATCAAACAACAATGCGTCCAAATAAAGTTGTTTGACATTTTCCATTTCGACTGATTTACTATACAACTGAGTACCCACTTGTATTTTGGGCAAGTGTCGTCCGAAGGTCTAGCTGGTTTATGGGGATAGCGATGTGTGTAAAACTAATAAGGGTTATATTGTGTGACCAGGTTATGGCCCTTTAAAAAGTTTATAGGTTTTTTACTAATACAATTCTAATATAAATAGGTAAAACAATTTAATTTCTGGAAACTAAGGATTTTATACAAACATGACGGATCTGAGGTGCGGGAGTCGTGGTCCGCCCCCGACGCAGAGGGTTCGATTCCCGCCTCAGGACAAATGTACGAGTATGTACGGTCTGTAGAATTTTGATCCCGGTATTTTCTAAAAATATCTATCGATGTTATTTATTGTATTAAGTTATCTAGTACCCATAACAAACACAAGCTTTGGCTAGATAATTATGCGTAAATTTATCCAACATTATTTACAAAATATCAAAATACTTTAGGCTACTACTATAGGCTGCATTCTGCCTGAGTACCATTGAAGCCTCAGGCAGAAGAACAGCGTATTTATATATGTACATTGTGTTGCCATCTGTTACAACGATAAAAGCCCTGCATCAAAAACAAACCCTTTGTAGGCCACGGTACGTTACACAATAGTAATTTCCTTTCCTCGGAGCACAGTGACCGATATTCCCACCGTTGGAGCAGCGTGGCTATTCTTGTAAGTAGGCCGCTGGCCATTCCTACAGACATCATGCTTCTTCTGATTGTAGGTCGGGTAATTGAATACCAAAAGAAACTGCGATCGAGTCCTTTATTGATTTATGTTTGAGCCGCATTTAGAATTAGCTGAATGTACGAGAACGAAACTCAAACCAACTACTTAATAAAGACTAAACCTCAGAGTACTACGACAGTTATTCTAAACTGTAGGCCAAAGATGTTTTTGAATTTTAAGGGTTTCACCATCTTCTATGGACATTTATAACGGGATATTTACCTACCATGATTTGATTTTAGATTTTTCTATTATTTCGTCACAGTTTCATGCGCCATTATCACGGAATAACTGAAAGCACTGCGAGTAAGTTTTTATTGGCAGACATACCGATCAAAAATTAAATCATGGTAAATATCCCGTTATAAATAATTTTAGTGTTAATAACCATGATCGTTTCAAAAGTTTCATCTTCTATGGGTCCGGCAGAGCACTTTATGATTTATCGATTCAAATCTAAATCTCCGTCAATTTTGTTTCTTCAAATCCCCGTTCATTTTGATAGGATTAGGTACGCACTGTAATGGATATAACGTCAATGCGACTGAAATTGACTTTTGGGATATCGCCGCGAATTGTGCGAAATCCAGAGATAACTTCGAAGTTCCTGTATATATTCTGAAGAAATTAAGTTAGTTATTCTTTGAGAACATAGCTTGTTCAAGTCTCAGAGATCAAAATGTTACCAAATAAGTAAGTAGGTACATCATTGTCAAGTTAGTTAGCTTTGAATCTAATGGCGTTCTGGTTGAATTGTTTATTGTAAATAATCGTTGATACAAGATGTATGTAACATTACCTACAGCTATTTAAAGGTCTGGTCATACAGACAGAGCGCAGTCTGTCTAAAGACCTACATTAATGACTAAGAGGCTCTTTTCTCAAGAACACTTTGTTGACCAATCTCTTGATAGATTGAACTGAGTGACTCAGACGCATGACAAACTGGGTGACTCATCTCACCTGATGGTGACACGCTAATTTTATGAAGACTCATTTCTTTCCGCGGCTTCACTCACGTACTTAAAACTCAGCGGATCAAATTTTACTCAGCGGATTTTACTTTGAAATAACTTACCTGTAAAATAGTATCAATAGGACAATGGAATGTATATCTGGAGAACTGCGTAGGGGGGGCATTTAAATACTTCGAGAAAAAATGGTTAGTATTACCATTTTTAGAGAGAGCTTTACCGACTTATAGTAAAAAAAAAAAATTTTTTAATCTCACATATGTATCACCGAATTTCATTTCCAATAAATAAGGAACGACTGCAGCTAGTAACTATAAAAGTAAAATAATAATAGGAACAACAGCAAATCACTCAAATATCAACCACCTCAAAGGGACACAATACCTTTAAAGCTAAATCAACGTTAACCAAAAAGCACATGATTCACTCTAAGCTAACATAAAGCGGATCGTACACTAATAACTTTGGTTTACGACCTCAATGTTTTTCTTTGTGGTCATCGTCATCGTGACTCAGGCTTAAAGACTGATCAGGTTTGGTCATTGATCTCAGAATTATCATAATGTAACAGTCCCTTAAAAATGTATATTAAACTAATTAACACTTAACATACCTAAGTACATAATTTTTTTGGGATTTAATTCCAAAATAAAACAGACTTTTGACAAAAAAATAAAATTCACGAATTACTTACTAGTACTTCTTACTACCACATTCAAAGACAATTAATTATAATAAATATGTTGTGTAATTTACATGAAATGTAAATTCTAACTCTTTTCTTTAGTCTCGTAGAATTTACATGAAATCGTGGTTTCTGGTTACATAGGTTTGTCAAGAAACATGAAACAAAAAAAGCTTTAAAAGTTTGACAAAAACTGACAAATTTTCAGTTTGAAACGAATCCCTGTCATAAACCAATTCCCACATAAATCTCATCTGAAATTCAATAACATGTGTTCTAATAATGTTTTTGGGAAGGTTTGTTAATTAAAACAAGTAGGTTTGTAACCCCATAATGTAATTTCATAGATTTCCGGCAGATGGCATGTGTTGTCTCTGGCGGATTACCACCTTCGTTAGCCCCGGCGGCGCGGTGCGCGGGCGCATACGATGTTTTCTTTTCATTTTTGAGTTGAGGGGTTTGTGTTAGGGCTGTCAGTACTGTATTAATTGACCACAAGGGTAAAGTGTAATAACTTTTCAATTGATACTTACAATAAGTAGATCAATCTAGACACTAATCAATCGAAAATAATCATGGAGACTATTTTCCATAATTAAAAAGTTATTTAACTAAATTGTTACTGCAGAGTGTCCAAAATACATCGGCTATAAACTTTTTTTTATTCACCCTTAAAACTTTTATTTGATATTTTGTCAAAGTTTGCATTTCATTGATTTTGGTTTGAGCTCTACAATGCATAATGCTGATAATTATTTTAAAACAAGACGCCATAAAGAGAATTAAGGTTTTTGATGTTGTGGATTGTTTATTTAATAATGAGAATGGCTTGAATAAAGATTAAGATTATGCAAGTCCTCATACCTCCTCATGCTATAAACTTTGAGTTCAGATTTCAGAGTTCTAACTTGGTAGTATGCGCCAACCCTAAGTCAGGCTAAACTAAACTTTGGCGCGTGGTATGTTATAACGTGGGTTAAAATTAACTGAGGAACGGTTTTCAAGTTCATTT
Source organism: Eupithecia abbreviata (assembly GCA_943735965.1). Classification (NCBI taxonomy): domain Eukaryota; kingdom Metazoa; phylum Arthropoda; class Insecta; order Lepidoptera; family Geometridae; genus Eupithecia; species Eupithecia abbreviata. The sequence goes on from OX030978.1 coordinate 13,094,331, forward strand.
ACACCATATTTACTATAGTTTATTTTAGTAAGCCTCACGACTCTGGGATTCTTTGAAACGCGTAGTAAATCAGAGTAGATTTTGTTTGTTTTATCGAGATTTGTTTTATAAATTTTCTCCTGTTGTGACTTTCACGGACATTAAACACAAGCAAAAAGGTTTTAACACGTGTTACCTTGTTTTGATAAATGGAGGTTGTATATCTGATTGTAGAGATCCCTAAACGAAAATTCTATGTAGATTGCGTTTTGTATGCTCATCTGAGTTCTCTTTGTTTCGTCCATAGGCCTGCGCCCCCCGCTACGTATCCTACGTGTCTGCGAGGCTGAACCTGCGGGACCCAGTGGGCACCTGCTTCGTGGCCAAGTCTTCCAACCTTCAGGATGTCACCGAGTTCTCGCCTTGCAGAACATGTAAGTTCAAAAACTTTATACTTTACATTTAACCTTTTCAATGAGGCCTTAACCAGTTTTAATTTAGTGAGGCTACCTTGGCTTACTCTGCTCTTCAAAGTAATCCTTTGATATATGAGCCCCATATCAATCCATCTATCACGATGATGCCAGAAATCAATAGTAACCTACTAAGCTACCATCAAAATGATATATTTCATGAATGTTACCTTTGTTTCTGTGAAATAAAACTTTACATCCGTAAAAACTGAACCCGTAAAAGTTGATTTGACAGCTTTCATAAAGCCACAATGGCGGTCAACAATGGCGTCGGTAAAAGCGCGCGAAACCGGCACTTCCGGCGGTAATGGCGCGCGCGGGAAAATTGCCGTGACGGCCGCAGTAAACTTTGATTTACGATTGTAAAACGATATTTTTAAAATGTAGGATTACAGAAGTTACAGTTTTGTTACGTAATGAACGTACAGCTGCTTTCTGAGATATGAAATAACAGTGTTTAAAGGCATTTCTTACAAAAGTACAACAATAAGTACAATGATACACAATAGTTGACGGGTTGTGGTTTTGTTGAAAGGTAGGTACTTAGATTTTAATTTTCTTGTATAGGTTGTTCCTGAAATATCGCATTAATTTTAATTGGTTCTTCTAATAAATTGTTCAGTATTTTCCACACAGGACGATGGTGAGTTTAGATGAGTGTGAAAATCATAGCACTGGTAACAATACGCACTTGTGTTAGTCCCACAAAATAGTCTGTAAATAATATGTACATCCTAGACACTTAGTAAATTAGCGAAAAATGTAGCAGACAAACACCAGAATACTTATAGAGATAATACAGCATTAGTGTAAAATAAAACCTATATCTCACTCTCGGCATAAACATATCGTCAAACATGTTGTGTTGAGAGTGCAATGCAATCGGTGCTGAATATATTGTGATGATATTTTTTTTTAAACTGCATTAATCATTTGTTTTCAGCTAATTATGGTCAACGAAAGACTGGAGTCTGCCAAGCCGGCTTCTCAGCAACAATGTCCAAGGTTTGTAATCAAAACAAGTTGTTGGTAATCATAAGTATGAGTGTCATGATTCGGAATTACCCTCAAAATGTTAAAAACTTAAATCAATTACATCGAAAGCTGAATTTAAAGTTTTCTTTTCGACAGATTTTGCAAAATGTTGTAGTAGGTAATTTACTTAATGTACATGCGCTTCGAAAGTTCGATTGATTAACGCTAATATTTTAAAAATTAACCGTAATTGCCGTTTTTATAAAATGATTATTCCTCAAAAAACAACAATTTGTGAGTGTTTATTAAGTTCAATTTCCATTTAAACTGATGGTGGTCCATCATTATGTGAAGAAACTGTTGATGCTTTCTATGTTTCTGTACGTTCTGGAAAGATCGTACTTCGCTTCAATCACAGAGAAATATAATTTAAAATGATTGACATATTTTTTTTATTTTATTTCTACACTACTGTCTGGCCGCTGCTTCACACTCGTTATTTCTATAGAAGACGTATGTTAAATACCTAGTACCTACGTATTCTATAGAAATATTATTTCCATGTGGTATAATATAACCACATGGAAATTATTTTTTGGAATGGGATACAAAGCTTATGTTTGATTTCAAGTTTAGCGTTACACCTATATGAAATTTCAGCTCAATGTGTTCAGTAGTTTTGGTTTGAAAAAGTAACAGAAATCCATTGATCCAAAGTTTTGCATTTATTATATTAGTATGATTCCAATTTTACCAACGGGTTATGTTCAGCCTCAAGGGCATAATACCTACCGTCAATTGAAATCGACACAAAAAGGCATTTATCATTTCGGTCACGCCAATTATGATTCGATACGCATCTCGAGAAATCGTAATCGTTTAAAAGCTATTTTGATGACACTCGACAGTACAAGCCTTTAAAATAATGTGACTAGTGAAATGCATTTGACTTCGTTCGTTTTGATTTTTTTCGTACCATAAAAGAATTCAAATTCAGTCGCTGTATTGGATCCCTTATACTCTTTTTATATGTAAAATTGCTGCGTCCCGCGTCTTCGCCCGCGTGGAAATCTACGTGTCAAATAGTTTTCAAATCTTCCACTTGAATAAAAAAAACGCATCAAAATCCATTGCGTAGTTTTAAAGATCTAAGCATACATAGGGACAGACAGACAGCGGGAAGCAACTTTATTTTATTCTATGTAGTGATGGCCGTTTGGATATCAGAAACAAAGCCGATGTTTTTATTTCTCAGTGACTGAGACTGAATGACGATTTTCGCTATAGATGAGGGAACTTTATACTTTTATTCGATATTTTCAGTTTCGCACTCCGTAATTTTGACACTGATTGTATTTTGATTGATATTAATTTCCGTTAATTGGGATGATGATTACGTTAAAGGCATCTTAAACTTCGTAATCGTTTAGGTAATGTCGTTGATAATGTGAAAGCACAAATTGTTTATACTTATATGCTAGCATGGCTCTTTTACTCAACCATCTTAAGAATTTGCCGATGAATTTGCTTATTTTGAACAATATGATTGTAATTTGAATTTTTTATACTATAAAAGCTGCATCTACGTACATATACAAATAAAACATTTTAGATTTTTATTGAAGGCGCTCAGCTACTCCGCCTTAAGAGCTTTTTAGGAAAAAAAATTGCAAAAAGAGGTTTTACCCTAGAACTGACGTGAATCGTGGGAAAGAATAATAGCCAGGCCACGGGCGCGGTAGGAGCTATCTACCCGATCGCATCGGGCGCGTGATCCGAATGCGCGCGCGCAGCCTTATGAATTATTAAAACTTTTATTGTTCCGCGCGCAAAAAACAAAAACAAAATGGCGCACGGTATTCCTATTTTGTAAAATAGTAACTGATTTTATTGCTGTTTTATTTGTGGCTTTATTTGGGAGACAATTGAGGTTGCAGCCGGATTTAGTGTTGCCATTTCAGTAAATTGTTACGAACTAAAAGATAAGGTTTTAGCTAGCTTTTTTATAAAACCTGTAATGATGTTAATATCTCAATAAACAAATAAATAAGCAATATTATTATTACTTTATTCATTAGGTGTTTTATTTTCAAATGCTTAAGTAAATCAGGTTTTAGCAATTTACCCAGTAGTTTTATATGAACTATCACACAATGCAAAACCTTTTTTTTAATACTATACGACCATCCCTTGACACTTTTCGTGTGACATTATTAAAAACAAGCATAAAGTAGATAAGGACTGAGCGAAAAACTGTCGAGATGAATCTTTCCTCGAACAGGGACCGTATTGTGTTAATCGAGATGTGAAATCTTCTACGTGTCTGGATTTTTAATTGAGCTGTTATAAAGGGGTTTGAGCTGTTAAGTATTCTGTAATTCTTTATTGTACACACAAGAATACATAAAAATAATTTAACTATAGGATATTTACATAGCTTAACCCTGACAAAGAGTTTTCTTCCAGCAAACCTTAGGGTTATAGGAGAGGCTAGAATGTGGGGTTGGCGATAATCTTTTACCCAAGAAAGAGATAAATATATACCTAGATATGTATGTACCTACTAAATGGGATTCCTTTTGGGTGTTTTTTACGTAACAAAAAATACACAACCTCTGCTTAGTTTGGGGTTAGTTGGTGCTGTGTGAATGGTTCAGCATTATTTATTTATTATGTCACCCACTGCTGGGTTTACAGTACGTTTACCGAGTCGTGGTCTCCACTAAAAAACACGCCACAGCGGCTTTTTTATAGAAAGTTGTTAAATACTGACATAATAATAATTTAAGTTGCAAAATCGTGCCGGCATAACACTTGCTTGTAAATCAATATCGTTCAGCGTGTAGCAATTATAGCGAGTAGCAAATTGCAATTTGATTTAATTGAAGTGTCAATCGGCAACCCTACTCAAATAATTTGTCCGGTATCTTATTAGCACCGTCGTCGGGTGTGAACGGTCCTTATTGCAAATGCATTGGTGGTTGGATCGGCCAATTTAACTCTTATAACAACCAGTAAACTACAACGTTCTTTAACTGATGCGATAAATTTACTGTTGGTTTAGAAATATTGTCAAAAATAATATAGAACTTTATTCAAAATAAAAATAAATGCATTGTCATAATAATTATTTCAAATTTGGAATGTTTTTCGAAAATATTTTAACCTCATTACGAATTAAATAATCAAAGAGGTTTTATGGGACTTCAATCTATTTTTGATCAAACTCTTTTAAAATAATTCTTAGGCACTTTGTCGTTGAATTCCAATAGTGCAAAAGAGGTTCCATACATGGTTTCAGTACGCATGCGCAAGCGGGAGCCATTTGCAGACAATGGCGCACCGGAGCCCGCGCATTTGTCGCTAAAATTACGATTTCGAATTGAAACAACTTGTTTCGATGTTATTGTGTCTTTTTATTTTGTTGTGCTTTGATTTGTTGGAACTTGTACAAAGGTAAAACTTTCTTATTTGTATTTTGCTGTTTTCGGCATGTTGCTCTGCGAATTATTTAGGTAGGTATGAAGTATTCAATGCAAGAACAGAAAGATATAGAGAAAAAATTAAAAACTATATTCAGGTACTTACTTTAACTAAATTTTATAAAATCCTATTAAATATAAAAACAGATATCAACGTATACATTTCAAGTTTCTAGCTAGCTTACCTATTTATATTCAATTCCCTTTCAGTAAAATTATATAAACGTACAGCTAACTAACTTTACCTATCTTTTTTCAAGCCGTAAAAGGTTGCCTGCCTCTTTATTATCTGTGGTAGGTAATTATCCAATAGACTTTATGATATTGCTGTTATAAATTATTTTTATAATCCGCCAATGCGCGGACTAAAGCTGAAAGCTTTATAAATTCGCTCCACCTGCCTTCATTTCCACACTGCGTATGCAAATTATATGCGATTTTAAACGCTTCCCCTGTATATTCGAATTAAATTGAATATTCAATTATTCTACGCAGTTAAAAGGCGACTTTCTTTAGCTTTATGCCTTCATGCGTACCTGTTGAACTGAAGAATGGTGCACTAAAGGAATAACGACTTGTGTGTGAATGGAAAGCTTTATTATGAGCCGTTTTACGGCTGTGACTCCGCACAAAGGTCTAGGAATGAGTCGGTTCGGAGTGACAGGTATTGTGTTGGGGTTGTGATAAGATGGACTGGCTCTAGGATTTAGATCTACCTGATTCTCATGCTAATGAGTTTTAGCGCGCGACAGGGCAGAAAACCTAGTATAATGCATCATCATGTATGAACCTTTTTCGCTTTAGTTTTTTTTGTAAATTGCGTCAATGCAGACGCAGATCCATTTAGCAAGAAGTTGAAGTTGAAGATAATATAGTTATTAGTAAATAATGAGTAAATATGTAAATAATCTTTATTTTAGACAAGTTTACGCCATGTCTTGCTCATCCCGTAACAAAAGGTACCTGACATTCCCCCTGACGAGAAAGTGGGGCGTGCGCGGCGCGCATGCGCGGTGCTTGTCCGGCTTTATAAGGCGCATGTCGATGCGCAAGCGCTTATATTCATTGCCCACCACATGCGGGTCAGGGATGTATTGAGGGGCTTATAGGATCAATCTAACTCAAGCTCACTGTGCTCTCAAATGTCTTTGATTCAATACCTACTAGAAATTAAAGACGCTGAGTAGCACTAATCAGAAAGTCTTTAATCTCAAGTAATGTATCCTTTTTAATCCCTCGGTATTGACAAAGCACTTTAGTAAAAGTGTGAACACCACAATTTGTTTCGACGATTTCAACAATTTCTCAATCTCAATCTGTCAATCTGACAATATTGTTAGTCCCCTAGCCTCGTCTCTGTGATGGCCCATCGTATGGTGATTCAATGACTACTCGCCAGTATTTATTCTGATTTTAGGACCGTCAACCTAAATCGGCAAGCATTATCGAGAATTCGCTTTACAAATAGGAAAACCTTACGTGCATCTAGTTTTTCTCTTCTATGTTTTAGTACCTATATTTTGTTTAAGTATAAATCAATTTTGGTTTTGAGGAGTTTTTATTGATTTTTACTACTTATGTGTATAATTGCATTTAATAAGGTACTGAGAAATATTTTAAATTGCCCTTTATATACGGTGCAACGCTATCTAATTGAAGTCAGAAATCTTGTGTAGGTCAATTATTTTCCTGTAACAGTAATCTAGTGAAACCTGTCAATAATTATCATCATCCACATCCCGATTGTTCTTGTACCACTCTCTTCTTGAAGGGATGGGTATCTAACACAGTCTTTGCAAGTCTTATCCAACAAGATCCTGGTAAAAAAACAACAACACACTGTGATTTAGTCTGCGATCGGGTGCAGACGTACGTAACCGTCTTCAACTGCACATGTTAATGTTATGTTCTGAGCCGAGTAGTTTTTGTGATAAGATGTAACTGGACCCATTCGGGCTTATCTCCGTGTTCACACGACTTGCTTGTCGTCGGCTGTCTGCATGATTCTACTTACATGACGAGACAAACCAGACGCGTGATATGACATTCAAAAACATGTTTTGAACGTAAACAACTGCTTGATGTCTCAAGAATTTGCTCTAGTATCGCTTTGTATCTATTTTATTCTGATATTATTTTTTAATAACTTAAATCCCGTTGACTTGGTTATCTAGAGATTCTTGTGTGAAACGGACATCAGAATAAATAACGTTCTTAACCGTCGCTCTGTACATACCTTCTACACCGAAGTTAATAAGCTACCAACCTAAGTTAATAAGCTATAACTATAGAACAGTTATAGCTTATTAATTTCTTTTTAATGTATCATTACTTTTGTGGATCAATACAAATGCAAGATAACAGAGCGACCCTCGAATTCTCACCACATAAACAACACATAATCAGGCCATAAAAGGACTAGAACGTTCCATAGACTAAGTTATCTTACAGAATTAGAGCAGACCTTTCCCTGCATTACCATGAGTGCTCCATAAAAATGTGGGATGGCTCGTAAAGATCGTTTTATAAATAAACAAGTCGGTGACATATCGTTTGAGCGGTTTTATGGCTTGTTAAGCGTCTACTGGATCTCTTGGGAGTAATGTTTTATATTGTTTGGGTAATGTAGGCGCGATTTCAGTTATCATAATGGACATGGCCTATTTCGAGGTAGAATAAGCTAGAATAGAATAAACGAAATATCTTATAATTTATATTAAAATGAATGATTAAATAGACTATGTCGATTAGTCCATACGCTCAAGACAACAGGATTATACAAAAATTTAAAACTTATTGTAACTACACTAACAATACCTTTTCATTTTGCAAAATCTGTCTCAATGTTGTTTCTTCTAACGACAAAAGGTGTGATTTGATTATGTATTAAAGTAGGTATGTAGTTCTAAAATTTGCAATCACTTTTCAGGATGGTGAAAGGCTTTTCATGGGTGCTCCTGGAAGTTTCTACTGGCAAGGTAAAATAATTATCTATATAGCATAGATATAAACTAGAGAGGAATATCACAAAAATGCAGTGGACTAAAACATTACCATGAATGAAGTATGTTGTTCCATCGGTGGATGTTTTATCAGTGTGGTGAAAGCAAATCACGGATTCAGTGCATTCATGATCCTCTCATATATTATTACTAGTACATTAGATTACTGAAATGAAATGTTTGATGAATAAACAACGGATAATGTGTATAATGAAAAGGAGGTAATATAGGAGAACAATTTGAACTTAGATGACAAAGCTACGTAAGTATGTATGATATTGACTATTTTACTCCCGATCCACAGGGCGAACATTGTCGATAGACTCGAACGAAAAGTTCTACTACTTTATGCCGAAAGAACCGGACGAAGGTAACACGAAACGATTGAAAACAACCTAACTCTTAACCGCAATAACAAAGTGACAGGCTTAGAGCGCCTAATCCTTGATAAACCATTAAAATGCAGTAATTTAAATGCTATTTTCTAATCATGATCAAGTATAATAAGAATTATACCGAAATCAACTTACATCACAGCTTTAGATTAAATCCGATGTTCCTAACAACATTTTTGCTTTATTTATACCTACTAAGAACTAATTCAAAAAACTTATCTTTGGAAATCATTTGCCTCTCAGTTTTGAAACCAATTAAAAACTACGTTCTGAAAACTTTGAAAACAAATTAATGTTGAAGAATCAATAGAAAATGAAGATATTATACGTGTGTTAATGTATATATAAGTGACTTCTTATTAATTTATTACACCTGAATGCGTTTATAATAATTATATTTGATCATGGGGAATTTCATTTAACTTACGCAATAGCTATTGATTTCATTGGTCACAACAACATTACGCGAACATCAATGAAACCAATGGTGAACAAATCATTAGCATTCCTACCAGACACGGTTCACAATGGTGGCAAAAACCTATGGACTTCACCCAATTGTAGCTTCCAACATTACTTGTTCAATACACCTAGAAACCCCATAGTTGTAGAGTCGTATAAGTCTAGACTGCACGAGAGCAATTCTTAGATTTTCCTAGTTGATCATATCCATTTTGTTCTAATGTGTACGTGGATGAATGACGTCATAACATGCTGGAATGGACCACCACCCCACATTTTGTATATGATTTTCTTCTTTACCGGTGTTGAGCCTTGAATCCTCTGTTTGCTGTCCATTGTAAATAGGAATGTTGAACCCTTCGTCATCACATTACTTTTATCTATTTGGATTGGTTGATAAGGTTTATAATGCTTTATATTTTGACGAAAATATGTGACCGCTTCAAAACTAATTGAGCAATGAAGAACGACAGCCAGTTTTGGCGAATTTATTAATTGTGGTCAAGGTTATTATATTTTGAAGTCAAGCTTGGTCGAGTTGCCTGTTAAGAGTTAACAGTCAAAAGTCATCATTATCATCTTAATCCCAGCGTTTATTTTTGGTTTTGACGATGTCGAAACTGATGCATACAAGACATCACATTTGCCTTTCAGCATTACATTAATTTGCCTTTAATTAATTTCAGATGCTTTTCATTATGTTCGTTATAATAGAATTCTACTGATCGTTTCCACTTAGACGTTATCGACAAGCTCTAATCTTTAAGTTATTTATTAATATAGTGCGTTAGCCCTTGCACTCACTGAAATAAAATAAAATATATATATTATTTATAGAACTCAAATTATATTTTCACGGTTAACTAGTCAAGTTCAAGTCTCAGTAATTATTATAATGGTTTTCGGACTAATATACGTGTAAATGGAAACATCTCTCAAACTATCAATAACAACTAGGATGTATAAAGCTCAAACGCTCCAATCCATTATAGGTCAGCTGATGTCACAGACCCTGAGCGGCAAACCAGCCCTGATATCCACCCCGGAAGGTAACACCAAGTACGACGACTCTTACATGGGCTACTCCATCACTGTTGGCGACTTCGCCGGCGAGGGCATCCAAAGCGTTGCTGTTGGAGTGCCCAGGGGATCTGATCTGAAAGGATTGGTAAGTGGTAGAGCTCGTGCAATACCTGGCTAACTAGTTTGATCCGGCTTTTTAACTTTGGCTGGATTGATATTGCTTATTAGTTCTGATGACTTACAAAATCTTCATAACGCTATACCCCATCTACGTTACATTCACTTATAGTATTCCTAGCTGCGCTCCACGACTCGGGGAAATATATGTCAAATAGTTTATAAACCTTTCTGTTGAATCACTTTATCTATTGAAAAAACCGCATCAAAATCCATTGCGTAGTTTTAAAGATCTAAGCATGCATAGGGACAGACTGACAGCGGGAATGAACTTTGTTTTATACTATGTAGTGATTATATCGGTGCGTACGCTATTATTCTGCGCCTAACCCCTCAATTTTATGTTTTTCAGGTGGTACTATACACCTGGGAGCTCCAAATCATCAAGAACATCACGGGGTCTCAGATCGGCGCCTACTTCGGGTACAGTCTTGCCGCCGGCGACATCGATGGCGACGGCGCGGAAGATGTCATCGTCGGCGCGCCCATGTTCACCAGGCCAAAGAGCGACGGGTTCGAACACGGTCGTATCTACGTTATCTACCAAGGAAAGGATAGAGTAAGTGGATCATATTATTACCTACCTAACTCTTTGGAAGTAGATTTACCTTCCACTTACATTCGTTGAAAGAAAGAAAAATAGAACATTATTTATTAGACACACACAACACACAAACAAATTTGGTGACACGAATATAAGACTACTTAGTACTAGAAAACATTTAACACAGACAAAACAAACAAAGTGAACACAAATGTAGGTACTAGTTACTAACACTAGTAGCATTGGGTTGATACTAAGTAGCCCTCACAGCAAGCAGGTAAGCGCGCGTGTGTAGGTCTAACAGGTACCGACTCAGCTTGTTGCTCTAACTGAATAAACCCAAGGTAATTTGTGAAAGAGCGCTGGTTTTCAGTCAGAACCCGGTAGAGTGACAAGTAGTTGATAGCATCTCGTTTGACTTTGATAATGAACCAGGTTTATTCATGGCATGTTTTGTTTCAGAGATTCTCGAGGTCTCACTCTCGTACGGGAGAAATCTCTCAGGGAAGATTTGGATTGTCCATCACTTCGCTTGGAGACATCAACTATGACGGGTTTGGAGGTAATCAATTAACTAATCGACACAAATACCAACAACGTGTATACGTGGTACTTTAAATCTTATAGAAATAGAAAGACATTTATTTAGAACAACATCAATTAACAAATGACACTTATAAATAGGTACATGTATAGAGTTGTCATAAACTCAGCAACGATATATATAGCAAATAATGCTGGCTAAGCTCTGTAAGAGACTTAGCCAGCGCTGCAGCGCTGTTCTTCCGTTAGAGCCCGTACAGGTGACGTCAATAACAGGATTATGCAAAGAGATAAAAAAAAATGAAAAACTAAATAAAACACTTAAAAGCAGTTTACAAAAAACAAAGACATAATATTGAAATAGAAATACATAAGTTAGGTCATAGACACTAGTTAGGATTTTTTGAATAAAAGTTGATATTGCTTTGTAGATATAAGACCTAAGATTAAGAAACTAATTTAATATGATAGCCTTATGCATGGGTTCTAAATTGATACGCAATAATGATATAGGCTAATACCTATTAAGGCTTGAATTACTTAATCTAAGCCAAAATCATGTGTATAAAAGTAAATAAAAAAAGAAATAATAATGGTACAATACTATAAAGATATATTGTTATAAACATACATACAATGCAAACATTAAACAATCTTTATTTTGTTCTTCCAGACATAGCAGTAGGCGCACCGTACGGCGGCGAGAACGGCCGCGGCGTCGTCTACATCTACCACGGCAGTGAGCTGGGTATTCTCGAGAAGTACTCGCAAGCCATCACAGCTGAGGAGATCTCTCCATCATTGACCACCTTCGGCTTCGCTTTGTCAGGCGGGGTCGATTTGGACGACAACAGCTACACGGATCTACTTGTTGGCTCCTACAAATCGGACAGTGTTGTGTTCTTGAAGTAAGTGAAAACTGGCTACGACATCTTTCTCCTGAGCCACTTTTTTATTTATTTAGTTTCAATAATATAGGTTATCTATTCTGCATGATAAAACTTATTTATTTAGTCCGTTTGTTCACAAGATCGTGACACTACTTGTACTTTGAGTCTTTCTTTTAAAGTCTAATCGTTATCAAGTGCCTCATTTAGTGTAACTCCCTATTCACAATATTAATCCCTAATGCATTTTACGATTTTTCGCTCGGGAGGAAATAATTGACCAAATTTGTACCTGGCTCCCGGATAATATTCTATACAATGTCCATGTTATATCTCAGGTCCCGGCCCGTAGTAAAAGTGATGGCGGACATAAAGTTCATGGGAGAGAGTAAGCTCATATCTCTGGAGGACCGCAGCTGCACGCTCGCCAACGGCACGCAAGTCTCCTGCGCCCATCTGCAGTTCTGTCTCTCGTATGACGGGATCAACGTCGACCAGCAGATTAGTGAGTACTGTTTTAAATGTTTTTAAACTTACGCGATCAGAACACATAATTACAAGTACTATTTACACTGTTTTACATTAAAACTGTTGAAACTATCATGGTTATTAACAAAAAAGTCACTTATAACGGGATATTTACCATGATTTGATTTTTGAGTTTTGTAATATTTTGGCACAGTTTCATGCGCCATGATCACGGAATAACTCAATAAAATAAATATTGGAAAACTCAAAAATTAAATCATGAAAAATATCCGTAATAAGTTACTTTTGTGTGTTGACATAGGCCTAGTGTTTATGTAATGTCAAAATCAAAATTTAAAAATAAAAATTACAAAATTATTAAAAATTACAAAAGCACACACATAAAATAAGTTTTGTTGGTTAGCCACCAACAAAACTTATCAGCATCTTGTCACATTTGCATCTTCTATATATATACATATATTGTTTTGAAAATTTCGTCTTTTTGTATTTAACGTTATTTCTTTAAAATCTAAGCATTGCAATATAAACATATAAAAATGTCCATAATCATGTCTCTGGTTATTTTATATTGTATTTTATAAGTTCATTTTCATTATCTACTCTACTCGTTCATAAAATCTTCACTGATAGTACAATATGTTATTTTGTTTCCAAGCGGAAGGATATATCTGCTACTTTGGTGAGTGGGAGGTAGCAATGGACCATTTTCACCAGAAAATTGTAAATATTAAACCACTGGATGTTAGACAACACTTGATGTTAGCTCATTGTGTCTAGCAGCACCATTTCGTTCTGTGTTAGTTTGTGGAATTCAAAGCCTTATAGCATAGCCACACGAGGATGGTACGATCAAATGATTATTGGTTTGATTATCAATCTCTAGCTACACCAGATATAGTTCCAAATCTTACGACAATATAGTCTTGAGGTTTTATTTCACCACCATAAAGTGTAAGCTGAGTGGAGACCGCGACCGTAGTGTACGACCGTAGTGACGCCCTCCGGCCAGGTAGGATGACGACTTGCAAAGGACTGAGACTGTATGGCGCTCATTAGGGGAGGCCTACGCACGTCCAGCGGTGGACTACTACAGGCTGATGATGACTTACAATCAATATTGAGATCGTGATTACGTAAGCACGTCTCGAGTGGTTTTAGAAGAATATAGACAATGAATATAGTAGATACTGAAAATCTTAACCTCATGTCCACCATCAGATTTCGAAGTAACCCTGGAGCTGGACTCCCGGCAGACGAGGAGCAAGCGGCTGTTCCTGGCGGAGAGCCGGGAGACCGTCTACACCACGAGGATACTGCTCACCAGGAAACAGGAGGAGTGCAAGGAGATCACCGTTTACTTGGACGTGAGTACAACATTTTTTATTATTTTAGCCTGGCTCGTCCCACAGCTGGGCAAAAGCCTCCCCCAAATCGTTCCACTCTATTTATTACTGTTGTTCTTCATTCGTCATTTCAATAACTATGTTCTCGTCCATTATATTATATATGATTTGTGTTTTTTAATTTATGATTTTGTAATGTAAACTTAAAGTAAGGTATGATTTTTGTGTAGTTTTTCTGTATTATAAAATTATTTCTAATTTTAATATTAAATTTAAATATGTACTCTATTGCATTGGGTGTTCCCGTAAAAATAGAGGTAGGTACGTTGGTAAATTTTTTTTTTTTTTTTTTTTAATCTTAATTTGCGAACATACATAAAACGATTGAAGAATAGTTATAGGTAAACGAACCATTATTATGGTATATCTAATTCTATTATTAAGTTTGTTTTTAAATAATGTCAGTGTCAACAGTAAACTTTATGTTTTTGGTCAGTTTACTTTACTTTACCTTATATTAAATTTAACATTCCAGGAGGAGATCCGCGACAAGTTGACCCCTATAGAAGTGAAGATGACGTACAACCTGACGACGCAGCCCTCCGGAGACGTGGTCCCCCCGGTGCTGGACCAGACCACCCGGAACAGCCACGCGGACTCCCTCAACATACAGAAGAACTGCGGCCCGGATAACATCTGTGTACCGGATCTCAGGATGGCTGCTACTACGTGAGTCTTAAACCAATATCTTTAGTTCTTAATTAAGTCTTTTTATTTTTACTAGCGGACCGTCCCGGCTTCGCACGGTTTTAGTACGGATCCCCAATTTTTTTGAAAATGTACCTAATATAGCCTAATAAATTACAAATAAAATATTATTTGTTAGTTTAAAGCTGAAAATGTAAAAATAAATAAATAAAATAAATAATGCTGGACAATTCACACAGCATTATCTAGCCCCATGGTAAGCAGAGCTTGTGTTATGGGTACTAGATAACTGATATACATAATACAATACATTACATAGATAGATATTTTTTTTATTATACATAGAAAACGACCAGAACACCCGGAACAATTATCTGCAGATCGTACACACAATTGTTCCGAGGCGGGAATCGAATCCGCGACTTCCTGCGTCGCAGGCGGACCTTCGCCCACCGCGCCACAGAGGTCGTCAAAATTGTAAATTATTCTCCATAACCTCAAGTGCGCTCTTTTTTACGGAGATGGATTTTTAGCTTCGATTTTGTATGTGACCCGAATCTAGATAGTACTTGTGGTCGCAGTTGTACCTCGAGCTCTACTCCAAATGCGTTTACGACACAGTATTTTACTTCTGCAGGTCGCATCGCTTCATATTTTGTTATTATCACCTAAATTATTCATGGGGGGGTTGATGCCCATAATCCCCACGCTGGGCATGCGGGTTGGGGATCGCAGTATAGGGAGTGTGCTGCAATCTCAATATCTCGCGAAGAACCGACGGCCGATGGGGCAAACGTGTTCTTGAGTGGAGACCACGACTCGGTAAACGTAGTGTAGGACGCCCTCCGACCAGGTGGGATGACGACCTGCGAAAGACTGCAGGTAGATGCTGGATGCGGCAAGCTGAAGACAGGGCGCTATGGCGCTCATTGGGGGAGGCCTATGTCCAGCAGTGGACTGCTATAGGCTGATGATGATGATGATGATGACCTAAATTATGATTCAAATAAAGACTTTTTTATTTTACTTTTACTTCTCTACAGCCCAACAATAAACTACGTCCTCGGTTCCGGAGAGAACGTCCTCATCGACGTCAAAGTGGTCAACTCTGGTGAAGACGCCTTCGAGGCCGCCTACTACCTGCGCATCCCCGCCGGCGTCACCTACACCAAGATGGAACGCCTCGACAAGAACGCGGAGACTCCCATCTACTGCTCCATCTCCGGTCGGGACACGTCGGGGAATAGCACGCTGAAGTGTGACCTGGGGAATCCTATGGCTGGTGGGCAGAAGGTAAGCATTGTTTTTTTGTTTTTAGACAAGAATTCATGTTCCTAATACGTATACAAAAAAATATCCCTGAACAAAATGCATAAAGCCCTGCGTCTGTTACTATAGTTAGTAAAATAAAGTAAAGTAAAAAAGTTCGGATTCGAACTGAGCAGGACAGCGTGAGAGATGACGTAATTCTCAACTTCAACTTCTTGCTAGATGGCTCTGCCCCTAGTTAAAGCCGAAGCAGTATTTTTAGTTTTTAATTACTAAATGTCCCGTTTATAACAAAAACAGCCACTTGTGCCTATTCAGGAAATTGAAGTCAGTTTAAAGCTATTTGTTTAATTCTAAGTTTTTTTTTTTTTAAAAACATTTTCATCGTCCTTAGCCTATGTTAGTACACTGCTGGACATATGCCTCTCCTAATGAGCGCCATAGCGCCCAGTCTTCTTAATCCTATTTGGCCGTAGGGCGTCCTACACTACGTTTGCCGAGTCGCGGTCTCCGCTCAAGAACACGTTTATCCCAGTGGTTGTCGGTTCTCCGCGAGATATTGCCGGCCCATTGCCACTTCAGCTTGCTAATTAATTCTTAGAGTAAAAAAAAAACAATTCTTAGAGTTATATTTTTTTAATTAGGTATATAAATAAAATAAAATGATCATATAACTTAGTATGTCCATATATCTGACCCTTCACCCCATCATTCCAGGTGAACTTCCGCGTGATCCTGGAAGTGGACTCGCGGGTGACGATCCTGCACTTCGACATGGAAGCCAACAGCACCAACCCGGAGCAAGGCACCAACTACGACAACACCATGCAGATGACTATCGGAGTCGTGGTCAAGGCACATCTCTCTATTATCGGGTAAGGATCTATGTCCTTCAACCCTAATCTATTCTCATATAATAAAGAGGAAATATTTGATTTTTTGTTATAGCACCACTAGTGGTGGTGCTACGGTTTTGGTGCCATAAATAATGCTAAGGCCGACGTGTTCTATCAGAATACAGCACTTTTCTGTGGCCGGCTCTTTAGATTTTGGACCAAAATGGAGGATGTCCTTTCCCGCGACTTTTTACCCACACAACTAATTAAACTATTGGTTGGTTGCACTGCCCACAGTACCTCCGACCCTCCCGAGCTGCACTACAACGCGTCCCTGTACGAATCCACCGACATCAAGGACGACACGAAGCTCGGCCCGCAAGTCATACACAAGTACAATATCAAGAACGAGGGACCTTTCACAGTGGACGAGGCGGAGATATACTTCATGTGGCCCTATCAGACTTTGGAAGGTCATTATTGTTGATGTAACTAACTAATTCTGTTTAGATTAATTATGCGACGGATCTGACTGTCAACGGAAGTATGTATAAATAATAAATAAATATAAATAAATAATGCTGGACAATTCACACAGCATTATCTAGCCCCATGGTAAGCAGAGCTTGTGTTTTGGGTACTAGATAACTTATATACATAATACATTACATAGATAGATATTTTTTATTATACATAGAAAACGACCAGAACACCCGGAACAAATATCTGCAGATCGTACACACAATTGTTCCGAGGCGGGAATCGAACCCGCAACCTCCTGCGTCGCAGGCGGACCTTCGCCCACCGCGCCACATCGGTCGTCTAACTAAAATGTATAATACCTATTACTACTACATTTCGAGGAGCTAAAACCACAACGTCCGTTAAATTTTTTGAAATGTAGGTATCCCAATATTATATAGAAAAGAAGAAAGATAGAAAATTATGTATTAGGCATACACAAACAAAATTAGGTACACGAATGTATGACTACTTAGTACTAGAAAACACGTAACATAAACAAAACAAAAGGTCTCAAACTCAGTTGTTGCTCTAACACAATAACTCGAGGTGATTTGTAAAATAGCGCTGATTTTCAGTCAGAACCCTGTAGAGAAAGAAACACGATCTCAGATCCGGCGCACAAAAGACATGGATAGGAATGCAACTACATAAAAAGGGACAAGATGGCAACACTCCATATTTGTAACGAACAGCTAGCTTCTTCGCGCTAAAGGAGCCACAATTAATGTGTTGTTATAAAACTAAATGTGTTAGTTATTATATCAATGTCTATCATGCAGGCATCTAATTAATGTGTCTACTTCCAGGCGAGAACCTAATGTACATGCTAGTCCAGCCCCAATCGCTGGGCAACGTGAAGTGCGACGTGGCGCGCCACGTGAACCCCGACAACTTGTTCGTACAGAACCCGTACGCGTTCCTGCTGGCCACGGAGCGCGAGGCCATGATGAGCAGCGACCTTTACACTGCGGATCAGATCTCGGGGGGCGGCGGGTATTATGGACAATGTAAGTTTTATTTCTACATTTATATTATCAGGTTCCTTAGCTAGGTTTAGTGAAAATATTTTGATCTAGTTTTGGTTTGAAACGGGACTCTTGATCGAAAGTGTTTTTATGTGTAATAAAATTGTAGCAACCATTTTAAAGTTATGATGGATCTTATTGAGGTTTCTATGATTCCCCTTCATATGAATCTGTCAACTAAAAACAGGCTTATGATCTATTTCTGTGCCAAAATTTGCGGCGTCTGTGGACTTGTAAAATTTGGGTGTGCATGGTGAGGAATGGACTGAAGGTAGTGTGATTATTAAACATAATTTTCTACTTTCCAGCAATGTGGCAGGAGCAATACACGAACAGCAACGGTGTAGTCACCTCCCAAAGCGGGGGTAACCATTTCTCCGGCAACCAATATGGCAACACCCAGGGTTCAAGCAGCCAAGGGTCTCGAGGACAGTATTCAGGAAGCCAGAGTGGCACTACTCAAGGACAGTATGGCCAAGCTTCTGGTCAATTTAGCCAAGGTTCCGGTCAATTTAGCCAAGGTTCGGGACAGTTCAGCCAAGGTTCAGGGCAATACGGTAGCCGAGGACAGAACGGGTATGGAAGCCAATCATACAACAAAACCTGGACCAGCTCAAGCGAAGGTCTAACCGCTCAAGAACAAGAACAAATAAGGAAGAATCTCCAAAACGTTGCTGGATCTCACAGCCAAGGAGGTTACAGCCAGGGAGGTTACAACCAAGGAGGCTATGGTCAAGGGGAAATAGTGAAAGTCAAGAACAGGACCATAGTGTATGATGAGAACCACAATATCATCTCTCAGACGGAAACCAGTACGGAGTATGGATCTTTGGGACGTGAGGGGGAAGAAGGCAGTTCTTTCAATAGGTGAGCAATAACTACTTTAGCTGACTACGTAAAAATTATATAGAATCATTTTGTTTTCTTTCATCATTATTGACGAAAACGAATACTTACTGACATCTTGTTTTTCAGGTATGCCAATAACCAAGGAAACCGTGGTTCGGGCTTCGTCCAAGGCTCTCAAAGTTCTCAGGGATCTCAAAGCGGCTATACCCAAGGATCTCAAAGTGGATATCAGGGTTCTCAAAGTGGCTCAGGGTATTCAGGCAGTGGCTACAACCGACAGAACACTGGTGCTCAAGCTGGCTTCGTCCACGGCAACTTGGCGACCACAGAGACCGTTAACCCTGACGTCATGAAGGCGGGATCTTCGACCTTCCGCGGAGCTGGCACCGTCACTGTTGTCGGTGATGAGGAGGAGGATAAACTTGAAGGTTTCGGAGCGTATGCTGCTAGTAACGCAAACAACGAGTTCAGATATGGAATGGCTGATGTGACTGGTGCTGGATCAAGCTCGGGTGGTGCGGGGGTGCGGCAGACGGGAGCGTCTGGATCCTATCAATCAGGAGGAGGTGCCTACCAGTCGGGTGGGGGTGCCTACCAGTCGGGTGGGGGTGCCTACCAGTCAGGGGGTGCCTACCAGTCGGGTGGGGGTGCCTACCAATCTGGAGGTGCCAGCTACCAGAGAGGCGGTGGATCTAGCAATGGATACTCTTACTCATCACGATCAGGTAACACAAATAAATTCACATATTTTATTTCATTATTTATTCTTAAATTATTTTTTGTACACTCATAATAATACATAGAAATAAAAGTAACCATGATACGTACATAGGCGAGCTTAACCATAGCAAATGGTTTTCTTCCAGCAAACCTATAATAGAAAAGGCGATGGAACCGATAGAGGAAGTGTACAGTAATAAGTTGAAAGGATAGACTAATAGTAGACATCTTTGTGATTTTAAAAACGAACTCTGGCGTTTTTTTCCTAGATGGAGTTAGCTATTTTGTATTTCATGAATATTTTTTATTTATTTATTTTAAGCCATTACTGTCCCACTGCTGGGCAAAGGCTTCCCTTTTCTTCTTCCACTCCTCGCGATCCAACGCTGCAACAGGCCATGATGGAAGATGTACCTCGAGCTCGTCGCGCCATCTCATCCTGGGCCTTCCACGTCGCCTCTTAGCGTCGGGTGGGCTCCACTCTGTGGTGGTCTTTGCCCACAAGTCGCTGGACATACGGCAGACGTGTCCGGCCCAGTTCCACTTGAGGCTTCCGGTTGTTTGACCAACGTCAACGATGCGTGTTTTGGAGCATAGTATGCTGTTCCGCACGCGGTCTGAGAGCTTGACTCCTAAGATGCTACGCTCCATGGATCGTTGGCAGACCCCAAGGGCGGACTTTGACTCATGAATATAGCCTGTTTTTATTATTTCAGGTGGATCTTACAACAGCCAAACTGGTGGCAGCTTCAGTTCTTCGAGTAGCAGTCGAGACAACACCCGGCGGCGAAGACAAGCTGACAATCAAGTATGTTTCACATCACATTATCATCTCTCTGACTCAACTCAACTTTGTTCTGGATCTATGTCATGTTTATGGTACCTGGACTGACTTCGCTTTTATGAGAGTGAAACGTTTGCCCGCCATGCAGTTTTGATTTTGTAATCAGTCGTCGCTTTACGAAAATAATAATAATCCACATCTAGCTCCAAGCAAAGCAGAGCTTGTGTCATGGGAACTGGATGACTGATATACTTAATACAATACATTACATAGATCATCATCATCATCATCATCAGCCTATAGCAATCCACGGCTGGCCATAGGCCTCCCCCAATGAGCGACATAGCGCCCTGTCTTCAGCTTGCCGCATCCAGCATCTACCTGCAGTCTTACACAGATATATATGACATAGATACATATTTTTTGTTATACTTAGATAACGACCAGCACCCGGAACAACTATCTGCAGATCGTACACACAATAAAATTGTCCCGAGGCGGGAATTCTAAAAAATGCAGCCAAACACTGGTTTCTTTTCTCTATACACCTGACAATTACTTTTCTCTATACACCTGACAATTACTTTTCTCTATACACCTGACAATTACTTTTCTCTATACACCTGACAATTACTTTTCTCTATACACCTGACAATTACTTTTCTCTATACACCTGACAATTACTTTTCTCTATACACCTGACAATTATTTTCAATCTGTTATGCTCTGAAAAGTTCTAAGTTAAAGCAATTCCTGTGCTTTCCAGGTGGACCAGCAGTTGAAGGAAATCCTGACGAAATGCCAGGAGAAGTACAAGTGCGAGGTTATCCGCTGCGCGACCGGCCGCCTCTCCAAGGGACAGGAGGTCTGGTTCGCGCTGCGCTCCAGGATCAACGCGACTGTGCTCAACCAGGTCACTTTACTTCATCGTCAGCCTATATTAGTCCACTGGTGGACATAGACCTCCCCCAATGAGCGCCATAGCGCCCTGTCTTCAGCTGGACGCATCCAGCATCTACCTGCAGTCTTTCACAAACATAAACGTCAGCAAAAATTCATAAATTCTTCAAAATCCTTAAAACCAGGAACTATGAACTGCTTTGTCAGTTCATTATCAGCTATTTATTGTATCTCGGTAATGAAACTGTCATGGTTATTAACACAAAAGTCACTTATAACGTTATAACGGGACATTTACCATGATTAGTGAACTTACCTTCACTGTCTCTCTTCACCGTCACCCCATTACCGAATGTATCAAACCTGCCCTAGAAGGTAAAGTACTTTAAAGGGATGTATTCACATTACTAATCGATGGCGGTCTCCTGTTGCATATACGAGTATTATTATTATCAGGGCACGCGGCAGCGTGACCAAGCCAAGTTCAAGCAAAGGAGCGCGCCGAGTGTATCATTACACGAACCACTTGGTGCCACTTTTGACCCTTCTATAACTCAAAACATCTTTAACGTAAACACATAAAACTACGTGTGTTTAATTATATCCATAAGGACATGTAGAAGCCCAAATTTCATGAAGCTAGCTCAAACGGTTACAAAGATATGAAGGTCGAAAAGTCGTAAAAATTCACATTGACTGACTGACATACATATAGTACCTAATTCTAACCTACTTCCAGATGACCTAGAAGGATGAAATTTGGAATCCAGCTCGGTAATTGTGTGTAAGCGTAGGAAAAAATCAAAAAATAAAAAAAAGTCAAAAAATAAGTGATGTTAGCAACGACGACCTTATGTCAATGAAATAAGGTTTAAATTCGAATAGAATCCGCATTGCATAGAATAAGCAATAGTACTAACGTCTCCGATTGCGCAATAGAATACAGTGTAGTTGTTAGGGACCGGCAAATAATAGATTCTGTTTTCGAAGTAACTACATATTTTTACTACCTCACACTAGATGTCACTAGTGTAGGGGACGTACTAAGAATTATTTTATTCACAAAATTAATTTTCAAGCAAAAATAACTGTTTTGGTTAATTGTTGTCGGTTGGTTGCCCTATCATTTTCTATGGTTGCGAAATGCTTAAAACGAATACCTATATATTTTTCAGCTATTAATTTAATCAGAAGAATAATATGATTATCAGTATTATCAGCAAGAACAAATATTCGTATATTTCGCCGGAGTCCAGTCTTGTCTATTAATTTTTGTGATCCATTGCTGTCTTACATTATCTTGAGATGGAAATCTAGAACATTCACAATTTAAAATTGCAATAATAGGATCAATTTCATTAAATTTACTAAACAACTACTATTATAGTAGTTGTCTCACGGAGGGAAAGTACTTTCAATGTAGAATATTTATTATAAAACATTCCATAGGTGCATTCCATACATGCTATGGTTCAACATAGCCGTGGGACATTCAGTAAAATAATTGGATTCTAAATACGGCCCTGGCCCTGTTTTTCTTTATAAGTTAATGGTTGACGATAGATGGCGGCTTGTTTAAAAATGACAATAAAAACTAAAAAATTAAAATTTTGGCGACTAAAAAGTCTTTAGGAACTTAAGTTGAAGTAATTTCAGTACATATGATTATTAAAATATATTAACACTGAGCCCTACGTACCTATAAATGTTTATTTCCCATGATACAAAGTATCGCCATCTATTGTCAAGTAGAATTATATTTGGAAACGCCGAGTCGCAATGGAAATGTTCGAGAACTTTTAAAATATGATGCGGTATTCAGAAAAATCCAAAAAGAATTATATTGGTCAGTTGTGTAGTTGAACAAATTTCAGTACATTTGATTATTAAAATATATTATTACTGAGCCCTACGTAGGTTTATTTCCCATGATACAAAGTGTCGCCATCTATTGTCAAGTAGAATTATATTTGGAAACGCCGAGTCAATACTTGCCTAGTTTTCTTTACAAAAAGTAATGATATCCCACCAAAAACATAAATGTAAAATTGGAGAGCCAAGTTCAATGCAAAAATTATGATTGGCTGTGGGCTTCGCGGCAAAAAGAATTGATATCTGAATGAGTGCCAAGTCAAATCTATGTAGGTTAGATTTGACTTGGCCAGTTTTTATCAGAATTAAAACGTTGAATAACTTTATAAAATGACTGATTTAATGAAAACTGGCCAAGTCAAATCTAACCTACATAGATTTGACTTGGCACTCATTCAGATATCAATTCTTTTTGCCGCGAAGCCCACAGCCAATCATAATTTTAGCATTGAACTTGGCTCTCCTATTTTACATTTATGTTTTTGGTGGGATTTGTAATACACAGGTAGCTCTTTAAGGTGTCATATCCATGTTGTGTGCTTAACTTAGCACTTATCAGTGCACATTAATAGATTCAGATTCTTTATTGGCAACATAGTTACAGATCTTGGTTCTTGGAATGTACATTCATATTTGATACCTACGTAATTACCTTGTGATATTCCTTACTAATTTAAAGTAAAGTGCACTTATTAATTTAAAGTAAATTAAAAGGAAAAAATCATTTATTTCTTTAGGCTTACAAAATAAGCACTTAGACAAGTCATATTTTAAATATAAATTATTATCAAATAAAATTATTTTACTGTTCACTTCAATTTTTTGTCCACTAGTGGAAGAAGTGAAAAGAAACCACTAGCATGTTTATCTCTTATATGTCTAATACATGGTTATTTGCCTATTTAAGTCTAAATATAATATGATTCGATACATGTCAATATTTAAGTAAAGCTATGCACAACAACAAATTACTTACTACATACTATTGTCTGTGCGAAACTGAGCGACATCTGGCCAAGCATTAACATCATTGAGATAATCATTTATGGAGTAGAAAGCCTTCTTGATGTGATTTATTTTTATGTAATTTTTAAATTTACGAATAGGGAGCTCAGTTGCTTCAGATGGAAGCTTATTATAGAAGCGCACGCTATTGCCCATAAATGATTTCCCTACCTTGTGTAATCTAAATAATGGGATGTGTAACTTGTTCTTGTTTCTTGTATTTCTATTGTGAACATCACACTTTTTCATAAGGCTATCCTTATTTTTGTGGGTATACATTAAATTTTCATAGATGTATTGCGATATTACAGTCAGAATATTAATGTTTTTAAATAATTCCCTCAAAGAATCTCGTGGCTTTAATTTATAAATAGCGCGTACCGCCCTTTTTTGAAGAACAAATATGGTCTGGATGTCAGCTGCCTGTTTGAATTGAATTGAAACCTATTATTATTTTCCAGATGTCAGAAGACCGAGCAGTAATCCTGTCCACGTTAGCCGCCACCCGCGTCTCCAAGCTGCCCATGATCGAGAGGCCAAGCGACCCCTCGTGGCACCAGGCGGAGGCCCAGACCGTGGTGACGCCGCAGCTGGAGGCCAAGGAGATAGGCCAGATCCCCACCTGGGTCATCATACTGGCAGCAGTGCTGGGGGCGTTGCTGTTGTTGCTACTCATCTTAGCATTGTACAAGGTAAGAATAGAGTAGATAAGGTAACAAGTGGTCAAGGAGGTCCCAGTTCCAGCTGTTCTTAGCGAAAATCGAATGCGCCAAAGTTAGGTCAAATAACTATGAGGTGAACTAAAGAGACGCATGGTGATAGAAAAGGACGGAGAGACACGACTCGAGCATCTTTTGAAGAGCTCGAGACACTTCAGACGAGTTTTAGTGAAGGATTCGTTGAAGAAATATCTGAAGACATCGGGTTCAGTTTGCGTAAATGTAATAATTAACAAAACAAACATTAATAAAATAGATCGTTTTGTGACGCGCTGCTTTACTCGAAAGCTGTTCTGAGACGATGAGTGGATGATACAAATACAAAATTATTTATTTGACATTAAACTTAGATAAACATGTACACATTACTGGCGGCCCCCGCGATGAGAGAGAGAGAGAACTTGGAATAATAATAATAAATAATATAAACAAGTGGACAATTCACACAGCATTATCTAGCCCCATGGTAAGCAGAGCTTGTGTTATGGGTGCTAGATAACTGATATAAATAATACAATAAATTATAAAGATAGATATTTTTTATTATACATAGAAAACGACCAGAACACCCGGAACAAATATCTGCAGATCGTATACACAATGGTTCCGAGCCCGGAATCGAACCCGCAACCTCCTGCGTCGCAGGCGGACCTTCGCCCACCGCGCCACATCGGTCGTCAATAATTAAATGAATAAACAAATATTTTGTCCCCAGTGTGGATTCTTCAAGCGCAACCGCCCTTCCGACCACGCCGAGCGTCAGCCCCTGAACGGTCGCGACGAACATCTTTGATATCCGACCACCGAGACAGGGGTCACCAGTGACACCGGGGGCACATCCGACCCCGGGGGCACGTCCGACCCCGGGGGTACTAGCGACCCCAGCGACTCTTCCACTGACGCGGCTAGTGATATCACTAGCAGAGACTCTACTAGCTTAGAACGGTATTAATAATGCCTCGTGGATAGCCTATTGAGTTATAGGTTTTTCTTTACGAATATACTAGTACCAAGGAACTTTATATTTGAATAATATTGAAGTTGGAAATCTCTGAACGATCTACGAATAACGTAAGAAAATGTAGGTAACTGCTAAGTCACTGAATGCTTCATGTATCGTAAAGTGAATGACAATTATCGGTGCAATATAAGAAGTGCGGCTTCAAAGAGTGAACTTCAAGTGGCGTCAGATTAAAGAGGATTTTGGTAATCCATAATTGGATTTTTCATCATTAAAATAAATAGATACGTGTAGTGCTTTGAGTCGTAAATGGTTGCTAGTGAAGTTTCGTAGAGTTTGCACAATGTAAATATTATTACACCTTTATACAGTTCATTACATTTGACAGATAATTTAAAAACGTGTTGATATAATTGCTTTACCTCATGATATCGAAACTGTAAATCGCCTTAGATATTTTAATGTGAAATAGGTAATGGTGTAAACATTGATGTAATTGTAAAAAATTAGTAATAACATTGTAACATAACGACTAGTCACGTTACATTAATTACATTAAATCTTGTTGGGCCATGAATATATGAAAAGCTCGAAGAACGCTTAATTTAAGTATATTTTAAAATACAGGTTCATTTTGGTTTTTACTTTTAAATATGTATATTAAAAATCGTAAATTTGGTAACAATATAGAATCAAAAGTTAAAACGGGATATTTACCATGATTTGATGCTTGAGTTTTCCAATATTTCGGCACAGTTTCATGCGCCATGATCGCGGAATAACTATTCATATTTTGTTATTCCGCGATCATGGCGCATGAAACTGTGCCGAAATATTGGTAAACTCAAAAATCAAATCATGGTAAACATCCCGTTTTAAATGGAAAATCAAAATATTGGAAAAATCAAAAATCAAATCATGGTAAACACCCCGTTTTAAATGGAAAATCGAAATATTGGAAAAATAAACATCAAATCATGGTAAATATTCCGTTTTAAATGACTTTGTTAATAACCATGATAGTTTCAAAAGTTTTAGTATAGAATCAGATCTTTTTTTTTTTTCAGAAATTTTATCGAAATTTTGTTCACTTCGCGTGTCAATAATATCTTAAATTTCGTAAATGAAGCTTTATCGAGGGGGTTGCGAAAGAAGAATAATATTTCGGAAGTGTGATATTGTGAATTGTGTCTTGTACGAGTATGTATGCGAGTTGTTGAGAATTGTGATCTAAGTTAATTATTAATAAGGTATGTTTTGCTAATACAATGTTATGCGTGTCTCAAGGTGAAAATGAATTAATAAGCTTATTTATTTTAAAAATAATATCATATGGCATCTTATCTCTAAACGAAATATCAATGATCGTAGAGGGATCAATTTATATATCAACTAGCGGACCTTCCCGGCTTCGTACGGTTTTAGTACGGATCCGTAACTTTTTTTAAAATATAATATA
Organism: Eupithecia abbreviata; assembly: GCA_943735965.1. Lineage (NCBI taxonomy): Eukaryota > Metazoa > Arthropoda > Insecta > Lepidoptera > Geometridae > Eupithecia > Eupithecia abbreviata. The sequence continues at coordinate 13,121,740 of OX030978.1, forward strand.
GCCTATGTTCACAGGGGATAGTGTAGCTTCCCAAAGGTGAAATAATTTTTCAAATCGGTCCAGTAGTTTCGGAGCCTATTCATTACAAACAAAGAAACAAAAAATCAAACCTCTGCTCTTTATAATATTTGTATAGATTTACAATAAATAAATTCATGGCTGCTTAAATAAAAAGCCGTAATAAGTATTTAACAAACCTACTAGATTTAAGCTAATTAGTCAATTTAATATCAAAATCGGTGCCTTAATTTAACTATAAATAATTATAATTAATCTCCTTCTGGTAGAAATGTTGTTATAATAAAGTGCTTTCTGAAAATGCCAGTTACTAAATAAAATTGTACATATAGAATTTTAAATTTATTTATAATTTGCACGACAGTTTTTCATAGAACGATCAAATAATAAGACGAAGAATAACGATCAAAGAATGTATGGTTGCAGTTTTTGAAATCTCATTTGTACTTAATATGTTTAAGTTAGATTCGTGAAGTAAATATACGAAAGGTACCTTTAAAAAGAATAAGGTCAATTACAGTTAAAAATTATTATAAAGAGAATTCTATGAAAAAGTGTCATGTCCTAACATTAAAAAAGTACATTTTTTTATTGTTTTATTTATTTATATCTAAGAATAGTGCTTCTTATAGATAATTTTACTAAAATAATTTAATATGCCATACATTTTATCTAATGGTTACATTTTGGTTGTTTTTCTCTCGGTAATAACTTTGCATTTACCAAAAAGAAATCTTAATAAATTTTTGTTTTTATTTTTGTTGTTTTCTGTGTATAATTTTCCCTGAATTCAGGACGGAATCGAATTCGCAATATCTGAATAATGCGGAATTTAATCTCAACGTTTTAGTTTTTCATTCCTACGAATAGTTACCTACACCGAATACCTTATCTCAAATTTCCTGTTCCACAACTTAATATGCATCTCTTTGTCAATTTACATAACCTAACATGGCCCAGACTTGTCTACGAACATTACAGCTTGTACAAAACAACTACCTACATACATATAATAGTAGATGTACTACTATAAGGTAGGTCCTATAGATACTACATCGACCTTGTTCGCCTTAAATTGACTAAGAAGATAAACTGGCGATCGCTCGCTGGCAGATTAAATTAACTATCACAGATGTAGCGTTAGCAAAACAGAGCAAAGACTTAGGCTAAGTTTTCGATGAGCGGGGGCGAGAGCTTCCGGTGGAAGGTTACATTTTAAGTAAACATTCTGATTCATTTTTAAACTGTCATAAATGCTGTCCCCTTAGGCATGTTGACTCACTTGTTCTTGACCTAAAAACTTAAAAGCTTTGATTTTTTTCTAAAATATCTTTAATCTTATTTAATAAAGTCAAAATCAAAGAATAGAAACCAATTAGAACTAGTATTTACATACAATTGCAACAGTGTGAGCTATCTGCAATTCCACAGTAAATCAGTACCAGTCGGAAGCGTCTCAAAGACGCTGGCTTCATTGCCCCGTTAAATACCAATCTTACATCTATTATCGTAAAGTAGGAAGGTACTCACTATAAATTATTCCGTAAGCAGTTTTCTGTCAACGGTACATGTTGTCTTGATTCGTAAATCTCGCTCGACGTCTAGTCTGTCTGCTCGATCGAGCGGAAACGGAAATGAAATACAGAGTCTGCTTATTTAGGCACCTCATCGTCATCATCAACCCGACTTCACCCATCGTCACCCCTTGCTGGGTATAGGCCTCCAAACTCTGGTGCTACTCCACATGAAGACAACCATTCCATCAGGCTTATGTCTTTTATACTACCTACTATTATTGTGAGGTGGCAACCCTAGTGGGGCAGGATCCACCTACATTTTAGGCTAATGTTACCTGCCCCACTAAAGCAAGTTAGTGGGACGAAAATATTTAAGCCTGTCTACTTTGTCCCACCAGTGGGACGCCTTGGTCGAGAGGAGTGGAATAGTTATAAGTCGAAGGAAGGTGAAAGACGTTGGGAATCGCATCAAAATCTGATTGTTTCCATGAAAAGTCAAAAGCAGATCTTTAATTGAAGATCTAGTACCTACACACTACACAACACTACACTACACACTACACTACACACTACTAACCTAACCTAACTCTATGCAAAATTACAGCCCGATCCGTTTACTAGTTTTGACGTAAAGAGGCAACAAACATTCAAACTTTAGAATTTATACTAGTGTGATATTCTCTATTTTCAAGTGTATTTTCTACCATCAAGTCTTTTATCTCCAAAGAAAACTCAATTATACAGGAACATAAAGGCGGCTACATCTTGCGTTGAGGCCACCCACAGCCACGCTAACAAGGTTAATTAATCCTTCGGGTAACCCCTAACCCATGGTTACTGAGGGATGCAATCTGTTTTACGTCTACTATCTTCACGGTTAATAAACAGCGCTCTGAGTTCGGTTTGACGTTATTTCGAGAGAAACTTCTAATTTTTTTATGGGATTTGGCACAACAGCGCCTCTAGCGTGCAGACATGTAGGTAGGTATGTAATTACGAAAATAGCAAACATAATAATTAATTGTCACTAGTATAAACTAAAAATATATAACAGTACATTTAGCATGATCTCGAGCCATAAAGTGACCCGGTCCTTTGGAAGGCTTGCGTGGGGCCGAAGCCAACAGCACAGAGGCCCTTTGAGAAGTTAATCTAAAGGCGATGGCTACACATAGCGGGTATCATCCTCGGGTGCACAATATGATACACCCAAAGATGGTATCCACCAGGTGTAGAGACTATTGCAAAAAAAATGAAAGAAATAAAACCAGGCTATTGTGATGGATGGATGGACTGGGTAATCGGGTTATAGGGGAGATTGCGGACGTCTGCCATAAACAAGTCAATCATAATGTTAAGAAGAGTGGCAGACGGTGGCTTGCCGAATGCTGGATGGGTTCCTTAAAAAGCCGGAGTAAATTACCGGAGAGGAACAACATCGGCGCAAACGACTGAGGGTGTCGAGAGGTGCGGCCCCGATTTCACCATCACGAAGACTGCTCGTGAGCGGGTTTCCTCGCTATTACGCCATTAGACACTTCCACCCCCGAGTCTACATCCTAAGATGCATCTCTCGCGACTCCACTCAGACCGGCCAATGAAGGCAAGCAAGAGGTGGGGATCTGGTTCTCTTGGGATGCCACTCCGCAAGCGGAGACGAGAACACATTTATTATTATTTTTTCATTTTACATAACACACATTCATAGAAAAAATAATATCCTTGATTATACAGTGCCTTTTATTTCATAGGAATAACACTAGAAACAATTCACTATCACGACAGTCGCAATAAAATTGGCAAAGCCATCGAAACTTGTCTCTTATAAATCTTGGAGACAGAGGTACCGGGCACCGAAACAAAGCACGATTGTCGTCTTCATAATGTTGTCACAACAGGCGCCACTGAAGACACGAATGAGCGGTAAATCAAAACGTTATTGGAATTCTACTGGATGTGATAAACTTTGGAATAAACAACGGCGATAAGGGCGAAGGAGTATTATTTTGTCAATATTTATTGATAGAGCGAGCAAAGCGAGCGTAGGTATAATAGATATATCTGATTAAATTCTTTAATGAACAGAAAAATATTTTTAAGAAAAATGTTTTTGGTAAGTAACAGGTACCTAGAGGACAATTGCAGTTTCCATAATAAAATGGGACACTGCGAGGTCTAAGTTCGGGGAAAGCTAGCTAAGTAGTACTCGTATACTTTGCCTAAAGCAATTAAAAGGAACTCCATAACAATGAAAAAGTCATGAATTTGAAGAAATTTATTTAATTCAAGAACGTGCTACCTATAGATATAGGTTGTACATCAAAAAATAACTATTTAAAAGTAAGCTAACCGTGCAGCATCGTCAGCCGATTGCTTCACATTTTCGCCTAAAGTCTTAGCCTTCTGTGCTAGTTTATTTGAAGTTTTGTCTAAAAGATCTTTCTCCTTTGCAGCTTCGTCTAAAGCATTGCCAGCGAGACCTACAGCCCCATCACTTACTTTGTTGTAGCCATCCTTAATAGTCTGTACACCGTTGCTCAAGTGTGGCTTCAAGTCAGGAATCCCAACATCAATGATTTCACTGTTGTCCTTGATTGACTGTATGCCGTCATCTACTTTGTCGTAAATATCGTTGGCTACACTCTGTATTCCGGATGTATCTGTATTACCCTTGTCGTCTTTGTTAACATCAGATAGTCGAACGTCCATGATGCCTTCACCAAACGTGACTGGGGTCCCTGTGGTTGCTCCTTTACGCATTTCTCCCAACTGTTTTCTTAAATTCTCAACGGCCGCGTTAAACGCGAGTTCCTCCATCTTTCTTGTCCCGTCAGCATTGAAAAGCTTATCCATTGTGTCTTTGATAAGTTCGATTTCTTCGTTCTGTTGTTTTGTGTAGGCTTCTGTGACTGTGCCATTGTTTTTATTTCCTAGGAAATAATTTTTGGCTTTAGCCACCCGTTGCTGGAAGCGATTGTACATGTTCCAAAGCATCCCGCTGTCATTGGGGATTTCTTCGACAGCCCAAAACTGTTCGTGGAAGTTATGCAATTTCTCCTGCGCCGAGTGGATCGCCCCTCCGATGAGACCATCTTTATGTTCTTGTGTTGGATCTTCCAGTCCCACCATCCCTTTGCTGTAACTCCAAACATTTGTAGCGTCCTGACGTAGACCGGTTGTGGTGTTTTTGATTCTTCCATAAACTGCGTCTATCACCCCACCGTGGCTTTCCACCACTAATATCAGCATGATAAGCTTTACTGCCACTAGATTAAAATTCATTTTTATTTTGCTTTATTCGAGCATGTATTTACTGATCAAAATTTCCAATTTAACTGTCAATGCTTAATCGGCGTCGCTTATACTGCTCGCTTGTATTTATTTGTTCTATCTCTTGGCCATATGGATTCTGACTCATGTTTGAACTCTAATTAATGATTGTTGGAATTGTTTAGTAAATAAGAAAACAAGTTTAAAGTACAGTTCACAATCACACATTAGTCATTAAATACCAGTAAGTGTGATTTAGATATAAATAACTTAATCACGCTCCTTAGCAATGTTTAATATAATAAAATAGGTCAGTTATGTGCATTTTCTTATATAACTAAATTGCAGCAAGCAACACCGCCAGTGTTGCTTGTTGTTATGATGATTGAGCTGGGTCATCGATAAAGGTGACCTCATAATATTTTCGCTGTCTTATTTCACGCGATATATCCACGTGTGAACGACGTCATGAAAATATTGATCGAAAAATAAGATATAAAAGGCTTTATAAATTGCTAATAAGAAAGCTTTCGACGTGACCTAAACCCGTAATCTCTTGCTTTTGAGTTACGAGTATCAAGTGGTTAGGTAGGAAACACTTGGTGCGAAACTTTTGAATGATAATGGTCAAAAATCGATTATGGAATAAATAAATAAATAATGCTGGACAATTCACACAGCGTTATCTAGCCCCATGGTAAGCAGAGCTTGTGTTATGGGTACCTACTAGATAACTTATATACATAATACAATACATTACATATGTAGATAGATATTTTTATTATACATAGAGAACAACCAGAACACCCGGAACAAATATCTGCAGATCGTACACACAATTGTTCCGAGGCGGGAATCGAAACCGCAACCTCTTGCGTCGCAGGCGGACCTTCGCCCACTGCGCCACATCAGTCGTCAAATATTAATTATAATTGTTATACTTATCGAAAAACACAAAAGAACTACCAAACTGTTTAGAGGTACTTACTACTTGAGATACAAGCAGTATCTCTCTAAGAACCAAGAAGTCTAATGTAGGTACCTATAATGTTGTAAATATATTTAGTAATCACCACAAATAGCCAAAAGTATAAGTAAAAAAAATGTATATGATATTGTTGTTGGTAACTAGTCGAAGCAAGTAGCAACCAAGCGCATAAACGAGATCATTTCCAACGTATGTCATCATCATCATCAACGTATAATAGTCCACAGCTGGACATAGGCCTAATCAGTACCATAGCGCCCAATCTTCAACTTGTCGCATCTAGCATCTGCCTGCAGTCTTTCGCAGGTCAACATCCCATCTGGCCGAAGGGCCTGCTACACTACTTTTGACTTGCGGAAGTCGCTGTCTCCGCTCAAAAACAAGTTTACCCCAGCGCGGTTGTCGGTTCTTCGTGATGTAACGTATGTAATTAATATAAATACAAACCAGTGTATGTTAGGTCCTGTAAAAAAAAGTTCAGACCTTATAAAAACAATCGCAAACATATTTTTTATATTTGAAGTCCATTCCATTCCGTTTGAGACCCCAGGGCGTAGTATCCAATGTGGGTACTAGATACTGCACGTCCTATCCATCACGCAAGTCTATATCCTAAGCACAAATACACAAATCTCCCTATTGTGGCAAAGTTCCAACTTGATCGGCGGTCACGTACGACTGTTACTAACTTTGATATACTTTATCACCGGAGCCTATAGTGTAGGAACTACTGTGCAGTAATAGATTCCTATTCATCCACTCAAGTTACTATGTTAAGGAAACTCACGGAAATACAATACAATACAATACAAAAATACTTTATTGTACACCAGATACAGAACATTATGAAAGATATTACATGTGACAAGTACAATGGGCGGCCTTATCGCTTAGAAGCGATCTCTTCCAGGCAACCTTTGGATGGAAAGAATTGTGTGAATTAAAGAAAGGCTGGGGGTGTACCAAGGATAGAGCTAGAATAAAAATGAACATAATATGAGTATTTAAAGATAAATAAGTATTAAATATATATATATGTATAATATACTACTTAATAATACTTAGTTAATAAATAAATAATAAGTACCAATATTCACGATTCTGACAGGTAGAATCGCTTAACGCGAAATTAAAAAAATAAGGAAATTGTTCTAATTAAAGTTCCTTGAGATATCTACTTACTCGACTTTGGCAAGTGAGGTGATTTGCGTGCGGTAATTTTACAATAAAAGTACATACAATATGTGACGCACGTCTTCCCACTATCTAACATATTGATTGAGATTTTGCACACCTGAGTAGGTAGTTTGTATCTGGACATATTTAGAATTAAGACCTTTTATACATACATTCATGCAAATAAAGATTATGATTATGATAATAAAACACGTAAATAATTTTTTTTTTAAATTAAATATTAAGTCATACATCATCATCATCATCATCAGCCTATATTAGTCAACTGCTGGACATAGGCCTCCCCCAATGAGCCCCATAGCGTTAAGTCATATATATATAAGTATAACCTTAGGGAAACCAATAAGCCGATATAATACATGCCTACTGCAAAATTATCTTTCTCCATCGCGGCCTTATTTATGAGTGCACTTCAAAGTTCCAGAAGCGGTTCCTGCAAATTGGTGATCAGTATGCCTGGCGCTAACCTATCGACTCTTATTTAATAACTCTCTTCATAACTCGGCGCGAGCCGGCCGGCATATTGACAATACGGGGCGCGACTCGAATATTCGATGGTGGTGTATTGGTGTGTGTCCATTGTACTGAGATTTCTCGTGTGGATAGTCCATTATCACGTGCATCATAATTTAAATTATTGTCCTTTTTCAATAGGTATTCGATGATCCCTGGTTGTGCTGACTGTCATCCAAATTTAGAATTTTTTGTAACGTTTAAGGGAAAAAACGCGTGCGAAGCCGCGGGCGGAAACTAGTTAGAGATATATAAGACGGAAAAAAACTATTCGATTAAGAAAAATGTTATCGTGACATGTACATACATATATGAAGTCAATGGAAGACACCAAAAGGATGTACCCAATCCTGCATAGTGTTTTCATAGACAAACGACAGGTATTTGTGACCCCTAGCTTCTTCTCAACAAGGTGACGTTTTACGGTATTCGTAGCAGTCTACTAACCGTAGTAGACTGCTACGAAACCGTAAAAAGGTAAAAAAGGGCTTTCTAAATACAATGTAGAGTAGGTACAAAGCGTGGCAGTAAATGGTTTCCATTCAAATTACGTCAGGATCGGGATTTATTATTTAATGAAATCAATATATGCACGGGCGTGGGTAGGCGGTGTATCCCTGCATTCCGTCAGACCGAAGATGAACGTGTGGTGTGAGTCATGGGCTCATAAAGTGTTATGTAAGTGGTATGTTGTTTATATATATATAGAATGAATGTGTGTATTCCGTCATACAATGGAAACAGTTGCAAGCTGTGAACACAACACAAGAGGAATCCCAAACGAGCTCTTAATAATACCTCTATGATATCGCTCGAATTTCGTAAATGCTTTTGCTAACTTATTTCTGATTTACTTGCCCAATATTGACCTTACAACAGATTGTAATAGGGTTGTTTTTGGGTTGTACGTGATGCTTTGATAGTGGTATAGTGAATGAAATTCAATTTCGTGTTGAGATAACGATGTACGAACGAGTTTGTTGCGAGAATCTGATTTCGCTTTACGAGACGGGCTATACGCATTTTAAATAAATAAATTCAGAATCACAAAGCAAATTAGTTTTTATAAATAGTAGGTTTGTTGTAGGTTATTACCGATTTATTATTAGTGACGATGTTGCTATTGATACAATGGCGTTCTAGGTATTGCAAATTCGTCGTATATATTTAAAAAAGTTTATTTCGATTCGAAAACATCACCCTATATTATAAATAGAAAAGTTTGCGTGGATGTTTGATGAAAGCTTTTAGTTATATGGTGAATTAACTATCACAAAACCCTATTAGAATCAAAGTCCTAACATACCACGAAGAGTCGAATTCGCCGGAATTCCCGCGGCGCCGCGGGCATCCGCGCGACTCGTTCGAGTTTCTCATGCGATAATAAGTTTTATTGTAATGAAAATAAAGCTAAAATTCATATGATACTGAAACTGCGCTCAGCTTCGCTGCGCTTCGACGCTCTTTTGGTGTGAGTTGAGCCTTAGAATAAGTCGGGCACGTGTCCGCCTCACCACATGCAGCGCTCTAATTAAGCGGAGGCTGAAGTTTCAGGCAATCCTTCATTGCCAGGCGGTTGCTTAGTTGCTCAGTTCCGTTACTTGGCTCACTGTTCACGATTCTGCTCGGTTACCTCATAACAAAGTTACTTCGTCCAGCGGGTATAGGGAGATACGAGTATTGGTAGATTTTCGTCGACTTGCAATTAGTAAGAAAAGAAGGAAGGACGCAAGGAAAAGAAGGTTCAGCTTTTACAAAAAAATTTATACCCATTTTAAAAGCGTCAAAATAAAAATCAGACTTCGCGGCGTTGGTTGTGTCCTTTAGATTAGGGAGCTCGCTAGTGACCAAGTCTAGGAGATTTTTTATCATAAAATACGTACCTACCTACTTACTCGTAAAAGGCAAAATACAAAAGGCCTAGATGCAATACTTTGAAGTGATTGTAATAAAAAATAGCACATTTACCTACTATGAATTTTTCTATGAAAATTTGATAAGTTTTATGACTTCACATATTATAAATAATAAATAAAAAATAAAATATTTCAAAATTATGTAGGTAGATTTCTATCAGAAACACAAGTCATTTTGTAGCGATAAGGTCTTTTAGTTAAAGGCACAAATAACCAGCATAGTTAACCAAAATACACATCACTAACTCTGACGTGAATTGCTCTTTATCTAGCGAACACAGCGAATATGTAGGTACCTAACTACTCGCACATTCGGCTTGTCAAGATTTCAACTTCTTGTAGTTCTTGATATTTCTTGAAAAACCAAACGAACACTAGGTATTGGTTATTAATACCTACAATAGCAGGCACCTATCTAGATACCTACCTACTTAGCAATAAACTATGTAGCGCCCCAGCTACAATCAAGAGCTCCTGCGAAAATTGTTGCAATTTTCTCAGTAAAAAGTTCAAAACGGGTTGATGCAAGGAAAATGAACGAATTGAACGAAACCGCAACGTTGAGCAAAGGAATAGTGAGGTGGGTTCCGTCTCGTCCCGCAGAGGTTGTTGATAGCGTAATAACATCGCTTTGAAAATATTTCCCTATTTTGAGAACATACATAAATGAATGTATCGTATTTTCTTGGCAATGTAATAAGAAACATGAACAAAATGTGGAATAAAGGAGAATAAGTTTGAATAACTGCTGCAAAATTAATAGACCGAAATGAGGCTGTTTAAGTTGAGACTTTTAAGCCAAGAATCTAAACCTTTGCCATGTCTACGTTCCGCTACTGCTACGAGGTTACGACGAATAAATACAATACAGAGAAAAAACTATCAAGAACAAAAAAACAAAGATTCAGATTACATATTGGCGGCCTTATCGCTAAGAGTGATTTCTTCCAGGCAACCTTTGAAATATTGTCGAATTTTCAACCACGGCGGTGGCCAATCTCTTCTGTGGCTTGCACTGTGCACGGGACAGGACATAAGAAGGTATAACTAATGCAGTCTATACATCAAAGTCGGCCACCGATAAGTTGACGAAATGTCGCACCAACATGCCGGTCTATGTCGCCAACTTCCGGTGTCTAATAAATAAATACTTAGATTGTATCGCGTTTCCATTTCGCGTAGCAGTCAAAATCTTGAAATGGATACGCGTTTTCCTCCCAGTTTCTTTTACGGTACCCTAATAGGAAAACAAGCTGTAAGTGAAACACTGACCGGCAATTTCCCGTGTTTAACAAGTTCTCCTCGTTTATTTTGTACCATTTTGTTCGAAGGCGCGGTGCATTTACTTTGTTATAAATAATGTTTATGCATTCTACATAAATTGGTAGTGCACAGATATTTTCCGTGAAAGTAGTAATGTTCCAAACTTTTTTTTGTCTGCAATCTGTTTGGATTGCTATTACCTGTGAAATGTCTTTGAGATTTAATTGAATGTAACGCGACTTGCTGACCGAAAATGCCGATGTGGCCAAAGGACACTAATATGTAGTTCTTTGATTCAGCGCGGGTTAAAGCGGTTTGAAGTTTTCGTGGGTTTCGTGAATTTTATACAACTTAAAGAACATATTTTTAAATTCGATTCTTCTGGCTTACTTGGCTCTAAATCAAAATAAATGTTGTCTGAAACTTTGATTATTAAAAACTGTAGGTAGGTACTGTATACAGAAACCACTAAAACAAAATGGTTCCTCAATAAAAACTTTTTTATCCCAGAAAACACAACTGCGGCCAGAATTTCTCACAAAACTGTACATAAATTCAAATCCCAGTCGTTTATAAAGACTAAACACATCCTATCGGCTCTGAGCTTGCTCTTGGCTTCAGCTGCAAGTGGATAAAGGAAGCCCCAGCCGTAAATCAAGCCACTTGCTACCTGCCTTCGGTTCGTGAGCGTTGCTCCATTGAATGCTTCAGGAAAATTATATTTAAGAGGGTGGTTATCGCAGTACACGGTGATGTGACGTCCCAGTAGGTAAGCATATTTCAACCTGTATTTTGAGGACAAAATAGGTAACAGTGATTATAGAACAACTTTCTTTAATTTAACACATACCCTCCGTTGCTATAAGGATCGATACCTACAGACATACGTAGAGTCTAGAATGAAAAGAGCAGGGATCTTCGAATCATTTATAATATAGTGGTAGATTATCTATAATATACTATATCTATTTAGTGGCATTAAATAAAGATCTACCAGAATACGCATACATTCGTGCAAATCCCTAGAGTTATTAAAATTATATTTTTGTACAAGGGACCAAACCACCCCATTATATGTACATATACGAGGTTGTCATACGATTACAGGACCAAGTTAATCGGGTGGAATCGGTGCGAGTGAAAAACTCTACTTTTCACTTCGATTGCGAGAAAATCAAACAATAAAAACTTATCTTCATATCGCACTCTTTTTCGCTTCACTACTTTACTTATTTACTATCTTTATCATTGTCGTAAGTTTGAAATCTAACGTGACATCCCAAACATATATACATGTACACACATGGCATAGGTTGGTTTATGTCGAATATTCATAAAACACCCGCTGCGAACACGGTTGTGGCTTTGAACAATTTTACTCAAATGAAAAAAAAAATTCCCTTTGAGCTAACTACGAGTAACCCCTTTGGCCCGCTCTGACGCGTTGTACGTGCCAATTATATTATTTCAGTTCGTAATGACTCGGAATATATTTGGAAAAATGTTTCAAACCCGACATTGTTTAAATTACGTGTGAAAGGTTCTTTATTTATTTTTGTCTATGGCCATAGAACAGTTAGTTTATGGAAACGCTCTACTAACTCTCCAAAAACATTCGCAAGTTACTCTGACATGGTAATTCGCAAGTTACTAAGAAATGTCTCACAAGACTAGTCTAGTCTCAAGTAAGCAGAGCTTCATTAAACTAGGCTCGCGTCTCACAATACCGTGATGAAGATGGTAAAATGTACTAGGCATAACGATTTGGAGTTATCTGTAATGTTATGGTCTTATGTAAATAAATAATAAATAGCTTGAATACATTTTTAGTATCCCGCTTACATATCCATGAGTAAAATTTCCTCCTTACTCATTATTTTTCCACACCTGACTGCTAAAACTAAACAAAGCTTATTAAAATTAGCAAGGACTACCTATCTATTATATAACACATCTGAAGTAAGCTCAAACGCTTGCATAGCGGTGAATTCTTTTTAAGATAACAAATTTAATATCATTTTGAGTTGTGTATTTCTTTTTTTTTTAAGTCGTCTACGAGTACTTTCACTGTTCGTTATTTGTTAGTCTATCTAAGTATGTACATACATATCTGCGGAAACTGTAATTGGCCCTCAGCTCTCATCATCATCACCATCATCGGCCTATAGCAGTCCACTGCTGGACATAGGCCTCCCCCAATTCCTCCCTCACCTCATGCGCTGGTATTTACCAGCATTTACTAAGTAAATAACTATTCTTAAGACCTAGCAGTAATTTTTTCCAACAGTTTGAAAATAAGGTATATCTACTTTAATGTTAGTACTTGGCTGCTGATCTGGAGGGGAAAATAATATAGCTTAAAGACCAAAGGAGCTGTACGGGCAGCGTGTTCAATTTATTTTATTGCCGCTATATCGCGGCGCCACTCGTAAAGATGAAATCTTATTTGCCTTATGAAGGGGCCATCTCAGTTTATATCGCGGGGAAAATCAAAGCTGCTTTGATAGAGACGTTATTTTGTTGAAAACGTTTTTCCTCTGGTTGGTTCGTAGGTACACTTGTTTTTGCTTTTTGATGATTTCCATTATATACAGGTTGACAAACTTATGGCAATGCTACGTGGCTACGCTACGTTTTCTGTAGCCGCGTAGCAGAGCTACGTCGTAGCAAACATGAAAACTGGTTAAAAAAACTATTGTTAACCAAGGTGGTCATTGCCATGAACCTCCGCAACCACCATAACTTCACCTTGTTATGACCAGCATTCAAATAAAAAAAGAATCATCATTATCGGTTCACCCAGTCGAAGGTTCTGAGGTAACTAACATTTAAAAAATGCAGTCGAATTGAGAACCTCCTCCTTTTTTGAAGTCGGTTGATTATTTAAAACTATAAATAACCAGTAACTAAAAATACTCTAAAATTTCAAAAGAAGCGTTACCCTACCTATTAGAACCTAGCTCTTGTAATTTACATGATTTATCTTTTGGACATATGTGGCGTATGTCAGACCAGCAGTGGGCGAAGATCGCCACTGACTGGGTCCTGGACGGACAACGGCCACGTGGAAGGCCTAGGCGGAGATGGCGGGATGAGCTCGACCTATACAATAAGGAGTGGGTTCTCCTTGCTGAGGACCGAGATGAGTGGAAGAAGGGGAGGGAGGCCTTTGCCCTGCAGTGGGACACCCCGGGCTAATATAATAATAATAATGATTGACTTGTTTATGGCAGACGTCCGCAATCTCCCCTATAGCCCGATTACCCAGTCCATCCAATCATCACAATAACCTGGTTTTATTTCTTTCATTTTTCTTTGCAATAGTCTCTACACCTGGTGGATACCATCTTTGGATGTATCATATTGTGCACCCGATGATGATACCCGCTATGTGTACCCATCGCCTTTAGATTAACTTCTCAAAGGGCCTCTGTGCTGTTGGCTTCGGCCCCACGCAAGCCTTCCAAAGGACCGGGTCACTTTATGGCCCGAGATCATGGTAAATGAGAGACATAATAATATCTTTTGGTAGATAGCTAGATACTACATATATCTTTTTTCATCCAAAATAATTCCCACACATTAACTGGAATGTCTGAATCCTGTCATTTTTACAGTTGTTTCCTTATCCTACACTGTTATATCTGTAAGACCCTTGTCGTCAATTCCCGTTATTTCCCACGAAACGGGTCAAGGCGACCCCAAGACAAGTTTTTAACCTTTCACGCCTTTACAAGATTGTAGCGTAATCCGGGAATATTTACAACCAACACCCGAAGCTGGTGTGGCTTGGTGACACATACATTTTATTTAGGACATTATTAATATGCTCTAGAAACCACAATATCATATAGTTTTACCGATAGAGCACAATAATAAATAATTTGTAGGTATAACTAGTGCGTCACATTTTTCGTTTGTGAAATAAGTTAGTATTCGACCGCAGTATTTTACCTTTGTTAATTAACAAAGGTAAAATACTTTCACTTATTTTAAAATAGGCCAGTATTCTACCTATGGGCCAAATAATAAACGATATTATTATACTTGTTTGCCCTGTCTATGTGTTCCAGTAAAATTATATACAGAAAAACTCATCGGATCGGATGCAGCGACTCGTGTAGGTAATTCTTGTGAAACTTCCAAAAAACATATAGGTACATGTATTGTTAAATTTAATAGATACAATAGATTTAATAAACTAGGTACAGGCACTCAAAACACTACAAATTAAGGTAATTCATATTTAATATAGAAATATGAATTACTTAATTATACAATTAAGTAATTCATATATTTTAAGTGATTGCAAATTCAAATAACGACTACCCGCTAACAACATCCATACCTATGTACCTATAATACAAATCTTGACGTTAATCTATTACCGAAGTAAGGGCAAAAAGAAAGTTGAAGAGGCTTCGAAACACTGAAAGCCTTTACCAAACCAATATTTCTGATTAATGTGCCTCTCCGAAGTGAGAAAAATCTTTGCAGCAGCCCTGATGAAACATTCACGGGAAAACCAACCGAAACGTAAAACAAATAAGGTGTGTTTTTGGCTGTAGTGTTCCAAGATTCTAGGGTCACCACTCAAAAGTTCCGTAAGTAATGAAAAATGTAAGTTTGTGTGGAGTTGAGTCGCTAAGTATCGCATGCTGAATGACAAATGACCGGCGCTTGGTAACCCTCTTTGATCCTTTGGGAAGTTGAGAGTTTGAGGATTTATGGAAACTTTGGAGAAAAATGTGATGAATTTAAGTATTTATCAAGATTTTCGAGGTGAGATTTGAATTTCGAAGATATTGTGATGTGTTCTTACAATTAATTAAATTCGTATATGTCTATATGTCTTCTTTTCCGAACCGAAAAAAAAATCAAATTTTTTGTGTGTGATATCTACTGCATATATCGTCATCATCAGGAGCCAAGCAAGTCCACTGCTGGACATAGACCTTCCCTAATGAGTGCCTTAACATTATTTCTTCAGCGCCTCTAGCATCTCTCTGCAGTATTTCGCAGGTCGTCATCCCACCTGGCCGGAAGGCGTCCTTCTACGTTTTCCGAGACGTGGTCTCCACTCAAGAACACGTTTACCCCAGCAGTTGTCGGTTCTTCGCGATATATAGCCGGCCCACTTCCGCTTGCTTATTCTTAGAGCTATGTCGATATAACAAAAAATAAAAATTAAAGTTTTTTTTTTTGCTCCAGTATCTACATGTGAACTGGAACCATACAAGAAACGTATTTATTTTTCTCTATTTTAGAACGGATCCATCCCCTCTCTATTCGACTCTAACTTGGCGATCTTCGATATTAAGGAGGTTCTATGTTCAGCTGGAAACATCAAATTACTTATTTCTGCCTTCGATATATGTACGTGCATTTTCATTGATTAATCATCTGCCAACTCTTCCCAACAAGTCTGAAGATATTAATTTGGATGACTCTGGGTTCCGTATTGTGTTCGATAGTCCATTAGCCGAGACAACGGAATACCAATTAATGATGTGACGGGTGCTTGCTCATGATGATATTGATTTATCTAATTATGAGATTTGGATTAAGGTGGTAACACTAAAGTAAACTGGTAAACTGGTAAACTGTAGCAGAGAATGAAAGTTCAAGGCATTGCCACAAGTGTCCATGTGAAATGAGTCCTAAGTTTATCACCATAGACAAATTTTTTCGTTCATGTTTAGCACATTATAATTTTACTTACATTCTACTTACTGTTTATTATTTTTATTTAACTATTAATTTTTTTTTGTTTGTTTAGAGCATCTCTCTTTCCTTGTCCGTGATGTGACTAAATAAAAAGGTACAAACTGAAAATCAGCGTTGTTCCGCGCCATGCGTGGTTCAGCACATAGCTGAGTTTGACCCTTTTTGGTCAGCAGGTTACGTGTATTATTATTATTGTTTCTCTGTAGGTTTATTTAATTTAATTTTATGTTTGCTGTGTTTTACTGTTTAAATGTGTTGTTTTGTTAAACCTGTTTTTTTTGACCAAATAAAATTATTTTCTTTCTTTCTTTCAAAGTAAGTTCTTTTCCATTTCCTACTGCTCGGCAAAGGTTACCAGGAAATGTGCTCCCTGTCTTCACTTTGTTTGTTTTAGATCTTACAGTTAGTTTTCGATTCGGAGTAAACCCCGTCTCAAGTTTTTATAATATTTTAAGGTTTTGGTGAACACAGGTTTTCAATAAAAATCTGGAAAGATCTTTCATCATCATCATCATCATGAGCTTATGATAGTCCACTGCTGGACATAGGCCTCCCCCAATGAGCGCCATAGCGCCCTGTCTTCAGCTTGACGCATCCATCATCTACCTGCAGGTTTTCGTAGGTTGTCATCCCAGTCGGAGGGCGTCCACGACTCGGTAAACGTGATGTAACGTTTACCGAGTCGTGGTCTCCACTCAAGAACACGTTTACGTCCGTCGGTTCTTCGCGAGATATGGCCGGCCCACTGCCACTTTAGCTTGCTATTTCTTAGAGCACAGAGTGGAAAGAACTTTAGTAGGTATTAATTTGAATTGTGATTGATATTGTTAGGGTTGTGAGCACGAATTTACTATATGGAATAAAAGACAGAAGTACAAAAATATTAAATTTTATTAAATTTACTACATTAAACTGATATGTTTTATTTACTTTTACGTGATCTATTTAATGCACAATCTAAATTTCTACTTTACAAAAATCACATTTACAAATACTTTTAAAATGGTAACATTTACATTTTTCATAATATTAAACGTAACATAGATCGCTATATTTAATAACGTTTGAAGCACACATAATACAATCATTATTTTCTTTCAGCTAATGTAGTCCTACTGAAGAAAAGCGTCCATTTAGTAATAATACACAACAACTTAAAGCGAAAATAAACTAAGTTATTTAAAGCGTAGTTGTCTACCTAAGTTTTTGGCAAAGTTTGGTCCTGCCAAAGTACTTACTACTAATTATTAGGATCTTACAAAGCTGTTGGTATCTTTTGACTTAGTAACTTGCTATCTATCTAGGCCAATTACAAGGTTTACAGTTCATTCAGTGATTAACAGTTCATATAGCTTTACCCCCATATCTTTAGTCGTACCTCGACCACGATTCAACCTCTACTCAAACTCCAAACGTGTTTCGGTATGCTAGATCGTAAAAAAGCCCTTCATTCGAACTAAACCTTAGAAAATTTTCGACGAGTGAAATGAACCGATATCTCAAGGTACCTAGCGACCTACCTTGAATGCTCCTCAAAAAGCTTGTAATTATTTATAGATTTTGAAAACTATCTCAATGACATTTATGATTATGACGCCTGCTAAAGACTGAGCTTACCGAACTCCAGTATGTTTTGAAGGAATGCTCAAGGCACTTGAGACGAGTTTGAGTGAAGGATTAGTTGAAGAATTAGCTAAACATATGGGGGTTAGTCTCTTGAGCCAGATCATTGCATTGCAACAAAGTAGAATCAAGTCGGCCTTTAGCAGTCTGGTCTAGTAAAGAGTGTCATGTCCGTCCTCTACAGTTCTTCTAGAGGTCCACAGTTCGCCTACAGGTCTAAAGTTCATCTCGTCTTCGTCTCTTGAGCGCCAGATCATTGTGTTAGAACAAAGTAGAGTCGAGTCGACCTTTAGTGGTCTGGTCTGGTAAAGAGTGTCTTGTCCGTCCTCTACAGTTCTTCTAGAGGTCCACAGTTCGCCTACAGGTCTACAGTTCATCCCGTCTTCGTCTCTTGAGCGCCAAGTCATCGTATTGGAACAAAGTAGAGTAGAGTCGACCTTTAGTTCGACTCTGTCTGGCCTGGTAAAGAGTATCAGGTCCGTCTTCTACAGTTCCTCCAGAGGTTCACAGGTTCGTCTACAGTTCATCTCTTCTCCGTCTCTTGAGCGCCAGATCGTCGTGTTGGAACCAGGTGGAGTAGACCTTCAGCGGGTCTGGTGAGGAGTGGCGGTGGAAGGAGACGGGCCGGTCCCGGGCTAGCACCTCGCGAGCGTAGTCTTGAGGACGCGCCTGGAATGAACAGATGTCTGAGAAAAGTGTTTTATGGATATTATAGAGCATACAAAAATATTCATTTTGATAAAGGACTATGCAGATACGGGAGAATCCAAGCGCGAGGTTTATATATCCTATCTAGATCCAGCAGTCTTCGTAAAGTGAATCAATAAACACTTTATTTCGTTATTATTACGTTAACTATATTTTGTTTAAATATAGTTTAGATTAAAATTTCCCTTGTGTGCCTAAGAGCTTATTTTGTAACCCTAAGGATACCTCACTAATTTGGATTTTGACAATGGGCTGTTATAGGCTGGAGTTGTTGTTATTGTTGCTGTTGTTGTTTTTGTTGCGGGAGAAACCTTGCACTATGAGGCGGTGGGAGACTAGACTGGCACAGAGGCCAACGGCAATGTCGGAGATAGGCCTATCCTATGCCCAGCAGTGGGTAACGCACGGCTGAGTATTTACTAGAGTACTGGAGTAGTTGTGATACCTGATGGAAGAGCGGCGAGTGCGTGACGCGTACAGCGTGCCTGTGTCGCGCGCAGGCGCCGAGCGTCATGTCGTCGGGCGCGGCGAGCGCTGCGCACGCGCACCGCGACAGCAGCGCGGCCGCGCCCACGCTCAGGGCCGTGCCGCCGCCGCCGGTGATGTAGTCGTAACCTGGAGGAAGCATTGAATGAATGAATGAACTCTTCTATAAAATGACACCTTATATCGAAACATTACATATTAAAAGTACTGTCGGCGACGGAACCCACAATCTAGTTAGAATCTTGTTAATTAGATAATAAGGTTTATTTTTGTATGAAAGGTTACACAGAATAGGCAATAGTACTCGCGCCTCCGATTACGACATAGATTACGATATAGTTGTTATGGACCGGCTCGCATTTACCTACCTCTAATTATGTGCATTTTCTCGAACGAATGAACAGGAAAGACAAGGAAAGCAAAAATGTTCTAGACTTTAGAAAGAGGTAGGTATAGCCCGGAAAATCGTAGAATATTCGAGTAAGGGTCGACGGAGGTATAAAAGGCGAGCTTGTTTGCGATTTAGTCAGTTCTAATTTTGAGTTCTAATATCGAAGCAATTCCAATTAAGAGTTCAATTGTGGAGTAAGTGCTTATTTTGAAGTGTTCAGTAATAAGTCTTAAGGGAAATAAATAGTGAAGTACAGTGCAGTGACTTTGTTTTAACCCTAGTAGGGGACCTCAAGAAGAGCTGCCACTGGAACAAGAGGACTTTTATTCACACCCCTGCAAGTTAGCCGAGGAACCCTCCTCCTTTGAGGCCAAGGAGGACCGTTTGTGTTGCTGTACCCGAACCTACGCATTCAGGGGTGCGTGGCGGCGTGCGCTAACCAGCGACAGTAAAAAGGAGCGTACGTTGAAATCTAAGTACCGGAGAACTCCGGCTATAACAGTTGGTAAACGAGCCGGAGAACTCCGTTCTTAACAAGTACAATAGGCGGCCTTATCGCTGACAGCGATTTCTCCCAGGCAACCTAGAATTGAAGAAAGGATAAAAAAGAATGGAAGAAAGGATTTTGTGTTGCTCCAATTTGATATTCAATATAAACTAATAGAAGGTTATTGATTACGAAATCTCATTAAATGTTTACATCTTTTGAAACCATCGTGGTTAACTACACAAAAGAGTAGTATAACGAGATGTTAATCATGATTTGAACTTGATTTGGTTTACAAAAAAATCAAATCATGTTTAATATCACTTTATAAGTGACTTTTGCATTCAATGTTTATTTAGTTATTTTCAGACTGCCTCCATTGCTTCCACCATGCTGAATGTCACAGATGGTAAGAATTGAACCAGAAATTGAAAAGAATTCAAAGCTTGACATTAGTACGACTATCAATCATAGGATTGATTTGGTATGGTTTGACGATGTGGCGCGGTGGGCGAAGGTCCACCTGCGACGCAGAAGGCTGCAGGTTCGATTCCCGCCTCGGAAAAATTGTGTGTACGATCTGCAGATATTTGTTCCGGGTGTTCTGGTCGTTTTCTATGTATAATAAAAAATATCTATCAATATAATGTATTGTATTATGTATATCAGTTATCTAGTACCCATAACACAAGCTCTGCTTACCATGGGGCTAGATAATGCTGTGTGAATTGTCCAGCATTATTATTTATTTATTTATTATTATATAGTAAGGATACCTTTAGCAGCGGTCTCCTTCTTCCCGTATCCGTATCCGTACCGCTCGCCGAGGATAGTGACGTCACCGCCGCCTCGGTAACAGCTCAGCAGCTCGCACAGTCTCTGCACACTACACCAAATATATTAACTTTACTGAAAATATCATGATAAATATTTAAAAACTTACGCGCTCTGAACACATAATTATGATAAATGGAAATTTAGGTACTTTTAGAGTCACTTCCTTCCTTTATTCCTGATGGGAATATTTTTCGGCACAGATAAAATAATACTATAGGTACTAGTAATTTCGGCTCCTTTGTTGCAAAGTTACTTTCAACGTTATTTATTTTCTTTTCACTTAAGGGGCCTCCGGAGGGACGAATTTTTCATACAAAAGTAATACCAAAATTATTTCTAATTCAAGCATATTTCCACTATAATATTGCTTTATTTGTATTAAAATAGTATTTATCTAGGTTTCCAAATAGGTTTTTTTCAAAATACTTACCTAAAATGAAATGAAAGCCAATCTCATTTTGCACATTTTTATGCGAAAATGGACAAGTTTTCTTGCTATTTGTTTCGTATTGAAAACATCAATATCTAACGTTTTATTTATTAAGGAACATAGCTTATATTGTCTAGTTACAGAATAACAATACTTTGTGAAGAATACAAAAAGTTTTCAGTCATAATTTTTGGTATTACGGAACAAACCAAATTTTTAACGGCTAATATTGCTATCGCGCACGCATGTGGCGCGGCGCAAGGGTTAAAAAGGGACAGCGATATTCGTAGCGATTTTTGCAAGCGAGGGTCGTCGGACCCTTAATGTGAAAAATTGTGGAGAATTAGGTGGAGAGGATATATTAATTTACATTAGCCAGTAAAATAACTTGAATGAAGACTAACGGAGTAACTTCACTAACTATGTACGTATGTATATATGTAAGAAGACATATAAAGGATAGCTCGTAGGTTATATGATAACACAACCGACGAATTATGTAAATCCACGGACGTCGCTTCCGCATATAGCTTTGGGCCTAGATGATGATGTATGGATTTCCAGCTGATTTCCATTTGTTGAGCACAAATAAATAAATAAATAGGTAGCTGGAAAATCCATACATCATCATCTTCCCATTTAATTTAATGGTATTTTGATTTCAAGTGTGGAGTTATTTCCTTACCCAAGTATAGTGTCATCGTCAGCTAAGAATATCCACTTGACGTGCGGCATTGTCCTGACGCGCTGCACAGCATGCTTCAGTATCGCTACTGTCTTCACGCAGTGTCCGGTCTTGGAGTTCGGTACTCCGGTGTCTATGGCTGGTAGGGACGGGTCTAGATGGGGAAAACAGTTTTAGCCGTAAGAGCCCCTACAAATAGAATTGGCCTATGTGAATATCACATAGGCCAAGTCAATTTGTAGGGGCGCTATCACAAAGGACATAGATTCAGATTTCTTAATACAATACAATAGAATAGAAAGCACTTTATTATACCACACAAAACAGAAAACAATACAGAATTAAAAACTTAAATTAGAGGTATAAAGGACGGCCTTATCGCTGAGAGCGATTTCTTCCATGTAACCTTAGGATGGACTGGACATGAAGGAACAATATAGACGGTGGCACTTTAATAAACCATTGGTTAAAAAAAGAAAACAAATAGACTACATACCTACATACAAACATTATAATAAACTTACATAGACATAAGATAAGGCTATCAATCTTTTTATATGGATAAATAGTGCTTTGTTGTCATAAACCAAACATATAAAAGCGTGCAATATAAACGTACCTTAATTATGCGGAGGCCACGACTCGTTAAAACAGGAAAAATACTATTTTGCTGTATAGAGCCACAAATTATAAAACACTAGCGAACCTTCCCGGCTTCGCATGGTTTTAGTACGTATCCCTTACTTTTTTGAAAATATAACATAACCTATGTTCATCAGGGAATAGTGTCCCAACGGTGAAATAATTTTTAAAATCGGTCGGAGCCTATTCAATACATACAACCAAACAAACGAAAAATCAAATCTTTCCTCTTTATAATATTAGTATAGTTAATGACCTATAGCTCTCGGTTAGGTGATGTTACGGAGATGACAGGTGACTACAGATTTTATTTTATGTTGACCATAATCGTTTTCCAAAAACTCTTTGATATAATTTTAACTCGAGCTCTGCTTAGATAATGCTGTGTTAATTGTTTGGCATTATTTTTTATTTTTTTTTATTTAGCCTATTTCGTCCCACTGCTGGGCAAAGGCCTATTATTTATTTATTTAACGTTAAACGTAACGATTAGATAAGCATTGCATTACATTGCATTAAAACCGTTACGACCAAGTTGGAATCCTAACCTTGATGAAAAATTTGGACCTAAAGTTACAAACAAAAAACCAATTAGTAAACATAATATTGCCTAAAAGACATAATGACGTAGGAATGTTTGAGCAGTACTGTACATACATGGTCTATTTTTTCGAGCTGAAACCATTGCCGACAAAAAAGAAATCTTTAAGAAAAGGACTAAATATGTCAGCTTATCTAACCCAGGTAATTTTATTTCTGTGCAGTCAGAAAGAAAGCCAAAGAACATACCATCCTTATCACTATAGAACTGGAGGTTGGTGACATGCCGCCCCCACGTCTTGCGCACGACCCTGGCTCGAGTCTCGTGGAACCCACTCCAGGTCTTCACGGCGAAGAATATTGACTCTTCGGGAATGGCACTGCCCTGCCGAGAGCGTAATGTTTAGTTAACAGCATCATTCGCAGGGGAATATGGAAGAGTTATTGATAAAAGGCTTGTGTTTTGAGCACGGCTGAAAAAAAGTTATTCCAAGACAAGATACAAGACAAGCCCACATCAAAATTAAATGAAATAGGTCAGTTTCAAGAGCTTTGAAACGAGTTAGGGCAAAGTAAGAGGCCGGATGGTAACCATTGCAAGAGTATGGTGCACATGATAAGAATGGTGCATCGGTCGCGTCAACTTGAAGCATAGACTCAATCCAGAACACAGCATTACGATACTGGCCTGAAAGTCTTTCTCGGATGATTGATGACCTACCTAGTTCTAGCCTAGTCACTCAGACGTGTAAAACTGCTGGCACGGTAACCGCCGCAGAAGCTCAGGTCTGCCGTAAGCAGAGGTCGCGGCTCGCTCGCGTTTCTAAACAGCAAGTTCGATGGAGAAATCGGCTTCTAATCTATGATCGTCGCTCTCTGTCTAGTTCTTGAATCTCGTGGGAAATGGGGTCAAATGCTTTTAGCAATACTCACACAAGTGTCAAACTGCTTGGGCTCAAGCCTACCGCAAGCAGAGGCCGCGGCTTCCTCGCGTCTCCTTACAGTATCCAGAGTCGATGAAGAAGTCAGCTTCGAGTCTACGATCGCCGCGCTCTGTTTGGTTCAAGATTCTCGTAAGGAAATGGGTCAAATGCTGGCAGAAATACTCACACAAGTGTCAAATTGCTTGGGATACGTGGCACAGTTATCGCCGCTGACGATGCAGAAGCTCAGGTCTGCAGTGAGCAGAGGACCAGGGTCGCTCGCGTCTCCGTACACTAGGCGTGCGAGCTCGTACCCTGGGTCTATTGAGAAGTCGGCTTCGAGGCTGCGGCTGCCACTCTCTGTTTGGTTCAGGAGTCTGTTGTGAAGAAGTTATTTTATTGGTTTTTTAAGGACAGAAAACATTTAATGGATGACCTTGTCCCTATGAATACCAACCAGATTAATGAATGTCACTGCAAAACATGGCTTCAGCAATCGAAGATTCATAAACTGTCTGCACCAAACAGTGACACTGCTTGGTGCAGGTGTGTGATGAATGACAATTACCGCTGTTATATAAAGATACTTCGGAATGAGATTCAGAGGATTTTACCTTATTTTCATATCCAATAAATGATTTACAAATCCACATATTATGATCATAACTTAATACTTACGCTGGTGGGACATAAAAAGATAGTGTCCATCCAGCACAACACTGAGTAGAGGTAGCCCATGCGACATTGCTGATGTCATATTACCAATCTTTTTTTGTTTTAATTCATCGTTCTCCAGATTCCTGAGTCTACTCCTAAGACATCAACTCATAATCTAGTAAAATCTTACTGTCTGATAAGCTCCATCCTCATTGCGAATCCACTCGCAAAGTTCGGGTAGACAAAGCCGCCGTCCTCCTCCAACTCCTCGTGGATGCTGAAGTGGTGGATGATGGTCGGCTCCGCGTCGCTCAGCGGGTAGCCGATCCACATCGTATCCTGGACCGGGGAATTAGTATCATAGGAAATATGTCTTTAAAACTGGATGGCACGGTGCCAGAAATGGATGGCAATATGTTTACTCCTGTCAAAATTAGTTAAACCATTTTGTGAAAAAGAGTTATTTTTTTATTTTGTATATATTAACAATAACACAACATATCATCTTTTGTATATTCTATATAGAACAGACAAAAGATGCGGAGTCATTTTGCCCTGGAGCATGTATTCGCCTACCGATTCGTCGACTTTAGTAAACAGTACAGAAGGGGCTACTACCATGCTATTTAAGACATAATGTAACGCGCGGTATCAACGTTATTACGCAAATAACGCGTGTTAAGGCGCATTTTAACGCGAATAACTCGTGAAATGGCGTTATTCGCGTTAAATTTCGCCTAAAATTTGCGTAATAACGCGCGTTATGTGTTAAATAGCATGGCAGTCCCACTGCAAACAGCTAACCTGCTTGTCCGCAGCACCCAGCGCTTCAAGCAGCCTGTCGCATCTGACAGCTGTGTGCGCGTCCACAAAGAGCACCCATCGCACGTCACTGTCAGCGTACCGCGCTGTCAGCGGGCCCAGGAGGGGGAGGATCGTCCACGCGCCAGGGGAGGGGAAATCCTCGTGAGTCACGTGAACGTTTGGAAGACGCTGGATAGAAGAATATGAATATAACTATTGCTGCATGAACTAGACCCTAACACAAATCACCTTTGCTTTTGATTGACCGTACCAATAAAACCAGCAGTACTATCTTATTTTTCAGTAAAACCCATTTGTTCTATAGAATTGTTACGTCATAGAACTGTTAAACCTTTTTTTATTCCTGTAGTTCTATGGTAGGACTATTCAAACGAAAACTAGCGCATTTGTTCTATAGAACTAATAATATCTGGTAACTTCCATTAATTCTATTGAAGTGTTGGTCCCCAGTACCACGTAGACTTTAGAGCAAAATCAACAAACTACTCGTTTTTTTGACGAGCTTCGTGACGTCGACTGGTAAGCATTTTCTACAGACTGCGGTCAAGACTCACTTCGGCTCGTGCTGTTGCAGCACATTATTAAGTACCTAATACAGTATTCTAGTTGCAAGTTCTTTGTACAAGGTGATCTGATGCACAACTTACGTTTTCCATCGTCTGCACCTGTGCCTCGACGTCCTGCTTCAGCCGCATTGCCACACTCGCGTGGTACGGCTCGGACTGACTTATTACGGTTATAACTACATTTCTAGAATCTGAAACAAAAATGTTTGTTTAGTGATTTATCATCATCCTCATCATCAGCCTATAATAGTCCATCGCTGGACATAGGCCTCCCCTAATGAGCGCCATAGCGCCTTGTATTCAATTTGACCCATCCAGAATCGGCCTGCAGTACTTCGCATGTCGTGATCCCACCTGGCCGGTGATTTTTAGCTGTAACCAACATTGAATATGATTTTTGGGCTCATTTCATAGGGCTTTATTATTTAATAAACTTTATGTCCATGAATTTATTCCCTAACCGTGCCCTTCCCAAAAAAGGGTGCTGCCATAATCACCGATTTTTTTTTTGCTCGTTCAAATGAAAAAATATTTCGTCTACGTGTCAAATCAAATCAGTATTTCCCACCAACCTAAATTATTCTAAACCTACAACAACACACGAAAACTAACACTATATCGATAATAATAAACTTCCTAATCTAGTCATCATAACTCCGCCGTATCACACGGTGGCATGACAAAGCTGGCGCGGCATGCTTAGTTTATTGCGGCTTGCCGCGCACATGTCGAAGGTATGATGTAAGGCTGATTGATGGCCTCGTATACCTTTGGTCGCCGCCCGGTTCTGAATTTAGGCGTGATACGATGTGACTAAGCATGGGAAACTGTGCCAAGTTTTTGTATATTCTACCAGGCCTAAACTCGAACATAAATTTTTACTGCTAAAAATTCTATGTAGGGCAATTATACACGATTTAGAAATAAATCTAAATCAAATCAAATCGTTTATTTGTAGTTAAACATAAATGTATAATAAGAAAAAACCGTTACTACATAAAGAAAATATGACATACAACGAAAATATAACATTATTAACTTAATAGTACAAATCAAAAATATTAATTTTAAAAAACACCTTTAGAAACATAAAAACAACCTATGGAATTTCAGAGTAAAAGTATTTTTTATGCATGCGAAGCCGTGTATTTCAATATCTGCCTAATTCTGTATTCTTAAAAAACATTTTTACTCTGAAATTCCATAGGTTGTTTCTATGGAATTTCAGAGTAAAAGTATTTTTTATGCATGCGAAGCCGTGTATTTCAATATCTGCCTAATTCTGTATTCTTAAAAAAACACTTTTACTCTGAAATTCCAAAGGTCGTTTCTATGGAATTTCAGAGTAAAAGTGTTTTTTATGCGTGCGAAGCTGTGTATTTCATTATATGCCCAATTCTGTTATCGGGCGGTGACATATCGATTCGCAAATAAGTTAAAGTAAAGCTGACGTGTACTGTTAAGATGTTTCTTAACTTAGAATGAATGATCGACAAAAGTTACAGCTGCACGTTTCCTAGTTTCTAATAAAGGTTCTAGCGAGCTTGTTGAAGTTCCTACTTCATCGATATTGTGGAAGTAAGTTAGGTAAGTCTACTGTTGAGAGGTTTTCCTGCTTCTATTGTTGTTAGTCGTGTGCGACGAGATTTCTGAACTAGCGGTACAGAATAGCTTTAGATAGATAGATAGATAGAAATTAGAAAACAAAAATTAGATAATATTACTTATATTAACAATCTCATTGTAGTTTTAACAGGTTTATTTTATTTTAAATGTACAAAGATCATTCTAAAATTTATATACGTATTTTATTTTAAATAATATTGTTTACTTAGTATATACAGTTTTAGTTTCTGTTGATTAATTTATATTTTTGTTTGGTTCCTCACTATATTAGGCCACCTTGCGCACCACGGTCTCCACGGAAGACCAGCGCTATGGTACGATCTGCTCTACCATAGCACATGCTGAGTGGAGACCGATTTTTGTCAGTCTCTGTCGTCTGTTAATCTAAGTTTAGTTTATAAGAGTCTCTGTTCTGACAAAATAAAAATCTTTTTACTTTTTTTTTTACTAAATTCTTTATTGCACTTTAAATAGAAAAACTATGTACAGAAAAACTAAAAAATTTATTACAATTGGCGGTCTTATCGAACACCTGTATATGCTGAGTTGGGACCATTTTGTAGTTTAAACTAAATTTAATAATATTATATTTTCGCTATATATTTTCTTTAAGTGGTAGGTAACGATTTTTTCTGTTTGTATGTTTTATTTATGTTTAACTACAAATAAACGATTTGATTTGATTTTATCGCTCAAAAGCGACCATCGAGCGAATCTCTACAGACAACCATTGATGGATAGGATCGTGGACAGTACCATGGAATCTGCGTGCTTTAGTCTAGTGGTCGGTGTATCCTCGTTTCAAAGGCAAGTTGTGAGCTAATAAGAAAATTAAGTATACTTGATAGACTTTATTTTCTTTACGCGAATAGCAATAGAACGTTCCAAACTTCCACCGTTCAAAACTTTCACAAAAGTAACTCAAAAAAAGGGTTTTTTTTTTACGTTTCATGAGAAACAGCCCGCTGACGGACAAACACAACGGAGGCTTAGTAATACATAGTGGCCCGTTTCCACCCATTGCGTACGAAACCCTAAAAACAAATTCTCGAAATCAAAATCTTCCAGCTTTATTCAGTTTACTTTAGTCCAAAATTGAATTACTACACTAGTACTTAATTCTGTTCAAAGTCAAAGTCATATTATATAAATAAAATAAATAAATAGTGCTGGACAATTCACACAGCATCATCTAGCCCCAAGCTAAGCTGAGCTTGTGTTATGGGTACTAGATAACTGATATACATAATACAATACATTACATAGATAGATATATATTTTTTTTTTATTATACATAGAAAACGACCAGAACACCCGGAACAAATATCTGCAGATCGTACAAACAATTTGTCCGAAGCGGGAATCGAACCCGCAACCTCCTGCGTCGCAGGCGGACCTTCGCCCACCGCGCCACATTGGTCGTCAAATATTATATATTATATTGCTAAGCACCAGAATTGCCATAAATCAGAGCACCTAATCAAGACGCTATTAATGTCATCGGCAGGAGCGTGAACCTTTATTATGGCTGATGACTCACCACTCCTCGAGGTGCCTATTGTATTGATTGATTTGTGGTCTAAACTACGGTTAATCTATTAAGGTACTTATATGTATGTCTCCTCTAGTATAACCCTTTATGGTTATATCCCTAAGAACGAAAAATACTTAGGTAAATTTATCCCAGTTGAAAACCCTCCCATGCGAAGTTTCTTGGCAAAGTGACAAATAACGTCTCGATTGCCAGACATTATCACCTCCGAGCTTCGATCTAAAAGCCTAAAGAGCCTTATAAAATAACCATAGCCGTGGAGCGCCAAGGCCTGAGAGTAAATCGCGGAATCTAACCAAAGTAGGTGAGATTCGGGAGGTTTCATTTCTGGGAAGGGGTGCCTTCAAGTCAGATGATCGATGGCTAATGGCTGTTGTAGCTGATAATAAATAAATAATACTGGACAATCCACACAGCATCATCTAGCCTCAAGCTAAGCAGAGCTTGTAACACCTTTCACACGTCCCAGTCTTATCATATCACTCAACCACCTAAATTATCTAAAAAATATCATCGAAAATACTTTCCGCGTTATCTCTTAACCGCACCCGCTTCCGAACTCTATGCATAATGCAGAGCCAGATCACCCGAGGTGCGACACATTAAAATCACATTCGGGCACTTTACGCCCCAAGCGGGAGACATACGGCCTTTTACACTCTGAAACATACGGGTTTTTACGCCCCGGGCGGAGACTTATGGCGTTTTATGCTTGGGAGACAAACGACCGCGATAATGGCAGTTAGAGAGTCATGTTTATAAGGATATTCGATAAGATGATGTGCTGGTACTTGCGGTGGTTTATAATGTGTTTTTGGTGTCACTTTGTGATGATGATTTGGAAGGCTTTGGTAATTAAAGTAACGGGATATTTACCATGATTTGATTTTTGAGTTTTCTAATATTTCGGCACAGTATCATGCGCCATAATCACGGAATGGTAGTAGGTACTGCGAGTAAATTTTTATTGGCAGACATACCGATCTACCCTTATTTTTTGTCTTTTGCTATACGTAACAAAACACAAAGTTACCACTACCACGGGTTTAATTATCGAACGCAGTTCGATCACGAAACACAACACTATAGAAATTACTTTGTTGTTTGAACGCAAATATGTAATGCCTATATATAGTTACGATATTTATCTCATTGTTAGAACGTAAGAAAACAAGGGAAACTCAATTTACTCTGACAATCTTTATAACAAGTTCCTCCTTTAAGCAAGTCGCGTGAACAAGTCGTTTTGGAAAGTACGGATGGAATAATATACAAAGTTGCATCCATTCACAGGGAACGTAATTTCCCGTTTTAAAACCGCTGCATGAAGTCCTTTCAGACTTTCGAGTAATTAAATAACTAATTCAATTAGTTTGCAGACCACATTTTGGTTAAGCAGTCCAAGATTGTAAGATACGTACGGTTTCCAGGGAAGCAATGGTTGAGGTAATAGAGGAATGTTAATATAAACCGGTACAGTCTCGAATAAAGGTCATAAGGTTTTTTTTGATGCTGACTAGGTGTCACCTAAAAGGAAAAAACGGCCATGATAGGCCCAAATGTGATCGCCACTTCATTCCTTCCAGCCCCGAAGCTGCAGCGTTCATAATTCGCCACTAACCCTTGCAGCTGCTTGCAGAACTGTAGGGGTGATGTCTCGCTGCTTATCTGGGCTATGCAGGAGCTTGCCCAGGTGGATGCTACGTTGTTGCATCAGTGCTCGGAACTCACCTAGCTGATGATGCTGAGGCGTTTCATCTACCTCCTCGCAGAATCTGCAGGATTGTGTGTCGATTAGCCCTAGTTTGAACATGTGCTTGTTAAGACGACAGTGTCCAGTTAGGGCTCTTGTCAAAAACTCTTGTCGTGAGGGTTATTTGATGATATTTTGACTCCGTACCATTGGTTGAGCGAGTCACACAATATGGTCGAGCGAGCCAAGTTCAGAAAGACACAGGCGCTTTAATTTGGACATATTAGCTCCGTATTTTCGTTGTTCCTCTCCTTATTTATTTATAAGTGCCACTAAAGGGAACAACGAAAATACGGAAATTATCCACACATTATAGCAGAAGTGAGCTCGGTATTATTAATCGTGGATAATTGCAAAAATGTTTTATTTGGGGGATAGGTAATCGCTATCTTATCGTTGTTGTGTCAGCTTTATATTTTTATCATAGAGGGGTGGAACTGAGTAGATCAACATTATTATTCCTTTTAATAGTAGCAACAGATATAGCCCCATCATTTATATCTAGTCCTAATCCATAGCTTCTGAGCTGCTTTTTCACATACGGGTGTTTAATTTTCATACTTACTCGTACTCGTAACTGTATTAGAAAAGAACGGTTACATTAAGTATTCATATTTAGGTACATATTTTTAGATATATAAAAATGCACTAATTCAGTCATAAATCTGTGGCACGAAAACGGGCAGTTCGTAAGTAAATGGTTCATGTGGCTAACACGTTGCGTTTTGCAGCCGCATTTGCAACTGCGGATGAAAAAACTAGTACTTAACTAGTTAAGTAGGGGTTCTGATTCAGAATTTTGTTTCACTTTATGATAGAATAAGTTTGGTTCATGACAGCGAAGGCTTGTTTTTAATAGATGACAGCCAGACAGACAACATAGAACAGTACCTCATCATCAGCCTATAGCAGTCCACTGCTGGACATAGGCCTCCCCCAATGAGCGCCATAGCGCCCTGTCCTCAGCTTGCCGCATCCAGCATCTACCTGCAGTCTTTCGCAGGTCGTCATCCCACCTGGTCGGAGGGTGTCCTACACTACGTTTACCGAGTCGTGGTCTCCACTCAAGAACACGTTTGTCCCATAACAGCCAGAACAGTACCTACAAGCCACTAACACTTGAAGTAGCATCCTTCGCTAATCGTATTACTGCAAATGAAAATCTATAAACAGAATCGTTAGCTCCCTCAATTTCAATTTCCACACGAAATCAGTGAACCAAATCCAGGAACTGAATTCTACGGGGAGACACCAGATGGCGGCGCGTCCCGGCGGAGTTCCACGTCCATTTCAGCAGGGCTTCAGCCTTCAGGAATTATAGATGAGCGCTGATGCTTTTCACACGCCTACATACGATATTAACAGCTCTATTGTAGGACGCTATAGGTATTGAGGTGTAAACAGTACGTCTACTTTGTACAAGTAAATATCCTAGGTATTGTTCCGGTTTTTCAACTAAATTCTAATAAAACATATGATTAATCGGACTCTATAAACAAATGTTTAATATTTTAAACCATCTAGGACCAAACTGCTAAGGCAAACCTAAAGAACCCAAACTCGATGGGGTTTAGTCGTTTCTTTTAGTATACCTATGGCCACCTTCTGTCTCCCCCATCAGAGTAGCTCGATGGTACCATGATATTGCGTTGTCAACGAAATGACATAAGTATGCCAAATTTCAGCTCAATCGGTTGAGGATAACTGGTCTTGAATTCAGTTGCAAAGATTTGTCCCCACGAACTAATAGGGCAAGTACATAGAATAAAAGCTTGTAAAAAATCCGACTCTGCCTTCGCTTTTTCACTTTTTTGCCTAAAAGAGAAACCGTTTAAAATGTAGCTAAGACCCGTCCATGCATTTATTTTTTGTTTCGTATATGCACGACTATAAATTTTCGTGAATATAGACTGAATGTCAGAATGAAGTATTTCAGAGACAGAATCACTTTTGGTAGATTGAGATGCGAATCTGACGACTTATAAAATGTCGGGACTTTTCGATTAAGACTTATAATTATAATATTTATTATAACTTTGATTTGAATAATTCACTATTGGTAAATTACCAAAGAAATTATAGAATTATTTATTATAAAATCCTGTACTTAGATTTGATCTATTTTGTATTTTTCTTGTTATTTTGTTATGTATTTTTTTTGTTCTTATGTATTATTATGTTTGATATATAAGAATATTCTTTTTAATAAAGAACTGAACTGAATATTTCGAATACGGAGTTATTTCAGGAACCAGGAAGCTAACTCGCAAATGAAACTTTCAAACAAATAACTTTTTAATATTTTAAGCAAAATTACAAGTGCCCCCTTCTACCAAAGTTTTTAATAGTTAGTTAATTAATTAGAGGAGCTAGTTACCAGACGCAGGACTGGTAGACCACCTTTTTAGATGGTTGACGATATTGCTAGACAAACGAGGAATTATGAGATGTTTTTAAGTGGATAGACCTTCGTTTGAATCCAAACTCACCTAGTTAGTAAGTGACTTAATGTGCTTAAAATAATTGAGTTTTTTTATTGTGTTAAAGATATCGAAAAGTACAATACAATATATCTTTATTGAACCATCAATACAAAAAATATTAATGATAAAGGATCTTAATACTAAGTAAGAAGTCTAGTGGCACAATCGGCGGCCTTATCGCTAACAGCGATTAAAGTAAGAGTATGTTAGACTTGACTGTATTCCCTGTGTGGTATGAATAAATTAGTTGAATTAAATTGAATAATAATAATTATATAACACTACGTTTACCGAGTACAACTCGGTAAACGTAGTGTAGGACGCCCTCCGACCAGGTGGGATGACGACCTGCGAAAGACTGCAGGTAGATGCTGGATGCGGCAAGCTGAAGACAGGGCGCTAGGGCGCTCATTGGGGGAGGCCTATGTCCAGCAGTGGACTGCTATAGGCTGATGATGATGATGATGATGATGAATTATATAATATATTTGCTCATACTTACGACTACATACTTACGATATCCATTTTTAAATTAATTAATTAATTTTACTCAAGAAAAATGTACGATAGCATTTTCTCGTTGCCCCTTTGCGAACGAAAAAGTCCGAAATTAGTGGCACAGTCTGTGCTGCTAATTTAGATCTTTTTCGGAGTAGTGTAGCAAAGTTCTATGGAAGGAAAGTTTTTCTGTTCCGCACGGATTAGAGGCCTACGTCCAGCTGTGGGTAACAGGCTGGTTAAATGAGGAGTGCAACGCGACCAAATAATAACTAGGGATATAGAAGACTAACAGAGCTGATAGCTAGACAAATACATATCTAAATAATGCTAGACAATTCTAACTGCATGGAGCAGTAAAGTAGCATATATTGTTAGTGGTACGTCTTAGATAACTGAGATATTTAATACATCACATAACATGGATACATAATTATCTTTTACTATTTTCTGAAAACACAAATTTAATATAAATTTTAATAATATTTTAATAATATTTTTAATATTTTAATAATAATAATATAATAATAATAATTTTTTTTTAATAATAATGACATATTTATAGAGTTTCCAAGAATTAGCAGACAAGCGGAGTCAGTCGAGAGTCCAATTTGCTAAATGTAAGATAGAACGGCATCGTAGATTGTGTAATAAAACTGAGGAGATTTTATCTATTTCAATGCACAATGAAGTCTATTGAAGTCATAGTAAAGTTTATATATTTTTACAAAATATCTTACGTAATAAGACTAGTAGGTTAACGTGACCATGAGAAATTTTCAGATAATAATATACTAGCATGGTCCCGGCTTCGTTCGGTAGCAGAGCAACTTAATAGATTTTAAGGTGGGTGCCGGTAATTTGGAGGTGAAAATATGGCAGATTAGTTCCGCTCTAATTTAATAACGATTATGTTTTGTGAATAACTAAAGGCGGTGTTCCCCCAAATTATTAATTAGGGGATACTGAGGGAGGGGGGTTCTGAAGACGAATTGAGGGTAGTGGTGGATACTGCCGTCAATTCTCGGCTGTAACTCCGAGTACATGCAATCGCACCGTGAGTGACTACGATCGCTGTATCGCGATGGAAACGTAGGGGAAAATAAAACAAAAGGTACGCGATAAGTACCCGATAAATAATCACTACATAGTATAAAAAAAATCTGTTGCCACTGTCTGTCTGTCCCTATGTATGCTAATTTAAAACTACGCAACGGATTTTGATGCGGTTTTTTTCAATAGATAGGTTGATTCAAGGGGAAGGTTTATAAATCATTTTACAGATTTTCACGCGGGCGAAGCTGCGGGGCGCAGCTAGTCTTTAATTAATAAATAAAGAGGTTTGCACGGTGAACACCAGCAAAACTCCCAGTCGACATAATTTTTTCAGAAATATCCTCAATAGTCATAGTCATATTCATCAATCAATTATACATATAAATTTATAATAATTTTAATATTTTTTATTTTATTTTTATTTTTTTATTTTTATTGTTTCAACAAAATCAACAGCCCTTAATCTACATAATTTAAACCTTAATAATCTAACTTACGGCCAATATAAGATTTACATTATATAAAATAAACTAAACTAACAAAATACCAACAGTCTAACATTAACAAATCCAACAAACAAACAAAATACAACTTACAGAGATTATAAAACAGGTACATTTAATTAGAAAAAAGATTATCTTTATGAGAAAAATTAGATATAATTAAAACACATAAAGACAAAAAAAAAAAAAAAACTAAATCTATTATTTATACAGAGTTCTCCTGCAAAACTTTTAAAACATCTCTTTTAAATCCTACTTTACTGGCATGAAATATGTCAGTGGTGTGAAATTGCAAATTATAAAGTCTTTGTAACCTGTTAACAGACAGAATATTATTATTTTTTCCTTTGAAAATCCGTTTGGTACTTTTTGAGAAGGTACGTCAGACAAACAGACCAGACAGCGGCTACGGTAGCTAAAGTTAGAGTTAAAGTTGCTATAACTAATCGACTAAATGCCGTTCGGACTACTAAATTAGGAAGGTACCAGACTACTCCTAGTCCTAACTATAGCCCGACCCGAACGAACAATTAATTAGATTCCATATTTGACATTTCGCGGACTGCCCTTTTTGGTTTTGTGAAAAATAAATAGTGAAGTGAAAAAATCAAGAGCTATGCAATCATGTAGGTCAAATTCAATGCATTATTCTTACTTTTACTCATTATATAATTATAATACGCCGTCAAATGATTCTCGAATGTTGTTAATTTCGATTGGCCAAAAGGAGTTAGTATTTTGGATGCTCGCTCAACCTGCACAGCCTGTATTGGTCCAATGCTAGATAATATTAATATCAACTGTCATGACAGCATTATGTAGTGCAAGAGCGGGACAGTAAACCGTTGGATACCGCAATGCATCAGCGTTGGATAGCAAGCATCATGTATCAACGGGAAATAGATTGCGAGGCGCCGCCGCCGGTCGGGTTCCAGCAGCGTACTGCAGATTAAGTGATCAGGCAGGAGCTATAGGTGCTCTCAACTTTTAAAGCTATATTTGCCTTAAATTATTTTAATAATTTGTTGGGGAAGCACATCTTTTGCGTAAATCTCGATGTTCGGTATAATTAGCAGTTCGTTTTAGCATCCGCACCGCCATACGCTCTATGATCTTCTATCAACGTCTAAATTTCCTTGGTTGAAGGAATTGCTTTGAGCTTTATGTTTCATTGAATTTTGAGATTAAGCATTATTTAAATTTTTAGCATTTTTTTTTAATAAAAACAATCTTAATGGTAATGTGACAAAAATATTATATACTAAACTACATATGTAGGTGTTTAAAGCTTTCAGTGTTGTAAAACCGGCTAGCTAAATAATTGTTTAGAATAGCCCGATCTTTACAAAATAGTTAACAAAACCCAGGTCTTCTCTATAATTAATAATTAGACCGATTAGTTTATGGGTATGAAGAAATCAGTTTTGGCACCGTAAGTACCAATACCGATCCCTTGCACAAATGAAAATATTCTATTAGGCCTAAATAGTCGATCTATATTAACGAGAAAGGGTCCAGAGTAGTCATTATAGTCTATGGTCTGGGATGATACTCATATTCCTGAGGAAATTGAGGGTTTTCCCTTACTCCTATGGGATAGATTGAGAGAATTATTAATACATCTAGCGTATCTTCTTTGCCAGCGAATTCGCGGGTAGCGGACTTGCAAAGGGTTTTGGGGAAATGGAAAAGTCCCTTTGTTTGTAGTGAGTTGAAACAGATGTTTGAAGTCGAGTTGTACGAGTGTTCGACGCGACATTTGACTGTAGAAAAGTGTGGTGATGTGATATATATATAGGAAAATGTGTTTATAATGATGTTTTCCTAGCTGAGATTCGGGTACGGCGGGCGGTATCAAACTAATACTGGGAAAATGTAGTACCTTTGTAAGATGAAATTCCCTTTTTTTTTTTCTTTTCTACAGACTTCAAAAATAAGGAAAAAAACAAAAGTTACCGATGTACTGCGAAAAATTAAAAATCTCAAATGGAATTGGACCGGCCACATTATCAGAGCAAATAAAGGAAAATGGACGAAAGATGTGATGGAATGGTATCCTTGGAATGGAAAATGAAGAAAGGGACGTCAAATCAAGAGATGGGAAGATGACCTACCAAAAGGATGGAGAAGACTAGCTCGTGACAGAGATGATTGGAAGAAGCTAGGGGAGGCCTATGTCGAAGGACAACCTGACCAACAAACTGGTTTCTGAAGAATTCAGTAAGTTCATAGATGATAGGATCAATATAATACTTTATTCATCATTATAATACTTTGGTCAGTGAATAAAGGCTTTTTTTATTTTATTTTATTTAGATGAAATTCCCTGGTGAAAAATATTTATTGAATGACAATTCCCACGGTAAAAAGGTAAAAACTGTTTTTCAATTTGTTCCAATCGAACTGTGAAAAACTTATAGAGCGACAAGTAACAACAAAAACACAGGTTTAACTCTGAACTACTCTGAAGCAACAAAGTTCTTCCATCAAGTTATAAGATCTCGATTCTTCCAGTTTCTTCGTCAATGTAAGGAAATCTTTCGTGAAATCCCAACAAAGTTATGTAGTCGAACACATCTTATCGGATTTAAGTTTCGAGTATCGGTTGGTAGGTAGTGTTGCCACATCTTGGGTATGTACTTTCCAAGTAAAGGCACAGGGAAAATAGGGCTTCCTTTCACAATTGAGTGGGTGAGACGACCCCGGCGAGAGAACTAATAAATTCTTCCAAACACCCTATGCCAGACCTAGTTACGTTTACCAGTTTGTATAATAATTATACATAATATACAGTAGCCTGGTTTTATTTCTTTAATTTTTTTTGCAATAGTCTCTACACCTGGTGGATACCATCTTTGGGTGTATCATATTGTGCACCCGAGGATGATACCCGCTATGTGTAGCCATCGCCTTTAGATTAACTTCTCAAAGGGCCTCTGTGCTGTTGGCTTCGGCCCCACGCAAGCCTTCCAAAGGACCGGGTCACTTTATGGCCCGAGATCATGGTAAATGAGATACATAATATTATATAATCATTATATATAATAATGTAAGAATATTTAAACATAATTACACATTAAAGAAACCATTATTGTTCATTTATTATATTATTTTTCTGTTTTATAAGTGCTGTGCGAAATATTGCAATAAACTTAACAATTCACAAATGTAATATTTTTTGGGGATTTGTGCCACTAGAGCTGGCAATACCAAATAGATTTGATTTTCGAATGCAAACGTTTCTTAGCCGTTTTCCTCATGTTCGCTTTCGACTTTCGACAATGTTTCCGATGCATTGTATTGAGACAATGAGATTTAGATACACATGTGTACAAAATGGTATTGGATTTAGGATATTTATGATCTTTTAGATTTGCATACAATAACGAACTTCTATTCTTCTTCAAATATAGTAGATTTATAATTGACGAGAAGCACAAAACTACCAAAAATATATTTTGTACATAGATTTGGTTGATAGGTACGTACGAGTATGTATGTACTATATTTAATTTAATTCGTTCATTTTATTCAATTCTCTCGCATGTCCAACAGTGAACGTATTTTGTTTTGATGCGATTCTACTAGTAGAAGGTAGGTACTAGGTACCTATGTTTTTGAAAGTGTCTTTTCCGAGGCAGGGTCGACCAAAACACATCAAAATTAAGTCGAAACATAAAAAACCTTTTCGGTATGAAAACTCATTGCATTAACCCGGGAAGAAGACGACGCCACCAAAATAGTGAATTAAGTCAAAAATTCAACCAAAGTACGTTCACAAATTAAAAAGTTGTTAATAAAATTGCCGCCAAGATGGCCTCCTCCACAATAAGGGAGCTGAAACATTCTGCATAAAAGTTTGAACGCTACTTCGTTCCGTACCGCTTGTCGAGAGTTTTGAGAAAAATTATAATTAGAGTTTTTGCGACAAATTAATGCGAGTAAAATTGGAAATAGAACTTTGTAATAACATAGTAGTAGTGTAGTTTGTACTGCTGCTGGGTTTCCAGCTCAAGTGGGACTGGAATTTCCAACATCGAGGGAAAGAAGCGATTTA
The DNA here is from genome assembly GCA_943735965.1 of Eupithecia abbreviata. Lineage (NCBI taxonomy): Eukaryota > Metazoa > Arthropoda > Insecta > Lepidoptera > Geometridae > Eupithecia > Eupithecia abbreviata. The sequence continues at coordinate 13,161,477 of OX030978.1, forward strand.
CTAACTCTCTTTCCCTCAGACAAATATAACATACAAAATAAAATATCACCTTCACATTTATTATTATAATAATTTATAATTCTGTCCTTAATATATATATATATATATATTATAAAACTATTAGGTAATTAAGCTTTCTAAAGATAGAGAGGTTCCTATGTACATATATTTTAGAATTAAATAATAGTTTCTACCCGCTGCTTCTCAATCAAGTAGCCTATGTGGTATAAAATAAACAAGTACCTAAATAATGCTGGAAAATTCAGACAGCATCATCTAGCCTCAAGCTAAACATATAAAGGTCATGGGCCCTTGGACATAAGCTATTTTTCAAATAACTTGGGCTTTGGTAGTAAGTGCTTTGTCTCACATTAATTTTAGTGACCTAAGTGGTTATTGTTTAAAACGTAATAATGTGCACACCTTATTTAGTATACTAGTTTAGCTTGAAAGCATACCTAACAGAAACTATGAGTAAAAATAACCTTTTAGAAGTTTTCTTAACACTTTGACTGCTGAAAACGCACGGTATGAGTTTTCTACAAGTGACTAATATGCGTAAATCCACACTAGCGCAGCGGCTGAGAAAATACAGAGCTGTAATATTTTTCGAACGAAACGTATGTGCGGCGCAACACAACCGCTGTGTAGAGCGGCAGCACGAATTTTTTAGGTAAAAAAGAAGATCGCAGTCGTCGAAAAAAAACCGCAGTCAAAGTGAACACCTGAACAGTTTCACCGTAAAAATAATAATTTCACGCTATCTGGACCTACCGTGGTATCAAGGTACAAACAAACTTACCTAAGCCCAGGTAAGTTATGCAGGCTGCGCGCTGAGACTTAGACACAAGTCTCAAACTTGTCCCTTCCTTACGAATGAATTACTTTAAAGTTTTCGATCTCGATGACATAGAAGGTCCGCCTGAGATGCAGGAGGTTACGGGTTCGATTCCCACCGCGGGGCCAATGTTTGTATGATCTGCAGGTATTCCAGATTATCTATCCACCAAGATAGGTAGGGTAGTTAGGTGTTGTAAATATATCACTTTGAATTGTATTATGTAGGTTTTATAAGTATTATGACTTTGAATTGTATCAATCTAATTGTAATTCATGTAGGTATGACTAGAGTAATTGATAGTGTATTTCTATTCTAACTCAAAAAAAAAAAAATTAAAATCACCTACCACAGTCCACCATGACAGACTGTTCCCACGACGCAACCAACAGAGAACCACAGCGTTCGTCAGGTGGACCCCATCCCAACCACGACCAGCAGAGAGTGAACGACCTGTCTTCTCCTCTCTCACGATCGTTTAGTAGCGGCACATCTACAGCAAATTGTAATCGGAAACCCCACCGCCGCCGCCAATCTGTTCCTCTCATCTGAATAAAAAACGTCTTAAAGTCTCTGTGTCGTCTTTGAGACGTTCATTTATTTTATTTAGTCTTGTATTTTAGTCATCATGCTAGTATTTTATTACCCTCCGTGTCTAGCATACCGCACAAAGCACTTGCGAGGACTATGATGATCCTAGCCGAATTTCCGCCACGGCGGCCAGTCTCATCGATGCCTAATAGCCAGGTGTGGAGGACATATTATAGAGCGAGACTTGAACCCACGTCGTCCTTTACTCACGGCAGGAATTCTCTAATCAACTGAGCTACGAAATCCAGTAACCCTCGATTACCTCGAGTGCGAGGGCGTCCGCGCTGTAATAACATAAATAAATAATATTGGACAATACACACAGCATCATCTTCGGTACTATAGATGTCTGATATACATAATACAATACATTACATAGATATATATTTTTGCTATACATAAATAACGACCAGAACCACTCGGAACAATATCTGCAGATCGTACACACAATTGTACTGGGGCGGGAATCGAACCCCTTGCGTCGCAGGCGGACCTTCACCCACCGCGCTTCAGAGGTCGTCATAAACCTCATAAAATTAAGTACTTTTTTATTGATCTATTGGGCTTTTTCTCGATGTTGTTCTGTGCGCGAGTGTCCGCAAAAAGACACAGAGCCCGTCATGACTATATATTATTATTTATACGGCAAAATGTTCTAATTCTTGCTATGAAAATCTTAAAATGTCATATGTCATGAACTCCTTCAAAGCTGTCGATAATCCTATCCCCTGACAAACCTTTCTCGAAATTTCCAATCGAACAAATCAAGCATTTTTCATACGCTTAGAGAAATCTTTAAGAAGCGACGGAGTGTGCTCGCCTCGGCCCCGACTTCGGGAGGCAATCACATAATAATAATCACTACATACATAGTTTAAAAGAAAGTCGCTTGCCGCTGTCTGTCTGTCCCTATATATGCTTAGATCTTTAAAACTAGGCAACGGATTTTGATGTGGTTTTGTATTTGTATGTATATTAAATTAAATAAATAAATATTGCTGGACAATTCACACAGCATTATCTAGCCCCATGGTAAGCAGAGCTTGTGTTATGGGTACTAGATAACTGATATACATAATACGATACATTACATAGATAGATATTTTTTATTATACATAGAAAACGACCAGAACACCCGAAACAAATATCTGCAGATCGTACACACATTTGTTCCGAGGCGGGAATCGAACCCGCAACCTCCTGCGTCGCAGATATTATATCGAAAACACGCGAAGAAGGGGCGGATCGATAGTAATATCATAAACGCTTATGCCTGTGGCAGTAAACACGAAACGAAAGAATGGAGATACTCTTTGCTAAGTCAGCTAAAAATAACGAGTAAAAACAACTAAAATTGTAAATAGGTTGACTCCGAAATGAGGAACAGTCGGAAGTACCTAGGTAATTTAACACAGAACTTGTAAGTACAAAAACCAGTCTAGCTAAGAGGTGATTATGGTACAACTGGGCTTCCGGGATCGAAATCACGCCAGAATCGAGGCCCGAGGCATGCAGGTGTGATAACTTGATAAGTCATACGGTAGAAATTGTGTAGAATCCGTATTTAATGGCGTATCAAAGCCAAGGTACTCGTGCGAACGGGCCCGATCGGCCAAGAGAGAGAGTCATTCATCGCACAGCTCCGCGTTTGATTTACATAGCTTTTCGTCTACGTGATTAAGGTCGCCTTGGTTTAAGGCGTTTTCTTATTCGACTGACAATCATCATGTACGATTTGTGGTAAGCCACAAATTAGATTTTTTATTAATCGATTTTGTTATGGTTGATGTGTTGTACTTTCAGACTTCTCTATATTTTCTTGTAAAATATAAATTAATAACTACAAACGCTAAATACATTTCAGGTGGTTCGCTTTGCTAACTTCGGAGATAAGGGGGTGAATGGTACATTTTTTAATATTTCAGACGTATGAAGTGGACAAACATTTCAATAACTGTTTAATTTTCGGCAACACAAGTACCTAATGAAAATTTTCTTTTTTTAAATTTTTCTTTAAATCTGTACAGGCGCACGAAATTTATTAATCTAATTAGAGTTAATATTAAGTAATTGCTGAGATATTCAAAAGGGAAAAAAGGCAGAGCGAGACTACATTATTTTCGTAGCTGACTCAAACCCTAAAAAGGTAATAAATGTAGAAGTAGGTCCTACTTCTACAGTCTAGATCGCGCTGTTGAAAACTTATGGCTTTCAATTAGGCGGATTCAAAGTTATCTCGTTTGTCAAAACAATATGAGAGCACTTTCATGACACATTATAATTTTAAGAAAGTTTTTGAAGTACAAGCGACCCGCCCCGGTTTTGAACGGGTGCAATGCACCCCAATAAATCTTCCTCTTGAATCACTCTATCTATTAAAATAACCGCATCAAAATCCGACTGCGATCTTTTTTTTTACCTAAAAAATTCGTGCTGCCGCTCTACACAGCGGTTGTGTTGCGCCGCACATGCGTTTCGTTCGAAAAATATTACGGCTGTGCTGAGTCACAATGATCTGTATTTTCTCAGCCGCTGCGCTAGTGTGGATTTACGCATATTAGTCACTTGTAGAAAACTCATACCGTGTGATTTCAGCACTCAAAGTGTTAAAGATCTAAGCATACATAGGGTCAGACAGACACCGGGAAGTGACTTTGTTTTATACTATGTAGTGATATACCTAAGCAACTATGTACTGCATAGTTCCTATCCCCAATTTGGGTTTGTGATGTGAAACTGCTCTCATCATTTATCGACAAATGATTTTTTTGAAAGGTCTAAAACGCTTTTGACCTCAGATGGCCATGACAGCGTTATTGTACTTTTCGACAAACGAGAAAACTTAGATTCCGTCTATTAGCCGTGCGTTTTCGTCAGCTAGAACTAGCCTTAGTCACAGAATAACTAACCCTTAGTACACTTTTACTAGTGACATCCAGTTAAAATTTGAACAAGTTAACTATAAAAATGATCATACGATCATACGACGTAATTATTTTATGTAACTTTTGTTTAAAATTTGTATAATTTTAGTAGTAAATGATTTAATAAGTGTTAGTTATTATAAATAGTATTTTATCAAAAATCTTTTAAAGCCTGTCGAGTTATTAATTAATTGATTTTGTATCTAGTTAGGTTCTAAACAGTGTTTAGTTAATCTACGACTGTCAAAATTTGTGTTAAATAAAGAACTTTGAAAAACAAAACAAAACAGTTACAATTTACGGAACTAAAAAAAAATATTGTTTAATGTGTGTAAAACAGTCGCCGATTTTCTAAAAGCAAATGTAATTGATAAAAAAACTTTTTTTTTGTATTGGTGTCAATTCAGATGGCTCAAAACTAAACGAATTTGACAGCATTTCTTTTTTTTCGATAAGAAAGGGACGGCTTTATTTTAGTGTGATACAACGCTTACGAAGTTTTTTTACGTGATAATAACCTGCGCAGGGAAAGACAAAATCTTTTTTAAAATATCTTTGTACAAAAACAAGATAAGGTTACTTACTCACTTTTCAATTACTTGCATGATGTATTTAAGTTTTTAATAATGTATTTATTTATGGGAATAGTAGTAAAATAACAATAAGAACTTACCAAAACACACGTTACTGCGTATAAAGACGAAGAGAAGCACCAGTGGGGTTACTAAAACAAAACAAAAATTAACATAAAAAAACTGTTAATATTGGCTATAAAAAAGAACTTAAAATAAAAGTTTAAAGATAAGGTGCATTCACACAGCGGATACGTTTTTACAAGGCCGTTATTTACGGATCCTTCACTACTGAAAACAATCATTTACTGGATCCGGAATACTATACAATACAATACAATTTATAAAGACATTACGTGCGAAAATTACAATATCGCCTTATCTCTTAGAAGCGATTTCTTCCAGGCAACCACTACTATCGGGTGTCGTCAAAAAAACTGATTCTGTAAAACAGATGCTGTGAGAATACGACCTTAAACCGCAAATTCCAAAACTGTTTCAACAATCATTTTACTTGTAATTAAAAAAAGGTTCCGGTAAGGCTTTTTGTGTTTAAGTAATTAACAAATTTTAGATTTATATATACAAGAAAAATAAAATAAATTCCTAAGTTTGTTTACCTTTCGCGATCATGTCAGTAAAAGTTAGGAGGGCGCGTGCTCTCCCCCTACCGTTTGGATAAAGACTGACGGAGCGGCGGCGGCGCGCGTACCCTTCACGAGATACAGAACGCTACGAAAGTTTACAAAATGCACGCTATTGTGTACCCCTGCTGGGCACATAATAATCGAAAAGTATCTGACTATATAGAGATATAGCAGCTTCTACATATATGTACGTGACGACGACTTAGATTTATTTAATCTTAGCAACGAAATTTAGTATTTCAACGTAGCGTCTCTACGAGTTACGGAACGCTACGAAAGTTTACAAAATGCACGCTATTGTGTAGGGGTACACAATAGCGTGCATTTTGTAAACTTTGGGCACATAATAATCGAAAAGTATCTGATTCTATAAAGATATAGTAGGTTCTTATACGTGACGACGACTTAGACTTATTTAATGTAAAATAATTTCTTATGTCCATAGTTGCACAGGCGTGTAGGATAGAATGTAGGCTATGGCCTTGTTTTATTTTATTTTATCTGAATATAGATATAAATTGCAGCTGTATACGTTCCCACATTTATTTAATATTAGCAATAAAACTAATCCTCCCTCATACAAGAGAGGTTTTGTCATAATCCACGCTTGGCAGGCGGCTTGGTAATCGCAGTACACACGCTGCTGCCCTTCCTCCGGTAAATACAATAACCTAACGGACTCTATAACTAGTGCCGCGTCAACTGCAATATGATTAACAAACTTAAGAGAATCCTAGTGGACAGGGCATACCAGTTTAGAAGAGTTCCTAAATTACAAATTAGATGACGCCAATGTCGCTGATCTACCTTATAAAACTTATAATATTTATTATAATTTTGATTTAAATCAAAATTATAATAAATATCATTGATAAAATTACCAAAGAAATTATAAAATTATTTATTAAAAACTCCTGTACTTCGATTTAGAACTATTTTTAATTTTTCGTGTTATTTCGTTATGTATTTTTTGTTTAAGTACCTATGTTTGACATATAAGAATATTCTTATTAATAAACAACTGAACTAAACTCTAGGTTCCCTCAGGTTCGACTCTGACAATCCATAGGCTGAGTTGCAAGAGCCCACCGCCGCCGCAACCTCATGGCAATCTTACGAACTGCTACGAACGTAGAGCTTCTACGAGCTTCAGTCCGCTACGAAATAACGTAGTAAAGGAAAATGTATGAAACTTTTCACTGTCTATATAAAGTACTGGCTTATGCCCATAGTTTCAGGCGTGTTTAGGAATGTAGGCTATGTCCTTCCTCGGATAGCCATCTTTTAAAAAATCCAAAAAGGTCCATTTAGCCGTTTAGGCAAGTAATATAATAGTATAACTTTAGTAACTAAGGATGTTGTAGGTTCTAATAACTACTAATTAATTAGACGCTGTGGTTAAAGGAAATGTTTGTCATAGATAATCCCTGAAATTCTATTATAATTTTTTATAAATTGTCTATACATAAACAACAACAAACTTCATTTCACATTAATTTATAAAAAGTAAAGTTACCATTTCCCTAATAGCTACTACAGTGATCGACTATTGGATGCTAGTCAAGCTGTAAGAAGTACCAACCAACTTAGTACAAAAGTAGCCGGGGCGGGGGGCAAGAACTAGATCTCGTTTTATTCGTTATGTTTATAGAAAAAGGCAGAAATGGAGAAAAAGGAAATTTAGTATAATAAATTGTTATTCTATGAGTTAGTCCGCTCTTTGTTGTGACGGTTTTTGGTGGAACCTTCAGAAATACTTCTTACTTTGAAAGTGGAAAGTTCGGAACCTTTCTCGGCTCATGTAACAATTGTTGCCACTGCCATCAATCAAGACTATGATTGTTGATGGTCCAATCAGTAGGATTGATTCTGTAATCTTGTATTGACAATCTGACAGAGACATTAGAGTAATAAATTTTTGAGATATTTTGTAATGTTTTGGGAAAGTAACCTTAAACATACTTCATTGGTTTTGGGAAATAGGAAGCTTTTGCCGTTAACAAAGTTGTAAAATTGTGAAACAACAACAGATTTGTACAAAATCCAAAACTTATCTCATCCCGTCTCCTAAACTTTGCGACACGGGAATTATCTTTGTATAAATTTTGTAGAATTCATCTTGAATCTACATCTATCTATCGAAATCTTTATTAATTTCCTTTCGAGGCTAAATAAACGTCGTAATATAAATAAATAAATAAATAATGCTGGACAATCCACACAGCATTATCTAGACCCATGGTAAGTAAAGCTTGTGTTATGGGTAGGTACTAGATAACTGATATACATAATAAAATACATTACATCGATAGATATTTTTTATTATACATAGAAAACGACCAGAACACCCGGAACAAATATCTGCAGATCGTACACACAATTGTTCCTAGGCGGGAATCGAACCCGCAACCTCCTGCGTCGCAGGCGGATCTTCGCCCACGGCGCCACATCGGTCGTCATAGCCGAGATGGTCCGATATAATACTCGTATGTCGATAGCGAGAGGGAGCGCGCGAGATTTTTATTTTCTGCATTTTGGTACATATACCGTACCGTACAACACTACTATACCTACTTACTACAACACGGAAATTCGGAATATTCTAGATTCTAGGATACCTTTATTGTACCTAAGATATTTCAGAGCAAAACTTTATGCTGCACCTTAAGAAACTACTTCAACGAACATCCTGTTATTTTCCCGAGAAATGAGAAAATAAGAGGATCAAATATTTTAATATTATAAAGCAGAAAAACTACGAAGGAAAGTCTTTCTTATTTACGTACGAATAAGGTAGTTTAAGTAATTGTAGGTACTGGAGGAGGTACCATATTAAGTCATTTGTTGTAACGGGATATTTACCATGATTCTTACCTCGGAACAATTGTGTGTATGATCTGCAGATATTTGTTCCGGGTGTTCTGGTCGTTTTCTATTTTATTATTATTATATTAGCCCGAGGTGTCCCACATCAGGGCAAAGGCCTCCCTCCCCTTTTTTTTCTCATCTCGGTCCTCAGCAAGGAACCTCATTTTCTATGTATAATAAAAAATATGTATGTATGTAATGTATTGTATTATTTATATCAGTTATCTAGTACACATAACACAAGCTCTGCTTACCATAGTGCTAGATAATGCTGTGTGAATTGTTCAGCATTTATTTATGTACCTATAGTAAAGTAATTTATTGTACTGCTGTGTAAACATGATTTGAGTTTTGAATGTTCCTCATATTTCGGCACAGAAGGTACCTAAGTACCTACCTACCTATATAAAAAAAAAACGATACCATTTCTTTATGAAATTGTTCAATTCTAAAATCTGAAATCTAGTGTTCTCGTAAAATATTTAAAAGGCGATAGAGGAGGAATATATAGGAGCACTAAAACCGTCGCTTCGGATACCTCTCGGCGATACAACCTCGGGCTTATAGAATAAAACAGGCAAGGGTGTGTCGGACCGCGCAGTAAAGAGTTCCTTTATAATTCCGCACTCTTACATTACTAGGTACCTAGGTACTTACACAATTAGTAGAACCTAAGTTGGTCCCTGGTTTTAAGATTCACCCCTGTCGGTGTAGGCTAAGTTGGTACCTATACCTACAGCAATTACCTACTACGTGGTTATACATATAGGCCTTACCGTGTATTTTTATGTAGTAATTGTTTACCTTACTGTAGCTAATCAAATATATACCTTACTAGCAGCGGCCCGCGCTTTCGCCCACGTGGAAATCTATGTGTAAAATGGTTTATAAACCTTCCTCGTGACTCACTCTTATCTATTAAAAAAACATTTAAATCCGTTGCGAAGTTTTAAAGATCTAAGCATACATAGGGACAGACAGACAGCGGGAAGCGACTTTGATTTCTACTATGTAGTGATGTGCACATTTATTTGGTCTCTATTATATTCTCTATCAATGGTAAAATCTTTTAATTTTAGCAGAGTCAATAAAAGGGGTTCTTACACCCCTAGTGGGTAGGGGGTAGGGGTAGAAATGGGGTAGTTCTATTACTTGAAAGTTAATAGGTTGTGCATATTGCATTGCCTTGCCTCCATTTCGTGATTGGCTTTTAATGTGTCCCCTGCACTAGGATTGCATTTTTAGTGGCCACTATCTTAGTTGCTAGTGCTTTTATTATTTTAATCTATTGTATTAGATACTTACCTAGGTAGGTAGGTGCACTAAGAATAACTGAAGACTAAGTAATTGGATTTAGTTGTTACGTAGATAGGTCCCTACCAATATATTATAAGTAGATAGGTAAATGTACCTAGGTATTTCATCATCATCATTTCAGCCGGTTTGCCAGCACCAGCACTGCTGAGTGCGGTAAGTAGGTACAGGTCAGACTTCCTCTATTATAGGCTTATTGTTAATTCACTAACACTGCTTATAATATTACAGGCGGTAGCCGTGGTATAGGCCTCCTCATTTGACCCACCCGTGCCGTCGGTACTCGGTACCTACTAATGTACATATTTAAATAGGTTTTAGAAAATTATTTATGGTAACCTGTATATTTAACGTAGGCTAAGGCAATAAATTAAAGAAGCACCTAGGTATCTTATTTATCTAGCCCTACCGTACCTACGGTAAGTACCTACACTATTAGTAGGAAGGTAATAGACTGCTACCTAGAAAATGTTTAGGTACTCAGGTACTACATCTTACAGCCTACAATCGGCCGAACAGGGTCGGTCGATTTCTATCTAAAAGCGTTTATAATAAATACCTAAGCGGTGATGTGTTTTAAAACTTGGTATATTAAACCCATTTAAAGGTTATGTGCTGCAAATGTTCTGTTTTTTTAATGTTTTTCTCATAGATCGTTTGATTGAATGCTTACCGATAGCCATTATAGAAATTGTAGACTATTTTATTATAAAGTAAATACATCAGAATCCAAGCTTCACGAAAACACAACACAAATTCTTAAAACCAATCAAAACAAAAAGCAGCTGATTGCTTTGACATTACAAATTTGTTAACATTTTGACACTGACATGCACAGAATGAGAAAGTGACAATTCTAGAAAGAGGTGACAATAAATGTATCCTAGAAAGAGAAGTCCATAGAAGGATAGCAAATGCCATCTCTTTCACACAAGAAAGAGAACAATATATCCTCAAAGCCTGAGAAGAAATGAGATAGGTTGACTGTATTTCTGTCTTGCTCAGCGTGTCAAGGTCAAGCAACTCTAGTGATCAACTAATGGGCCTGGACATCGGTGGGTTTCGACGCAATATTGTTGTTTTCAACCTTACAATAAGTTTTCTTCAAATTTAAATGTGGTAGAGTGATTCCGCGAACATTACTACACCTCCAATCAATAAAGAACCGAAGTGAAGATGGTTCAGAGCAGTGTTTTTCATTGTAAAAGTTACAGTGAAGTGAAAGTGCCGGATTCATCATTCCACTGGTAAGAACAATTTATTTTGACTACAAAACGATTCAAAATGTACCGTTTCTTAGATTCCCATCGAGACAAGGCTCAAAAATTGTGTTTAAAGTTAATTTTCAAAAAATCATGAAAATTTAGGGTTGCCTGTATTAGAAAACCAAATTACCCACATGTCGCATTGAAACATTTTGAATTCCTTCATAGTTTAATAATGCATTCATATATAAAATATAATTATGTAACGATTTGACGTCTTCTTTGACTAGATCCCACGGGTCGCAAAGATTAGGAACCCAATAAATATTTAAAAATATGTATGAAACATTTTGATGAAAATTTATTGATAAAAAAAAAAGAGCGTACTTATCTGTGCCCTCAAGCTGTTCCAAGGCTGGTAAGAAAAATACTTTAAAATAATGCCTCCGTGCCACAGTGGGTGAAACTCTGTTTGAGACTCAGAAAAGTTTGTGATACTATCTTTTGGTGTTCCTACTAACTACCTACTATAATAATCAACCAAAATATTTTAATTCTATTGGGTAGTATTACTAATATTACTTTTATATGTATGTACCTATACTTGATATCCATATGCTTCAATGTTTTATTTCAGACATGTAAGATAAAAACTATAGGAAAGGATCGTATGGAAAGTGATCAAAACTTATCAAATACGGTAAATTTTATTGACAAATCACTTTTCAATTTTTTTTCTGTCTCCATGATGAGGCAGCCATTTTGTTTTTCTTTTACCTCTAAGCACGGATTAAGTCATATCTACCCACGTAGATGTCCTAGGAAGACGATAGAGGACTTATTTGATAGCCAATAATGTAGACAATAAAGTAATAACATTGCTGCAATTTCTATTTCATAACAGAGGAATACCAAATTTATAAAACACAAAGTAAGTTTTTTAAATAATTAGAATTACCACGTAGCAATAGATTCCCTACCATAAATGATATTTTAAAATTTACGTATTATGGTTCTATAAGGTTTAAAAATAATATTCTGTCGCCTATGCCTGAAAATGATATATTTTTTTATTTTTGTTATATTTAAAAGAGCTTACATAGGTACCAATTAAATATTAAAAAATAGGTAGCTAAATGTTGTTTTATTTATAAATTGTTTACCCATTTCCACATACTTTCTTATTTCCTAAGAAAAACGCAAGTAAAAAATAGGACCTATCGGGTTGACGAATTATACCTTCAGGCTGTAACAAAAATTAAGGACCAAAAACCACCACATTAACCTACCAGTATAGGAAAGACCTACAAAGGTTCGATGAAATTCTAGGTTCTGAATTTCTTGAAAAAGCCCGAAATATTTATGAACTGGAAAATCGCAAATCATATCCCAGGAATTTTGGGACATTCGGCATAAACCAAGTACCGAAATAACATTCGCATGCATCAGGTAACTTCGCGATAGTAGGTTTGATAGGATCTTTATTTCTTATAATATTGGGGTTATTAATATCACCAAAAAACCTGACATAAGAAATCTAAAATCGGGGTAAAAACTTTTGATGGCAACACTATTTCGTATTATCTGTCCCTCACACGAACCACGCTACCCAGACATCTTGTACTTTATAATTAATCTATGAAATGTATCATCACATTGCCAACTCTAAAAATAGAATCTCCGTATATATTCGTACCTTTTACGGTTAATGAGATAGGTCGCTGACAGACGACGACGGACAGATAACGGAGCCTACACTGTCTGCCCGTCGCGCGTCGTCGTCCGTCAGTCTGTCCGTGGATTAGTTTAAGTAGCGCAAATCTTTATTAATTCTGTGAACATAGCCTCGAATGCGAACCTGCATGATACAGTTGAGCGCATTATTAGGTATTATAATTACTGTAAGAGATTAAGTTTGTTATAGAACCTACCAGTGTCTGTGTGTTCTTTTAAAGTGCTTTTTTAAGTCGCAATCTTCACCCAATCGGTCGATTCGTGTACACTGTTTTGAATTATCAAAAACCATTTTATGTGTTTGGTGACGTGGGTGCTTGGAATTCATAAAAGGGAAGGAATTTTATCGTAATTATTTCCTTCAATAAACTGAATTTTCCCATAGTTACGGCAAATATAGCAAAGGAGTCTACCCTGCCTGCCTGTCATACCCTAAGATTACCTAATCTGTGGCCAACCAAACCAACCAATCAACAAATTTTGAAACTTGTAAAAAAGTTTCGAAAACGAAATCTAATTTCACTTTCAGGCCTTCTTCAGTTTTCTTTTTTTATCTTAAAGAACAACGTCGACTTTAATTTTTATATATCCGTGTTGGAAGTTTTATTACCATCGTTTTAATTATCCTTGCTGATAAAATTAATAAACGTTTCTTGTTTTTGTACTTGTGCTAGTGCTAAAGTTCAACTTGATAGTGCGACTGGGTGTTCCATTTATTTTCTTATTAAAAGAGAATGTCCTCAGAAAAAGTTATTACTTATGAGCTGTTGAAGCAGTATTATCCAGATTTGCCGTCTGGCCCACTGGACATATACAGAAAAAATGCCTCGTTTGATTGGCGGCGAATGAAACTTGTCTACGAAAATTTGAACACCATCAAATTGAAAGTGAGTGCAGAATCGTAAATTCATATTTAAATATAATGGTCCTACCACGTTCTGTGCTACAAATTCGTCAAGACAATCATCAACACCTTAACAGGATAAAAACAATTTCAGAGAAAAAAACTCAATTTTAATGATCTTACTGCCTCGGATCTGTCTCAAGTCTGTGCCATTTCTCTAACTACGAGTCTGGGCTGAGCACAAACCAATCTTGCCGTAAAAATATACATGGCACATTAAGGTTTTGTTCTGCAAAGCCAGGGGGATAAATCTCTATCATCATTCCCTCTCCTAAAATTAAAAGTCCGGTAACTCTGTCACGGCCATCTGCGGTCAACAGTATATTAGTCGATTCAAAAAAAAGCTTCTTAAATTAGATTTCAATCACTACACAAATGGTGTTTCTGTATTTCAGCATGACATCTGGAGTTTCATGGAGAAACACCCACTCTTTCAGCACACAGCGGAAACTCGATCCCTCGATGAGGAGAGGCATATTACCGTTAAAAGGATGTTTGCCATGTTCAATGAAAACTTCATACCTATGGAAAAAGTTAGTAATGTATACTTTTTACTTATAACTATAAAATATGAAGCAATTTCTGCCAATAGCTACATACGCCTTTTTTACCTGACTTGACTAAAATAGTGATTGGGTTCGATTCCCGCCTTGGGAAAATTGTGTTTACAATCTGCAGGTATTTGTTCCAGGTGTTCTGGTCTATATACATATACGAGGCCATTCAAGTATTACGTAAGCACTATGGGGGGGTCTTTGTTTTGCTTATTTTGGATGACATGGAGAGTAGGGGAGTCTAGATGATGATTACGTCATCAGTAGTTATTTACTTTTTTACATGAATGGCAACCCTCACATTGTCTATGCTTGAAAACGAAACGCATTTTCTTTTCATTTTCACTTGCTTTAGAACCGATTAGGGGAATTACCTACCGCGCGCTATTCACTTGTCTAAATTTCCTCTGTCAGTGTATTGTTTACTTGTGTTTTATAATTATAATATTTAAAAAAACACCTTTATAATTGAAAAATGTTTACGTAAGCATGGGGGGAGGTAAGAGCGGGTAAGAGGGGGTAAGAGCTTTGCTTACTTTTGCTGACAAGGGGGATGGGGGGCTAAATAATTGTAATAAATCTGCTTACGTAATATTTGAACGGAATATTTGAACTTTTAATTATGTATTGTATGAAATATATCTGTCATCTTGTACCCATCACACAAGCTGTGCTTAGCTTGGGCCTAGGTCCATTATTATCTAGATAATACTGAGTGATATGTCCAACATAAGTGTTTATTTATTTATTTTTCGTTTATTAAGGCACAAACAGTTTACAATATTCTTAAAATTAACAGTAATATAGTTTTGTATAAACCAATCAAGATGCCACTAATAGAAACATTATATCAAAAAAATACAACAACGTTACAGACGCTAATTTGGAAAACTAATAAATCAAAATAGACAAATCATGCATGAATTATACATATACATATTTTATAAAGCAAATTAAACTTGTTTTTTAAAGTTATTCATAGAGAAATATGTCATAATCAGAAAATTGTTCCTTGTGCAACCTACTTACTCTAGGAACAAAATAATTGCCTGCATAATTAGTTTTATGACTATTTAACATCCACAACAGTTCCGTTTTTGTTGGGTTTACTGCCAGTTCGTGATCGTTGCACCATGTTTCAATGAAATGAAATGAAATGAAATGAAATGAAATGAAAGTTTATTTCTTTAGGCTTACAAATAAGCACTTAGACAAGTCATATTTTATACTATTCATTATTATCAATTAAAATTATTTTATAGTTCACTTCAATTTTTTGTCCACCAGTGGAAGAAGTGAGAAGAAACCACTAGTATGTTCATAACTTATGTGTCTAGTACATATGATTTGCTTATCTGTAATTTGTTAGATTTTGAGTTGGAGCAAAACTCGTTCCAAGCTTTTTTATCTTCTAGATAATCTGATATTTTGTAATAAGCCTTTTTACAAAGAATATGCTTCACAATTTTTTTAAATTTATTTATTGATAATTTTTGCAACTCACTTGGAGTTTTGTTGTAGAAGCGTATACATTGCCCTTTAAAAGATGCACTTATCTTATGTAGTCTAGTTGTGGGAACAGCGAGTTTATTCTTATTTCTAGTATTTACATTATGTATATCGCTTTTTTTAATGAATCGATTGATGTTTTTATGAGTGTACAACAAGTTTTCATAAATATATTGACATGGTACTGTCATTATGTTTATGTCTTTGAATTTATTACGTAGGGATTCTCTGGGACCCATATTATAGATCGCACGAACAGCCCTCTTCTGCAACACAAAAATGGTGTTTATATCTGCAGCGTTCCCCCACAATAGTATGCCATAAGACATAATACTATGGAAGTAGCTGAAATAGACTAGTCGAGAAGTATCAACGTCTGTAAGTTGACGGATTTTTTTAACTGCATATGCTGCAGAACTAAGTCTCTTCGATAGCTTATCTATGTGTGGGCCCCATTGGAGTTTACTATCTAAGGTTATTCCTAAGAATACGGTATTGTTTACAATTTCTACCGTTTCTCCTTTTACGTTTACATCAGCCTTAACTTGTTTTACATTAGGTAGACTAAATCTTAAACATTTTGTTTTGGTTTCATTAAGCAAAAGATTATTGATACTAAACCAATGGACTACCTTTGAGATTGCAGTATTTACATCGTCGAAATTTGTTTTTTGTCGATTCATTTTAAAAATTAATGAAGTATCATCAGCAAACAATACAATCTCATGATCATTCTTTACAAGATGAGGCAGGTCGTTAATATAAACTAAAAATAGGAAAGGACCCAAGATAGAGCCCTGCGGTACACCCATTGTAACCACAGACCCTTTAGATCGTTTCCCATTAATGTCAACTCTTTGTATACTATCACTCAAGTAAGATGTAAGAAGATCCAAAGAGCTGTCCCTTATTCCATAATGATGTAGTTTCCTGATTAATGTTTCGTGATGAACGCAATCGAATGCTTTTGACAAGTCACAAAAAACGCCTAAAGCATCTTGCGACTTCTCCCAAGCATCAAAAATATGCGATACCAACTCTACACCGGCATCAGTAGTTGACCTGCCACGAGTAAACCCAAATTGCTTACAGTGTAGCAGGTCATTGCCATTAAAATGGCTAAGCAATTGGTGTAAAATAAGTTTTTCAAAAACTTTACTGAATGTAGGCAGTACTGATATTGGTCTAAAGTTAGTGGGGTCAGACCTAATACCAATATAATAAAAAACCCAATCCAATTTCAACCGTTCAAATCGATCTGTGGTCACAGGAACGTACTTAATTTTTTTTTTACAATTATTATTTTTTACTGGATGTTTTAATTTAATTAGTTGACCTAAGTGGTCTGATTTTAAATGGCTTATAATTTTGTGACTGACAATTTTTTCATTTTGGAAAACAAATATATTATCTATACATTTTGCTGATGTTTCAGTTATTCTAGTAGGTTCCATAAATGTTGGCCTAAGATTATAAGAATTAAATAAATTTGTTAATCTGCTACTGAGGGAGTAAACTTCTAAAAGATCAATATTAAAGTCTCCACATACAATGAGGTTTTTATTTGATTTTGATATTTTAAATAAGATATCATCCATATTTTTTTCAAATATTTCAAAAGAAGCTGATGGTGGGCTGTATACGCTTGCTACAATAGTGTGCTCCAACTCAACACATGCTACTTCAATGTGGCTTTCAATGGATAAGCATACTATGTCTTTACGTTCTTTAAATTTTATTAGTTTATTTAGTAATATTAAAGAGCCTCCACGAATAGCATGTGATCTGCAAAAAGAACTACCAACCTGGTGGTTACTGAAGTTAAACATGAGCTCATAGCTTTTCAGCCAATGTTCTGTGAGGCAGATGATATCAATATCAAATGAGTTCATGTACAATTCTAATTCTAATAATTTACTTCTAATTCCTTGAATATTTTGGTGCACCAAGTTAGTAAACTTTCCAGTTATTTTACAATTTTGTTTTCTTAATTTTTTATTGCAATTCATAGTAATAATGTTTATAGGGCTAGAGATTTCCTCTATTGTCGCTATTTCTAATTTAAATGACTTGGAATAAGTTCCAAGGTCTGGTTTGTAAAATAATTACAATGCTCAATAGAAGCATTTGTTATAGCCAAGTTTTTGGCTGTTGTTATACTTATAACGGGATCAAAAATATTATATGCTAACAATTTAGCAATAATCAATTTACTTTTTTTGGTCAGATACATAGTATCCCTAGTTAAAAAAGTTTTACTAATAAATCTATTAGTGTCAAAAATTAAAACGTCACTATGACGACATGTCATATTGTATATTAGCATGTTATTTTTACATATATTCTCATTTTGCTGTGATGTTAATGATTTTGAGTAAGGGAAGGAGCAAAAAATAAGTTTCCCTAGTCCATTTTCTATCTTTCCTAGAAGTACTTGAACTAGCCGTATCAACTGTGACCGCTTTACACAACTTTCACCTATCTGAACAATTAGAGTTGTGTTTTTATTCAGGGAGTCATCTTGCTGAATATAATCAGTGATTGTATTTATATTCGAATTTGGATAGCAATGATTGACTACATTTTGTAGAAGTAAGTCACTCAGTATAGTACCCATTCCAGCACCCAACTTATCTGAGTACATAACAGTTTTCCGGGTATATGGGTCTAGATTTGATTCCTTTACTCTTTTACTAGGGCTATCACAGCAGTCCTCATGCGGAGGTGATGGTGGCGCCACCAGCGGCACGGCTGGTAACACGAGTGGTGACGGGGGCACTACATTCTCTCTAGTCAAAGTGTTAATCTGTGCGGTTGCTGTTTCTAGATCTGTTTGAGTGCAGCTATGCCGCAGTTCAATATATAAACTATCGTTATTTACACTATCTAGCATTTTTAGATGGTGGTCATTGGCGGCTTTTTGGGCTTCTTTATATTTACATGTTACATCATGAAGTGCCCTTTCTAAATTAACTATTTCCTCAGACATATAGTTTATATCTTTAGAATTACGCCCTAATAAACTATAGCAGGAGTCCAATTCTACTTGTAGGTTACATTTAGATTTTTCTTTGCTCAATTTAGCAATATTAAGGAGTTGTTTTTGTTTCCTAATTTTTTTTTCTGACTTTTTAATGAAATTATTTAATTTAACATATTTTTTAATTTTATTGCTCCCTTTTATGACCGGTGTTAGGCTATGACCATGGCAACATGGTGAAGTAAGATCCACATTTGACATATTAGGATCAGTTGTCATAATCTCTGTTTGAAGATCTAAACTACAAACACTGGTTGCTGAAGGCAACGGCTTACACTCTAACATGTCTAGTTTAATTCTACACTCAGAAAGCTCTTGCTGTAAGTCCTTGTTGTGCTGCAACACCAGTTCATACGACTCATGACAACTGTCCACGGAACGCAGGCATGCATTCAATCGGTCCACTTCGGACACTGCATCTTCATGGTGAGCATGGAGCTCAGCGAGTTGTCCCTTGAGTGATTGAATCCTGCCAAGGTTGGCCAGGAATTCAGCTTCGCTATCCTCCTGCTCTTGAACCAGCCTGTCTCGGTCCTCTCTGATTTCCTTGAGCTGGGCTGTAGCGAGCTTCAGCTTGGCCTCCAGGTCACATGCCTTTCTGGTCATCATGATGTGCGAATCCCTGAAAATAGCAGTGTACAGTGAGCTACAAGAAGAAGAATAAGTGAAGAAATAAGGAGTTAAATGAAAAATTGATTTATTATAGACTGGAGATGTATAGACTGGTTCTTTAAAGGTCACCCTCTTGAGGTTTGATGGGTCAAATAGAACCCAGTGACCAATGGTAAAAGAAGCTCAGTAGAAATATGAGTAAGAGTGGAGTAGAATATTAAAAAAAATAGTTGGGACTAAGGGATTACTAAAACATTTAGGTAGTTAAATTAATATTTAAGTTACATTAATACTTATTGAGAAAACATTTGCTTAGTTTATCTATTAATGTTGAAATTATTATAACTTATAATGTTATAGGAAAATAAGTCAGAACTTTGTGTAGAAGTTTCCTACAAGAAAGTAACAATAGGTAACAATGATAGGTAGTGCTATTTTTTACTAGGTACTATTTTGGAGGTTAGTTTTTTGTGTAGTGTCTTGTAAGTCTAATGTTGTGTGAAGCTGAATGTTTTGTCTTCAACTCAACTTCCACAATTTGTCAAGCTGAGAGAGATAAAAACGAAGCCTGTGTGTGATTTGTGACGTGACTCACAGAGTGAGCAGTGTTTCTGTGATTGGTGTTGTGTGTGTCATATGTGTGTGACTTAGTCTATAAAATAGTAGAATAACAATACTCCCCAGGTTAATATGATGTACTAATACAGGAACTGACTCCAAATTGTGGGTCGATCACCAAACAATTGTTCGGTCACTGTCGCCGCTGAGAATCGTTGGGACCGATCCTTCGGTTTACTCGTATTATAATCAAACGTTGTTGGAACCGTAGGCGAGGGTCCTCCTCAGTAATGTAAGATATTCTCTGAGCTGGCTGAGGTTCAGAACCAAGGTGGTATTTATCGACTTCTTTGGGGCCGCCGGTTTGAACGATTTTCTTGACCGTTGATCGTTGAAAAATATATAGCACTTTACACGAGTTTCTTGAGAGTATTTTGTTGAATATTTCACTGTATCGTAAACACTACGATATAATTAACTGTTTTATACACTTTTTTACTAGTTATTACGACTAATTATTTAGAAAAACATAAAATAAATTTAAATCAGCTGATAGACACGTCTGACTTTCAGTGTTGCCACAGGGCAAAAAAAAGAATGGTTTTGAAGGCGAGTTTCATCAGGTCACATAGTGTGTGCTCAAAACAGCCGGTCGCCAGGATCGCGAGGTCATCCGCGTATCCTACCGTGACCAGACCATGACCGTTCAGCTTGCGAATTAGCTCGTCTACAACTATGTTCCATAACAAGGGCGAATGGACGCCCCCCTGGGGGCAGCCCCTGGCGACTACACCTCTTTTGGTTTCGTTGATTTTGACTTGTATGGCTCTGTGTTGGAGCATATTGTTTATCCACTCGGCCAGCGTCGGCGCTACACCATATCTGGTAAGGGCTCTGTATATGCTGGTGAAGTTGGTCTTGTCAAAAGCTCCTTCAATGTCTATAAAGGCAGCCAGTGTAGGTTGTTTTGATGATAATCCACCTCCTATTCGTGAGACTACGCTATGTAAGGCGGATTCTGTTGATTTGCCTTTGCTGTAGGCATGTTGTTGAGAGTGTAAAGGGTTGTGTTAGAGTGTGGTGTCTCTTATTTCTCTGTCACAAAGCCTTTCTAGTGTTTTTAGAAGGAATGATGTCAGGCTTATAGCTTATAGAAAGATTTTGGTTGGGTTAGTCGCTCCTTCCAGGTTTAGGTATGAATACTACCTTCACTTCCCTCCATATGTGAGGTATATATCTATGAGGTATATATGCATGCCCTGAATATCTTCCCTAGGTGGTCTGCTAGTAAGCCACTGCACCAGCTGAGCATACCTGGAAAGACCCCGTCCAGTCCTGGTGCTTTGAAGGGAAGGAAGCTGTTGATTGCCCAGATTACCTTTTCACGGTTTATCATATTCTGGGCTGTTATCCAGTCTTGGTCGGTGGGCGTGCGCTCTGATATCTCCTCCCATGTGTTGGTGTCTGTGACAAGACAGCCTGGGAAGTGTGTATTCAGAAGCACTTCGCTGGTTTCAGCATCTGATTTGGTGTAGGTATTGTCAAAAGCTTTAGAGTAGTCAGTGTACACAGCGTCTACCTGAAAACCTGAATCCATAGTCTGAAACAAGATATCAACATACTCACACAAGTTTGACTCAGTGGATTTTCTATCCATGCTGTTCCTGTATTATTAGAGGTCTAATGACTGGATACATTACATCATAAACAAGTTTTTCAAATAATTTAGGGATAGTACTTAGTTTTAAAATAGGGCGGTAGTTGCTTATGTCGTGTTTGTCGCCTGATTTAAAGATGGGAACTACAAACGATTTTTTCCAAACCAAAGGAACGAGGCCCGACTTCAAAGATAGATTAAAAATAATAGATAGTGGGTTTGTCAGTGATTCAGCGCACTTATTAAGAAATAATGGCGGTATTCCGTCAGGACCCGCAGTTTTGGCTGTGTCTAAAGAATTTAGATATTTAAATACACCCTGTATTTAAATATCTAAATTCTTTAGACAGGCCTTAGGCCCAAAATAACGTTGACAAGATGTTTTTATAAAATATTTAATAAATTTTACACGTGAGTTAAATAAGGTTACGAATTATAAAACTACACTTTATTATATACGAAAATCCCTACTTGTCTTCAAAATAACCTCATTTAGTGCGGATACATAGAGGCAAACGCTTGGTAAAATTTTCTACAATTTTTCGCAGTTCTTTCACCGATATTTTGTCCCACTCCAGTGTAAGAATTGCCTTTAGCTCGTCAACACTTCTATGACGCGTAGCACAGGACCTTGCTTCTAAGATAGACACAAACTGTAATCCATCGGATTCAGATCAGGCGAGTAGGGTGGCCATTCTTTGGAGCTGATGAAATCAGGAAAATTATCTTTGCACCACTGTTGAACACTTAAGGCCCTGTGATCTGGAGTAGAGTCTTGTCGAAATATCCATCTATGGTTACCTAAGTGCTGTTGACTCCAAGGAAGAAGCACATTATCAAGAATGTCTCGACGGTAGTTTTCTTGTTTGATTTTGATACCCTTTTCTACAAAAACTAGGGGAGGTTTGCCAGTAGCGCAAATCGCACCCCAAACCATAACTGTTTCAGCGTTTTGGCAATGTGGAACAATTGCAGCAGCTCCAGGACGAGTGGAAGACCAGATCCTGTCGTTTTGGGGATTATGGGCTTGTTCTATCGAAAAAAAAAAATTGTCAGAGAATACAATATTTTCCCAATTTGACGCTGCGGAGCGTTGTTTAAGCAAACGACATCTCTCAAGCCGAACTTTCTTGTCTTTGCCCGTAAGCAATTGCGCTTTTCTGAGTTTATCTGGTACCAATTGTAGATCATGTTTTACGATACGCTATAAGCTGGAGCGACTAATCCCCAAGTTCGCGCCATTTTCCTCACCTTGGTCTGTGGATTACGGACTAATCTTTGTTTGATAATGTGTCGATTCCTACAAGTTCTAACAGTTCTCTTGCATCCTCACCCAGAACGGTCTCCGATGTGGCCGAGCTCGTTATAACGTTTAATTGCTGAAGAAACTAACTGACGACTAACACCGAGAATGTTTGCTATCTCACACTGCCTTTTTCCACGCTCATGCAATGAAATTATGGCTCCACGTTGCACTGACATAGCAAAACAAATATAATTTTAACACTTTTTAGCAGACAAAAAATGTTCAAAATGACGCCGAAGAATGAGTATACAATAAAAAATAATAAAAGTAAACGCAAATTTTTACTTTTAAGTTTTGTCAACGTTATTTTGGGCCACGGTGTACTTGTTCTACAGTAAAGTCGTTTAAAACGGGATATTTACCATGATTTGATTTTTGAGTTTTCCAATATTTCGGCACAGTTTCATGCGCCATGATCATATATGTATATGATATATGTTATTCCGTGATCATGGCGCATGAAACTGTGCCGAAATATTGGAAAACTCAAAAATCAAATCATGGTAAATATCCCGTTTTAAATGACTTTAGTGTTAATAACCATGATAGTTTCAGAAGTTTTATTGTTCTACAGTAACTTCAATGGTCTGCAAGTTGATGTTATTGTTTATAGGAACATGGCTGAATGAATTAAGTGAATTAACGGCTGAGATAGGCTCGAATACAGAGTGAAAATGGCTATTGAATAGTTCACATATTTCATCACCTTTTGATGATGAAATGTTTCCGAGAAACATTGAATCAGGGAACTCACAGTTACTGCGTTTTGACTTAACAAATCTCCAGAAATACTTACTATTTTCTTGTATTTTAAACTCTGCATAATTTAAATAAGAAGAGAGGCATACAGACTGATATTTTTCTGTCTAACACGTAATTTCAAAAAGGTTTCGTAATCATCTAGATTTTTATATATTTTCCATTTTTATGGTGTTAATATTATCACTTATGGGCTATGTTAATAATGATGAGTGTTCCATGATCACATCAGCTACATGGAATATTTTATATTCTAAACACCTATTCAATGCATAACATAAAGTGTGGATCAAACCCGTCTAATGTCTAAACAAAACACACAGTGACTCAGGACCGTTATTATGTCTTTGTATGTTAATATTGACATGACGGCAACTTGCTCAACAAATACTTTGACCCGTGTGTCAGTACAATGGCTTAGCGGATTTAAAAACCTGTGTCTAACAATTTTATGTTGTTGTACAATTTGAATTATCATGCATGACTGTCATTAAGCTTGTAGATGGATCATAAACTAAATAACTTAAACTGTTACTGCTGTTAGCGATAAGGCCACTGATTGTGCCACTAAATTTAGTTAGTATTATAATCCTTTATTATTATTTTTGTATTTATAGTGCAATAAATATACATATATTGTATTATATTATATTGTAAACATGAATATTTCACTGACTGGTGGTGATGGGCTTTTAAAAAGTCTGAACAACTAAGAATCAACCCCTTAACAGTTTGACTGCTGAAATCACACGGTATGTGTTTTCTACAAGTGACTAATATGCGTAAATCCACACTAGCGCAGCGGCTGAGAAAATACAGATATGTGTGACTCAGCACAGCCGTAATATTTTTCGAACGAAACGCATGTGCGGCGCAACACAACCGCTATGTAGAGTGGCAGCACGATTTTTTTAGGTTAACAAAAAGATCGCAGTCGTCGAAAAAAATCGCAGTCAAAGTGTTAAAGACCTCCACGGATGTTATAAGAGCAGACTACAATGCCGGGTTAGTCAACTGGGCGCAAACAGACTTCGAGAAACAGCATGAATGTCGACCGCGAACGCCACTCTGTTATGAACAACTCACTATAATCACTACGATGACGCGCAGCTTCGTTTAATTTGATCATAAACTACCTAACTTAAACAAGAAGACTTCACTGGTGGTGATGAGCTTTTAAAAGTCAGAACAAGAATCAACCCCTTAAACACTGACTTCGATGTTGTAGATTCAGATTTCTTTATTGTCATAAATCAAACATAATAGAAGTGTACAATAAAAGTACCGTAACCCTTAATTACTCGCGTGGGGTGTTTAACACCCCAGCGACTTTTTGATCGTGTCTAGTTATTGGACTTTCGAATTTACAACCCTAATTTTTAAATCTTAATCATAAATAAAAGTCTGATTTTGTATGTATTTGGTAGTTTTTTTTCTAATTCTATAATTGGGGTGGAAAGCACGCCACGCGAGTACTTATGTATGTTTTTATGCGCGAGTAACTAAGGGTTAATTGGCTACGACTAACACTGTATAGGGGCAATACAGCAAAATTGTATTTTCCGTGTTTTGACGAGTCGTAGCCACGTTAAAGTGTTAAAATTATAATAATTTATCATAAATAAATTGTAAGAGCTGATTAAGAGTATGCCGAATCTGCTGCTGCACCGGCCCAATGACGTGACGTGTTCAAGAGTACTGTAAGGTCTTAATGAAATAGACACTTTGAAGTTTTAATGGGCCTTCCCAACTCCCATGGGACTAAGTGTCATACCGTCGGGCCTCTACCATTGTCACGAAACAAATCCTTCAGCTGGAGAATGGCTGGTTTTCTTTGTCGACCTCTGTGGTGCTGTAGGCGAAGGTCTGCCTGCGATACAGGAGGTTGGGGGTTCGATTCCCGCCTCGGGACAATTGTGTGTACGTTCTGCAGATATTTATTTCGGGTGTTCTGGTCGCTTTCTATGTAGGTATAAAAAAAATATATCTATGTGATGTATTGTATTATGTATATCAGTCATCTAGTATCCATAACACAAGCTCTGCTTAGCTTGGGGCTAGATGATGCTGTGTGGATTGTCCAGCATTATTTATTTAATGGGCCCTTAGAGATTTATTTACATCCTGATTATTATACTTCCTCTAAGAATGGGCCTCACCAATTCCCATGGGCTTCTACCATCGTCGCGCAACAAATTCAGCTCGAGAATGGCTGGTTCATTTCATTGTTTTCCTTTCAGATAGCAGAAGACCCGAAAGTCTTCCAGGCGGAGACGGAGGCTATGTTCATGTTTGACAGCTCGCTAGCTGTCAAAGTGTCATTGACCTTTCGCATGTTCGGTAATGTGATCCAGGGCAGCGGCCGCGGTCACCACTACCAACTGGTTGAAGACGTGAATAAGGCGAAGATAGGTTAAAGCATTTTGAATAAATAGTCTTCGTTATTCTATACTGTGATGCCGACAACTACTTATTAGACCTCTTTGCGATCTATGCGATTGCGGGTTCGATTCCCGCCTCGGGACAAATGTTTGTACGATCTACATAATATTTGTACAGGGAATTCTAGTCGTTTTCAATGTATGATAAAAAATATCTATCTATGTAATATATTGAATTATGTCTATCAGTTATCTAGTACCCATAACACAAGCTCTGCTTAACATTGGGGCTACATAATGCTGTGTGAATTGTCTAGGACTATTTATTTATTTCAATACTAACCTAATTTACCTTACGCACCACGGTCTCCACGGAAGACCAGCGCTATGGTACGATCTGCTGTGGAGACCGAGTTTGTCAGTTTCTCTGTTAATCTAAGTTTAATTTATAAGTGTCTCTGTTCTGAGAAAATAAAAATCTTATAACTTTTTACTTTACTTTTTGAATAGTAACCTAATATCGATATTTCCATCGGCAGGCGGTTGCTTCGCCCTGACGGAAGTAGGCCACGGGTCCAACGCCAAAGGCATGCGCACCACGGCAACCTACGACCCGGAGGCCAAGGAGTTCGTCCTGCACTCTCCTGACTTCGAGGCCGCCAAGTTCTGGGTGGGCTCTTTAGGTGAGTTCATTGTTTTAATTTTTCTTCCATCGTGACACTCAATCATCATAATGTACTCTTGGATGTATGTATACCTCTTTATGCAAAATCTACTGAATAGACCGGGCAAACATTTTGCTTAGATGAATTTCTGGACCTGGGTATCATACAGACTCAATACTCAATATATTTATTGTTGTCATCACATTGGCTTAATTAGTAGGTTCTTATGTATAGATTAGTATCACAATGTGAACCCTATTGGGCGTGAACAACAAGTGGAAGGCAGACCGAGGTTGTTTTTAGTAAAATATTAATATGTAGGTACTAAGGTAAGTAGTACCTACTTGTCTACTAATTTTAGTAATTATTATACACTACTCAACAAAGTCTAGGGAACAAGCAATAATACTTCAACTTTTTTGTGAAAACTCGTAAAAAAGTACTGGTCACTAAAATTTATAAATTAAGGCTGGAAGAGGAATAAATCATTTGTTCGAAATTCAAAAAAAATTAAAACAAAAGTGCGAAAGCTTTTCAAAATAAGAAGGAAAAACCGAACTTGGTCGCAGAGTAAGGGGTCTGCTAGCATAAAGTTGTTGTGATTTTTGTCATGTATCGATTTTTTTCTTGTGAAAAACCATTACTGCTAACTTTTTCGATATTTTTGAAACTCTAAGCGTTATGTCACGTCGTCATTTAACGCGGGAAGAGATGCTTAGGGCTGTGGGTATGTTGGAAGCTAGACGCAGTCAACGCGATATCGCGGCCGCTGTTCACACACATCCAAGCGTAATTTGCCGATTATGGGCACGCTACAGGGCTACAGGAGATGTAGCCGAACGTCACCGAGGAAGATACAGGGTCACTACCCAGAGACAAGATCGATTTCTGCAAAATGCTGCAAGAAGGCAGCCCCAGATTACAGCTCGCCAGTTGGTAGGAAGACTCCAGTCCCAGCACCAAGTGGTTATCAGTGACCAAACTGCCAGGAGAAGATTACATGAAGTCAATCTCCGCGCTCGCAGACCATTAAGAGTTCCAGCTTTGCGACGTGGAAATCGAGGGCGTCGTTTATTGTGGGCTAATGCACATTTGCGATGGACCGACAATCAGTGGGCACGTGTTCTCTTTTCCGATGAGTCTCGCTTCGGATTTCATCCTGATTCAAGGAGAGTGCGTGTTTGGCGTGTTCCTGGTCGCCAAAGTAGACTCCGAAATCCTCAGGAAGTTCATCCTTATCAAGGCGGAACGATCATGGTGTGGGCTGGAATTCGCCTGGGTGGGAGAACTGATCTCGTTCGCATACGAGGCAATTTGAACGCAGAGCAATACATTGAACAGGTAGTGCATCCTATGGTCATCCCCCACCACCAGCAGTTTGGCCAAGATTTCGTGTTCATGCAGGATAATGCACGCCCACACACCGCAAGACAGGTGATGAATGTGTTCAGCGAGCACAATATCACGGTATTAGAGTGGCCTGCTCAGTCCGCCGATCTCAATCCAATTGAGCATGCATGGGATTTACTCGGAAGAAGAGCTTTCAGTGATTTTCCTCAAAATTTGAACACGGGAGAAGAACTTTTTTCGCATCTCTCCAGAATATGGAGCCTTATTCCACAGGCGACAATTGATAACTTGATACTCAGCATGCCACGCCGATGTAGAGCCGTGGCTAATGCCCTGGGAGGTCCAACGGATTATTAAACAGCTGCAAATAATGTTTTTTCATTTAATTTCCACGTAAGCGTCATATGTTTTTGTAATTTAAAGATTTTTTTTTTTTTGGTTTAGGCACTATTTCAGTTTTTTTTATTAAACCTTAATTTTTTACATGAACGCTTTTTATTTAATTGCATAACTGAAATCAAAAATAAATTTCGCTTCTTTTGATGTATAACATCTGGGACAAAAAAAAGTTGAATTAAAAGTATACACTAAAATATCCTTGTTCCCTAGACTTTGTTGAGTAGTGTATTTTATTTGCCTTATCATAATGTCAGTTTTATTTATTTATTCTTATCATAATGTCAATTTGTCATTTAAAAATTCATTTATGTCATAATAGCATTTGTCAATTAATCATTTCTTTAGTATTAGACTTATATAGACATTAGACTTCCCTGAAAACGAGCGCGAAGTTAAATAAGACTAATATTTTACCATAAGAACTACTTCGACGAATCCGAAGGCTCGTAGTTAACACGCTCACATGTTTATGTAAAAATTTGATTGTCTCGAAAAAACTAAAAACCGAATTTGAATCCCTTAGTTTTAAACCATTTTTTTTTAGTTTTGCGGGATAAATACTAATCCCTCATAAATAGTATTTTTATGGGACCACCTGGAATAGAATTCATCCTCCGTACAACTGAAAAATCGTACAAATCAGTCCATAAATGACGGAAAAATCTATGACCATACATAAAAAAACTGTGTTTTAGTGAATACACAGTTTTTAGAATATAACTAGAATATTTCAAACGTCTACCTGTTGCCGTTATCAATATCGAGAAAAACGAGCAAAAAAATCAAGTTTCTTGTATGGAAACCCTATGAAGTATTCTGTTTTTTAGTATTTGTTGTTTGCCGCTAGCAACAGAAATACATCATCTCTGAAAATTTCAACAGACGTGACGACAGAGGGAGGGACAGCGGATTCTTAGTAATAGGGTCTCATTTTACCCTTTGGGTGGTAAAAAACATTCAGCCGAATATACATATAGAACCTCCATCTTTTTTCGGATTCGGTAAAAATGGTATGAATTTCTATTCCAGGTAAATGTGCAACCCACGCCATTGTATACGCGATGCTGATATCCAAAGGCAAGAACCACGGCCTGCATGCCTTCGTGGTGCCGATCCGAGACACCAAGACGCTGGTTCCCTTCCCGGGCGTGGTCGTCGGCGATTTGGGGGAGAAGATTGGACTGAATGGAGTTGATAATGGGTAAGGAAGACAACAACTCGGTAAACGTAGTGTAGGACTCCCTTCGATCAGGTGGGATGACGACCTAAGAAAGACAGCGGGTAGAGCAGTAGACTAACATAGGCTGATGATGAAAAGAAGACAAAGTTTTATTAGCCTACAAAGGATATGCGACGCAGGAGGTTGCGGGTTCGATTCCCGCCTCGGAACAATTGTGTGTACGATCTGCAGATATTTGTTCCGGGTGTTCTGGTTGTTTTCTATGTATAAAAAAAATATCTATCTATGTAATGTATTGTATTATGTATATCAGTTATCTAGTACCCATAACACAAGCTCTGCTTACCATGGGGCTAGGTAATGCTGTGTGAATTGTCCAGCATTATTTATTATTATTTTATTTGTATACAATACGAGCCATGTGGCGCGGCAGACAAAAATAATTATGCTGCTGTATATGGGCTTTAATACTAGTGGAGATAGTAGATCGTCAAAATGACCTTTTTTTCTTCGATATTGCAGGTTCGTAATGTTCAACAACTACCGTCTTTCCAAAGACGCGGCGTTGGACAAGTTGGGGGGCGTGGACGAGAGCGGAGACTACAAGTCCCCCTTCAGAGACCCCAGCAAGAGGTTCGGAGCGTCGCTCGGGATTCTATCTGGTAACTATCACATTTTCTGGTACAACTCAGCCAAATGATGTTCACAACTGGACATAGGCCTCCCCAGTCGATAGGTCCAATGTTTGGGGAGGTTTGCCATAAATATTTTTAACCCTAGATCACTAAACATTAGTCTCACAGGCGACACGGTTCCCGCGCATTCGCTGTTTAGGTATGTTCCCGACACTACCCCACCCCGCCACGCTCGGTACCTTCCTAATTTAGTGTTTTAGCACCCTGTGCGTACGCATTACGTACGTCAAGTAAAATATTGGCGTTTTATTTTGTTAGTCAGAACGACTAATGTTTAGTGACTGAGTAACTCGAAAAGATGTTTAGTGAGCTAGGGTTAAAGTTACATGATCCTGTACACATAATTATAACCACTAATACAACGGTTATTTATCGCGCTTATTTACTAATCGTTCCCGACGTTTCAGTTTAATTTAACTGGCTAACACACCGTCGTGGTCACGGGAAGTGTGAACGTCGGTTAACACTTTGAGTGCTGAAATCACACGGTATGAGTTTTCTACAAGTGACTAATATGCGTAAATCCACACTAGCGCAGCGGCTGAGAAAATACAGATCTTTGTGACTTAGCAGAGCTGTAATATTTTTCGAACGAAACGCATGTGCGGCGCAACACAACCGCTGTGTAGAGCGGCAGCACGAATTTTTTAGGTAAAAAAAAGATCGCAGTCGTCGAAAAAAAACCGCAGTCAAAGTGTTAAAACAGGCTAATAAACGCGATAAATACCCGTTGTATTAGTGGTTATAATTAGGTTTGTCATAATCATCACGCTTGGCAAGCGGGTTCGCGATCGCAGTGCCTTGGTTGATTTGTTCTAGAAAAGGTGCTGCAGATTTCAATAACTTTACTTCTTTAGGATAACAAAATAAGCACTTAGACAAGTATCAAGTATTTTATACTATAAATCCATGTATAATGTAATATTAATTCCGCAGGCGGCAGAGTCCACATCATGTCGATATCCACGCACTACATCCTGAAAGCCATAGTGATCGCCATCCGCTACTCGGCCGTGAGGAAACAGTTCGGTCCCGAGAACGCCGCAGAAGAAACACCCGTGCTGGAATATCAGCAGCAGGTAACATGGAGAATGCAATACAATACAAAAATGCTTTATTGGACACCATATGCAGATCATTACGAAAAGACATTACATAAGACAAGTACAATGGGTGGAGAAATATAGATTCTGTTGGAAGGCGCCACTTGACGACCTCTGTGGCGCGGTGAGCGAAGGTCGGCCTGCAATACAGATGGTTGCCGGTTCGATTCCCGCCTTGGGACAAAATGTTTGTACGATCTGCAGATGTTTGTTCCGGGTGTTCTGGTCGTAATATAATTCTTTATTTTGGCACCTGTGTCAATGAAGCATTTAATGCTGAGCCAGCAGCCTATTTGTGTTCTCACCGTTAATTTATTTTTATTACTTCCTAATTTGTATTATTTTATATTTTGAAACAAACCAAAAACATATCAATATTTTCTTTTTCTGTTTCAAACAAGGTTCAATATTAAAACCGGCCTTTGTTCCCAAATACTTTATATTCTCTTTGTTCCAGCAAATAAGAGTGATCCCGTACTTGGCCGCTACGTACGCCATGAAAGTATTCTCCGTGTGGATGTCGAAGGTTCTCATCGATATCACCATTCAGAACATGATGGGTAAGTTTACAATGCTGACTAGTTTCTGCACCCAACTTTGCACGCTTTTTCCAGGATAAAGCCAAGCAAAAAAAAACACAACTATTTTTCACGTTCTGTTTGCAAAAACGGTTTAATATCGTATTTATGAATTACTACGAAATTAAATATTATTTATTTGCTTAAATTTAGGTTACCAGTAAAGGTTTTAAAAAGAGTAGGTATCACTATATGCATATTTGACTTGATAGCCGTGCAAATGTTTACAAGTTTGTGCGATTGTTCGCAATTTAGACATTTTAGTTACAGTAGCAAATTTTATTTATGTAATTTTAAAGTTTTGAAATCATTGTTATACTATATAAGATTAAAATTATTAATAAGTACATGTCAAAATTTTTAATTACGTGAACTAAAAAAAAAACTATTTTACTATAACTACAATTGTGACAGAGCCAATTATATTATTTACGATTAAATTTATTATTTGTCATTTTCTCATTACATTTAGTGCGTCACGTGACAACTAGAGGGCGTGGCATATGCAATTTTACTTTAACATATTCGCTACAAAAAGTCCCAGCTAACAATTTTTTTGTTTTAATTTAGGTGCTACGGATGAGAACGCAGCAGCTCGTGGTATAGAACTGCATGCGTTATCGTCTGCTGTGAAACCTCTGTTCGGGTGGACGGCGCGCGACGCCATACAGAACTGCAGGGAGGCCTGTGGGGGCCACGGCTATCTGAAAGGTAAGGCTTTCAAACATTAATACTGCAAAAAAGTAAGACATCTGTTGAACGCGTGTTTTACAAAAGCGTTACCACAAAAATGAGTTTTACGACGGTTTTAGGCACACGTTGATTAACACTTTAGACAGCCAAGCATTTTATTTATTTCCAATCTCTGACAGCCGATCACGTCCCCTGTCCGTGACATTTTTTTTTGTTAGAGACGCTGATCACGTACTGCTTTTTTCTATAAAAGTAACAAAATGGTCAAAAAGTGCCGGCGTGCCCAGAATGGTACGCTAATTATGTATGCGGCTAACTAGGATAAAATAAGCGTCACGTGCGTAGTACGTGATCCGCTGTCAAAGTGTTAAAGAGACAGGCGCTAAACACGGTTTAGCGCCTAAATAAGAGCGCGTAAAGTAAAAGTAAGTAAAAAATCATTTACGACAGACAAGTCATATTTTATATATAAATTATTATCAAATAAAATTATTTTACTGTTCACTTAAATTTTTTGTCCACTAGTGGAAGAAGTGAAAAGAAACCACTTGCGCACCACTTACCACGAGAAAGCAAACGTAAACACGTGTCATAATGGCGCAATGTGTATTCTAATGTTGCAAAAATAATTTTTATTTATTAGTTTAAAGCTAATAAAATAACTTATTCTACATTTACTTACCTCAAGAGCGCGCTTAATTACGGAGACGGCTTTTAGTTTTGATTTTGTATGTGACCCGAAATCTAGATAGTACTTATGATAACTAAATTAAACATATTGACAAACCAATTATGATAAAAAACATCTATAATACAACTAACACTGTAGTGTTTACTTGTAGCGGCCGGTCTAGGAGACCTGCGCAACGACAACGACGCAAACTGCACGTACGAGGGTGAGAACAGCCTCCTGCTGCAGCAGACGAGCAACTGGCTGCTGAGCGTGTGGGCGCGCCGGCACCAGGTCTCCGAGAGCGACTCTCCGCTCCGCACGCTGCGGTTCTTGAAGGATGCGGATAGGACGCTGGCGGAGAAGTGTGCGTGGAACACTGTGGAAGAGCTCGTTGAACCTACAAGTAATATACTTAGACATGTCTATCTATCTATTCAGCCGGTAACACCCACTGCTGAGGCCGGTCCTGTGCCAGTCGGATGCTTCCCTACAGCCCCCACAATAGACATGTATGGTCTCGAGCATTCCTTCAAAACATACTCGAGTTCGGTGTGCTTGGCTTCGTCCTCATAAATATAATTAAGATCTATATATATATATATATATATATATAAAAGAAAGTCGTGTTAGTTACACTTTTTGTAACTCAAGAACTGGGGTAAGTAAAATTGGTGGAGAGGTAGCTTAGAACCAGGAGACGGACATAGGATACTTCTATAATTTAAACCATTTGACACATAGATTTCCATGGGGGCGAAGCCGCGGGGCACACCTAGTCCATTATAAATAACAACAAGCTGTTTACGAGCCGCACCGCTGAATGTTTTTTTAGCTTCTTTTGGTGTGTCCAAATGTTGAGAGTACATTTTTGCCAGTGTGTCCAAAAACATACATGCATACAATTAACTTGGGTCACATAGCTCCCTATATACTTTTGGAAATTCAGTGGATACATTTTAAAAGACGAAAGTTCATATTTTTTAGTCAGATTTAATTTTTTTCTGTGTACAGTACAGTTGTAAAATCTGTCTCGTTATATGGACTGTGTATGTATGTATACTGCATCTGAAATAAGATGTTATTGATTAGATTTAACATTAGATAATAAATAATTTATTTCAACCTCTGTTTTTCAGATCTGATCTCCGCGTACCGCTGGCTGGCGTGCTACGTGCTGCAGATGACTAGTGGGAAGGTGGCTCGCTTGAAGGCCGAGGGGCGGGATCAGTTCCGGGCCAAGAACGAGTCGCAGTCTTATAATGCTGTTACGCTGTCCGTTGTTTATGCTGAGGTGAGGATTATTTACATATTGATTTGAGAATAGTTTATTTTGAAATGTGTTCTGTAGAGACGTCGAACAGTAGTGTAAGAATGGTGGTTTTTAAAAAATCGCTTGCAGGCAAATTTTGAATTTTCCATGCGACGCTTTTTTAATATTATTGATATATGAAATGCTTTTTTGTTATTATTTGCAGAACTACGTGCTAAATCACTTCTTGGAAACAGCAAATGCGTTCGAGGAGCCGGCTTGCAGGGCTGTGCTACTGAAACTGGTGGCTCTGTACGGAGCGTTCATGTTGGAGAAACATCTAGCTACTTTGTATATTGTAAGTATGGTTTCTATTTTAATATGTACCTACTTAATGGACCAATAAATCAGTACTGGGGTTCGAAAAGTCTCAACCAAAAGTGGTTTTATATCACCAGTTTCAGGCTTTTCGAACGCACTTGCATTTTTTTGTTGATTCGCGTTTATGTTGGAGAAACACAGTAAGAGAAATTTCATCTTTCAAAAACTCCCCCCTCTGTCGAACTTGTCGCTTGCCACTCGTCCCTGACAAGGTCAATAGTTGGAGATACAAAGTCAAGGGCGGCTCGGGGCGCGCTGATGACAACCAACGTTATGTTAATAGCAAACTATACCGTTAGGCTATGTTTTTATTTGTAAGTAACAATATAAACTTTTATTTGTATCCCCCCAGGGAGGCTACTTCTCGGGATCCCAAGGCCTGCTCCTCCGCGACGCTATCCTCCGCCTCTGTGCCTCGCTTACACCCGACGCGGTCGCGCTGGCGGACTCACTGGCGCCGCCTGACTTCTGTCTCAAGTCCGTGCTCGGCTGGGCCGATGGAGAAGTAAGTTATTATCATGATCTCAGCCAAGAACGCCCACTAGTGGACATAGATAGATAGATACATTCTTTATTAACAACTTCAGTCACACACATACAAAATACAACAATTATATATACAGTACACAGGAAACAAAAAAACATGAAACACAGTTGATTTAAAAAATAAAAACAAACAATGATGACATAGCCTAGGTTTACTCACTTAAACCGCCGCCATAATAATTGAGTCTAGCGCAGAGTCAATATAATTATAATTGCCGGCCTGCATTCAACGGTTTTCGATGACTTTTACTTGGTGACTTTGTCTAGTAAATGGAAGTCTCCTGAGCTCCACGGTTTTAATGAAAATGTTCAAAAGGTTTTTCTGTTCAAAGAGAACTGATTTCTACATAAAAAGTAGCCTTTGCATCGATGTAGGCCAAAACTTACATCTATGCAAAATTTCAGCCAGAATCGTTCAGTATTTGTAGCGTGAAGAAGCATCTATTTCATTCAAACTTTCGAATTTATAATATCAAAGTGATACGTGCAATGCGCATTATTTTATTTTATTTTTATATAGATGGAAAACAAACAGCTTATAAAAGGTGAATAATTAGAAACAATGGTGGGTTAACTGAAGCTACACTGTTTTACTTATACGAAATGTTGCATCTATTACCACTTTCACGGTCCACGACGCACATGTCTATCTACAGCGGCGATGGCAATGTTGGGCAGTGAATGCGTTAATCTACACACACGTCGCATACTTCCCCAAAAAACGGGATGCAAATTGCTCCCATCCTATCATTATTATCATTTATCATCTTATTATTATATCAGTGGAAGGCCAAGGATGAGATGGCGCGACGAGCTCGAAGTACATCTTCCATCATGGCCTGTTGCATCGCGAGGAGTGGGAGGAGAAAAGGGAGGCCTTTGCCCAGCACTGGGACAATAACGGCTTAAAAGAAATAAATAATCTTATCATTTACCACGAAGTGTAGGACCTTCAC
Source organism: Eupithecia abbreviata (assembly GCA_943735965.1). Lineage (NCBI taxonomy): Eukaryota > Metazoa > Arthropoda > Insecta > Lepidoptera > Geometridae > Eupithecia > Eupithecia abbreviata. The sequence continues at coordinate 13,197,918 of OX030978.1, forward strand.
CCTACAATCTGTTCTTACTTACTTATTTATAATAATCTCTTGTTCCAGGCGTACAAACACATCCAGACCAGCGTCATGACGTACCCCGGCTCCATGACGCGCCCGGAGTGGTGGAGAGACGTCGTCTTTTGGAAAAACTACATACCCTCTAAGTTGTAAACTTATTCATCATAATCATCAGCCTATGTCAGTCCACCGCTCAATCAATAGATTTCTTTCCGGCACAGAGAGGGGCCTCGAGGCTTGGCCTCATTACCCCGGCGCCAACTCGAGGGGTGACGACCCCTCGCTCCTTGGGTTAGTGGGATTTTTTTTCCCCCTAACCCATATGTCCACCGCTGGACATAGGCAAACAAAATAAACTTATTTTGTTGAGATAATACAGAATGTACCTAGCGTATGCTATAGCTTCTAGTTTATACAGGTCGGTAGGGCCATACAAGTTAAAATTGATGGCCGTAGTGCCTTTTCATATGCATATGGTCACGTCTCTGTCGCCGTGCTGAGTAAAGTAGGAAACTGAGCTATATAGGCAGTTTTCATGTACCTAGTGTATGCTATACCTGTATAATACCTTCTAAGTTGTAAAATTATTATGTTCAGATAATTCTGAATGTACCTAGCGTATGCTATAGCTTCTAGTTTATACAGGTCGGTAGGGCCCAAGTTAAAATTGATGGCTGTAGAGCCTTTTCATATGCATACGGCACGTCACTGTCGCCGTGCTATGCTATAATATAACAATAGATAAGTTTCACACAACTCCGCGACGACGCCGCGCGCCGTGGCCGTGTGCATATGAAAAGGGTCGTAGAAAGATAATAAATTATTCAGTAAAAAACGCTGTCAGAGGCTGTATATTAAATAAATTACATTATTCAGATTGTGGAAGTTAATACATTGAAATGTTAGACTGAGATGTTTGTATGTTAGAAAGATATAATTGATATAATAAAAAAAAATATAAAGATTGTAATTAATAATATACGTAAAATTGACGCGAAAATGTGATCTTCTATTGTTATTGTGATATTAAAATGGTACTGGGTTGAATAAGCTTTAAATGTATATTTTGTTTACAATATATTGTGATGGGAACGAATAATTTTAAGAATACATAATCTATTTTGTTTACACTGATTTGTATTAAAGTTTTATATTTACATTGTGCATTTTATTTTATACGTAGGCAGGTCGGCCGTTATAATAAATAAAAAAATAAATAATGCTGGACGATTCCCACAGCATTATCTAGCCCAATGGTAAGCAGAGCTTGTGTTATGGGTACTAGATAACTGATATACATAATACAATAAGATGATATACATAATATATAGAGCTTCACAACTATGAAATGAAATTTTTATTTATTGCATATTGACAAAGTAATTCCAAAAACAATGATTTATCTAAATTAAACAAATAATGGTACTTATTAAACCTATGGATACATTGATTGATTTGGCTAGCCTTAGATATCTACGCTAGGCTTAGAAAGCCTGTGTTATAGACATCTATACCATCCCTCATTATAGTGACACTGATTTTATAAAAGCTATTTAAACATTTAGAAATCTTATTTTTACTATTTAATTTATTTATTTATTTATTTACAAAAGTACCTCTATTTTTACGGGAACACCCAATGCAATAGAGTACATATTTAAATTTAATATTAAAATTAGAAATAATTATATAATACAGAAAAACAACACAAAAATCATAGAGTCAACCTTACATTACAAAATCATACATTAAAAATCACAAATCATATCCATTTCCATATACAACATAATTTCATTATATAAGAATATTATCGATATTAAAAAATAAAAATTTCAGTCTAACTGTGAGAATACGGATTTACACAACTAACGATTACATAAAATAAACAATACAGCTTTTTGGAACTCGCTCTGGGAACAGGAGAAAAGATCTATTCTCTCGGCATTAAGATCATTATACAAATTATAGCATTGGCATAAATTTTTAATTGATCTAATTTGGAATAGCAGGTAAAGCAAGAGCAGGTCATGCAAGTTCAACTATCCACAAATTGGATCTGTCACTCTGACTGTCTTCACGAAATTGGTTTAAAGAGCAAAGGTTTTGTGGAACACAAACCTATTCCTACTGTAACTCTTGCTGAGTGATAATGATAATGCTGAAACTGTTTGTATTTTTGCTACATTTAATCAGGTGAGTAAAGTTATTTGGAAAATCTGTGAATAGTTTGTCATAATTATTGTTTCACTTTGAGTGCTGAAAACGCACGGTATGAGTTTTCTACAAGTGACTAATATGCGTAAATCCACACTAGCGCAGCGGCTGAAAAAATACAGATCTTTGTGACTCAGCAGAGCTGTAATATTTTTCGAAAGAAACGCATGTGCGGCGCAACACAACCGCTGTTTAGAGCGGCAGCACGAATTTTTTAGGTAAAAAAAAAGATCGCAGTCGTCGAAAAAAAACCGCAGTCAAAGTGTTAAAATTTCATGCTAGCTGCGCCCCACGGCTTCGCCGGCATAGAAATCTCATTATTAATCACTCATTATAAAAATTACCGCGTCAGAATCTAGTTTTATATTTTACTTTTTACGGGAAAATAAGTTAAGTAAAAAGTAACTACACTAGTCGCCAGGGGGCAATGCATCCATGCCATTATCCGTCTACCTATTCCCTACACAGGGGATTTTCCGAATAAGTCAATATAAACATATTCACTTTTATAAATAAGTACACGTCCTGTCCTGTACATCTTATAGTTACTTCTGAAATCCTGATATTTTTTATGTAACTATGGATACCTTTATGGTCCTGATTGTGTTCCTCTAGCACCCAAGCGGATATCTCCCCAATCCTCCGCTCCATACAAGAGCGCCGTGACCTGCAATACGTTCTGATCGACGTCCTCAACGTGGCGACTCGACGTCACAACGATGACGTCACCTGCGCCGCCATCATCTGTGACACGGTGTATCTAAATGTGTTTGAGGGGGCGCTGTTTAAGAGAACTTTTAATCTGCCCTACGTTATGGTGAGTTATAGCTTATACTGTCTCTATACTATAGTAATAGTTTACTGTCTAGCGTACCCTCATCTTTATGTATTCTGCCTTATCTTGGTTTTATAAGATAGCTCCCTACCTATTGTAGGAACAAGAAACTTAATTTGTAGTTAAATTAATTCCGTACCTACTGCTGTGGTCAGCCGGTCCTTTTATATTTTTCCCTGCACTGATTTGCATAAAATTAAAAATAGAGGATCTTGAATGGAGTCCTGAACTATGTTGGTTCTATCTCTACTAGCTACATATTATACTGGCCCTAAAATGTACCAACATTGCCAGATAATAGCTAGCTCAAAGCTGCATTTAATCCGAAAAATTTACTTTTTACTATGCTATCAGACAGTAGTAGAAGAACGCGAAGACCTCCTGTCTCCGAACTACGACACCCTCGAGTCCCTGCGGGAGGTCCGGCGAGCTGGATGTAACGTGTACGTCATTCTGCTGGCCAACGGCTTTCAGGCGTCCAGACTGCTCAGATTTGGTGACAGGTACCTACGACAGACACCTTCGATGGTTTATTGAATAACCTTATCTTCACTACCTAGGTCAAAATTGCGATTTGTCTTCCTCTGTGGCGCAGTGAGCGATGGGTTCGATTCCCGCCTCGGAGCAATTGTGTGTACGATCTGCAGATATTTGTTCCGGGTGTTTTGATCGTTATCTATATAATATCTAATGTATTGTTTTATGTATATCAGTGATCTAGTACCCATAACACAAGGTCTGCTAGATTGGGGCTAGATGATTGTGTATATTGTCGCTAGACAATATTACCTAGATCAATAAATAAATTAAAATCAATAATTAATTAGATAAATAAATAAATAATGCTTATTATTTATTGATTTCTCCCCTCAGGCACCGAGTAATAGACACACGAGCCAAGTTCATCTTACTCCACGACTTCAGGCTGTTCCACAGCGAGCTGCACTACCTTTGGAAGAGGATCGTCCACGTCGTGTTCCTCAAATACCACGGGAAAGACGCTGGCAGGGACAAGGCGTGGTTTGATATCACTACGGTTCCTTTTCCTAACCCTATCAGGGTGAGAAACATCTGCTAACTTTGCTAGTGCCTAAGTAGGCACCTACCAAGGTCATTTATATAATATGTTTCCAGGAAGGTTGCGCGAGGATGTTTCCGGCGAGGCTGATATGAATATTTCCTTATAAAACGGTCGAAAGCTTTCATATTTCATGAATGAAAACTGAAAAACCTGCTCTTCCTCTTTTGTTTTGGCCCACCGAAAGCGCCTTGACTTCAAATACCAAATCTCTCTATGTTGCTCTAATGCAGGGTTTCCCAACCTTTGTTTTGTTGAGGCTCCCCAGACTATTAATAATTTTTTCATGCCCCGCCTCCCTTTACATTTTCAATAAATACAAAAAAACGCTACTATACTAGAGCAGAAAAGCCTGTCTCACACAAGTAAGTTGAAGAAAAATGAACTAGTAGGTACTCGTAAAGCAAGAGAGGCAAGTTTCGAATTAACAGGCAATCTTTTGATCCAAAATTGCTCCAATGTCAAAAGATGGAAGTCATGGACGAATCAACCTTCATTTCTAGAAATTCTTTCTGAACTTCTTCTGGTAACTGTAACACATCGACAACAAATGGATTTCTTGTCATGTGCCATATTGGCGACTCGGAATCGATGTCTCGATAGTATCGGCGAAATTGGTCTACCAGCGCTTGCAAATAAGCTTTTATGTCAGCTGATTGTTGACAGAAAAAGTTAATAGGCATGTTGTTTAATTTTATTAATGTATGCGCGTAAATCAAACATTACATTGAAATGTTATTTGTTCATATTTTGTTTTTTCTTGCCTGTTTGCCACCTCAGTGGTATAAAAAAAGAAATTACAAACGCTTTCTGCCCCCCTTGACATCTCTCTACGCCCCCCTTGGAAGGCGTGCCCCCCTGGTTGGGAAGTCCTGCTAATGGTTGCTACAGGACATTGCACTGTTTAGGGTCTATCTACGATTTTTTATGTAGAGAAAGAACGTAATCACCTAATCTACCTACGTCTCAAAGCTTAAAGCTTCCACACAAACCTTTTCATTAACCGTAGAACTTACAACAATCCTATTTCATTCAGGGAGTCCTAGTCCCCAAACGCATAGACATCTGGCGCCACGGCAAGTTCCACTACAGCAGAGCTCTCTTCAAAGACAAGACCAGCAACCTGAACGGGGAAACCTTGAGCGTGGTCTACCTGGACCATGTGCCCTCCGTGGTGGCTGTCAGGGATAACGTCACGAATAAGGTCGGAGGGGTGGAGATTGAGGTGAGCCAGGAGAACTGCTTGATAATCTAGAGCTAGAGCATTTATTGTTTTATTCTTGTAATTAATATACTTAAATTTACATATTTACTTTAAAATGTATTTCGTACTATTTGCTTTTGTATCTACTTTAAGCTGATGGTGCTATCTGTGTGCTATGGCAATCAAAGGGAAGTTTATGACTGCCTTAGCACACCCACCCGTATTCAGCAGTAAAGGAGCGGATGCTGACGATGATCGAAGTTAAAAACATCTGATTGGACGATGTCTCCTTGCTCTTGTAGAACCCTCAGCAACTATTTTCCACAGATTCTCAACACACTCTCCGAGAAAATGAACTTCAAACCGAAACTCTACCAGTCTCAAAACGCGGAGCTCCACAAATGGGGGAGCAAGCAAGCCAACGGCACGTTCTCGGGCCTCCTCGGAGAGATGGTGAGCGGGCGGGCAGACATGGCCTTGGGCAACCTGCAGTACAGCCCGTACCACCTGGCGCTGACGGATCTGAGCATTCCGTACACGTCGCAGTGCTGGACCTTTGTGACGCCGGAGGCTTTGACGGATAACTCCTGGAAGACGCTGATTTTGCCGTTCAAGTGAGTTGGGCTGTCGTCGTCGGTTCGGTTAAACGCGACCCTGAAATGAGGTTTATTTAATCTAAGGTGGAGGACATAGATACATATTTGTTTACAGTCGACTTCAAAAATCTAACGTTCAATATCCTAAAGGCGTTAGTTCTAGGTAGGTATGTAGGTATCACATATTAAAAGGAATGTATACCTACTCGTACCTTCGAGTAAGGGACTTATTATATAGGTAGGGACTTATTACCTAGTTATTTTGTACTTCAAGGGACAGGTACACTGGAGTGTCATAGTTTAGCAGCTTCGTTTAAGACCTACCTAGGTACAGCCTTTACCTATGGCATTAACTGTCCGGCATCTGCGGGGTGCGAGGGAATTGTGCATGCATTATGGGCCAAAAGAGTGTTAAGCGGACTAATGCAAGCGAAGACTTTTAACATCATCTAGTAAAGTAGGTTTCCTAAATTAGCTAGCTTCCATAGCTTAAGATTTTCTTCTAGACTGTACATGTGGATCGCAGTTCTACTAGTGTTGCTGATAACTGGATCCATCTTCTACGGCCTGGCTAGATACTACACCACTCTGCAGGACTATAAGATGGATCACGAATCGGCTGACGCCAGGAGGCTGAAGGAAAAACAAGAGGAAACGGATGGTGAGTAAGACTTCATGTTTACCACCTAGGAAACAAGACGAAGCGGATGGTGGTTAAGACTTCAATTTTACCTACCATGTAGGTAGCAAACTGCCAAATTAAAAAAATAAGGCAACCACGGACGCCACATTGGCTGACCACAACCCATAACCCACCCTCCCCCTTTGATAATCGGGTACCTAACAACTACTTAGGTACCTACCTAACTTATCTATGCTAACAGCGAACGTATTTCGAATAAGATGATGAATTATTATGAAAAAAAAAAACGTTAGGGTTTAGATGGATAGGTACCTACTTTGAGTCGCAAAAATAACTTGGTAGGTTAGTTAGGTAGGCAATTTGCAAAAACGCACATGAATCAGTGCCTTAGGTCATGGACACATGGACAGCGGACTTGCAAACTTAACGAGTCAAGTCAACAAAGCCCTTTCCGTTCCTGTCTCGAGTTTGTGCTAACACCTCCGTCACCAATGTGACTCTTATTCCAAGCATTTTAAGGTCAAGTTCTAATTCATAATTTATTTTTGCAGATGAAAAACCAGTCGGACTTTACATATTCGGCGAGATAATTAACAGCATTCTTTACACCTATGGAATGTTGTTAGTCGTGTCTCTTCCTAGGCTACCTACAGGCTGGTCTATCCGTCTCCTAACTGGGTGGTACTGGCTGTATTGTATCCTCCTTGTGGTTTCTTACCGCGCTAGCATGACAGCTATACTAGCGAATCCGACCCCTAGAGTAACTATAGACACTTTGAAAGAGTTGGTTGAAAGCAAAGTCACTTGCGGCGGTTGGGGGACTGAAACCAAAAAGTTTTTCGAGGATTCTCTTGATGAAATCGGGCAAAAGATTGGCCAAAAATTTCAAACTATAGATGACCCTATCGATGCTGCTAACAGAGTAGCTAAAGGGACTTACGCCTACTACGATAACAAGGATTTTCTAAAGTACATAAGCGTGAAACGAAAGAATATTCTAGTCTCAGAAAAAATTAGCAATGTAACCGGTACAGCTAAAAACAGCACAACAGTCGCCGTAAAAAGTGATTCAGAGAGAAACTTGCACATTATGTCAGACTGTGTAGTCCACATACCTATCTCCCTAGGATTCCATAAAAACTCTCCTCTCAAGCCCTTAGCAGATGTCTACATGAGACGAGTCGTGGAAGTTGGTCTCGTAGAAAAATGGCTGAACGATGCCATGTATACTATACACTCTTTGGAAACAAATGAAGATGAAATCAAGGCTTTGATGAATCTAAAGAAGCTCTATGGAGCATTCATCGCTTTAGCTGTAGGATACACTCTAAGCTTTATTGCCCTCACCGGGGAGCTATTCTACTGGAAGTATATTGTCAAAAGGGACCCTGATTTTGACAAGTTTGCCATGGACTTGTATTATACAAAGAAAAACAAGAAGCAATAATTGACGCTAATTTATTATAGTTATTTTCAACATGATTGTGCTAAGTATAAACATTATGAAATAAATATTTTAATCAGTCATATGCATGTTGTTATTTTTAAAATATTATCAACACAGTGCACAGTTTAGAAACACTGGATAAAAAAATTACATAGTTATTTAGATTGTACAATGTCACAGACATTGAAAATTATAATTATTTCAATTAAAATAAATTATATGCTAGTTAATAATTATTTCCTACAAAATCTCACTTGGTCTATTCATTTAGACTCCATATACATTATTTTAGAGTTCTTACTAGTTTTGTTATTATTTATGAGAGTTGAATGCTGAAGGTGGTGTAGGTACGGCATCTTCAGGTGCATTCTCCAAGATCCAGGAATGCTGCAACACACTGTTCAATGACAATCGCTGCTCAGGATTTATCACCAAAAGCTTTCCTATGAGCTCTTTGGCTTTCTCAGAAACATAGTCAGGATATTTGATTATAACATATTTTATCTTCGTGTAGGTTTGTTGGGTGTTTTTAGCATCAAAGGGTGGAAGACCTACCAGTAGTTCATAGCACAGGACACCAAGACTCCAAATGTCTACAGCGTAACTGTGAGGCTTGCCTTCAATCATCTCGGGGGACAAATAATCTAGCGTTCCGCAAAGTGTCATTCTTCTAGATGAGGGAGAGTGGACAGACCAACCAAAATCAGCAATTTTCAGTTCCATGTTGTGTCCTATGAGCAGGTTCTCTGGTTTGATATCTCTATGGATGACTTTCTTTGCATGGCAGTATATTAATGCCTTAGTTAAATCTCTTACGTAAATTGCGGCGGTTTTCTCGTCCAAGCGTTCTCGATCTTTCAACATCTTGTAGAGTGCTCCATGCATAGCGTATTCCAGAATCAAATAAATCCGTTTCTCATCATGAAAGTACCCGTACATGCGCAGGATATTGGGGTGACGCAGACGACACTGAATCTCAACCTCACGACGCACCTGATGTTCGATTTCCGAATCTAGAATCTGGCTTTTGAACAGGACTTTTAGAGCGACAACGTAGTGGGACGCCTTTTCTCGAGCTAAATAGACATTCCCGAATTTACCTTTGCCCAACGGACGCCCTAGATCAAAGTCTGAAAGCGACCACGACTTCTTTTTATCTTCTTTCTTAATCTCATTGGATGAGGATACAAGGTCATTCGATTTATTAGCCAGCGGACGGGACGGCACAGATGGTACTTTGAAGCCTTCCATGGGTTTCTGCTGTGTCGTGGTGGATGCTACTTTTGCAGAGCATCCACACGAGTGGTCAGCGGTTGGACCTTGGTTTTCTTTGCAGCCACACTTCGGTATATTCATTTTAGCACACTTGCTTTACTTTTCAGATTGTGTACAAAAAAAAGACAACTGAATAACAAAAAGATTAGCGGAAATTCAAAAGTTTCCGAGTAACGAACATGCATCCATGACAGCAAGCAACTCAAGCAAGTGTCATTGACGTTTGGTTGGTATTGTGTTGTGTTGACTGAGTTGACAGTCAAACCACTGAGAACACAGTACAAGTAAGCATAACTAATGACCATTTTTTTTAGTGAAATAGTAGTTACTGTTTAAATTAGTTTTCTTTTTTCATTATTTTGCTTTACATTATGTCTATTCATTATCTTCATAAAGTCGTCAACCTACTTAGCTTCATAATTTTTCATTTTTAAGCATCACAGCGGAAACTTTTAATTAGCCGTCTATCCAGGCATGTTCTATCTCAATTTAAATATTTGTAAACCTAGCTGTATGTAAGTTTCTCTAAACTTTAGTCAATAAAAAAAATTATTGGCATAATAAAGCGATTGCATAGGTATCAAAATTCTGTGGGATCGGAAGAATGCAGTTTTGTTGGAACGTTGGAACTCGCATAATATTGGTAGCACACAGCTTGCTTGACTTGACTTAAATTGATAATCATGTTCGTGTGATGTCATGTCATGACATAACTTGATTGATTTGTCAAAGTCAGTCAGGCAGGTTAACTAACAGCTGTTTGCGATGTTTAGTTCAGCAGTTTAGGTTCAGCAAAAATTTGGCAACAATTTCACAAAAAATAAAAGACTGCGTCTTTATGCAAGTATTTTCTTTGCGTTGTAGTTTGTAGCAGAAGAACACTTACTTATCAATTTATCACATTGTATTTTCCTTATTGATCACGCGAAGAACCTCAGTCAGAAAAAGGAACCCATCTCGAAACAGTTGGTAAATATAACGAATAAAAGTTATTAAGCTTATAGAGGTAGTAATTACTTGGATTCTGTTTTACTTAAAACTATATTTTGTAGGTACCTATTTATATTTGTATTGCCATTTATATAGTAATTACAGGAACATCTTTTCACAAAGCTTAAAGTAAATATACATATTTTGAGGTTATACCTGTAATAATTACAATTCTTGTAATTTCAGCTGCAATCCAAGCTTTAAAATGTCTGATGACACTGAGCAACAGTTGGAAGAAGTTGAAGTACTGAAGTCCATTTATGAAGGTGACGACAATTTCAAAGAAATCAACTCAAAAACATATCAATACAAGGTGAGCCAACGCTGCAAGTTATTAACAAATTCTTTTATGTACCTAGTTTACTAACTACTCTACTATTGTATAAGATTTAACCTGTTACATATGTAACGTTTTGAATGAATACATTATACATGCTGGACAATCCACATAGCATCACCTCGCCCCAAGCTAAGCAGAGCTTGTGTTATGGGTACTAGGTGACTGATGATAAGTAATGTATTGTATTATAGATACATTTATTATACAAAGAAAACGAACATAACACCTGGAACAAATATCTTAAAATAATTGTTTTACGAATAATATGCGTTTTTCTTTCCAGTATATTGATGGAGATAAATCATTTATATTGGAAATAGGATGGGGACCGACTTATCCAACAGAGAAACCTAACTTCAATGTAGATATATTTTACAATCAGCACTTGTAAGTTACAATCAAATTATAGAAACAAATTAGAACTAGTATTTACAATTGAACCAATAGAGCTAACTTATAGTAAGAATTTGTGTGAGGTGCTTATTTGGTTACTGAAATAAACATAGCCAATTTGTCTATTTGTTCATTCTATAGGCTCACAGGAAATACTTACTTTACACTTGTGATTTAACAACCCAAAGTGTTGTCTCCGACACTAGATTTTTGTATTTATGGGCTTACCCTCTTATTATTATTTGGTTATAGACGAGCAGTTGAGAGCTGATATGTCTATGTAACAGTGCTACTACACTAGTTTGTCTCTTATAGTAGTTAGATTGTGCATTCATAACCAGTGGTGCGTTTGTAACCAGTGGTTGTGTTCGTAACCAGCGGTTCCGTTCGTAACCAGTGGTTGCGTTCATAATCAGTGGTTGCGTTCATGCTAAGGGTAAACAGTGGATCTTATAGTGGTCTTATTTCCAATTCCAGAGTACCAACAGTGAAAGAGAACATCCTCTCAATAGTAAACACAGAGGCGGACCAGTGGCTCGGCTGTGCCATGACGTACACTCTGTTTGAGTGCCTCCGGGAGAAGGTGGGGGAGGTCCTCGCTGAACAGACCGAGGAGGCAATCGTGGCCCGAGTTGAGAAGATTGTGGTCCAGGATCCTGAAGAGGTAACCTCCATTTATTCATAACATTGACTCTCAGGAAACACTTAGTCCAGTCAAACAGACTACATTTAAGTAAATTATTGATTAAAATCTAGTTTGTGCAAGATCTGGACACTGGAAACACGGCCTTTAAGCCTGATGGAATGGTTGGCTCCATGTGGAGTGGTACAAATGTTTGGAGGCCTATACCCAGCAATAAAAGTCATATTGCGTATGATGATCATATATAAAAATAATATCTTTGGATACAAAGTACTGCATAAGGGGCTATTTTTCTATGCAGTGGCGTGGTCCAAGGATTTGTAATATAAAATTAACAAAAGCATAATTTCCGAATTTCTTACGTCATTTCATGACCATTATGATTCACGGAAACCTACCGTGAAACATAGTCGCCATTCATCTATAACCCAAATTATAGTACATTTATACCTACCCTCTGGTACAAAGTCATATAGTAAAGTGGCCAGAGTTAATCGAAAGCAAGCCCAAGTGTTTAAGCAAACAACAAAACAAAGACAACAAGAGGAAACAGCTTATTTAGTGACCGATCGATCGCCATTCCTCCAACCTTCATTCCACACTTATTCAATTTCATTCAGTCACTCAGGGCCAGCCGTGATTTAAAAAACAGCAGCTTAAAAAATCATCTGTGGTGGTCAAATGTATCGGTGGGTTAAACGTGTTCTAGAGTGGAGACCGCGACTCGGCAAACGTAGTGTAGTACGTCCTCCGGCCAGGTGGTATGACGACCTGCGAAGGACTGCAGGCAGATGCTGGATGCGGCAAGCTGAAGACAGGGCGCTGTGCCGCTCATTAGGGGAGGCCTATGTCCAGCCAGCAGTGGACTGCTATCGGCTGATGATGATGATGTATCAGTGAATATCACAACAAATATTAGTAGAAACTTCCGCTTCTATACAGCAAACAAAGTGGAAACATCTGCAGTCAGCATTATGAGTCATTTTAACACCAATTATTATTTACAATTTCAGGAGAAAAAACCAGAGGTCAAAAAGGAGCAACTAACGAAAGCGCAAAAGCGTCGCGCGTGGGACAAAGCGGAAATGGGGAAAGCTGGAGAGAAACCACGGGGGTGGGACTGGGTGGACATCGTCAAGCACCTGTCCCAGGTCCCCTACCAGCCACCGGTCACCACCTCCTCATGATAAACCTTACTTCTGCTTCCTGATTGGTTTAAGGTTGAGTTAGGAGGAAATGCACAAATGCTTATTGGTGGAAATCTCAAGGCGTGAAATGTTTCTAGGACTCTAACATTTCTGGGTGAAAGAAAGGTGTTTGTTATGTAAATGATTTAAAACGTTGCAAACATAATAATAAACTGCTGGACAATCCACACAGCATCATTAACTCCAAGCACAGCTTGTGTTATGGGTACTGGAGAAATTTCTAACAAGTAACACATTACAATTGTTTGTAATGTTTTTAAAACTGATGGAAGCTTTCATAATAGCCAAATGAGCACACATATTTCAGGAATACTTATAGACTTAAATAAGTGCCTAATAGTTTCAATAGTTTGATCTAACTCAACTCCATTGCACTATGTCCAAAGTTAAGACACACTGGGTCCGAGTATGGTTTAGACTCTAAACCATACTCGGACCCAGTTTGTATTTTGATTAGTTTAAAAATCTGTTTAAAGTATGTAGCTTGAACTGTTGTTGTTTTTATAGCATTTTGTGTGTGTACATAATAATATTGTTATTTCAATCTTTGATCTTGAGATGGTCTCTACTACTAAAAATACAGTGTATTTAAATTATCGGAAATTATCTGTTACCGTTAGTAAAAAAACACAAATAAATAAATACCTAGACAAATAAAACGGGAGCTTCCACTCTCCTCCAATTATAAAACCTCTAGGCATTTTCAATAACTGTTTGCAGTGCTAGAAAGACTGTTGAAAATGTAAAATGTTATATTCTAACTGCCAATAAACTGCATTTTACATTTTGTATATTATTATTATAGTTAAATATATTTATTTAATTATACAAATAAGTATTTTGTTTTATTTTAAATTAAAGTGGGAAATGGCATGAAACATAAAGAATTACGAATTAATTAATTATTTATTATTAAGAATAACGAGGTAAGAATTCTAGCGCAAGCTAAAGTAGTACTGCAATAAAAAAAGAAAGATTTGCATGGTCGTCTGTCTAGCCATAGATTAAGTAATTAGTAGAGAATTTTTTCGTTCATGTGTCTAGCCATTTTTAATACATATGTGATAGCACCACAGATAAAGAAACGCATTTAGACCTGAAATGAAACTAAAACTAAACTAAAAAAAAACTAGGAATCTGTTTTGCAACCTCTGACAAGCAAAACCACAACTTGTAAACGTTTGACACAAACACTTCAATAACTAATTTTCCCTGCTTTAGTCAGTTTGTAAGTATGGATGGATGTTTGTTACTCTTTCACGTAAAAACTACTGAATGGTTTTTAATGAAACTTTACAATAATATAGCTTACATATCAGAATAACACATAGGCTGCAATTTATAAAGATATATTGAACCTAAATTATCCAAAATATCTATCACTACGCGGGTGAAACCGCGGGGCGCAGCTAGTACTTTATATTCTCTTTGGCTTCAGTCTTACGTCATATTATATTCTCTTTGTATTACGTGGTTATTGTATTCTCTTTGCCGCTTCAATTTTTCCGCAACCATTTAGAAAAAATATTTATAAAACTAAGGCCATGAAGTACACAAAGCAGGAGTGGTACACGCCTGCCGAGGTGGCTGTGCACAACACGGCGAGCGATTGCTGGGTGTCTCTCAACGGACTCGTCTACAACTTGACCTCATGGCTGACGCAGCAGTTTAAGTAAGCTAGAGATAATCTTATAAATATTTTTAAACTTACTCGATCTGTACACATAATTATAAGTATTAAGTATCAGTCATCCCGTGACCACAACAATGTGTAAACCTGTTGAACGTCGGGAGAAATACATAGGTACCTAAATAAATGCGATAAATACCCGTTGTATTTATACTTAGAATCTTGCATCCGACATTAATGTTCTTTCTTTCATCGATGCTTCTTAATACTAAAACCATTACCTTCAGAGTGTGCAAGTGCATCACCAAGTCGTGCTCATGTGACGTGAAGAACTGGTACTGCAAGGAGGACTGTGTGGAGAAATGCCCTTGCTTCAAGCAGGGTTACTTCTACTGTGATGGGAAGAGGGTTAGTACCAAACCAAGGTTTATTATTGTAACTGCTTTCAAGACCACCTGAGCTTTTTAAAACTGTTTCAATCTCATCCTTCATCATAAAAGCTAGCTGGAACTGTTTTTAAAAAGTCGTCGCGTCGTCGGGAAAAAATACTATAAGTTTGCTAGATAAATTATATAATACATTTGGATTACTTTTGTATAATGTTTACTTAGGTAGGTACGTATGAAATGAGGAAGAGCGTTACCTCCTATACTTAAAAGGAGGTCTCGAACACTGAAAAAACAATGTATAATGAACCATAATAGAATGATACCTAATAATTATTTGGTTTTCGTATTTTTGTTATCGAATTAACCCCAATTGAAACGCAATATCTGTAAAGGACGTAGTGCTTCCCAAATTTTAATAAAATCGAGCAATAACTTGTATTTCAGTTAGAGTATATTTTCACTTACACACACATTAGGTAGGAACTTGCCTGATCAGCTTTCATCCGGAAGAATCCCTTATCCTCTAACAAGTATGACATTGGAGGATGAGGGATAAATGTGATAATTATTACGGCACTGTTGTAGGAAAATGTTTAACTCCAATTCAATTCAATGTTTCATTTCAATTCACGCCAATGCAAACTCTACCTTCACAGCTAGCCTCAACACTCCTAGCCCACGCCGGCAAAGACGTGAGCCACTGGTTCAAAGGCGAGGATTGGGTGACCTACACCCACCCCATAACGGGGTCGAAGACACCCTACTACCGCTTCGGGCCGGGGCAAGACGAGCCCGTGGTGCCTAGCACGCGCTGGCGGCCGCGCGACCAGCTGTGGTGGCTGAATGATGCTATGGTGGAGGGCAAGTTCACTGCGAAAACACGGCCTATCAGGATCCTTAATACTGTCACTGGTTATTAAACTTATACCTACCATAATAATATGTGAGTGCACTGCACCACGCACTGCACACGGCACATAGGTGATGCAGGACCTTGTAAAAACGAAAATCGAATTTCTAATTCGTTTTCATGTAAATATGTGTGGTATATGAATGAGTACTTAGGTTTTACACGAAAACGCCGAATTACACTTTAATTTTCTATACCCGAGTAGGTATGCCCCCTGGTGATTTCTAAGGTAGCAGGGACGAGGTATCTCGTCCCTGCTACCTAAGTAGGTACCTACTCTTTCATAAAACCTAAGTTCCCTTTCACGTCACACACATATGCACGAAAACGAAATAGAAACTTCGATTTTTGTTTTACACATCACCTATGTGCTAGCTAGAGTAGGTAACGCCACCTCAGGATACCTTTGGAAGAGTTTTCCTAAACTAATACCACGCGAAACACCGTAGCTATTTTTACAGATTTAATAACGTACAATTACATTTTGAAAACTGCAAAAGAAATGTGACATGAAAGGAATGACATAAACTAGTGCTGGTACCTAGGTACACTAATCGAATCAACGCATCGGCATCGTCTGACCAACGCGACAAAAGCTAGAAATGCCATTGTTTATGTAAACTTTGTTTATAAGGAGTATATAATATAATACCTACCGACAACCGCTGGGGTAAACTTGTTCTTGAGTGGAGACCGCGACTCTTGCCGAGTCGCGGTCTCCACTCAAGAACAAGTTAAGTTACGTAGTGTAGGACGCCTTCCGGCCAGGTGTGATGACGACCTGCGAAGGACTGCAGGCAGATGGAAGCGGCAAGCTGAAGACAGGGCGCTATGGCACTCATTAGGGGAGGACTTTGTCCAGCTGTGGGCTACTATAGGCTAATGACGATGATAAACAGATACCTACCTATCTACCTAGGTAGGTACGATGGTTGGTCCGTTCCGTTCCATGTAATTTTGTCTTTTAAATCTGTTATTATTATCTTCAGGCAACATCGTAACCCTGGAGGTGTGCTCCGAAGAGACGGTCTTCCAGATCATGATGCGCTACTTACCACACAACCGGCACTGCATGTCCTACGCATGGAGGTATTCACTATTCATTCATTCATTATAATAATCATATTACCTACAATCATACTACCTACTAACTACCGAGGAAGGTACGTTGGAAAGTTCTATAACAAATTAAATCTGTTACATAAATAATAGCTTCTCGCTGTCTGTCTGTCCCTGTATGCTTAGACCTTTAAAACTACGCAACGGATTTTGATGTGGTTTTTTTAATAGATAGAGTGATTCAAGAGGAACGTTCATATGTATAATAAATAATACATGCATTTGCACTCGTGCGAAGCCGAGGCGCTAGTTATTAAATTATAGGGATATTCTTAACCGGCAGGTACCGGGGCCGCAATGTATCCTTAGACAAGACCCTGGAACAGAATGGGATCCTCGACGAGCGAGACACCTTCAACGATCTGTCTCTCCCGGAAAACCTGCATATTCCCGTCATCCTCATCTATTATAACGATGACCTGACTGAAGGTAGGCTGCAAGCTTCTAATCAAATCACATTGAATTCAGACTAGCTGTTTCCCACCGTTTCACCCGTGTTAAATTCTAATTTCACATTTCTAAAATATAATATAGCGTATGTCACCCGGGAATAGTCCAGCTTCCCAACGTTGAATACATTTTTAAAATCGGTCCAGTAGTTTCGGTGTCTATTCAGTGCAAACAAACAAAACATCAAATCTTTCCTCTTTACAATATTAGTGTAGACACAGTACAAAGTTACTCGTAACATACACAGTCCAAAGCGAGACAGATTTTAAAACACACACGGAAAAAATACATAAAAACAAAACACTCACACAGAAAACATTAAAAATACACTAAGAAATATGACCTTTCGTCCAGTGCTGCATGAAGCTGGAGGCTGTGTCCATCCTTCCTGCAAAACTTGCAGTTTCATCTTGTCGTCGTTATATTTGCATAATGTATTTTTGGGTGCAAGATTCCGAAGTTTTTCATAACGCTATTTAACAATTGCTGATTACAGAGCCTACCTCTATCTTACGAAGGGCATTTATTGCGCTTCTACGTATTTATTTACCATTGCTACTATGCGTGTTTCTCTACCATACGTATTTATTTACCATTGCTACTATGCGTGTTTCTTTACCGTACGTATTTATTTACCATTTTGCTACTATGCGTATTTCTCTACCATACCATACGTATTTATTTAATTAAAATATATAATAAAAGATGGCCATGTTATTTTTTGTCTCCTTCTCCTTTCCCTAAATGTAAAAACTACCGAAAACAAACAGAACCAAAAAAAACCCGAAACACAGAAATAGTATATAATAATTATTTTAGAATTTAGTAAAGCAGAATAGTTCCAACGTTATTGACAGCCTTAACGATGGTGAGTGTCTATACCTGACCTTTCTACTAGTCAATACTTTTAATGCAAACATGTTGTACAGATAAAAAATTATAATTAATAATGCTGGACAATTCACACAGCATTATCTAGACCCATGGTAAGCAGAGCTTGTGTTAAGATGGCAATATTTATATATAGATACATATATATCATTATCATCAGCCCATATTAGTCCACTGCTGGACATAGGCCTCCCCCAATGAGCGCCATAGCGCCCTATCTTCGGCTTGACGCATCCAGCATCTACCTGCAGTCTTTCGCAGGTCGTCATCCCACCCGGCCTTATATTGGTTGGGTATTTCTTATAAATCGAACGTCTTATTTCGTCTTATTTCTATTTAAATTATTTAAAAAACTTAAAAAGTTTTTAAGTAATAGGTATCACAAACTGCCCAGGTGGCGGCGCTAGTGTGCCTTGGGGTGCGCCATGTCGCCATCCAATAAAGTAACATACGACATTCAAAGTTGTTCATGCGTTGCGAAAATGTATCATAGAAATAAGAGTTAGAGTATTAGTAAGTACTAGGTATTTAGAAATACTTATTTAGAACAGGAGTGACGATATAGTCAAAGTAGCTGGAGTTACTTGGAGCAGACTGGCTTTGGATAGAGAAGCATGGAAAGACCGGAACCTGGAGGCTTTCACCACTCTAAGTGGTACTGCCACAGAGCTATAGTTTAAATTCAGTGTATAGATAAAAATGTAATTAATTGTGGTAGTAAATAAAGCTTATTTTATTTTTATTTTTTATTTAGAACAAAAAGGTAGCCTTATCGCTAAAATCTATTTCTCCGTTTGTTCCAGACCCGCTTCAACGAGACATCTGCTATTGTCTTAAGCAGGAATGCATCAAGGGTCGCCCTGAAGAATGCCACTTAGACATCAAAATTAATTAAACTTTACTTCTTAAACAGTACAATAATATTTTTAATTATTTATTTTGTAATTAGCTAATTTGTGTTTTCTTGTTCTTTCGATTTACTAATACATTCTACACCTACGAAGGTTTATATAAACTGGGAGTGTTTCTAATTTTAATATGTAATTTAAATATTAATTATTTTGTAATGTTATCTATTACTGATTTGTTTTGTGAATTGTACAATGGATTTAATAAAGCTCTTTAAATTGAAATGTATTTATTTATTTAGCACTACCACATGCCGGGTCAGGGCCCATGGTAAAAAGGTATAACGACGTAATATGAAAAATGTTGTTTTTGCAAGATGAGTCAATTGATTATATTCGACCTGTTTGGTAAATCAATAGCACTTGCTTAAATTCTTGATCACAAATGCTGAGGGTGAAATTCAACTTATCTTATAAGAACTAGCTGCACCCGCGGCTTCGCCCGCGTGTAAACCTGTGTCAAATAATGTATAAACCTTTGAATCACCCTATTAAAAAAAACCGCATCATAATCTGTTCCGTAGTTGTAAAGATCTAAGCATGCATCGGGACAGACAGACAGCGGGAAGCGACTTTGTTTTATAATATGTTGTGATAATAAGATATTTATAACGGATACAAATAAGGTTCGTAGTTAACCCGCTAGTGTGATGAATTAGTCAAACTGCGATAGTTCTTATAGTAAAATTAGACGTATTTTATATCGAGTAAACAAATCTGGACTCAATTTTCTCTCTGTGCTGTACTGAAAATAATGTATTCTTCGATTTTTTCTCCGATCAAACAACGGGCTTTTTGGTAGAGTCTGTGTAGAAGTCTCTTAGGAATGGCGGGCGCGCGTGTGCCAATGTACTACTTTTGTTGCGTTAATATGTTAGTTCACAGTTTCGCCACGAGACTTCTTCTCTTTTTTCACAGACTCTACCAAAAAGCATGTTGTTTTATCGGAGAAAAAAATCGAAGAATACATTATTTTCAGTACAGCACAGAGAGAAAATTGAGTCCAGATTTTTTATTTATTTATTATTTGTAGGTACCTTACCTTTTACCTATACCTTTTCCAGTGGACACCTACATAATATATTATGTTCTTTAATGTTTCTTTCAGGCCAGGTACAAGATGACTGCTACTGCTATGCTCAGGATTGTACCGACAAACCAGATCTGTGCTACCTATATGTTGCTAAACCACCTTTCTCAGCATAAAATAACTTAACTTATTACTATTTCCTTCTTCTTTTGTCTTATTAGTAAAACTCATGTTAGTACATACTTAATTATCTAGTTATTTATTTATTAGAATAGCATAAAATTACTTTAACTTATTACTATTTCCTACTATTTTTGTCTTATTAGTAAACTCATGTTAATACCTACTTAATTATCTGGTTACTTATTTATTAATTAGAATATTACTAAGTTATGTTATGCTTCTACTTTTGTCTTATTAGTAAAACTCATGTTAGTACATACTTAATTATCTAGTTATTTATTTATTAGAATAGCATAAAATTACTTTAACTTATTACTATTTCCTACTATTTTTGTCTTATTAGTAAACTCATGTTAATACCTACTTAATTATCTAGTTACTTATTTATTCATTAGAATATTACTAAGTTATGTTATGTTCGTATTTTAAATGATTTCTAATATACCTAACTATATTTGCAATTTAAATGCAGTTTTTTTCAGTCACACTTGACGTATCAAGGTATAATAGCGTAAGTGCAAAAAGTGTTTATAAAAGTGTGCCATTTGAACTCGATTGGCCTTTCGAAGTAAATCGTGGCACTCGCCCGTGTACTTTATGGTCATAAGAATTAATTACATAACTGGTTTATACAGGCTGTTTATATTTTGTAGGCCGGTAAACGTAGATAGTATAGGACGCCCTCCGACCAGGTGGGATGACGACCTGCGAAAGACTGCAGGTAGATGCTGGATGCGGCAAGCTGAAGACAGGGCGCTATGGCGCTCATTGGGGGAGGCCTATCCAGCTGTAGACTAATATAGGCTGATGATGATGATGATGATTATGTTGTAAGTACAATTATAACTTTTAGATATGTTCCTACACTTACCTTACCTTTGTCACCGCTAACGTACCAGCTATTCTCGAACCGAATGGTCTTTTGCGTGGCGATAGTAAGAGGCCCGACGGTATGACAGTAATCCCATGGGAGTTGGGGAGGCCTATTTGTGACTTTAATCGCTACATGCGTCGAACCACTTTTTTTTTGCATTACTGTGATTTGATAAAACACGCGAAGACATATCTTTTTTAATTATCTACTTACATACATGTATCAAACATCAATGTGCTTACTTCAATCTTTTTGAGGGAAACTAAAGAAGTGAACAAGAAACCTTTACCTTGTTAGATTCTTGAGTTGCAGTAAAATCGTCCCAAGCATTCTAATCGTCTAGATAATCTGATATTTTGTAATAAGTATTTTTACATGAGTCGACGTTTTTTATATTATACAATTTTCAAAAATTTTACTAAACGTATTTTGCTACTTTTCTCATATTTGGATTGCAATACGTCATTTAAGTTATCTGAAATAAAATCTTTTTTTTTTTTTTTAATACTATTACGAAAATAAAAATGTTCTATTTAAAAACTTTTATGACTTTTTAGGCTTTTTTGACCACACCATCTACATACTTGCATCTACGTAGAACAGAATGCAGGCAAGGTGCCTATAGCCCCTTCGGCACCAGGCATAAGCTACCACGCTCAGCCGAGCACACTTCCTGTGCTATCTACAATTCCAATGTTTCCAATAGAGTTACCACGATGGCTTTTTGTAGAGCTTTTGTTATGACATTGACTTATTACATTACTCTATCTATGGGGTCTGTCTTTGCCTTGAGGCTTGATGTGAAGGGTCAAGATGTTTGTTGATGTTGAGAGTTTGACGACCGATGTGGCGCGGTGGACGAAGGTCCGCCTGCGACGCAGGAGGTTGCGGGTTCGATTCCCGCCTCGAGACAATTGTGTGTACGATCTGCAGATATTTGTTCCGGGTGTTCTGGTGGTTTTCTATGTATAATAAAAAAAAATCTATCTATGTAATTTATTGTATTATGTATATCAGTTATCTAGTACCCATAACACAAGCTCTGCTTACCATGGGGTCTAGATAATGCTGTGTGAATTGTCCAGCATTATTATTATAAGAGTTTTTTATACAAAAAGTTTTAAAGCCATGTCGCATGTGGTCAGTGGGTTGTATGCAAGATTTGCAGATGTCTTTTATTTTATTCTCAATTAAAATAACATGGCCTAATAAACGGATTAGTACAAAAACAAATAACTTTCTCGTTCTTATAAGAATCATCAGCAAAGATCTCACGAAACAGGCATAAAGACTACGATTTTACTGATCGATTTCACACTAGGCCGAGCCGTTGTCGCGAGGTCTGTGCTAATGGTTCTTATAATAACGAGAAAGTTATTTGTCTCTAAATTCATTGTTAATATTTTGAAAGTAACGTTATAAACTCTGTATAATCGTCGTGTTCGTCAATTCAGAAGTTCAAAGCATTCAAGCCTAGTATGTTTCCCGCTTTATAAGTATTACCTCGCTTCTACGAAATCTCTAATGCCGACCGTTTCTTCAAGTTTCTACCCCACGCGAAATCTCCACAAATACCACCTATTTGCGCAGGCGACCACGACGCATGCGTAGCGCAACCACTTGTAGCCCCAACCCAAATTACACCATGCAACCCCATGCAGAGTCTTGAAAATAAACAGTCGCCATTTTTGTCCATAGACGAAAGAGTGACGGAGCGCGCGCTTGTTTCTACAGAATTTAAAATTCGATTCGTGTTTTTTTTGGTGTTGTTAGATTTGATTAAACTTTTTGGAGTTATGACTGTTTGTTAGTGAGTGGATTTTGTAGAATAGGGTGAGCAAATAACTTTTTTTTTTAGATTAAGTACTTAGTGTTTTCAAATAGCCTAGCTAGAGTCGGTAACTTGGTACCTACTAATTATTTATTGGTTGATTTTTACTTTGGTATAAATAAGTGGGTGTATTTTAACCGACTTCGAAAATAAGGAGGAAGTTCTATTGTTCGGCTGTATTTAAGGCTTTTTATGTATTTATGCCGATTTCTCCGTAAACATGTGAATTTTTGTTGGTTTTGATGATTATTATTGATATTTACAGCGAATGATCACGAGATGATTCCCATACACTTTATTCTGTGGATAGTTTCCGCAAAACCTAAAAAACAGTGTAAATAATAAGAATTTGAAGGCAGTTTTAGTTTTAGTCTTATTAAAACAATTGAATTCATTCAAAAATATGTCACTCACCTACTTAGTACTTTTTGTAATGTATTTATTTTTTCCACATAGAATACATTCTCTTGTATACAGAATTATAGCTAATCAATAATCATGCACCTACTGTAGAAGTTAATAACTTTTTATTCATTTGAATATTATTGTTATAGCAATTATATGTTACGATAACAATCGGGAGGGATTTTCCGAACTAACTGCCGCAGGGTGGTGTAGAAAAATGTAATCGAAAGGAAATAAACTACCCATTCTAAATAGGTTATCGATTTTACAACCCCTGCCATTTGCACCCCTAGAGCGTCTGCCAAAACAAACATTTTAACTTCGCAAATCGCTGTAATACGAGTAGCTTTATAATAGCTTTATATTGGTTCCCTAGGATTGGTTTTTATTAGGCGGGGTTGAAAATATTTTTAGTCTAAATTTATTAATTCTTGCATGTAAGTAGGTACTTTTAACATCGTAATCACAAGGTAATTACAGGAGGTAGTTTTTTTTTTTTTTTTTTTTTAGTCCGTCTATGGTGACCGGAAGTGTATCTGACCCATAGACAATCGAAGACAATAGATAATAGACCCTCGATGACCGCTCTATCTATTGTTCGATTGATAGCACAATGGGTGTTTGTTACGCCTTTATTTTCGGTTACTTCACTTTTTATAATTGAAGATGTTCTGGTCATTGCTTTTAAAATAACGATGTGACTTTTGAGAGGAGCTTACTATATTAGTAGGAATTTGAACGACTTCTTTGGCGCAGTGGGAGAAGGTCCGCCTAAGACGCAAATAGTTGCGGATTCGATTCCTATCGATTCGATAATAGTCTCTCGAATCTCGATGTTTTCTTCGTCTATAAGTATGTATTTCTAAACAACCAATCGTCGGTGTCATCTGGTTTCCAAAACACTGACTTAGCTAATTAGGGGCCAAGTTACATTATGCTGTGTGACCTGTCCATTAAGGACCTATTTATGCTGTCATAGTTAGTAACGAAGGACTAATTTTCTTACAGATAAGTGCAGATATGGCTACTCTACCAATATTCGTATCGCTCAGCAGGTAAGGTTTCTATGTTTTTTTTTTTTAATTTATTAGCGTCTTCAAATACACGCATACACAATACAAAAATTATACTGTATGTATTGACTATAAAATTAAGTACAAGGTACCTGCCTGCACCCCACTTCACTAGCCTTTTTTATTCATCATAATTTGCCTATATTAGTCCACGGCGACATAGGCCTCTCCTAAAGAGCGCCACAGCTGACAGCGCTTTGTCTTAGACCTTTCCTATTCCGTTCTATAGGCTGGTTTTCAGCATTTTACACCCAGAGTCAGTTAATTTTAATTAACGAACTTGTTGAGTCATCAACATTTCATTTTGCCCGACAACACCCAGAAGTAGTTGCCTGTGTTTAATAAAACGTTTGTCCAAACAAGGTTTATTTTAAGCTCAGTTTTACAGCTTTTTTACGACATTGACAGAACTGCTAATGAAATAGAGGGCTCCCTCAGGACTAAACGGTAGTCAGTTAAAAAATTACCGGCATTTCCGTAAATAATATGTTTTATTACCATTTTACTAGATATTGTTAGCTAAGGCGTTTGTCACAGGCGTTTTTTAGGGTATTTGTGTTTTTATTTTGGTAGTTAAAGGTAGACAGATTTTACTCGAAACTTGCCCGCGGATTCAAAGCATTAACGCACCATCACGTATTATTTTTAATTAACATTATAATGCCATGATGTCTTCCTACATATATTTTAAGCCACACTCATCTTCCCATACAAACGTGAAAGGGCACCTACTACAATGTTTGATGTTAACAATCCGATTATTTGATTTACAATACAATACAATACAATATAACTTTATTGCACCATTAATACAAAAAAAAAAAAAATACTAAACGATCTGAATACTAATTATAACTAGAGGCACAATCGGCGGCCTTATCGCTAAAAGCGATCTCTTCCAGGCAACCTTTGGATGGATAGGATCGCTATGTTTTAAAGCTGACGGTGGCGTAATTATCAAAATAATTATATATAAAATAATTGATATTTATCTTAAGTACGGAGTAGTGAGTGTAAGTACGTAGTGAGGAACTGAACCAGATGCTGGACGGCCTAGCTTCAGCCTCCCGATGTATCGGTCTTGGCATGAATTTGGATAAAACCAAAGTCATGATCAATGGTCACATTGATCCAAGGCCGGTGGTCGTACATGGTCACCTTCTCGAAACTGTTTCCGAGTACACTTACCTTGGGCAGATTCTGCAGTTGGGTAAAAACAGTTTCGAGAAGGAGGCCAAAAGGAGGATCCAACTGGGCTGGGCAGCATTTGGGAAACTACGTCAAGTCTTCACGTCATCCATACCGCAATGCTTGAAAACGAAAGTTTTCAATCAGTGCGTCCTACCCGTTATGACCTACGGAGCTGAGACGTGGACACTCACGATAGGGCTGGTCCACCAGTTCAAAGTCGCTCAGCGAGCTATGGAAAGAGCTATGCTCGGAGTTTCTCTGAAGGATAGGATTCGTAACGAATACATCCGACAGAGAACCAAGGTTATCGACATAGCTCAAAGAATTAGCAAGCTGAAGTGGCAGTGGGCCGGCCATATCTCGCGAAGAACCGACGGCCGATGGGGCAAACGTGTTCTTGAGTGGAGACCACGACTCGGTAAACGTAGTGTAGGACGCCCTCCGACCAGGTGGGATGACGACCTGCGAAAGACTGCAGGTAGATGCTGGATGCGGCAAGCTGAAGACAGGGCGCTATGGCGCTCATTGGGGGAGGCCTATGTCCAGCAGTGGACTGCTATAGGCTGATGATGATGATGATGATGATGATGATCTTAAGTACATATACATATATAATAGAACAAAAAAAATCGGAACAATTAACATAGAAAATAAAACTAAAAATAAAAATCAAGAAATCTTATCAAGATTAAATTGATTTTATTTATTGATCGATATTAATAATAACCAAAACGAAAAATTGTCAGTTCTCTAAATAACCAGTTCTTACATTACCATTTCTAACAATACCCATTTGTTGGGGATAGGTTAAACCCAGGATAGATGCCACACTTTTTAAAAAGGCCTAGTAGTTTAAAAATTATTATATATTCATTTGTCGTGAGTAACTTCAATGAATACAGA
Source organism: Eupithecia abbreviata (assembly GCA_943735965.1). NCBI lineage: Eukaryota > Metazoa > Arthropoda > Insecta > Lepidoptera > Geometridae > Eupithecia > Eupithecia abbreviata. Next base: position 13,224,577 of record OX030978.1, read on the forward strand.
TGCTTTAATCTTTTATCTCACATCACTAACTGTTTCTAGTGACCTAAATATCAGAGCTTTTTAAAATGACCATTGATAATAATGACATCAACTACAATGTAGTGCTTACCACATAAAAGCTAAAGTTAAGGTCGCTGAGACAATAGCATCAAAATTCCCGACTCGTAACTCAATTATAGCCATTATGATGAATAACAATAAGAGGCATTGTGCTAAAGCTCTAAGCTAACGGTAGGTGTCCACATGCCGACGTGGAGCTCCCGTCCGGGTCTGAGCTTCCTGTCTCCCGATTAGGAAGTAAAGCTACGTGCGGACGCTAGGGCTGACCAAAACGATCTTGTTCTCGGCTTTTTAACTTTGAAAAAGGAGGACGGTTCTCAATTCGAGTGTATATTTTGATTTTTATGTTTGTTAGTACCACAGAAATTTCGGTTGGGTGAACCTATTGTGATGATATTTTATTATATTTGATATTTTATTTGAAGAGTGATGCTTCCCATATTTCAATTTGGTCCAGTTTTGGCATCCATTAGAAAACGTATGTGCGCGACAAAATGACGACGTTGTCCCACTGCTGGGCAAAGGTCTCCCTGAAAAAACAATTAGATTATCAATAAATGGTACATAAAATTTTAGACATGCCGCTATAGAAATGGACTCCGCAAGTCAATGATTTAAAAGATAGTCTTTAATTGAAGTGAATTTTATAACTGGTGGGCATAAGTGGGTGCGCTTCTAGAGACCTCACTGGTGGTACATACCACTCCCATTGGTCACTTAAAACAGGTGTTTTGGAAAATACTTGGTATAAAACCAGTTTCTCTTCTACTCGTAGGTATCGGTTTACCAACCGATATGCCCCTCATCATCATCATCTTATAGTAGTCCACAGCTGGACATAGGCCTCCCCCAATGAGCGCCATAGCGCCCTGTCTTCAACTTGCCGTATCCAGCATCTACCTGTAGTCTTTCGCAATTCGTCACCCCACCTGGTCGGAGGGCGTCCTACACTACGTTTACCGAGTCGTGGTCTCCACTCAAGAACACGTTTGCCCCAGCGGCCGTCGGTTCTTCGCGAGATATGGCCGGCCCACTGCCACTTCAGCTTGCTAATTCTTTGAGCTATGTCGATAACCTTGGTTCTCTGTGGGATGTATTCGTTACGAATCCTATCCTTCAGAGAAACTCCGAGCATAGCTCTTTCCATAGCTCGCTGTGCTGAGCAACCCTAGCCATGATTATAATTTTAAAGCAATATTATTATTGGCATTACGATTTCGTTTCACACATACTGATCGGGCCACATACATACTGCGACACGTGTCTTCGCCCGCTTTGTCCCGGCTGAATCCGAAATGATAGACCAAAAAGGAAGTGCTATGTTTTGTTCATGTTATCACTCGGCGAAAAAGTCATTTGTGATTCTATTGGTTGCTGTTGTGTGACTTCCTGAATTCTTAAGAACTAGCTGACTTATGTTGTTTGATAGCTACGCCCTCGTGGATATCTATGTGCCAAATACTTTAAAAACCTTCCTCTTGAATTACTTCATCTATTATAACAAAAACCGCATCAAAATCCGTTGCGTAGTTTTAAAGATCTAAGCATTCATAGGGACAGACAGACAACGGAAAGTGACTTTGTTTTATACGAGAAGGTATATCTACTAGATATGTATGTAGTGAAGAGTTGTGACGAAGTTTTTACTATGACTGGATGGAATTGATTTGGGATACTTTTCGCTAGCCAGTCGTCTACTTATATCACAGATTAGACTATCAAGAGTTTTCTTCGGATAACTAAATAAATAATGTTGGACAATCCATACAACATCATTTAGCCCATCGCTAAGTGGAGATTGTGTTACGAATACTAAATGACTGATATATTTAATACAAGAGATAACATAGATATATTTTTTATTATACATAGATCACAACCAAAACACCCGAAACAAATATCTCCAGATCGTACACACAATTGTCCCGAGGCGGAAATCGAACCCGCAACCTCCTGCGTCGCAGGCGGCTTTCAAGCACCCGTGCCACAGAGGTCGGATAATATCCGGATCGGCTTCTCTAAGATCTCTGCTCATTTCGCTCGCTCGATCAATTAGCCTGAGCCATCACCTTTCCTTCCTTACACTAATACCTACGTAATAAATGATACCAATTCTAACGACATAGGGTCCCATTGCGACGTGTTGTGTCGCTGTTTTCTTCATAGTGATTTGTGTGAGTTAGAGGGAGGGAATAGATTGGCTGCTGAAAGGGAATAATATATGAGGGTTCTTTGGGTCTGGTGTTCTTTGATGATTAGCAGTAGGACACAAATTAAAATAGTTCTTGGTTGTACACAATCAAATCAATGTAATTACAATGTAAGATGTATTTCCAATATACATTTTATTAACATAAAGTCTGCTTATTTAATTCCTCAATTATAAAATAAATTATACCTAACAAATATGAGACCTCTGTCTCTATGGTTAAAACTAAGATGACCGTAGTTTTTTTTTTTGGACTCGCTAGTTTTAGCATTTGCCATATTTAATTTGTGTTTTTTTTTTAAATTTGGGAAACATTTAAAACTTATAATAACCTAATACGAGAGAGAGAAAACGGAAAAGGATCAGGAGAGTTAGGTTAGGAAAGTTATTATTAAGGAATAACCGTAGTTATATTGATCTCGACGCACGAAATGCGAAAAAAGGTTTAGCTTTTTTTTCGCCTCTTAGCAGAACGCACGCACGTGCTGCCACCTATTTGGTTGTTTACTTCAAAACGACGACGCACGAACTGCAAATGGTAGTAGCACATGCTGAGTGGAGTCCGATTTTGTCAGTTAATCTAAGGTTAATTTATAAGAGTATGTATACCATTCGTCTCTATTCTGACAAAATAAAAATCTTTTTACGTTTAACTACTAATCTGATGCAATGGTTTGTTCAGGATTAACTATCGACTTTTTATAGGTTAGGTTGCGAGTGGCATAGTGAAGATGTTAATAACTCTAACCGCAACATGTCTGCTCGAGAACTCTACATTTCAGTGTGGTGCATAGTTTAGTAGCCAAGAATTGTTTGTCATGGTTGTCTTGCAGAGATCGTTCTCGAGCAATAAGACGGCCAATTGTTACTTACGTTTTTATTTAACATAGTTTCTTATTATAAGTGCGCAATAAAGTATTTTATATCTACCAATTCAGTATTTATTTTCAAAGGTTCTTTTTAAGAAGTCTTGAAAATGCATTAAGTTCCGCAAAGGAGATTTTAGACAGATACAAATATCTGTCTATTCTATAGTATTGCTTATAATTATCAGACATAATCAAGCATAACGCAACGTAGAAAAGCCACGCATGAAAAGTCACTTCAAACTCCTTGTTTTAACACTTTGACTGCTGAAATCACACGGTATGTGTTTTCTACAAGTGACTAATACGTAAATCCACACTAGCGCAGCGGCTGAGAAAATACAGATCTGTGTGACTCAGCACAGCCTTAATATTTTTCGAACGAAACGCACAACCGCTGTGTAGAGCGGCAGCACGAATTTTTTAGGTTAAAAAAAAGATCGCAGTCGTTGAACAAAAACCGCAGTCAAAGTGTTAACTGGTAGCTAGATTCAAGATGTTGTGTGATGTCTTGTCATAAGTAGATAGGTATCTACTTATGACAAGACATAAAAGAAAATAGCTAAATAGTAGACTCTATACGCCGTATTAGTTAGTAATTATTACTAATAACAAGTTACATTACGCCGTGTAATGGCTAAGTGAAATGGCTAATTTCATGCTTGGACTACGGTGTGCTATCTTGGGTGGATGATTTACTAGATTATCAGATCGAATCCGGCCGTGAAACAGATTTTTTTGTGTATATGTTGCTTGCTAAATGATATAGCAAGACTCAGTCCTATGTGATTTCGACGCTACGCAAATAATTATTTCGATGTAGATAGATAGATAGTAAGTTCCCGAATGTCTCAATAACATAGGTATTTTACCTACTGCAGTAACCGCTGACGGCCGAAAGAAGAGCTAATAAGTTATTTTTGTTAGTATTTTTTGCCAGCTTTGTAGATTGTGGTCCATTCAGACGTATTTTAGCTCCTGGGTATAGAATTTGATCGTCCCATCCGCAATACCTTAGTGATTACCTACAGAAAATAACATATACTTTTTTGACGATTTTGGAAACCTTCTCAATGATATGGAGCGATGTGGAGCGGTGGGCGAAGGTCCGCCTGCGACGCAGGAGGTTGCGGGTTCGATTCCCGCCTCGGAACACTTGTGTGTACGATCTACAGATATTTGTTCCGGGTGTTCTGGTCGTTTTCTATGTATAATAAAAAATATCTATCTATGTAATGTATTGTATTATGTATATCAGTTATCTAGTACCCATAACACAAGCTCTGCTTACCATGGGGCTAGATAATGCTGTGTGGATTGTCCAGCATTATTTATTTATTTTATTTTTATTTATATTTATGACATTTTTGACGATGAAGCCTACTAACGACTAAGCATACCGAACTCGAGTAAATTTGAAAGAATGCTCGAGTCTCTCAGACGAGTTTGAGTGAAGGATTCGTTGAAGAATCTACAGATGGGTGTTTTGCACGATGTATGTGACGCGTCTTGTAAAACGAGACTCGACTCGAATGTGAGGCTTGGCGCTACTAGTACATGGAGCTGGAGCAACGATTAAATCGCGTGTCTTGAATCCATTCTGTTAAATCGGTCTCGTAATTTTAATTTATTTTCTGTTCTCTGTCTAAGTAGATCATGACAAGTGATGACTGTATTGGGATGCTGCATGATTTATATGGTGCTAAATAACCATGACTAATGTTCCAGCATCCTCTTTAATTAATAGTTCATCTTACTTCTGCTGTAATTATTTATCTCGTAGACATTTATCTGACCTTTCACAGTTTTAAACATCTTAACACTTTGAGTGCTGAAAACGCACGGTATGAGTTTTCTACAATTGACTAATATGCGTAAATCCACACCAGCGCAGCGGCTGAGAAAATACAGATCTTTGTGACTCAGCAGAGCTGTAATATTTTTCGAACGGAACGCATGTGCGGCGCAACACAACCGCTGTGTAGAGCGGCAGCACGAATTTTTTAGGTAAAAAAAAAAGATCGCAGTCGTCGAAAAAAAACCGCAGTCAAAGTGTTAAGTAAAAACTACGATCCAAACTTTAGGTAGGTACGTTTATGGAATCGGTTCATATTCATACGTTTATATAGTTTGATCTAGAAACTTTCCAATGTAACGATATATAATAAATAAATATTTAAATTTATAATAATAAGTACGTATAATATAAAAAAATTAAACTTACTTACTTAACGAGGTAAGCAGGTAACCAAAATAAAATCTAACTGAGAATCTCCTTCTTTTTAATAGATAAATACATTATCTTGTGAAACTAGATATTGAGCCAAAATTCAATGCGAAAATTGTTTGTATTCTTCTAATTTTGGTAAGAAGTTATATGGATGATTCCTAAAATTAACAGTTTTAATTATGGCAGGTTTTCCAACAAGCACTATATGGCCCATTAATTAGCAAAACGAGTTGGTACCAAGACCAAAATGGATAAAAAAGTGGTGACAACTTTCAAAACACCGTTATCGCTTCTTTAGAATATCTATATTTTACATAAGTTTTAAGATTTAGGTATAACTAGAAGATGAACTCCACATTAATACTCCAAACAAGTTTCGGCTCACAGGTTTGCTCACTATGCTGTAGGTACCTGTATGGTATGTAATATAACAAAGCCTAGCCTATGGGTATCACTCAGGGGTAATGTAGCTTAATATGGTAATTAAATATCTTTAAAATTGTATCAGTAGTATAAGACTTCAACAAGTTCTTACAAAGATCTTGTCGAACAAACCTTGTACTGCACTAGACCAAACTCACAATTTTCAGTAACTTACTTGCAACTTGCAAGTCCCTTTCAATATAATTTTAAACAAAGTCCCTACCTAGTACCAACACATTTTACCTCCTTGATCTCATTTACTCATTATGCTGCCTATTTTTATTTTTATTTCTATTAACTATTGTAAAATTTAATATTTATATGACATATACTATTTAAGGACAATATCTACACTAATATTATAAAGAGGAAAGATTTGATTTTTTGTTTGTTTGTAATGAATAGGCTCCGAAACTACTGGACCATACTGGACAGATTTGAAAAATTCTTTCACCGTTGGGAAGCTACACTATCCCCGGTGAACATAGGCTATATTATATTTTCAAAAAAGATAGGGATCCGTACTAAAACCGTGCGAAGCCGGGAAGATCCGCTAATTGTTTACTATATTGCTTACCTTATTGCATTTGACTTGTAACTTGGAGTTATTAATAAACAATTGTATTGTAGTTCGATATTTTACTACAAACAACTAAACTGCACCAGTGAACAGCTGCTCAGGTGAACCAGACCTTTAAACACAAAGGCGTACAGAAACCTGCGCGCGCGGACCCGCGTAATGACAGCCGCGCCGGACGTAGGCGGGCATGCGGTCTAGACCTGTCCCATGACAAGACGAGGCCTAGGTAGCAACGAAATACGAAGTTTCTCTATCTATATATATCTAATCATCTTTAGATAGGCTATAATTTCAATCCCGATCTATAACTACGCGTCTTATCATGTCTCACCTACCGAAGCAACTTGGTGTAAGAAGTGGTATGGGACCACCTCTTACCACCTAGTTGCTTCGGATGAAAAGAAAGGTTGCCAGAATTTACATAACCTACTTTTGCACCCTTTCGCTTCGGACATCCACATTAGAAGGAGTTGAGTTGAGTGGCATTATGCTTATTCAGAGCACACCGGCTGCCATTGCTTGCCAAATGACTAAGAACTACTTGTATGACAAAATAATTATCATAGTAAGTAAAAATCGCGATAAGCGATAAGGCTGCCTATACTCATCGCATGTAATGTCTTTTTTTAATAATCTGCATCTGGATTCTAGTGTACAATAAAACATATTTGTATTTTGTAGATCAGTCGTTACATTGAATACCTATTTAGATTTTAGGCCCACCGATTAGACGAGATAGTTCTCGCGCCTGTGTCTTTTCTCAAGTCGTTGTGCATGAAATACTGTGTATGTGAAATACATGTAAATAAAATACCTACTTATTAAATGCAATTAATTACAATACAATACAATACATTTATTCGTAACACCAAGTTATACGTCGAGTACAATAGTAGTAGTGGTTCTATAAAAACACTAGGTACTAACTTCTAAGTACACTAATCATTTATACACTCAAGAAATTCATAAAATAATTAATTATTGATTGCTTTATTTATTATATTTATTTACAATTTTAATATTATTTTTCACAAATGGGCAGTTCGTAAAACTCGTCAATAGAATAGAACGAGTTTTCAAAAAGCCATTTGCGTAGCCTCGATTTAAAGGCCGTTGTGGAAGTTGCATTTTCAATTGTAAAGTGCCTTCTCAGGCAGGACTTTAAGTACTTTGTTGATCAAAGCCTCAAAAGCCCTGCAGTCAATGCTCCGGTCGCTTTGTCTGCTAAACTAAACCCACGCGCCCAATATTAAATTAATTTAAGGAAACAGTTAGCATTTTACCCGGAATTTCGGGAGTTCAGTCATGCAGAATATGTGAAATGGATGTGGCATTTGATTCTTATTATCAAGAGACTAAAATGCTACATATCTAATGTTATTATTTTAATGAATAAATTAAACTCTGAATATCACTAGACTTCTAATTTTAATGGTGTTGATTCGTTGCTTTGTTATTGCAGCAACCACATTATATTGAATTTATTATATATAATAGACGAAAAACTTGTACCTATACAAGACACTGCAAACCAGAGAAGATTTGTTTTAGTTTTTCTTTAACGACACCATTTGCACAAAAAAGTGTTTGTATTTGCCCATATTCTATCAGTTCAACAGTTGTTGCAGTTTTCACAAACCTACTATTATGGTATTATTGATTAACAAGTTAGTCGACACGATTTATATTTTTTGTGCGTGCATGGTAAATTCGGACTCATTTTTTGCTGAATGCTCATCAAAATGCGTATTGCAATAAACTTACCTACGCATTTGTTTATCGGCTGCATTCTTGTTCTAGATATTAATTAATAAAAGGTCACTGACCTGGGCTAATGGAGAGACCTCCAAGCTCAATCTCAACATATATTTTCGATCTCTTGGTCTGGGTGTCCAAAATCTTAAGGACATTGAGCTTTAAATTTATATTATTAAAAAAAATTACATTAACAAGTTTTGCCAAGCATGGCTGCTCGGAAAGACAAATCCATCAAAAATTGCTCTGTCACTGGATTTTCACAAGAGGCATACTTGTGAATAGCTCAAATTGGTCTAAAATTCAGTTGCAAGGTACAAAAAGTAACAGGGCAAGCAGAATAAAAGATTGTAAAAAGATTCGGTTTTATTTAGTTTCATAAATAATTGAACTAACTTCGAACCCGATAGTGTGCTATTTACAACACACCTAGCATTTAAAAAGTACTGAATAAACAAAATGGAGTTGAACTATTAAAGTAACACCCGATGGGTCTGGGAAAACTGTGTCTTCAAGGCAATTTTCATCCTTCAGTGACTACAGATAAGATATCTTCCTCTCTAATCATAAAATAGCTCCATATGTGATGGATAGGAAACGAATTGTTTCTAAATATTTCCTGTAATAGCACATATGCGATCACGTGAGGTTTTTCTCGGAAGATTTTTCTAAAATGCATTGAGTCGAGACTTGGACTGCGGGCCTACTCTATTAAAAATCACACATCAAAGTGAAAGCACTTTGATGTGTGATTTTTAATAGAGAATAGAAATAATAATAGAATAGAGTCCTCTACTGTCTAACTAAAGAAAATAAAGATTTTCTTTAGTTAGACAGGACTCTTGAACACGTCACAAAAATCAAGCTGCTTTATTTTAAGTTTTTTTTTTTTTTCTCTTTAGTGTGGTATTATTAATTGTTTTCTATCTATCTATCAAATAGGTATTACCCGTATGTAGGTATTTCCCTTAATTTAGTTTTTTATGTAAAGCCTTGTTCATTCGCACTTGCCGTATCCATGTTATTTAGTATGTAGCTCAATGTTCCTGATCCTCCCAAACGTCCAAAACATGCGCCTACGCTTTAATACTGATAATAACGCATTAGGATCACACCTTATACAGTAACTTGGAGTTCTTTGAATTTATCAATACATGTATACTTATGTCTTAAAACGGTGTTTATAAGGCTAAATTTAAGAATTTATCAATATTTGTCTCATAACGGTTTTTATATGGCTAGATTTAAGGGGCTATGTCTACGAAGAAATAGTAGTGTCTACGAAGAAATAATAAGTCAGGAAGTGTAATTCAGATCAAATTCCAAACAAAAACTAGCCCTACTTTAAACCAAAACGACGTAAGATACAAACTACCAATCACTACACAGGTTACAAACAGACGTGCATGTTATTGAATCGAAGATAAATCAGCATGGTTAAACAAAGATAGCACTACTAAAAAATTCAATATAGCGGTTGTAACTGTAAATGCAATTTTCAAAACTCGAGAAATTGACATGAGCTTCGCTGTTAGGTTTTTCGTACTTTCTATAATATTTATGTGTTTTGAAGGCAACCTTGAAAAACTTTATTTTTATGGTTTCTGCCATTTTGCACCGCGAAGGCTCTAATAATAAATCAATTAAGGATAAGGCTATCCCGAGACAATCTCGCATAATTTCACGGTCGGCTGCTCCCGCGATATGCGCAGGAGTGCCTGTGTGAAACGCATAGGTACGAGCAGGTACAAGTACCTGCTTTATTATGTGTGTTGGCTGTCCAATGGCCGAGTCGGAAAGAACCACGTGAAAATCCGTTTGCGTATGCAACTGAGTTGTAGAATAGACTAGCAGCGACCCAGGGCCCCCGCGTGTAAATCTATATGTCAAATGATTTATAAACCTTCCTCTTGAATCACTCTATCTACTGAAAAATACCGCATCAAAATCTGTTGCGTAGTTTTAAAGATCTAAGCATACATGGGACAGACAGACAGCGGGAAGCGTCTTTGTTTTATACTATGTAGTGATACACCTTTCAGACTAATTTCAGCATTCTAGATTCAGCGGTTTGGGCTGTCTATGCGTTGTCACCAAAAATGTCATTCACTGCCCAGCGTCTACAACCCGAAGTTGTTTATCAACATTGTGTGCAGTAAGCAACGCTACAATCCTTATGTAGTGTTATCTCCATGTAGTATAATAGTAAACAATGTCAAGTGTAGAGTACAGAAGAATGCACCTAGCAGTAAGCACTAGATAAAGGCGACGACACATTTCTTGCGGCTCTTCCCACGGTTTCTATGCGCGAGCGACGTTTTCTCCATTCACCGAGATTCGTATTGATTTCGCCGATGCGTATATAGTGTGGAGTGAGGCATCTTTTTATAGTCTACGCCCCGCGGCTTCGCCCGCGTGTTACATATACATGTGTCAAATGATTTATAAATCTACCTCTTGAACCACTGCATCTATAAAAAAAATCGCATCAAAATCCGTTGCGGAATTTTGAAGATCTAAGAATACTAGGGACAGACAGACAGCGGGAAGCGGCTTTGTTTTATACTATGTAGTGATACTATGTTATTGTCCGGGGAAGTAGGTACAGACTATAAAAAAAGGGATTAACAGGTGATCTTAAGCCGGGTACTGACCGGTGCTATGTTACAGGTTTTTAAGTTTTTTACGTGGTATTATCGCTTATAACAAGAGCAATACGGAGGACACACGCGTCAGGACTTCGCTCTATGATCCCTGCCGCCTGTGAACCTGAAGCATCACCAGGCTGCATAGGCTGTTGTGTGTTTTCACAGTGCTTGCACTAGCTAGACCGTAGTGTCACATATGTGACCTATGTCAACATCTTTGTGGTATAGCACATGTAGTTACGTGATTTAAAATGGTCTAATAGACTGCCTCGTCTTTTTTTTCAAAGACGCTTCTTTACGCTACAACGGTTTAAGAGGTTCCAAGTTGTGATGGCAAATGTCTCTGGGTACAATAACTGTTTCTTAGAATCGACCATGTACTGTAGGTACCTAATTAGAGGTGACCACATACAATCTAGGAATGTTCGCTCCCACGTTAGAATGCACTGGCCCCGACTCTGACCACCACTTTTTCAAAACTTTTTAAAAATACACTTTTTTTCGCGTCCCTAGCCAAGATGCACTGCTGGGATGATGCGTCAGTAAAGTGGGAGTTAGCGAATGATCGATAAAATTTGTGTTGCGATTTTGTTTAGCTCTGCTTATTATTTGGGACTAGATTATACATACATAGTGAAACGTTTAGCATAATTTAGGTACTTTTTATTTGTTTTCGAGAGTCGAGGCCCACGTTTACCTTTCACGGTCTGCTGCCGATGGTCACTTTGTCTCGATATGTGGAATTAACGTCTTTGTTATCTCTATAAATAGCACAAGAGCCATCTCTGCCTACCATCTTGTATTGTTGGGTCTGAGAATTCTTATTGTCCATGCTTTTGATGAGGGGTTTATTCTGTCGTCCGCTTAATTGCCGCCGGCATGGTTTCCAATCCTATGGACTAAAAGAAATTGCTAACTCTATGTTCTATAAATTGTCGTTTAAGGACAACTAGAAAATTCACTTGCTTGAAATGATTTTTAAACAGAACTTGCATTTCGTGTAGGAAATTACAAGGAATGTAATTTTCCCCATGTTAAAAAGAAATTAAGAAATATTTTAATTGTTTTTATTTTTTTAATATCTTCGTCAAATTTCGCTAGAACTATTTCGTTCTTACCAGACGCAGTAGCGTCAAAACGAATTTTTTATTTTATTTTCATAACATAAATCTACACCGTTAGAGATTTAATTGATCATTAAAAGATTAAAATCATAATTACAAGTGATTAATTAGTGCGTAAGTGATATTTTCTCACGGTCTCCGTTACAGTTGGCCCTATGGGCGGTGACTGACGGTCAAGGTCGATCAATATGACAGCTGCAGCTCTGGCATGCCAATTCGTCAGTTTTTGCTGAGTGCCACTTCGTCAGACAACATTGCGATGGGCAGATTAATATAAAATATTGATGGACGTATTCATACTGCATCATTTAAGCCGCTAAGTAGAGATTATGTTACTACGCGTCTACAAAATAAATACATAAATAAATAATGCTGGACAATCCACACAGCATCATCTAGCCCCGAGCTTAGCAAAGCTTGTGTTATGGATACTAGATAACTGATATACATAATAAAATACATTACATAGATAGTTTTTTTTATTATACATAGAAAACGACCAGAACACCCGAAACAAATATCTGCAGATCGTACACACATTTGTTCTGAGGCGGGAATCGAACCCGCAACCTCCTGCGTCGCAGGCAGACCTTCGCCCACCGCGCCCCATCGGTCGTCAAATTACTTTTAAGAAAATAAATATTCTTTAAACCGAAGTATTCGATAGAACTAGAAATATCCGTAGATCGTACAAACATTTGTCTCGAGGCGGGAATCGAACCCGCGACCTCTTGCGTCGCGGACCTTCGCCCACTGCGCCACAGAGGTCGTAAAATATAACTTGTCTCGGTTATCTAGAATAGAATAGAATAAATATAACTTTGTTGCACCATCAAACAGAAAATAATTTAAAAAAGTACTTAATACTAACTATAGGGACACAATCGGCGGCATTATCGCTAACAGCGATTTTAGATTTCTTCCAGGCCCATCTGCCATCTCCCACACCGTTTAGCGTTTAATATGATGTTAGGTTTATGTAAACACTAGGGTTCTAAAAAAACACTATAATACAATATAATACAAATACGCTTTATTGCAAATCAAACACAGAAAAAAAACAGTATAGAACAAACAAACAAAGATACAGATGCATAATGACCGGACTTATCGCTAAGAGCGATTTCTTCCAGGCAACCTTAATATAGTTATTATTTTTTGTTTGTTGAATTATATGTTACTAATTTCTGTCCGCGGCTTCGCACGCGTTGTTTCTATGGAAATTTCGTTTAAAGGGTATTTCTATCCCACGGGAGTTGATTAATGGGGTAAAAATTAAACTATGTTTTATTCCGGGCCTAGAACTACATATGTACATATGTATATGCTTTTAGTAGTTTTGGCGTGAAGAAGTAACAAACATCCATCCAAACATCAAAACTTTCGGATGTATAATATTAGTGTAAAGTTTCGATAGAGCAACAAACAAATGATCTGTCTATCCATCTATGTAATTATGATTTTGTAAACAAAAATCGGGCCTGTAGAGATAGTTCTGCTTTGGACCGGAGGAGTACCAGTTATTTAATGAAAATTAAAAAATAACTAGCTAGCTTTGGAAAGAGCTATGCTCGGAGTTTCTCTGAAGGATAGGATTCGTAACGAATACATCCGACAGAGAACCAAGGTTATCGACATAGCTCAAAGAATTAGCAAGCTGAAGTGGCAGTGGGCCGGCCATATCACGCGAAGAACTGACGGCCACTAGGGCAAACGTGTTCTTGAGTGGAGACCACGACTCGGTAAACGTAGTGTAGGACGCCCTCCGACCAGGTGGGATGACGACATGCGAAAGACTGCTGGTATATGCTGGATGCGGCAAGCTGAAGACAGGGCGCTATGGCGCTCATTGGGGGAGGCCTATGTCCAGCTATGGACTGCTATAGGCTGATGATGATGATAATGATGAAAAAAAACTGTATAGAACTAGGAATGTAGCATTCTTGGTCTTAGGTATTGCCACGTTTTAGCAGAAAAGCCAACGGAGCAAGCATTTATTTGAAACCGACAAGTAGTGTCCATTTCTAATATATTTTAGTTTTACTGCGTAAAGTGTAAACTTCTAGCCAATTATGGAGCTTATTGTTTTCAGTCAGGAAGTTATACAAGATTGCGTTATCGGCGAGCGCGGGTTCGATTCCTGTTTGCATTCTAGCGCTGTCGTAAACGCAAACAATGCACTCTTGATGGATTCGACTTGTTTTACCTACGTACCTAGGTACTTACTGTAAACGTAGTAAGTGGGTTCTGCATTCCTTTGAAGGTAAGTGCTTGGAAATTAGATTTTTAGATTAGTTAGCGACTAGATTATTATGCGTTTTATTTTTATTTTATTTTGGAAATAAACAGTACATAAAAATTAATACTACGAAACTTAAGATATACAAAAACCAAAATATTTCCTCTATTATGTAACACAAATAAAGCTAAATGAACAGAGCAATAAAAGAAAATCTAAACATGTTGTCATCATCAGCCTATATTAGTCCACTGCTGGACATAGGCCTCCCCCAATGAGCGCCATAGCGCCCTGTCTTCGGCTTGACGCATCCAGCAACTACCTGCAGTCTTTCGCAGTAAAACTTCTGAAACTATCATGGTTATTAACACTAAAGTCATTTAAAACGGGATATTATATGTATTATATATCTATTATCTGCTCATAAAAACGAACTCGCAGTGTCTTCAGTTATTCCGTGATCATGGCGCATGAAACTGTGCCGAAATATTGGAAAACTCAAAAATCAAATCATGGTATCCCATTCCATATGTATTCTATATGTTTAATCATCCAATCATGGTAATTCCGTTTTAAATGACTTTAGTCTATCGCAGGTCGTAATCCAATATTATATACGAGGTGGTTTCCTTCAGAGCGTAGCGAGACAGGATGAAAATACTGTGTTTTAGTGGGACATCAAAAAGCCGAGTCTATACCTCTCTGGTGACTGTATCTGTTAGTGACTGATGATGACGTAAACTAAATAGAAAAAATAGGTACTTTTATTTAATTCCTAGGTTAAAAACCAGATTTTTACGCCCTCTAAGCAACGCTATATTGTTACCGATTTTGAGGAAGAGCAGTAAAAAAATACATATAAAGAAATAAAAAACGCACAAATAACATGCGAACAATTCAAAAAAAATATTGTAACATTTATCTATACTCATGGGCGTACCCAGGGGGGGGGGGGGGCAGGGGGAGGCAGCTGGACCAGCCCAGACCAGTGAGTGTCCACGTCTCAGCTCCGTGGGTCATGTCATAAGTCATAACGGGTAGGACTTCTTCTTCTTTTGTAATGATCTGCATATGGTGCACAATAAAGCATTTTTGTATTGTATTGTATAGGTACTTATGGCTAGTATCCGCATTCTGCCATTTCTAGGACATGACTGTCAAAAGTATTTTATTTGTATACATAAACCAATTGCAACAAATATGGCCGCAGGCGCATTCGCAAGGCTAAACCTATTAGTCATTCACTACTCACTAGCCCTTAGGTTTGTACCTTCCATTCTACTAGAAGGTTCTGAATAAAACTTTAGAAACTATCATGGTTATTAACACTAAAATCATTTAAAACGGGATGTTTACCATAAATATATTAAATAACTCAAATATCAAATCTTAATTTAATAATTTTAATTTATTAATATTTTAATATTTAATAATGCTGGACAATTCACACAGCATTATCTAGGCCCATGGTAAGCAGAGCTTGTGTTATGGGTACTAGATAACTGATACACATAATACAATACATTACTACATACATCAATATTTTTTATTATATATAGAAAACGACCAGAACACCCGGAACAAATATCTGCAGATCGTACACACAATTGTCCCGAGGCGGGAATCGAACCCGCAACCTCCTGCGTCGCAGGCGGACCTTCGCCCACCGCGCCACATCGGTCGTCGAATCGAATCGAATTCGAATCATGGTAAATATCCCATTTTAAATGACTTTAGAAGGTTCTGGTCTAGAGAAGGATAAATAACCGACATTATTTTGAAACCGGACCATTCGAATATGTCTTGTCCTGATAGAAGTGTAAAGTGGAAACGGCAATTAATTTAACTAAAATCAAACAATGGTGTAAAATGGCAGCCTTTAGCAGGCCAAGGACTTTCTGTTTGTAGAACTAAGCTGACGTGTTTGTTACGCAAGTATAGAACTTAGTTCGGAACTAAGTTCTGTAGCTCTAAGAATTAGCAAGCTGAAGAGGCAGTGGGCCGGCCATATCTCGCGGAGAACCGACAACAGGTGAAGTAAACGTGTTCTAGAGTCGAGACTGCGACTCGGCAAACGTAGTGTAGGACGTCCTCCGGCCAGGTGGGATGACGACCTCCGAAGCACTGCAGGCTGATGCTGGATGCGGCAAGCTGAAGACAGGGCGCTATGGCGCTCATTAGGGGAGGCCTATGTCCAGTAGTGAACTGCTATAGGCTGATTGTGAAGTTCGGAAAAGTTAACATAAGCATATTAATTCCGATTTATTTATTTAAAATCCTGTTTCACGAATTTTTAAATAAGTAATTATTCAGATTATATGTATAATCCAAAACAAGACAGTGAGTAAATTATGATAAAAATGCAGACATTTGAAATGAACTCATACAACCTTGAACTTAAACTTCTTTTTTTTAACGTAACAATAATATTTAACTTAATATCACGGAAATGTATGACCATGACATCATAAAAGTTCACTTGACAATCTAAAGCATGCCCGCGAGCAGTGGATTATAGCCTCTAAAGCTTTGTTAATAAGGTTTTGAGATTAATATTTAAAAGTTGGTGATGCGTAGCATCCTATGGCTGCGGATGCGGTGTGGGCCATAAAGCTAGACGTTGAAGTCGATAGCCTCAACGATGTGGGAATCGGTAGATTTCACGCTAATATCGCCGAGGCTCACGTGAAACCGACCCATTACTTCAAATGCCGTTCAAAATTCCAACGCGGAGCATCAACGTCTCGCTTCATCTTGAGAATAAAGTTCGAGGATTACTGTAAGGTTTCCCATAAAAAAATATCGATTCCGTCAGAGTTTCAACTTCGACGTATAAAAAAATAATTAATGAGACATCTTTTCGGAATATTTTTGAGTTAAATTGATGGGAATTTATACGATTAATTGATAGTGGCAAAAATACTAGGCTCGATGGGGGAGGCCTATGTCCAGCAGTGGACTAACATAGGCTGATGATGATGATGAATACTAGTCTCGATTATTATTTTGTGATCTGATTACTCGCGACAGTTTTAATTTTAACATCTTAACAGTTATCTTTGTAACGTGTTAACAAGTAATTACTAAACCTAATTGACACGACTAACTGTAAAACATAACCCCTGCATTGTTAAAGGGCTCCCACCTGTAGCTACTACTTGTATAATTAGTTGAAACCAAGGAACCTAACCTATTGTTTGTGTCGCGCACACCGCTACCGACCGTCGACCGACCGCCACGCGTTATTCGCCGCTCTACGCAGAGTGCCTTTCGCATCGATATCGCGTCCCATCCCTATATCAATTTCGAAATTCAAATAGGTCGCGGGATATTCGGACCTCATTTCAAAAAGAACTTTTTGCTTCGAATAGAAATTTAAAAATAAAAACTTTTTCGGTTTTAAGTGAGACTCATTGGTGAAGTGTTAAAACTTTTTTGTTTCTGTCGTTGAAGTTGAGGAAACCGAAATGACCCCAGTCGGACTACTGTTCAAAGTGAACAGGTAAGTTAGTATTAGTGGATGACAAGTAGTTATGCACACAAGTGCATACGTTTTGAATATTGAAATGGGATGTGTTAACACGCGGCCTATATGCAAGGTGTGTTGTGTTTTCGTCGCTTTGGGAACAATACCTACTAAGCCTTCTCTGGTAGACGTGTATGTGCCTGCTTTAAATTATAATTGAATTGTTAATCTCGCACAGGATCTTAGAATTTTGTTTCTTAGTCTTCTATTTTCATTATTAACTTGCCCTCCCAATTGGTATGATAATTCGTGAAGGTATTTGGAAGGACTATAAATTCTAGTATCATAATATTCTTTCTTTTCAATAAAACCTTATGCAAATTAAAGGAGTATTACATTAAGCTCAACCCTCCTTTAAGGAAGGGGTTGTAGGGCTTCTTCCGGTGTCAAAGCCACAAGAAGTCAAGACCTGATGGTTTTATTTTGTCATCCGTTTTGTTTCTTCAAAACCACTACATGATATTCAAATAAAAAATAAAACCATAGAAGTCAAAAGTCCTAACTTGTAGGCAATAGAACCTCCTTTATAAGTTTAGGAACATGCCCAATTTTTTTTTACAGTTTGCAAAAAGTGTTTCATTGGTTCAAGACGATTTGAAATTCGAACTGCGGAAAGAAATATCTGGATTCCCGTAATCGATTACTCAACAAGTATACTCTTTAGTATAATTTCTTCTGATTAGGCTCAGGGTCGACTTTGCATTCTACCACAGTAAAACATAGACAAGTTGCATTCTGCCATTCAGAGATAGAGATTCTCCGTGTATGGCGACAGGTTTTATAGGAAGACCTAATTGCTCCGCGTTTGTATAACGGTTTGTTTGACGTGCAAGCTGCAAATGTGTGCGAGATTCAAAACAGGCTGGGAGCTAACTGAGAGACAGAGAATACGATACACAAAGTTGACGATTAAGAGCGTGTGCTGGGAATGTTACGATGTCTTGCCAGAGACAAAATAGAAAGTATTTAGAGGAACCCCTAATAGCCTTAGGATTCTAATATAATTATTAGGATTAATTAGGATAAGGTACCTACCCCTAAGTTGGATAATTATAATACACTAGCTGTTTTCCGCGGTTTCACCCGCGTTAAATTCGAATTTCACATTTATAAAATATAATATAGCCTATGTCACCCGGGGAAGCTTAGGAAGCCAGGGAAGTAGCTTCCTAACGGTGAAAGAGTTTTTAAAATCGGTCCAGTAGTTTCGGAGCTTATTCAATACAATCAAACCTTTCCTCTATAAAATATTAAGAATTAGACAGAGTAATTACCTATATGATTTTCACTAAGTCAAAATTGCTATGCCTCTATGTCTATGTCAATTTCGACCAAGAAAGTTACGAACTCTATGATCACGACTTTCTTTGAGAAATGCTCATAACCAAAGATTTAATTAACGGACATGGAGCTTTATTTGTATAAAACGTTTTGATAGTGGATATTAAAAAGCTGTAAATAAAAGTCGGTCGGAAACAATTTTAATATCTTCCGTTCCAGAACTGAGCGGACGGGTTCTACCGGCACCTTTGACTAGCTCTTTGATTCTAGGAACGATTCTAGTTTAAATTTTCGAATAAAGAATTTAGATTCGAACAAAAAATGATTTCTGCCATGCGTTGATTGGAAAAAAAAAACAAACTATAGAGCGACATGCATTCTATTTTCAAATATATATTTTTTGAAGGAAGAATACGTACCTACCGTTTCCTACGTTCTGTTCATTTTAAAAAAGATACCATGTTCTATTTAGTGTTGTAACCCTAACATTTCGTTCCCATTTTATCGATAACGATTAAATAAGAAAATAAATAAAACATAGTAAAAAGCTGGCAATCAGACATGATGAATGAAAGATTGCGAGCTCAACTAATTAGTTATTTAGTTACTAATTTAGTACCTGCATTTATTATTGGCTATAACGGGTGCATTAAGTGATGACCGTTCACCACCTGCCACTTTCATAGGGATTAAAGAGCTAAATGGTGTACTCTTTAGAAAGAAAATAAAAATGTTGTTAATTTGTAAATGTTACTACAGTATTGACGATTTTTTTAATGATAAATTTTAATTCATGTTAAAGTAGTGCATGTCATTCTCTCAAATATCTTTGCATACCGACTAACGGTCAAGCATGTTGAACCACGAAATGTATACCTACTACCTGTAACCTTACAAACACATGTTTTTGGCAAATAAAAAATCTTTATCTTTATCTTTATCTCTTTAACTACTACCTAGTACCGACATTGACTATCTAGGTTTGCAGTTTTATTGTCAAAGCAATAGTATGCTTTGATAGGCACATGCTATTGAGTACCGTAGTAAATATTCAGAACCTTTAATACAAAGTACCTACTCGGCCTTTATGTACTACGAATAAGTTTAGATTAATAATGAAAATAACAATCAAATATAAAACAATTCAGCTAACGGCAGACTGTTGCAATCAATCTACAGGTAGCACACCTTTTAATTCCATGATCTTCTGACACTAAGATTTATCCGAAAATCAAACTTTAAAATAAGTAGGTAAAATAATAATCTGGTACAGTAGTTTGAACTAAAGTGCTTTCATAAAAAGTTAAAAGAAACCTGCCAGTTAGTACAAAAATATCATTCGTCCATGTTATTGACCTTTATGATCTAAATATTTATCGGATTTAAATAAAAACGACTCGAGTGCATTGTAACCTTTATCTGCGCCGGTCGACGGATAAGGAAAACGAAGTCTCCGCTACTTTTATAAATAAAATAATAATAATACGTGATGTATTTTCTAAATATAATAATCATCGTCATCATCATCAACTTATAGTAGTCCACTGCTGGACATAGGCCTCCCCTAATGAGCGCCATAGCGCCCTGTCTTCAGCTTGCCGCATCCAGCATCTGCCTGCAGTCCTTCGCAGGTCGTCATTCCCCCGGCCGGAAGGCGTCCATCGCTACTTTTGCCGAGTCGCGGTCTCCACTCAAGAACACGTTTACCCCAGTAGGTTCTTCATGATATATGGCTGGCCCACTGCCACTTCAACTTGCTAATTTTTAGAGCCATGTCAAAACAATGTTTGTCGTGTTGTGCCGATATTAAATCCCGAGCTAGCGAATAGTCTAGACTAGAGTCACGAGCGTAGCGAGTGGCTCTAAAGTAGACTGCTAGCGATAGATTTAAATTGCACAAAACCAAATATTTTTTATTTCACGACATAATACAAACAAAACGACCAAGCGTGAGTACGAAGAGAAAATCAGGGGTTTCGTACAAGATATTAAAATGCATTTTAATATCTTCGAGTAAGTAGGCATTATATCATATTTATAAAATGATAAGGACGAATTCCTACCGTGTGTGTTAACCTTTCTTTATAAAATAAGTCAGTAGAACCTAATTATGTGGAAATCGGGATAAGCACTAATCGGACCCAAGAAAGGTACGCAAAGATTGATAAAACATTTATCAAACCGTGAGTAAAACCTGATCACCTAAGCACCTAGGCAGCTCCACAGTTAAGAAATTCACATTAATTAGGTACCTTCTTTTCATACATGGGTAAATTAGTTTTTCTGCCCTTACCAATAATAAATGAATGGCAGATTGTCAGCACATTGTTTACTTGTGAATGAAACAATACATTATGAAACAAAACAATGGACAAATGGCACTACCTACACTGAAGTAGGAAGTTTTTGCTGCGATATAAACATAATGTTATAATAATAAACAGGAAGATGGAACCTGAAACAAAATGTTAGACAAATTGAAAACAAATTGTACACGAGTAAACTTGCTTGGGCTAAATAATAAAATCACTCGTATATACTCATTACTCGTGTAACGAATATTATTTTAGATGATTTTTTTTAAATATTGTAATACAAATACAATACAATACAATACAAAAATACTTTATTGTACACCAGTTACAGATCATTATAAAACACTTCACATGATACAAGTACAATGGGCGGCCTTATCGCTTAGAAGCGATCTCTTCCAGGCAACCTTTGGATGTAAAGAATTATGTGAATTTAAGAAAGGGGGTGTACCAACGATAAGCTAGAATAAATATGAACATAACACGAATATTTAAAGATAAATAAATATATATATATAAAATATGTATACCTAATATACTTCTTAGTAATACCACAGATAATATAATACATACTGTACTTAGTTTATAAATAAATAATAAGTACCTATATTCACTTTTCTGACAGGTAAAATTCCTAAACAAATGTTAGTTTATACTATTTTATTCTATTGAATATTCTGATTCCAAATATAAAGTCATTTAGACATGCATAGAAATTATTGTCAATTAACATGTAAGTATAAACTTTCTCACTGAAGGCGAAAAGTCTACACAGGAATTAATACAAACTATAATAAACATTTTCAAAACTGACCTCGAAATACAATTCCAAAAACATGAGATAAACAAACTTTACCGTCTAGGAAAGGAAAAGTCGTCTGGAAAACCAAGACCAATACTGATTTCCTTTGCGAACGAATGGAAGAGGGAGGAAGTTATGAAAAAGAAGAAAAACCTCAAAAATGTATATGTTACAGAAGACTACACAAAGGAAGTTTTGGAGAAAAGGAAAACGTTACAGGCGCAGCTAAAAGAGGAGAGAGAAAAGGGAAATATCGCATACTTAAAATTCGACAAACTAGTAATAAAAGGAAAAATTAATAACACAAATAATGAAAAACGCAAAAGAGAGACATCATTATCCCCACAAAACAATGCTCAACCAAGGAAACAACAAACTCTAATGCCGCCGATCAACAATTTACCAAATGCTTTCGACGTAATGAGGATTAGAGCTAATTCTCTTTCCTATCATTCTACTAAAACAACAAGTAACAAAGAATAACAATTAACTATCGGTAAACGGAAAAACAAACAGCTCAACATGAACCAACATAAAATAACAAAACAACACACTTCCCCAAGCCGACTGGTCATCGTGGGGAAAAATGACCACGACCCTCTAAAAGGAAAACACAACACTAACATGAAAAACAAAGTAAATGACATCCACATAGCAACTATCAACTGTCGATCTCTTAGAACACCTGAAAAATTACAAGAACTAGAGCTGGCAATAGAAGAGTTAAAGTGGGATATTATAGGTATCAGCGAAATGCGCAGATTCGGAGAAGGTATAGAGAACCATGGTAAATACGTACTACACTATAAAGGAGAGACGCCAGGACTGTATGGGGTTGGATTCATGGTAAAAATAAATCTAGTAAACAACATAGAAGAACTCAGGGGAGTCTCGGAACGTATTGCAATCCTTAATATAAAACTGTCCTTGAACGGAGAAAAAGAAGAGAGATGGTCTATTATACAGGCATATTCACCAACTGAATCTGATAAAAAAGATGACGCAAAAACAATTGAGAAATTCTATGAGGATCTCCAAAACGCCATTGATAACGCACATAAAAACGTCATCGTGATGGGAGACTTCAATGGACAGATCGGGAAAAAAAATAGTGGGGAAGAAAATACTATAGGAAAGTATGGGTATGGAAATAGAAGCAAAAACGGAAGAAGACTGGTAAACTATGCATTGGAAAACAGATTAAGTATCCTAAACAGTTTTTATGAAAGGAAGCCATCAAAGAAATGGACATGGATCTCACCCAATGGACAATACAAGAACGAAATCGATTTTATTATGTCCAATAATAGAAAAGCTTTCAAGAATGTATCTATCATAAACAATTTAAACTTCCACACAGACCATAGGATGGTTCGAGCTACGATGTCAGGAACGTTCAAGAAAACAAGACGATTTCAAAATAAACACATAGCGGTACAATACACAGGTGACCCTGAACTATTACTTAATAATCTTCAAACATCTCTAGAAGCCGCGGAATTAGAGAAGAAACAAAATCCATCAATACAAGAAAAGTACAACCTATTACTAAATCAACTAAAAACAGTAACCAAAAAAACAAACAAAAATATCAAGAAAGAAGTCTCATTTACAATCAAACAATTATTACAAGAACGGAAAGAACTTCTACAACAAAAGAAAAAGAAAGAAAACCGCCAAAGAATAACAGAAGTAAGCAAAAAGATCAGCGAACAACTTAGGAAAGAAAGGAAAACTAGAAGATCTAATACAATGAAAAGTTACATAGAAAAAACAGGAGGAATAAAAAAGGCATTGAAGGAATTAAACTACAAAAAGGACTGGATACCAAGTATGAAAAAGAAAGATGGTAATAGTACAAGTAAAAGACTCGAGATATTAAAAATCGCTACAAAATTCTACCGAAACCTATACCAAAGTCAAAAAGAGAAAGAAACTATAAAAGAAAACGACGAAACAAACGATGAAGAATATATACCGGAAATAATGAAGGAAGAAACCATAAAAGCAATAAATTCACAAAAACTCGATAAAGCCCCTGGATCTGATCTTGTTACAAACGAACTTCTAAAAGCAACGTTACCAGTAATCGCTCCAAAACTTACAGATATATTTAATGAAATTATCAATACGGAAAAGATACCAGATGATTGGACAAAATCTACAATTATACTACTACATAAAAAGGGTGATAAAGGAGATGTAGCAAATTACAGACCAATCAGTTTAATGTCCAATATTTACAAAGTGTTTTCAAAAATAATATTATCTAGAATCACAAATACACTCGAAGCAAACCAACCCAAAGAACAAGCTGGATTCCGTAGAAATTTTTCAACAATAGACCACATCCACGCCCTTAGACAAATACTCCAAAAATTTAAAGAATATAACAAAATTTACTACATAGGGTTTGTGGATTTCAACAAAGCATTCGACACACTCGAACATAGATTTATCTGGGACGCACTGGAAAAACAAGGCGTACATGCAAAATACATACGAATACTGAAAAACGTATACACAAAAAGCACCGCACAAGTAAAGCTAGAATCTACAGGCGAAGAATTTTCGATTGAGAGAGGGGTACGCCAGGGAGACCCAATCTCACCAAAAATATTTTCAGCTGTCCTGGAAATGATATTCAGAAATCTGGATTGGACGAATAAAGGATTAAATATAAATGGCGAAAAGCTGAGTCACCTACGCTTTGCAGACGACCTGATCTTATTTTCGGAAAACCCGAAAAACCTAGAGACAATGTTTCAACAGTTATCGGAAGAGAGCGAGAAGGCAGGCCTGTCAATGAACTTAACGAAAACAAAAGTAATGTCAAATTCCTCACAAACAGAGCCCATAACATTAAATAATGAAGAAATAGAGTATGTAGGGGAGTATGTGTATTTGGGACAGTTAATATCTACTGAGGAATGTATGCAAAAGGAAATCGAAAGAAGAATAACTAATACTTGGAAGAGATATTGGTCACTCAGTGAAGTCATGAAAAATAAAGATATGTCTATGAGGAACAAGAGGAGAGTATACAACATGTGTATCCTACCATGCTTACTATATGGGTGCCAAACATGGGCACTAACAGAAGAACTAGCAAGAAAAATAAAAATTTGTCAGAATGGAATGGAGAGAAGCACAATAGGAGTTAAAAGAAAAGACCGAGTTAAACTGAAATGTATCAAAAGTAAAACAAAATTTAAGAATGCATACACGACATACAGGTGCTTAAAGTGGAGATGGGCTGGGCATATGATAAGAGAGAAGAAGGAGAAATGGACGAGACTAATAACTGAGTGGTAACCACGAGATAGCAAAAGAAAAAGAGGCAGACAGACTAGAAGATGGGAGGACGACATTAGAAAAGTGGCGGGTCCAATATGGACCCGCATAGCGAAAGATAGAATAGAGTGGAAATCTTTAGAGGAGGCCTATGTCGAAAGACAAGCTGAAATGCAGAAACGACCGTTTACCGATACTTAATTTATGTAAAAAGATAAGTAACTGTTATAAAGTAAGCATATTTGTTAGAAAACTATAAAAAACATTGTAAAAATTAGTTCAGCAATAAAGGCTATTTTATTTATTTATTTTTATTTTATAAACTTTCTCACAAATCATGATTGATTGTGTCATTATCTTTTCTAACTCAACTTTAGAATTCTATCAATCTTGAAGACTACTTTTGTACTTTTGGACTGCAGGAAAATGCTGGATGCGTCAAGCTGAAGACAGGGCGCTATGGCGCTCATTGGGGGAGGCCTATGACCAGCAGTGGACTGCTATAGGCTGGTGATGATGACGAAGACTACTTTTGTAGAGCAACATTTTCCCCTTACAACGCAGTCTTGCAAGTAAAATAATTACTCACACCAAATAAAAAAAAGTGTTATGTGAAGGTACGCATTGTTGGTTCCATTGAGAAGCATATAACTAGACATAAATGGATATCTACCGATTATTTTCTGCGAAACGAACAATTGATTGATAATGATTACGCCAGTTACGTAGTATAAGGTAAGCGATGGAGGAATTATAGGAGGTACCTTTTGTAAGTGGGTAATATTAGCTAAGAATACGTAGTGTATTCGTTATCATAATATCTATCCAATGTAGTATTATATAGAATAATCAGTCATCTAGTACCCATAACACAAGCTCTGCTTAGCTTAGGGCTAGATGATGATGTGTGGATTGTCCAGAATTATTTAATTTAAATAGTACTTTTAAATAATCGCAGTATATTCTCGTCATCTCTTACGTCTCTATGTTCTGGCAAAAAATGACCTTTTTGGTGTTCACTTTTAGTAATTAATGAAATATAATGAAAAGACAAAATATGTAATAATTTGTCTTAATCTGTCGTACTTTTGACTCAGCAGGATGTCATTCAAGTAGGAAGGAAACTTAAAGCTTGACACAAACGGGCCACGGACCACAGACACGACACTGGTGGTGGCTGTCGCGTGCTACGCCATTATTACAAATGTGGCCGAAGTGCGTAACCGCCACCGGTGTTCGGAGACCGCCACATTTTATAGCATAACTTGCTGTCCGTAGTCTTATGATGGAATCTGTCACGTAAAATTTGCTCGCGATATTGATAATATCGACCACAAGTAGCGAGTCACGGACAGTGCTGTAGCGCGTACCGCCGCCGCTTGCATTGCGTCTGTTTAAAATATATGAAAAACTGTGTTTCGTCGCTGTCGTTAGCCACCGGTTACTGTGGTCGGTGGCCCG
This sequence comes from Eupithecia abbreviata, assembly GCA_943735965.1. Lineage (NCBI taxonomy): Eukaryota > Metazoa > Arthropoda > Insecta > Lepidoptera > Geometridae > Eupithecia > Eupithecia abbreviata. Next base: position 13,251,390 of record OX030978.1, read on the forward strand.
TTTGCGCCGAATCTTCATTTATAAGATAGAAAGACGACGAGTAGGGTAGACGGCGGTGAAATGGTCCCGAGTGCAAGCTGCAGACAATGACCCGTTGCGGTTTCCCATAGGTGTCGGTTACATTACATGCTCTCAATCTGAACCAGTTACTGACAGATAGCGTTTCCACATCAGATGGTACAAAATCTATGGTAACAATCCTGGCTGCATTTTCACTAAACTGTATTAGAAAAAACAGTATTATTTTTCAGTTTTCTGTCAGCCATTATGTGAAAATAACGAATTTTCTCGTATTTTGTACTGAAAACGTCCGGGTAACTCTCTAGCTTAAGTTTATTGCAGATCCGAGGCGCATCGGTTCTACTAAAAGTTAAACTCAGCGCACATTAAGATCATTTCCAATAGCATTATTTGCAAGTACGTACCTCGGTGGGTCATCCCTTATTATACTAGCTGCGCCCCGCGGCTTCTCCCGCGTGGTAATCTATGTGTCAAATGGTTCATAAACGTTCCTCTTAAATCACTCTCACGTATTAAAAAACCGCATCAATATCCGTTGCGTAGTTTTAAAGCTCTAAGCTTACATAGGGACAGACAGACAGCGGGAAGAGACTTTGTTTTATAGATCACTACATAGTAATACATAGTTGCAAGTTTTATCTACTTTATAGTGAAGCAATAAACGAATTTTCTTTCTTTCTTTTCTCCCAACGTCTCACGTGAGACGCGCCTATTCCCAACGTCTCCCATATATGTAACTTCAGGCAAATTCTAACCTTACTTTTTTGTTGTTGCTTTTTCAAAGGCAATACTTACAAATACCTCAGTGGGACATCCCTTATTATAGGTATAAACTATAATAGAGTCAATACACTTGCCTATTCTCGTCTCCTATTGCACATAGACAACTGTGTCAACGATATGCAAACTATGCGATATGTTACACCTCACGAGAAACATGCAAAATGCCTATTTTGTCTACGTGTTGGATGTTGCGAATCTTTATTACAACTGATAGGTGTTTAGGTATTTTGTTCTACCTGTTCACGTGTTTATTTTACTGAGAATAATAATCCTGATTTCTTATTAAATGTTTTATCTTTGAATGGGATTGCCATCTAACAGGGGGCCACTTACCCGAAATAATTGGGAGTTTACTAATAATAATACCTAAGGTTTCTGTTATTTTTATAGTGCGTAAGCCTTTTTTATAGTGCACTCGGAGTATTTTTTTGGTATACGATTTACTTTCTTATGAAATATCTATTTATGTAATGTATTGTTTAAAGTATATCCGATTTCTAGTACCCGTAACGCAAGTTCTGCTTAGCTTGGGTTTAGATGTTGCTGTATGGATTGACTGTAAGGCATTATAAGTATTTATTTATTTATTTTATTTTATTTTTCTTTCTTAGGGATAACAAACAGTATCACTTATATTATAAATTAACTATTAAACTTAAATAAACGTAATTCTAGAAGTGAACCAGCCCCGTTATCCACTTCCAAGTGGATAACGGGGCTGGTTCACTTGCAAATGCTCACTAACACCACCCCTTGTATAAACAAGGGGTGGTGTTAGCACTTAGCATTTGCAACAATGTACCTAATTCATATGAAGAGTTAAGTACAATCGAAGATAGTATCAGTTGACAATATCAGGTTGATGGCTGTCTTATACAAAGCTGGTGAAGCAGCAAATGGATCTGTTTCAGAGAAGTACTTATTATATGCCGTTGTCATTCTATGCAGTGGAGTTTTGCAAGGAGTGGTAGCGAATAACGCACGCTTACGAGTCTCTCTAATGGGGCGAGAACAGTATGGTACATATATATAAATTTGGTTAACTAAACTATTACAGTCGAACTTGTTATGACAGATGTTAAGTATTATTAATTATAGCAGCAGAAACTAGTTATTAAAACAAGCGTTATTTTAGTACATACCTATCTTACCCCTCCTTCTCTTCTTACTCCTTAAAAGTGGGCAACAAATTAATTTAAATCTTTGTCATACGTTTCCACGTATTTTTTGGTCCGAAATTCTACTATGTTTATTAATTTGTTAATATTGCTAATAATTGGTTTCTTTAGTGCTAAATAAAACAAGACTTGTAATGGGCACGTAACTGCATGTTAACTAACACTAAATATTCACTTACATAGCTATTACACCGACTAATAGCGTGAACATCGTGGGCTCTGTGATTTATAGCTTGTAATAGCAGAGATGTTAATGCAACGCTCGTGCTAATTCAGGAAATGGACATTGTGTTTATTTAGTGAAAAAACTTGGTAACGTTTTTATTATCGAGAGGTTTTTGTCTTGGGTAAACAACTGTCTACTCTGTTTTGTATGTTTTAAGTATTTACAAAATTAGTTAATAATTTAATTATTTCTTATAAATACTGAAAGTTAAAGGAACGAGACGGGAGTGATTGCATTGCATTGCTTTCTTTTTTGACGACCGATGTGGCGCGGTGGGCGAAGGTCCGCCTGCGACGCAGGAGGTTGCGGGTTCGATTCCCGCCTCGGAACAATTGTGTGCTCGATCTGCAGATATTTGTTCCGGGTGTTCTGGTCGTTTTCTATGTATAATAAAAAAATATCTATCTATGTAATGTATTGTATTATGTATATCAGTCATCTAGTACCCATAACACAAGTTCTGCTTACCATGGGGCTAGATAATGCTGTGTGAATTGTCCAGCATTATTTATTTATTTATTTATACTAACTAACTTTTTTAACTAACTCTATAGAAATTATTGTAGCTGATGGTGCTCCGAAATAAATAAATAAATAAAAGAATCGAGGACACAAAATGCGAGTTCCTATATATTATGTAATGTAGTAGGTATCTACCTAAAATATGTTTCGTTTCGTGCGTTTTTTACAAAAAAATCATTATTATGATTTTGTTTTAGTTTACATGGAATTTAGAATAATATTATATAAATGAGCGCCAGGTATTGGATCCTATTTAAACGCTAAGGCAATGAAAAACCTTACCTTCGACATCCAATATCTACAATTATATTAACCTTTTTAGACTTGTCCATAACTACATTAGAAAATGCCATCTGCATGATAAAATCTTCGATACTTATCGATAAAAATAGCAAATTTAATAAAAATGCAAATTCTCGACAACCTGTCGGCAATAAGCGAACCTACTGCAAAACATTGTCTTAGAAAGTGGAGATCAATAAACAAACGAGGAAACCTGCGCGCACGCATCCCGCCGGGCGTTATGTCATATCTATCACTGATTTATTGTCTGGCTATGCCTTAATTAGTAGGCGTACTGTCAGCGACAATTGTCCACGGCTTAGTTTTTGGTTATAAACACTAAAACTTACCATTTTTGGACCGCCATTTGTGGCCTCGTATGGGGGAGGTTTAGGCCCAGCTGTGGATATTAGTGGTCTGATCCTACTAATATAATAAATGCGAAAGTTTGTATGTGATTTGATGTTTCTTTGATTCATATAAACACTAAAACATACCATTTTTGGACCGCTATTTGTGGCCTCGTATGGGGGAGGCTTAGGCCCAGCAGTGGACGTTAGTAGGCTGATCCTAATAATAAAATAAACGCGAAACTTTGTATGTATGGATGTTTGTTACTCTTCAACGCTAAAACATCTGAACGGACCGAGCTGAAAGTTTGCATACAGGTAGTTTCACATCTGGAATAAAACATAGGCTACTTTTCATCTCGAAGATCAATTCCAATGGGATAAAAATAACATTTCCATAGAAGCATCGCGTGCGAAGCCGCGGGCAGAAACAAGTATGATGATAAACATTGACGAGTGCTCGCCTGAATATTCGACCCACACATCCAACTATCTACTATCAATCTGTCTTTAACTACTCTATTGTTTTATTGTTTCTAAGAACGAGTGTGTAAGTAATATTAAGCTTTTAATTAATTTCTCCTTAACGGTTGTCGAAAGCTGATTGTATCCTATACGGTCTACCAGACCACTAAATCTTACACTAAGTCACACACGTCGTCTTTAATGCATCTAGTGTCACGTACCTCATTAATATCTGTCCATATTCTTCACGGTCTATCAGATCTTTTCTCTACCAACTTAATCGTCTAACCAGATATGCAAACTTCCTTTTTGCATGGCAATATGAACGTGGAAGTAGCTACTTAGTACTTATATCGGCAAGAAAAGTCACGTACAGCCACTTGTATCCAATAAATCCCCGTCGATACTGGTCACGGTCTACCAGTCCGGCGATTATACTCATTATAAGCCTCCTCGAACGGAAACATTGAGATCAGCGAGACAAAAACATCAATTATCTACTTACAGTGCATTGTTACGTGGGATTTACTTAGAAGAGACATTGCTAACTGTGCATCGTTTTCACAGTTTAAGGCCTAGAGTCCACTAAAGCGGAGATGTGCGGAGATGTCGTTAGCGGAGACGAGAAGAGACGTTTTTCAGCTGGGGTGTCTCCACCAAAGCTGTGCAAAGATACGTGTACGAAGAAAGGTACTGGCTAGACTGGAGCGGGGCCATTCAGAGATGAATGCACTAAACGAGGCTCAGCTCACATCTCCGCTCATCTCTTCTCGTCTCCTCTGCGTGACGTCACCAGCTTGCGAGGCATAACTCACATCTCCGCTTCGATTTTATTTTCCAAATAAAGATAATTTTGTTTCTTCGCATACAAATATGACACATCTCCGCTCGGTCTCCACTGAAGCTGAGTGGAGACGAGATAAATTCTACTGCCATGCGTGCCGTAGGATATTCAAGACCAAGTTCGGTCTAGCGAGCCATATCAGAGTTCATGATAGAAAACATCTGTGATTATTTAGGGTCGCTGTCATCGAAACCGATGAGGAGGCCTATATATACATTATTTATTAATTTATTTATGTTAAGAAAATAATTGCAAGTCTTCCAGTCCTTTAGCCCTCATCTAGACTAGATGGCAAATTGAGTTGCGAATCTATGCGTTTATATCAGCCATATTATAAGCGCGTGCGCATAATAAACACGCCGCACATAATTCCTGTGCATTATCGACTAATTACAAACGTCAATACAAAAAAGTTTTTTTACCGCCATCTTTCTTCTTACCGTTCATGTTATTTCCGACTTCAAACTCTTCAAAGTAATTTATATCTTATCTCAATGCAAAACGACAGATTTTAAAGTTTTTTGTATTATTTAAAAGTTAATGTGGGTGTGTTGAGCTAATTATGTATCATGACGAGAAGATGCGGCAGATATTTATCTAATTTATAACGACATTTGAAAACAATGGCGCGTGAAAGAGGAAGCTAAATTACAAATAAGTTTTGAATTATTTTCGTAGAAATTTCTCATTTGGTGGTCTAGTCTATGACAGAACTGTTTGAGTGTGTTCCGAAAAAAAAAATGAAGAACTTTCAAAATTTAGTGTTTGTAATTAGTAAAATTACTAGTTAAAATTATCGGTATACTTTTTTATACTTATCTTACTGTCTCTATAATCATAAATCATTTATTTTTGCAGGATGTCTGTTCAATAGATCTTCTTAATAATAAGGTTCCTATACATTCTGCCTCGTCAGGGCGTGCTAAATTGTTACAAATTTATTAGCTACAATATTCTTAGGCTTTATAAATCATGTCAAAAAAATTATATAATCATAAAAGGTAGAAATACTAAAATGTCAGAAAGAAAATTTTACAATTTTATCTCTCTAGTAAAATAAGCTATTCAAGTGTTTTTACAGCTTCTGTGCGACAAAAAATCATAAACTCAACTCATAAAATAAATAAGAAGTCATAAAACTAACAAAATGTTATCTTTTGTTACAGCGAGGGCCTGTTCACTTGTCCGGTGAATACATCGCCTGTCGACTATGCTAAGGTAAGAAAAATGCATTAAAATTATGTGAAAATCCAAGGAAATAACACATTTGAGTCGACTACAGCGCCACCAATCTATAAAACGTGACAACAAATTCGATGCTCCAATTTCAATACGAAAGACTTCAACGCGCTCCCGTAGCAAGTGCTACGCGGGAGGTCTGCATTGCGGTTCGACCACCCACCGCTAGGTGGCGTTGAACGAAATAAACGTAAAAGCTCTGTGGTCGAATGCTCCTATTTTACTGTCTCGTAAAAGTGGTTGACTAAAGTAGGTAAAGTAAATAATGTCCATGTGGGCACACTTGGATCTTTGTGAACAGTTTATTGTTTATGCAGCCTTGTGCAGTCAACATTTAACTCACATGTGAATATTTTAATTGCCTACTAGAAGTTAAAATAGCTTAGAACATGCATAGAACTTTGTCAATATTTTTTTGTGGAAATCAAACCCAGGTAGGTATTTAAATTGAAAAACATCAATTAGACACACAAAAAGCTTTCTTTACAATTTAACTGTTCAACAATTTGATGATAATAAAGTAACAAACCATATCGACACGCAATTCGTTAGCAACAATTTCCGAACAAAATTAAATTCTAACTCGATAAAATAAAGTTGCTTATCTATTTAATTCGCATGGCATAGGTATTCGTGTCATTTACCTTTAGAGACGACCTTGCAATGCTAACCGGTCACGCGACATTATATCCGTCTCTGTCTGCCGTACTGGCTTATGTATTGCTGTTTGTTTCTATCTCTGTCTAGAAAGGTGCAAGATGCTTTGCAAAGTGTATCAGACAGACCGGACATTGTTATTGTTTTAAATTGATGAAACAGGTGGCGCTAGAGTGATTGTTGAAAAAGAGCTTTTATTATTTGAATAAATTTAATTTTTCAAATTTACTTTACATCACCTACATGTAATAAATAGCGGCAATAAACTCTAACATACCTATATTTAAAGTTTTTGGATTTTCGCTCCCTTTGTGCTCAAGTTCAACTCGTACTTTTTTATTCTAATTTAATTAGGGACTTTGAGTCTAATAGTGACTAAGTCAGTAATCGGTTGTTTTATTTCATTTCATAATTATACTAATAATTTGTAGATACTAATAATTATTATTATAAGGTATGTATATTAGGTATGTATGTCATATTAGGTATTTATTATCTTTTCGGGCTTGCAGTTTACCAAGCAAACAACAATCTTTTAAATGTAAACCCGCTTCGTTCCACTTAATAAGAAAATTAACCAACAACCAAGTTCAGACTGCGAAAAAAATGACAGCAAAAATCACATAAAAATACCTATAATATACAGCATGTTTGCTGTTGCTAGCGACATATTTTTATAAGGTATCGGGATGGTGAAGTGGGCCAAATTGTATTAATAAATTCATTCAGAAGAACTAAATATGTGACGACCGATGTGGCGCGGGGGGCGAAGGTCCGCCTGCGACGCAGGAGGTTGCGGCTTCGATTCCCGCCTCGGAACAACTGTGTGTACGATCTGCAGATATTTGTTCCGGGTGTTCTGGTCGTTTTCTATGTATAATAAAAATATCTTAATATATTGTATTATGTATATCAGTTATCTAGTACCCATAACACAAGCTCTGCTTACCATGGGGCTAGATAATGCTGTGTGAATTGTCCAGCATTATTTATTTATTTATTTAAATATAAAATGGTGTCTGCTCTGCTTTATCCTGAGGTACGCTTGTCAAGTCCAGTATCTCTTAGTTTGACCACGTAATAAATATATTTTTGTGTCATGTAGATTATCTCAGCAACAGTTAGATTTAGGACATTGATTCTGCCAGATAAATAAAGCCCCATGATCTTCACTACTCAAAATATTATGTCAAATATTATGTCATCAAAATATCGTCAAACGATTATGTCATCAAGTCATTCAAACACCCTGTATAATATATAGGGTATGTCGGTGCCCTTCTACAATATACAGTGTATACGATATACATACAATTCAGTTGTAAAAAGTCATAACATCTTCAAGACCCTTATGACAGTAGGTAATAACAAAGTAGTATAATCAAAATTCCTACATTTTACAGTATTTTACAGCTGTCATGACATTATTGATTGCCGACTTGGCAAGCACATGTGTCAAATGGGGAGTTTACAACCCATTGTGTTGGCATCATTGTTTTATGACCCGGGCCATATGGGAAGGACGGGGCAAATTAATGCAGCCTGGAGACTTTTTAACGGTTTTTCAAATTGTACAAGGAAATCATTTATAACTAGCGGACCGTCCCGGCTTCGTACGGGTATTTATTATTATTATTAGAAATTTAAAAATAAAATATAGGCTATGTCACCCGGGTATAGTGCACCCGGGCTCTCCTCTTTATATTAGTATAGAAAAGTGCGTTTTACGGTAGGTAACTTAACTAAGAGCACAATTTTGTGACAACGGTGACTAGCCGCAGGATATATGAAGTGCACATTAAGCGTGTGTTCAAACACTGGTGCACTATTTCATCATTCTTCTAATAGTTAGTTACCAACATATCTACTGCACCTACGATTATCATCAGCCTATAGCAGTCCACTGCTGGACAATCAACAAAAAAGTCATTTAAGCTTGCTTTGTAAAGTAAAGGGCCCACACAGCCCTTCACTTACCCTTGTCTTTGCCCTATTCTCTTACACAAGCCAGTATGGAATGGATGCCATTCAAGTAGGTACAGACAGCATCATCAATAGGTAGCACACTATGTTATATGTCTAAAACTATGGTGATTATTCAGTCATCATCAGCCTATACCAGTCCACTGCTGGACATAGGCCTCCCCCAATGAGCGCCATAGCGCCCTGTCTTCAGCTTGTCGCATCCAGCATCTACCTGCAGTCTTTTGCATGTCGTCATCCCACCTGGTCGGAGGGCGTCCTACACTACGTTTACCGAGTCGTGGACTCCACTCAAGAACACGTTTGTCCCAGCGGCCGTCGGTTCATCGCGAGATATGGCCGGCCCACTGCCACTTCAGCTTGCTAGACATAGACATAGACATATCATTTATTTGCCACTACATATACACACAATATAAATGAACAATTATAAATTACAAACATAATACTTAATATTAGTTACATTAGTTACACAATAAAAATAATTATTATTAGTTATACAATAAAAAATACATTGAAAAAAAAAAAACTAAATAACAAAAACAAGTAAAAAGGTGAACAATGTGTGCTGCAGTAGCAAATGGGTCCAGACTCAGCATAATGCCAACTGTTATGAACAGAAGGCGCTGGTATTCTGCCTAGACCAGAATAAGAACCATCACAGGACCCTGCGATTACGAAATATTAAAAATAATAAGTAAATTATATATATAGCTTTGTTATAATAATAGTAGTGCCTTTGATAGAAAAATAAAAATATATATATCATGTGCATAAATAATAATACGAGGGACAAAAATAGGCTGTAAAAGAAATAAACATATAGAGATCAAGATGTGCATTTGTAATACTTATTAATAAGGTGGTACCTAACTAATAATAATAATTTAAAATCTAACATATAAAGAGAGCATCGGAACCAAGCAACCCAGACTTTTGTTGATCCAAAATAAATAATTTTACCCGTTTTCGAAAGGTGAATTTAGATTTTATCAGCCGAAGGGGTGGTGCTAGAGCTCTTAGAGCTTAGAGCTATGTCGATAACTTTGGTTCTCTGTCGGATGTATTCGTTACGAATCCTATCCTTCAGAGAAACTCCGAGCATAGCTCTTTCCATAGCTCTCTGAGAGGATATTCCCTTTCAATCTAACTTACAAATTAAAATCATACATAATCTATAAAATATTCACACAGTGATACCCTAGTTTAGGGTGGTCGTAAACTACCATAAAATGCCCGTCAAAAGCACAAAACTCGCCGAAAGGTCACCCGATCACACGGATATTAAAAAAACTCAAAATACTTGATAAGCATCACAATAGGAACTTGATCTCCCACAATACTACCATTAGAATAGGAAACCAGGACTCCTATTCTTTCTATGACCCTCTTCTCGTCCTGTTTTACCCCTTCTGAGCCCATTTTACCCCTTTTTATATATTTTACCCTATTCAGGTTCGGTGAGGTGTAATGAGTGTGTTGTTCGGTTAACTTGATATTTTGATGACTGAAGACACCTTTGTTTTTTTTTGTTTGGAGTTTTTCGTTTGGTTTCCGTTTATGGTTTTAATAAATCAATAATGCTGGATTATTAACACATGCGGCAAGCTGAAGACAGGACACTATGGCGCTCATTAGGGGAGGCCTATGTCCAGCAGTGGACTACTATAGGCTGATGATAATAAATTCACACCGAGAAATCTTATTTATTACTTGCACGAAAAACATAACACAAAACTTATTCTAGAATTATACAAAGGCGAACTTAACCCTAAAAAGAGTTCTCTTCCAGCAAACCTTATTGGAAGAGAGAGACAAAGTGAAATAGACGAACATTCATAAATAAAGCTGAACATAGAACCTCCATCCTTTTAAAAGTCGGTTAAAATAATATTACTTTTCCTAAGTACCAAACTAAGCTCACTTTTCAAACAGACCATGGAGCTTGTCTACATACCAATCCAATTATATGTGATATTAAAACATTTTATGACATGACATCAATCTCTAAGCAAGGAGTTCTCAATAAAACTCGTATTCTCTCACAAGGAATCAATTCATTACGAGATGTATTCAGGACGTGGACAGATGCATAGGGCCCCGATTCTGCTGCATTCAAATTAGAGATTAATCTCTATTATGTTGAGATACCGACCGGGCACTGACCTATGACACAGTGAGATTTACAGGTAGCTGGTTACTTGTGTATATATACCGCGAGTTCATAAAAAAGGTAATAATTTTTGGCCATGGCGTTTGTAGCGTGAGCCCCCTCTCCCTCCTCCACGCTCTTTTACCACATCTAAAAAGAAGAAGTAGAATAGAGTAAAACTACGTCACATCGTCATCGAATGCCTAACTAAAATATGAACTTCATTCCTTCAAAAATTCGCATTAACCTAGATAGAGTAAGTATTGACAGATGTAGTTCAAAAACATAAAGAGATAATATGATTGAAAATTTAAAAAAAATTTAAACTTTCATTGCAGTATCTTTTTTATAAACATTAATTGATTTGGGAGCATCTATTTAAACAAACATTTGCTTGTGTTTGGGGACTTCGCTCTTGCTAGTGATATACATTAACTTAATTGAAAAAGATACATACAGATAGGGTGTTTTCTTAATTAATATAATTACAAAGTAGACTAAAATAGTATAATTTAATGTAAAATAAAAGTTAAAAGTATTGCGATTAAATAAGTTAAGTTGCCAAATAGAGAAGTGCTAGAGAATAGGAACCTATTACCAAAATGTGTTAAAAAAATTGTTCATGGAATTAAATAAAATATCTAATGCAGAAAAATAGATGGAGAGAGGCAGCTACTTAGGTAATATTTTTTTGTAAATTATAAAAAAAAGAAATCCTGTATTTTGGACTACTATGATTCATAATTTCTTAGTAATGATCATATAAATGTTAGTAATTCTTACGTACTAAAATTAAATTAAATTGAATTATAATAAATTAGAAAAAAAAATTAAAACACATCAAATTACATCATAATTTTAATTAAATTATTCAAATTACTTTTCTTAAAAATTTCTACCATATTGGCGAATCAATCCTGCCCGCTACAGTTTGTATACAAAAAGAGACGTTGCAGTAACTGAGCTATCTATGTTGTCACTGTGACTCTCTTATAGAAAACTTATTCTTCCTATGAAAAGGGTTAATTTCACATATTCAAATGGTACACTTTTGAACAGATCCTATTGTATGACTAATAGATAAGCTTTTCAATACATTAGATAAATACATTATTTAAAAATATTTGACGGTATTAAAACATCCTTTCAATACAAAAGACTCGAACGCGCGACTTTTTCTTGTATGGACTCTCTCGGCTTTTTTATTACTTTCGTAGTTTTAATAACATGTTATTATTCTTAGGATTCTATACATAGGCGTGACACTAAATCACTGATAACGGGATATTTAACACCAAATTTTGTAGTGTCATTTTAACATGATCAATATCACATATGGTTTTATTTCCCGACGACTTTTCAATTGAGTTACCTACAGCGATGGTGCTCAATCACCGAATTTTATAGAATTCAACTTATATCTTGCCATCTCTTTTGCATATTATATACGCCTATTATATGCCTATAGTTCATCTCATCATCATCATCATCATCAGCCTATAGCAGTCCACTACTGGAGATAGGCCTCCCCCAATGAGCGCCATAGCGTCCTGTCTTCAGCTTGACGCATCCAGCCCTGCAGTCTTTCGCAGGTCGTCATCCCACCTGGTCAGAGGGCATCCTACACTACGTTTTCCGAGCCGTGGTCTCAACTTAAGGACACGTTTGCCCCAGCGGCCGTCGGCTCTTCGCGAGATATGGCCGGCCCACTGCCACTTTAGCTTGCTAATTCTTAGAGCTATATCGATAGCTTTGGTTCTCTATCGGATGTATTCGTTACGAATGCTATCCTTCAGAGAAACTCCGAGTATAGCTCTTTCCATAGCTCGCTGAGCGACTTTGAACTGGTGGACCAGCCCTATCGTGGAGTGTCCTATAGCATAATTCATCTATGCAGGATATATTTTTAAATTAAATCACAGATGAAAAAGCTCCCATCAAATTCCCATCTTTGTTTCTCTAAGAGTATAGGATAGGTGCTTGACCCCTAAAACCCTCATTAGCATATTAAACAGAGGCTGGTAATACATTGTGATGGTAAGTAGGTAACGTGAAGGTATGAGGCGACAGTGTTGATGAATTGGTGCTGGCATAGCTTGGTGATCTTTAAGGATGAGATCATTCTGGGAAAACTCATTTATAAGTTTTCTCGCTCATTTATCAGATAGTATTGGAATATTATATTATAGTGAAAATACTGCAGGCAGATGCATGATTCGGCAAGCTGAAGGCAAGGTGTTATGTAGCTATAGGCAATAGCTTTTACAGCTATGAGGAGTTCCTCGAATATAAATGTGACTAAATGTACCTCATTACCTACATATCTTGATGTAATCTAAATTTATGCTATGTATTAATAATCTTGTAAATTTGTTATTGTTATGTACAATTACATTTAGACCTGCATGCCATACTCTCTAATTATTTTTGCACACCAATGTATATTGGTCAAACATGCTGACTCAAAAAAACTATTTGTCATCTTTTTTACACGTGTGTTGCAAATAAATGACTTTTACTTTTTACTTTTACTTTTACTAGCTAATTAGATAAACTCATATTAAATCAACTCGATTCATTGTTAATTCTTTTTTATTTCTCTTTTAATAATGTATAATTTAATTCAATATTGTTAATTTACTTTACCTGTAAGTTTAAAATGGCTACGTATCTGTAGCCGAAACTAATGTGACGTGTAGTTCATGAAAGTTACGAAATAAATGATTATTGATTATTATTATGGTGCTCATCAGGAGAGGCCTATGTCCAACAGTAGACTATTATGTAGGTTGATTTTGATGATGATGATTGTATTATATTATTTTAATCAGAAACTTTAATAGCACCTTCTTGTATAAGAGTATCAGTCAGGATTATTGGTTGTCGTTGTTTGTTTAAAATACAAAAGGTTATGTTCGTTTTAGAATCCACCTTTTAGGCAATACATTCTTTTCAATTTCGTTTTAGTTTCACGGCCTAGAGAGCCAGCCTTCTTAGAATAAAAATAATACCTAACCATTGACACAAAAAGATCTTGTTTTTTCAGCTTCTAGAATAACAAAACATAAAGAATGTATTGCCTTAACGGTGGATTCTAAAGCGAACATAATCCCTCTTCTACATATCAATTATTACAAATTCAAATTACATAAGGAAATTAGGAAATAAAGTAATCACTTTGTTGTTCACTTCAATCTATTTAAGGTAAAGTAAAGAAGCGAATCAGAAACCTTTACCTTAATAGGTTGTTATGTAGTTTTCGAGTTGGAGCAAAGATCGTCCCAAGTTTTTTCATCGTCTAGATTGATAAATAGATAATTGATAAATAATGCTGGACAATCCACACAGCATTATCTAGCCCCATGGTAAGCAGAGCTTGTGTTATGGGTACTAGATAACTGATATACATAATACAATACATTACATATATATATATTTTTATTATACATAGAAAACGACCAGAACACCCGGAACAAATATCTGCAGATCGTACTCACAATTGTCCCGAGGCGGGAATCGAACCCGCAACCTTCTGCGTCGCAGGCGGACCTTCGCCCACCGCGCCACATCGGTCGTCAGATAATCCGATATTACCTTATACATCCTAACTAATAAACAAAGCCTAGATACATCCTAACTAATAAACAAAGGATGTGCCTAAATCTGTGATGATGTTTCAATTGCGCATTACAAGCATGTGTCAACTGTAGCCAAGCTCCCATTCACCTTATCGCCTCATACCGCACGACCGTGCACTTATTCAGAACAGTTATATTTCGTAACAGGCCGTAATGTGGAGTTCACAGAAGCAACAATAAACTTATCTGGGCACATTAACAACGTTTAACTTATCTGGGCCTTTCTCACGTTAGGAATTTTATTTGTCACGTGTCGGGCTGCTGTCGATTGAAGCGTAAGTAATAATAGTAATAATGCTGGACAATTCACACAGCATTATCTAGCCCCATGGTAAGCAGAGCTTGTGTTATGGGTACTAGATAACTCATATACTTAATACAATATATTACATAAATAGATTTTTTTTTATTATACATAGAAAACGACCAGAACACCCGAAACAAATATCTGCTGATCGTACACACATTTGTTCCGAGTGTTTAGCTACTAGCTAAGCGTGAGTGTTTGGACTAGTTTCGGCACTGGGCTTCGCACACGTTAAATCCGGATAAAAAGCCTGTGTTTTTTATTTTATAGGTAGAGCGTTAAACGATCTCTCACTTAATGAAGTGAAGATGTGGCCTAAAATGGCTTCACTTTTTCATTTGTCTAAGTTATATGAAAGTTTTTCATTGTTTTCTCATTAAAATGTATGAATAACGATCTTTTTAGGCAACGATAAACAAAAGTGGTGTTTCTATTTTCGACTGTTTGTATAAATGTAACATGGATAAAATATGTTATGTTTAATATTTTATCCATGTTCGTTGATATCTCTGTCAATTATAGACCGATTAGGGAAATTCTATCGTTATCGTATGGAAAGGGCTAAAAAATAATCTCGAAGGTTAATTATTTGTTCCGAAAAACTTGAAAGACAGTGTAAATACTATGGAGATTGAAGTTTTTTCAAAATATACATTTATTGCCTATATTAGTATAAATTACTACAGCTCCAGTGGACATATCTCCTAACTATAAAGGGTGAAAGCCACCGGTCAGTGCTATTGTTAATGCTGGACGATAGATGGGTAATTAAGATGCTGTTTCGAGAATTGTTAGATTAGCTTGTACAATGTTTGAGAATCATAACCGATTCACATCTGTACAGGTTTTAATGACTCTTTAAATGTTAACTTTGTAATCAAATAATAGTACAGCAGTACCGCTATCACACTAATATTATAAATGCGATAATTTGTATGTATGGATGTTTGTTACCTCTTCACGCCTGAACAACTGAACGGATCGTGCTGAAATTTACTACTTTTTAGGGTTTCGTACCTGAAAAGGAAAAAAGGAACCCTTTTAGGACAACCGTCCATCAGGAACGGAGGTATTGAGTTAAAATTAACATCAAATACTCAGGCCCGTATCCTCTTGGATTCGTGATATAAATGAGTGAACGCAATCACAAGTTACAGCCGTTTACTCATTTTTTTTATTCCCAAGAAAATCACATGCACACAAAACATATAATGGTACTTTCTGTTGACCTAAAATCATGAAGTTTAGCATATAGCAAGGACTTGAATATAATATTAAAGAAAATATTTTGAAAATTGTAAAAAAAAACTAAAGGTCCATGACGAGAATATTTTTTTTAGGTGAATAAACTAAAATTTTACAGTTTTCTGATTTTTTCCTTTATGTATGTATGCTATCAAAATGTATTGATACGACGAATTCGTAGTAAGTGTTAAGTTAAGTTGTAATTTATTATCATAAAATAATAGTTTAATCTATTTAGCTATATTATTAATTTGAAAGTTAATTAATTAATTAAATACTCTTAGGTACCAACATAATTAGATACCTATAAAAACATGACATGTAATTATTATTATGAATAAATGAATATTATGACTATTATGACTATTATTATTGTACAATTTTTTTTAAATGTCCACAACACGCTCAAAACCAGTTCATATAATGGAAGATGATAATGTAATGACCTCTTTGGTCCATCATAAAAATGCCAGTAAATCAAACGCAACAATCATCTGTATAAATCAAAACTAAACAATATGTACGTACAGGAGTATTAGAAGACGGTCCATTTACGAGGTAATCACAATCCATCAGCTGCGTTTGCGCACGCTAGATGGCCGGTGTCAGAGGTGTCGCATTTGTATGCGTGATTGGGGGATTAGGGAGGTATGATTGTGGTATGTAGATGTCTTTGATTGTAGCTCATGTCTTGGAATGGATGGAGTGGCCATCAGTTATTTAGGCATCTTTTGTATTCTCAAAAATTATCTTGCGAAGCCATACAGATAGCCAGAGTCTTGGACGCTTCCGAGTGGTATTGATTGGGATAAGTTTAGCTATTTGTAGTTTGTTTGAAATAGTTTGAGAGGTAGTGGTACTACTTTTAAAAAATATTACAGATATATATTATTATTATTATATAACAAGCTCTGCTTACCATGGGGCTAGATAATGCTGTGTGAATTGTCCTGTATTATTTATTTATATTTGAAAATAAATATGTATATTTGTCTAATTTGTTACAGTGGCTTATTTGGGAGTGATATTGACAAAAAACCACTAAATTTTATGTAGAATAAAATTTATTTCAAATTAAATTAATTAATTTTTCTTGGTGCCCAAAAAACCAACAAAATTGACTAGATTTTTTACCTACCAAAAAGACTAGACATTGTAATTGAAAATAGTTTTACAACGGTAAACAGATATGAAATAAATAAATGAAATGAAAATATATTTATTCTGATAGAGCAAAAAAACTTAATTATCTAACTATAGTAAAGGAATACAGCACACGACTTAAAAAGACTTAAAGTATATAATTAATAATATGCATTGATTTATATAAATATATTTTATTATTAATAGACATATCTAAATTAATTTAGTGTAGATCAAGCCGTGTGTGATGGTCAGTGCCGTGTTGCTGCGCTATCAGAACAGGTTCATGCTCAGCTGAATGTTGCGAGTGGCCCCACAACGCTGATTTTCAGCATGTACCTTTGTGATGATGACGTACGAGACTTTAAAAGCTAGAATTTAAAAAGTGAAGGCAACTTGTCTATAAAAGGTAATATAGATTAAAAACTAAAAGAGTACACATAATTTTAACCTAAAAGAAAGAAAAAAATTATAAAAACAATAACAGTTCGACACATTCATAGAAAAATCAAAACTCAGCAGAGACATCAAGACTACAAAAAACACTCAAGATAATTGAAAAAATCAAAACAGATTGTAAAGTAACACAAATATAGTTTTAGCATTATTTCTGTTTATAATGTGCAAAAAGCTAACATAAAATATGTTTAAACTATCCATAGTTTGTAAAATCGTTTGAGAATAACGTGAAAATATCCATTCTTGTCAAGTATGTGACGTTGTCTATAAAAAGTGACTCTGTGACCTCTGCCACATCGATATTCTTATATCTCTCGTGTCCGTCCGTCCGTCCTAAGCCGACACCAAAGATGTAGTCCGGCTATTGTCCTATAACGAGCTATTTATTTGATAAAGTGCAGCAATCAAAAGGTACCTTTAGAATTATTCTTACGGAACACGAAGTCACATTACCTAATCTGCGGCCTGATTGAGAACTTACTTTTGGTGATTATAAACAAAAGAAAGGTAATTAGAAATGATAGCGAGAGAAAATGTTAAATAATCACAGATTAGCAAGCGCTCAGATGAGATAAATGTACTTTATTGTGAGGAAATTCATCATTTTTTTTCTTTTTTTTTCAACTTCTATCCTCATCATCATAATCAGCCTATGTTAGTCCACTGCTGAACATAGGCCTCCCCCAATGAGCTCCATAGCGCCCTTCAGCTTGATGCATCCAACATCTACCTGCAGTCGTTCGCAGGTCATCCCACCTGGTTGGATCTATCTTATATCACACTAATAAATATAAATGCGAAAGTTTGTAATTTTGGATGTATGGTTTTTATTTTTTCGAAATAATCAAACTGTATTGATGAGATCCCACACCCGCGACAGAAAAAGTGCTGTAGACTGTCGATTTGTCTGTAAAGCCTCATTACTAGGAGTCTGTCGTATTTGTAAATTGTCTTCGTTGAATTATTCACGTGAATTTTGAACAGATCATTTGTTAGAGGACGATTTATTGTGTGTTTTCGATCTCGGGATATATTTTTTGACTTTTAATTAACAGCTAACTTAAAAGAAGGAAAATAATAATACATCGCATTTTACTGAGACATTATGCCCTGTAAATATAAAATCACTGGGACATCCTATTTAACAAGGCTTAAATACTAAAATAATTACAATTATTTATAAAATATACGTCGAAGTTATTTCAAACGTCATTTATGCTCACGATTGGGCTTTATAGACAGGAAAATAAAAAATTGCTACTAGAGTGAAAGGAAGTCATAGCGAAAAGTTAATGAATGATTTGTTTCTTCGTTACTTAGTTTATTTAGTAAACTGGTTGCGCCAACTCCCTCTTGGCTAATAACCCTCTAGACACAAGTAAAATGGTCATTTGACTCGACCCCACCAAGCTCATATTAACTGCCCGGCGATATGCGAAAGTCGCTTTACTCCATGAAAGGTCATTTTAACATCCAAATTATCAGCTCAACGCTAAAAACTTCCTCAGAAATTTAAGCACCACTAAAAAGTCTAAAATACTTTATAGTAAATTAATTCATAACTATTGGTTACGTGTCACAATATATAATGTGGATGTATGGAGTTTTATACATATAGCATATATATATATGTATAAAACTCCTGTGTGTGTGATGTATGGAGTTTTATACATATAGCATATATATATGTATAAAACTCCATACATTCACATTATAATTAATGATCAAACGAACTTACTAAACCCTTACGTGGAGTTCGATCAAAATTGCACCATTGTACTGTAGAGTCAATACAGGGTCTGCGAAGTCAAAATTACTACTTTTTTTTTTAATTAATAAAAAATTACTTTAAAATATCGTGTGTAATGCTAGAACTAGGAAACGCTACTACAATATGTAAAATCGCTAAGAATGACGCTGTGATACATAATACACAATAATGCATTATAAATTACATTATATAGTCATAAACTCGTTATAATTATAAATCGATTGGGCTACCAGCCACTTCCTTAAGGCGAAATGAGTTCGCTTTTTCGAGACAAGGACGAACGAGCGCTGCGCGGGGAAGGCGAGAAAGGGAGGCAACAGCGACGGAATGATCGGCCCGCGCGCAATTTCACTGGTTTTTATTTTTAAATTTGTCATTGCTCTAAAAGAATACTGTTTCTCAAAAAACTAAAACCATAATTTTCTTAAGTATTTATAGGGAACACGTAGAAGAAATTTCATTACAATAATATTAAATAACTAGCAAATAAAACTGGTTTTTCCATAGAGATATCTCTGTAAAAATGAAGATTTAGAGGAAACTTTGCCATTTTTTTCTATTGAGTCAAGTTTAGTCAATCGTGTTTCAACTCCCATAACATATTAACTAATATCCTAAATTTTTGATCCTCATCAAAATATATTCGAAAAAAAGGTGTTTTGTTCCCTTAAAATTGATTTTCCGTTTAGTCAAAACGTGCGTTTTGGGACTCATTTCACCATGAATTTTGCGCTGGTGATAGAAGTTGGAATACGATTGTAAACAGCCGTCCCCACTAATTACTAGCAGATTTACTGAGCTTCATCACTGTTATCTTGTTAGATGCTTGAATGCAACATAATGAGTAAAAATAAAAGTGCATGGCAACACTCTACACGTGCATTGGCACCTGCCATTTCTTTCAGGGGTTGCCGGACTTGAGTGAGAAACCGTGTAGGTAAGTACTCTACTCAAGTACTTGATGCATGAGGGTAGGATATTGGTATGAGGATAGGATTCTTGAGTCAGCTGTTATTTTATTGATAACTAGTCTTTGCCCGTGACTTCACACGCGTTATTTCTATAAAAACGCTGAAAGAATGAATGAATGAACACTTTATTGCACTTAGTACATAACAAAATAAAACCTTATATCTACACACGAATGGAATGATAGGCGGCCTTAAGACTGACAGCGAATTCTCCCAGGCAACCTATGTAGAAAGGTACCTTTTCCCATGAGAATTGATTTAGGTAGGTATGTGAAAAATAGTATCCTGTTTTATTCTAGGTCTAGAATGCATTCATCATCATCATCAGCCTATAGTAGTCCACTGTTGGACATAGGCCTCCCCAATGCGCGCCATAGCGCCCTGTCTTCAGCTCGCCGCATCCAGCATCTGCCTACAGTCTTCGTCACCCGGCCGGAGGGCGTCCTACACTACGTTTGCCGAGTCGCGGTCTCCACTCAAGAACACGTATACCCCAGCAGTCGTCGGTTCTTCGCGATACATGGCCAGCCTACACATAAAAACTTTAGCATATTTTTAGTGTTAAAGCAGTTGAAGAGGCCCCGCCAGATAGAATCCAAAGTGGGCCTCTCGATGACGTCCTGTTCGAAAATGAA
This sequence comes from Eupithecia abbreviata, assembly GCA_943735965.1. Taxonomy (NCBI): domain Eukaryota; kingdom Metazoa; phylum Arthropoda; class Insecta; order Lepidoptera; family Geometridae; genus Eupithecia; species Eupithecia abbreviata. The sequence goes on from OX030978.1 coordinate 13,272,261, forward strand.
ACTCGTTTGCGAGACTGGTCCCTATGCTAATTTATGAAAACTGTATTTGTCATTATAGTCGTTAGAAGCAAATGGCAGCCTTCCAGCATCAGATTAGATTATCTAGACTGATTAGGTGGTTACTGAGACACACAAATCGAAGCGAATTAAGCTAGATAATATTTTCTGTTCTACATTTTATTTGTGGTTCTCGTCTTCTAAACTGAGCTAACCTGCATAGCTCAGTTTAGATAGGTTCGAGGATAGTATCGTTATCGCGATATTTTTGTATGAAGTTTGGTACACCGCCAATACAAATATCTAGACATACCTTTAACATGACTAGCATCATGTAGCCAGCCCTACAAGCCTCCCGTCACCTCCCCGCTCCGAAGCCTCACACGTGCGCGCGCGCAGCCACCTTGCGCAGATGCATGCGCAGCTGCCGGCTTTAAATCTCCACCTTGACTCTTGATTTGTGCGTTACATTCTCGACTCGGTTTCGGTAATTAGGGAGTTTCGGATGAGATGGGTTTGATAAGAGTTTCATTCAACGAATGTAAGCTTAACGAGACAAATTGCTAATTTATCGGGATATAGTGCAAAATAAAGTGGAGATGGGCTGGGCATATGATAAGAGAGAAGAAGGAGAAATGGACGAGACTAATAACAGAATGGCAACCACGAGATAGCAAAAGAAAAAGAGGCAGACAGACTAGAAGATGGGAGGACGACATTAGAAAAGTGGCGGGTCCAATATGGACCCGCATAGCGAAAGATAGAATAGAGTGGAAATCTTTAGAGGAGGAAATATGATGTGATCGGAAAGTAAATCAGCTTAATCTTATACTGAGGCTTAATTTTGATAAAAGCTTAATTTCATTTGGTGATAAACTAGTAGTTATCCTCAAACAATAATCGTCGTTGCCGTTTAAGTTTCATTGTTCTGATTTCTTAGAGACCAAGAACGAGGAATGGTTATGACGGTTTGAAATTCCCTTGGATCCAAGTTGTAGAGCTCTGCCTGCTGATAACTTTGTGTGGTCGATTGTGAAGTGTAGCCATAAGAAAATCAATGACTTATTTGTGATGTATTTGATAAAAATAATCAGAAAAAAATTATAGATAATCGTCGAAAAGTTAAATCTTCCACAAAAATTGGCAGAAGAATAATTTACTTTGTGCAGCGGGAAACGAAAAGAATTTTACAAGTCTTAATGCAGTGACAAAATAAAATGAGAAATAATAAATTAATCAAAAATCTGATTGAAGGATTTGCGCTGTTCTGATATAATTTATCGGCGAAGTTACTGACAGAACTTAGACGTGGTCTTCTTAGGTGTACCTACATATTTGTAATTTTTAAATAATGCTGGACAATTCACACAGCATTATCGAGCCCCAAGGTAAGCAGAGCTTAACCTATATAATACAATACGTTACATACCTACCTACATAGATATTTTTATTATACATAGAAAACGACCAGAACATCCTGAACAAATATCATTCGTACAAACATAACGGATATAAAGAATTATTGACAAGATTTTATATTTTTTTACAAAATATAGTCCTAAAAGACATTATCATTATCAGGCTTAACACTATAGTTTCATAAGATGATTGGCACGGCACCTACATATTGGTTCCTAAAGTCCCTGCTTATTATGCGTCGTGATCCATAACGGAACTGTTCTCAGAAGATGGCGATCAATGAACCTGTCCCGTCCAGTCTAGGTCATAGCAAGGTCGTATATAAACAGGTATAGATGTCTCGGACCTGTCGCGACTTGTCTTGGCCCAGGGGCCAGAAAGGCTCCTTCGGTGCCCTATAAGGCGGTGCTTGAGATTAGATTAGATCGAGTTTGGACATGTTATTGGTGCGGATGTAGACTGGTTGTTTTGTAGAGTTCGGAGATTGCTTTCGATGATCCTTCCGTCTTGTTCGAATATATATCGTCTAGTCTTGTGGCATAGTTTGGGAGATCAGATGAGCGCAGTACGAGCCAATAGTCATGTCTGATGACCTCTGTGGCGATGGGCGAAGGTTCACCTGCAATGCAGGAGTTTGCGGGGACGATTCCCGCCTCGGGACTTAGGTTATAAGGTATGTTTGTAAAATCCGCAGATATTTTTTCTGGTTGTTTTCTATATAAAATACAAACTATGTACCTATCTCTGTAATGTATTGTTTAATGTATTTATTTATTTTATTTTTGTTTATTTGGAAGACAGACAGTACATAGACATTATAAAGAGTTACAAAAAGGATTTACATAGACCAGTGAAGTCTCCACTATTAACAAATTTAAACATAAAACTAGTGAACAGATATACAGTTAACAATAGAGTTTTAACATAATTTAAACTAAACTAAGTCAGTTATTGGCGGCAGCATTGGCTGCAATGCTTCTACGAAATGAGACAAGGGTTGAGTTGAAAATATCAATTTCATTGAAATATTTATTATAATTATTGCAAGCTCTGTTCAGAAATATGTTCTGCCTATAATTAGTTCTAGAGGTTGGAGTCCAAAAAGTTTTCTTTTTCCTAGATGAAGCCCGTGGGCAATACAAATAAATATTTTCAAGTAACAACTGGGAGTCAATTTGATTATTTAGTAATTTATATAAGAACACCTGATCTCGTATAGTGCGACGAATGTCAAGATCTACTATAGAGTCCGTGGGGGCTGTCGGAAAGCGGAATGAATAATGTTGTATATCAGTCATCTAGTAGGTAAGGTACCCATAACACAAGCTCTGCTTAGCTTGAGGCTAGATGATGCTGTGTGGATTGTCCAGCATTAATTATTTATATGGACATGCATGCATGTTTGTTGGACCACAGAACCTGATTTTCACAACACTGAAATGGTTTGCTTACAGCGTTTCAAAGCCTAATAATCTGATCCTAATTTTCAGGCGGTCAAAGATTGTGCAAAATATGAATTTCAAGCAAATCTATTATTTGATCCGCACTTATCGTTACACATATACATAGGTACATAGTCTTATAATATAGGTAGGTACTTAGATGATAACCTCCTCAAGGTGTAGCTTTTTATAATATATATGAAGGTATTAATATGCAGGGCTCAACAATCGGATACTTACTTCAAAGCAAAAACTTGACATTTCAAGATGGTAAATACTCAGAGTCACCCAACTTTTTGCAGCTAATGACCGCTGTGTCCACCAGAACACCCTGACCCGTCGTACCAGTATTACTTGCACCATTTCCATCAGATACTGACAGATCTAAGGCTAATCAGAGGTCTTTATAATATGGACTAAGTGGCGTGCTGGCCAGTTTTTGTTGAGCTTTAAAGCTAAAAGATTTGTATACGATTTTGGGCCTGCAGGATCTGGTAGTCTGGCGCAAGGCGAATGCACGGCCTTGCCAATATGATGTAGGTGTCTGGTTTGGTCTTATTAATGCCGATTCACATTCTAACAGCTATTTGGCTTCATTCATTTAATGTATTTGGCTTGCTGTCTCTATTCGACTCGTATTGTTATAGAGAAAGTTTTAGATTTGCGTTTCTGCGCTAACAATGTGATTCACTGGAATTTTTCAGATATTTTGCATTTTATTGATTGTAGATTTTCAATCGTCTCGGTACATTAAAGTTCGTCATTGTGCATTCAAATAAGGGCTGTAAGCTCGTAACATTTAGATGAATTTTATATTGACGGAGGCAAAGGACGGACAGCTCGCGGACCACTACGCGTTTGAAACTTGTGGGAAGCTATTTTGTCACTGTAAAATGTATTTAAAGATGACAACTTTAAGTCCATACTTGAATGCACGTTTTTATGCTGTGTGACAGCGGTGTTGGATTAATGTGCAGAACTTTAGGCTTTTTTTAATTTTTAAAAAACTTGCCCTATACTAAAAGTTACAATGGATCTTTTAACAATATACATTATTGACAAAATACACCCAGCCGAACATAGAATCTCCTTCTCTTTTGTTTGTTCGTCGGTTAAAAAGTAATCCTGATGATTACTAATGTCTGAGTATTAAGCTATGTCTACTTCAGTTAATCAATTGGCTTTGCACCCAACGTATTTTCAAAACTAAATCCATTACTAGACATTATTCGTCAACCCCTAACTGCGGAACTAATTTCTCTAGCGAAATATCACATCAAGACATCCGCAAGTAAATTCGTCACACCTTTGCATTGCCTTTTGTCTAAGATATTCACGCAATTTTAGGGTAGTGGCACCCAAAACCGCCCCGGTTTCGATTTCGTAACGCGTTAACGAAACAGAAGTTTTGTATTGTTTGGTTAACTGTTACCTGGAGGACAATAAACCTTAGATTTAACCTTTTATTTGTATTTTACGAAATAATGTCTTTGCTGAGTAGAGGAGAACTTTGGGTAGAAATAAATATACAGTTTTCTGAAGCTTTGGTTTATATGATTCTACTACACTACGCATGATGAGAAAATTGTGGTCTATTAAGTACCTCATAAGTTACCACTTTCACACATACTAAGTCATCTCTTTTTAAATAGGCAAAAAATAGAAAAACTAATTTTAAAAAAATTGTGGCTAAATTTGAAACAAAGAAAGCTCAGAAAATAGGTTCTGAAATGGAACGGGTGCAATTGCAACATAATTTGGAATGCGGGCTACCACCAATATTGAAAATAATAAAATCTGGCTACTGTGCACCGTGGTCCTCTTGGTGACTGTAAAGTGACCACAACAAAGGATTTACAATACAACCTCTTCACTTAAGTCTTAGTGAGATTGTTTTTTTTTTTTCATTTTTACTTAACCTCAGCTGCAAGGGTTACATTGAATTTAATAATAATAAAATACTTTATTTTTCAAATTATATGTATACTTAAGAAATTGTAACGACAGAGTGGAAACCTGGGAAAAAGGTAAATAAACGTGATAAATACCCGTGGTATCAACACTTTCTGCAGATATTGTCCAAGGTGGTCTGGGTATTAACTACGTATTATAAAAACTAAAACTGCATGTGGTTGTCATGTATGAGGTATATTAGTCAAAATACAAGCTCTGCTTAGCTTGGGGCTAGATGATGCTGTGTGAATTACCCAGCATTATAGAAAAAGAACTGCCAATAATTATTTCTTTATTATTTTAAGAAAAAACTGATTTTGGTAAGCAATATCTTTTCCCGAAATCTATTACCCGGAATTTGTTTTTTTAATTATTATTCTCCTAATTTATTAGGAGGCGTGTTGCCACCTATCTACTAATTGCACCTTCTTTTATCAACACCTTTTATTCCCATTCCGTTTCGGACCCCCCATTAGTTTCGGCATACACGAACAAACAAACAAACATAATTTACTTAAACCTATCGGATTCAGTGGAAACGGCTCAATCGGGCCGACTTCTCCCCCGCTGATAGAGGCGGCTTATTTAACCCGTATTTTGAACTCTATTCTGAAACCCATAAAGATACAAACACCCAAAAACTACTTTTATAAAACAATCCAAACGTTTAACCAAGTTTAAGCCGTGTCTCATTGGGTTAGGAATGAAAATAAAAAGTAAACTCACAGTAACAAGGTGTCAACCAGTGATATACAGGTTAATAGAACCACCAGCGTTGATTATTAACAAACATAACATTTCAGCTTGCTTTAACAATTTGAGCTTTATCCAACACTAATAAGGGTTAAGGACTTTTAGGGTAAAGCCCCGGTTGTTGGCCAGGCGGCGTCGGGAATGCTCAAAATCAATTGAACGATGACAGCACATAAAATATTCCGGGACAAATGATAAAATTACTTTGGCAGTTCATGTTTTTCTGATTCTTGGGAATGACCACACGTGTGATTTGAATCACTTTGCTGTTTTTAGAGCTTAGTTGTGAGAAAGTCAATTGAATTAACGATTCATACGAAGATAACTAAAGTTACTAAGATAAGGTAAAATAAAATTCAAAATTGACTACCTTTACCAACTTTGCTATGCTGGTATATTAAGGATATTTTTTTCATTTAAAATAAAGCATTCTAAATAAATGTATTTATATCTAGCCTTTTCAGCTGTCATAATCAAATATGAAAAGAGGCCATAAAAGTAATTTTAGACGTATTTTGATAATCTTGCTTTCCCACAAATCTTTAATGTCGTTACATTACAGTTAAAAATATTTTCAAACATTTTATGACATACATTCATGTGTCACCTATAAAAATAACGCACTGTCATGTCAGTCAATTACGATCTTATTTCACGGAATATAAAATCGGAACGCATTTGTCCACCAGGTTTTATAGTTACAAATAAAACATTATTTACGAGTAAAGTACGGTATGTCTGTGTTTGCACATTCGTACGAGTCTCAGTAAATGACTCATAAAGAGACCGACTTTAAAATTTACTGTCTATTATTGGTGCTTTTACCCTACAAAAGGTCGTGAATACTCGAACAACAGGAAGACAGTGGTGTACTTTAACTTCATTTGAGAGAATTTTATAAATACTTGCTGCTACTTCATTGATTAAATAAACTGTTGTCTCAGGGTGCGTTTTTTGAACAGCTCTAGGAGATTTTTCTGGATATATTGATATAACTTTTCAGCAATAAAATATTACTTTAAAAGATGTCAATAATGCATTTGCTTTTACTGAAATTGAAAACAGTGAGTTGACAAATTAAATGAAAATCGCACACGACGCACTTTTTTGCTTGCTACTTTTTTCGAATAACAGAGAAAGGTGAAATTGTCACAGCCATAACCAGCCATAACACATTCTTTTTTAAAGGTCACGTCGACCGGTCCGTCGGTTCGTCCGTTAACTGCTTGCGATCAGCTGGTCCCCAACCACTCCTATGGAACAGGTTCCCCATCACCATTGATTAACAACACGCCTAGACAGGTATCAGCCTAAATTACCTATAAAAAGGTGACTGTGACCAGTTACAACGGCCAGACTAAAATAACTAACGTTGAAGTTTTAAAAATAACGATCTAATGTTCGACGTTGTTTGTAAAAACGGTTGTTAATAGAGGTGATGTTCTATTTATAATTTTGGTCATTCATGATCTTTTAAATTCCGATGACACCGTAGACCCGGACGCCCTCTGGCCAGGTGGAATGACGATCGGCGAAGTACTGCAGGCTGATACTGGATGCGGGAAGCTGAAGACAGGGTACTGTGGCGCTCATTAGAGGTCTATGTCCAGAAGTGGACTAATATGATGATAATGATGATCCTGTACGGTTTTTACATTTTATGGAAATACCGAAAGTGGAAACCAACAAACTAAAAAAATTAATAATAATTTATTAAAAGAACGGGTTTTTACAGCTTTAAAATAAAATATCGCAAACTAATTGAGATCTTTCAAAATTCCACTTACTCCTCCCCTCCCTCAGTACATAATACTCCCTTTAAGGACACCAAATTTGCAGTCTTCCAATATTGTATTGTATCTATTTATTTCAGATAAGAAAATTCATAGATAGAATTAAATTAAATAGCTTTAAAATACTCGTAATAATAAAATGTAATAATAATTAATTTATAAATTATATAGGTACCTAAGTATATTTATTTATAATTTTTTGCTAATTTAAATTACGCTTAAATTACAATAAAAAATTGTAAATTACTAATGTACTTCTAAATGTTGGCTGAAACGCTAAGGCTGCTTATGTCAAAATTAAGTTCGTACTTAAGTATTATAATTTGGAAAAGGGCAGTGGGATGACATGATGTATCCAGGTGTCCTGAAAAATCTTAAGCATACAATTCAATTTGAATTTTGTATTGACCACCTTTGGAATACGATCTATCAATCTACTATCTTCGCAACTCAACAGCACGTTTCCTTTCAAAACTATTTGTTATAAATACATAGATGTCTACAAAAAACTTTACTACATTGACTCATGTTATACCGGATCAAAACGTTCGTTAATTTTTTCCTCCATATTTGTCTGGTTTCGATTCCTGTCATAATTGTTTACATTGGACATTCCCCTTTCGTTATGGAGTCGTAAATACCTAGGAGATAGGCTCTATGGCCCTTTTATGAGTTATGTACATATATCGGAGTTCAAAGTCATTGGTAACAAATAAATGTAGTTCAGTTAAATTAATGGTATAGTGGGTACTTGGAAGAGATTAATGCATTCACTGCCCAGTTTCGGCGGTGCGACCTGCGCAGGGGCGCGCCTCCCGGGGCCATGAAAGTGTTAAATGGCTGGTAGACCTTAGACAATTGAAACTTTCGTTTTCGTTTAAACTTTCTTAAAATTTTCTCGTTTTTCCGACTGAAACGAAAAATTTTATGGTTTTTTGTGACATCAAGGGATGTTTGTATACTCTACAAATGTTTGTCCCGATTCTAGACGTTTTCTATGAAGTAGGTAGGTATACCTATCTCATCTTCTTTTAAACGATTTTCCGAAGAGGTTCTCAGTAAATTGGATTATTGATTTTATTGAATTCGTTGCTTGTGATTGCTTATGTCGACTACACTATTGTATTAGGTAATACCTGTAAAAATATATGTAATGCTTTGAATAAATAAATAATTTTTCGGCTGTTTGTATTTTCTCATGTGTTTCATTTAACGTTTACATACATGAACTGTTTCTATTATAAACTTACAACCAAAATAAGACCCAAATATACCAGGCTTTTTTTAGCAAAAGAAGTTTAGTAAAGACAAGGTTTACGCTATGGTCGATTGCTGATGATTATAATGACGTATCTTGAGATGTTACCAGTAAAATAACCGTCAAATACCTAACAACAAAAGAACAAATGTATGACAAAAGGCGACGCTCGGCGTCCGAGGAATGTATGACAGGAGCTTAGAAAAAAATGTGGCTTCATAACCTTGTATGTGAACTTTGTTATTGATGTTTTTGATCGCTATTTAAGATCTGCTTTATAATAGTTTTGTGTGTATGAACCTTATCTATTTATTAATGAAACATGGACCATTTAGAAGTTGTGGCCACTCATTGTCACCTCGAAGTAGATCTAGGTGTAGGGAATCTTGCAAGATTTGCCATGTTTCTAATGGTACATTTGTAAAATTGAATGGAACTGCAGATAAACTTTCAATAAAACCTCATTTAAACTTATACATATTTTATTTGAGTGGAGACCACGACTTGGTAAACGTAGTGTAGGACGCCCTTCGAGCAGGTGTGATGACTACCTGCGAAAGAGTGGAGGTAGATGCTGGATGCGTCAAGCTGAAGACAGGGCGCTATGGCGCTCATTGGAGGCTGTGGACTAATTTTATAGGCTGATGATGATGATGATATTTAATTTAATTTTTGTAAGCAAATGAAAATGGAATGATTTTGAAGGGAACCATAAAAATAAAATATAACTCGCTGTTGCTTCAAAATATTCCAATCACAATGACATAAGGCTCAAAGAAAGTAATACCTTCTTTATTTTCAAGAATTGAACCTCAGAATTTCTATAGAATTTCTATCAAATGCACCGACTACCGACTGTGTGACTCATCCTCGTTCCTGTGACACCCAGTACCCGAACGTTGACGAAGGTCAAAGCAACAGCGCAGACCACCCTGTACACAAACAACGTAATTGAGCGCAAGATTAGAGATAATATATTAATATTTATTATTTGAGATATAGAAAGATGTTGACAATGGTTTTTGAGTTCGTACTGATTGTTAGTAAAACTAATTGTAATTATATTATTAAATTGGAGACCAAACTCAAAATAAAACCATTTTTTGTAAAAAGTTATATACAATCCGCGGCTTTGCACGCGTTTTTTAAGTTATCCATGTCCGTCTGTCCCCGGAAAAGCATTAACCTTCCCGCCTTTCATTAAGATGAAGAGATTTTCCGACTATGACTTTGGCCTACTAGCCGATTAGTCAGTTGTAAAGAGGCCTAGTCTAGACTAGTCGGCCGATCATGGGAGACTCGACTCGTCGAGTACTCTAGTCGAGTCGGATTCTCGCACCTGGGCATTTGATGTTTTTTTCTTAATACTTAAGTATGTTTAGAGACTGATTACCAAAGGATGGGTTGCTTTATATTTCAAAATGTGCAACGTGAATTTGAATTTGAATTTGACCCTCTTTGCCGAATAATCGCCGACTACAAAAGTGGCCAGATAGTCGGCTTTAGTCTGTAGGAAACAGACAGACAGATTTTTGTAAAAGTAAAAGTAAAGTAAAAGTAAAAAATCATTTATTTCTTTAGGCTTACAAAATAAGCACTTAGACAAGTCATATTTAATATATAAATTATTATCAAATAAAATTATTTTACTGTTCACTTCAATTTTTTGTCCACTAGTGGAAGAAGTGAAAAGAAACCACTAGCATGTTCATCTCTTATATGTAGACATATAAGAGATGAACATGCTAGTGGTTATTTGCCTATTTAAGTCTAAATATAATATGATTCGATACATGTCAATATTTAAGTAAAGCTATGCACAACAACAAATTACTTACTACATACTATTGTCGGTGCGAAACTGAGCGACATCTGGCCAAGCATTAACATCATTGAGATAATCATTTATGGAGTAGAAATGATGAGATTTAGTTTTATGTAATTTTTAAATTTTGTAATACAAATAGGATGATAATGATTTGTAATACAATATGGATTTTTCGTTTCCATATTTTACATCACCCGTTTGATGTAAAATTTAGTACAAAAGACATCAACGCAGACGCGGTTTATGAAAATACACTCCTTTGCGTATTTTTGTTTTAAAAAACCAGAGGATCTATCTAGTATATATGTAATATAAAGCAAAGTAGGTATAGGTACCTATCTAATTGTATTAATGATTACAATACTTACAGTTAAAACAGTTATAATGATGGTTTAAAGTGAATTATCGCCATGGGATCCATTGTGAAGCTCATCAATTATAATTAACATTCAATTTCTTTGTAGAAGTTGTGTAAAACGAACATTCCAGATTAGATGGAGCGAGGAGAACGTGGAGTATCTATGTGAGGTATGAGATAGGTACAGGAAGAAACAACAGACCGTTTTTGAATGGTTTGAAACAGTAATTATGAAATCATTCGACGCTATATGTCACGTTAGCAAAAACTTAAACCTAATTTATATTTTTGGTGACCTGAATGGCGCAGTGGGTGAAGGTCCGCTTGCAACGCAGAGGAATATTTGTCACAAGGCGAGAATCGAATGGTGATTCTCGCCACGGGACGAATATTCGTAGATTTGCAGATGTTTATTCCGGGTGTTTTCTCCGTATAATAAAAAATATTGACGTATATTATGTTAACACTTTGAGTGCTGAAAACGCACGGTATGAGTTTTCTACAAGTGACTAATCTGCGAAAATCCACACTAGCGCAGCGGCTAAGAAAATACAGATCTTTGTGATCTAGAGCTGTAATATTTTTCGAACGAAACGCATGTGCGGCGCAACACAACCGCTGTGTAGAGCGGCAGCACGAATTTATTAGGTAAAAAAAAAGATCGCAGTCGTCGAAAAAAAACGCAGTCAAAGTGTTAAGTAATATATAAGTTAACTAGGTGACCCTTATCAAATCTTACAGCGGGGCTAGATGACGATGCTGTGCGGATTGTTGTAATATTTATTTATTGTATTGTAAAGAGTTGGCTTGATTAAACATTCTATTCCTAGTTAAAAATATATAATAATAGGGAATAATCCCTATTATTTTATTCTTTTAAAAGATCTGCATTTGTATTTTGTTTATGTTTAACGATGTTAAATTCCATGATTCAATAGTTCTATAGATACTGGCCTGTCCATTGATATTTACTATAAAAATTCAATGGGCAGATTGGGCAGGGCATCTGGCCATAAATCGTAACCTTTGAGAGCCAAAAAGAGTCAAAAAGGGTCACGCCAGCTGATGGTTTGGCGTTGCATTGACGTTCTGCGGATGGTCCGTCCCATCTGTCAAGCAGATGCGGGGAGGCTGTGCTGTGACATTTGTACTGATGGATGTTTGATCGGGGTGTTTATAGTGGGTAGCGAGTAGCGACGAGGTAGCGGAATTTAACAGATTTTTTTGCCAGACACCAAACAGATAAAAAAGAAATAGATGTCATAGATCATAATTTTGTAAGTGCTATACGGGTATGGCTTATTCCCAGAGGTCCATGACTTTATTGTTCTCAAAAAAGTAAGTTTCATAAAACGTTTCCCAGCGGGTCCACGACATTTTAAAATACCTAATATTTTCTTTCCCAACGGGTCTATGGAATTGTTTGGTACAGTTAGCACGAAAAGCTTCAATAAGATAGGATATATATTAGTTTCTTCATGAAATAAAAGACAATGAATAAAAAAATCAGGACATTTTATTGGATTTTTTTTATCACAAATTATTAAACAACGTTGAATAATATCAATCTTAAGCATTAATGTATCGCGTTTATATACCAACTTTTCCCGACTTTTCAACAGGTTTACACACTGGGATAAAGTGTTCGGATCGCGTAAGTTTTAAAATACCTTAGTTTTTATAAAATAGATCTCATTCCGCTCTAAATAAGATCGGATTTGGTAAGACAATAGTTTTATTTAACTAGCCTGCTACAAGGAAATTGGATGAAGCCGGGCTGGATTCTGTTAAAACGGTCATGAATTCGTTGTTTACCCAAAGTAAAAGTCGAAAACATATGCGACATTATACTATTCGATATTAGTCCATTTCAGTTCAATATATTATCTACCCATCGAACCGACGGCCGCTGGGGCAAACGTGGAGTGGAGACCACGATTCGGTAAACGTAGTGTAGGACGCCCTCCGACCAGGTGGGATGACGACCTGCGAAAGACTGCAGGTAGATGCTGGATGCAACAAGCTGAAGACAGGGCGATATGGCGCTCACTGGGGGAGGCCTATGTCCAGCAGTGGACTGCTATAGGCTGATTGATGATGATGATATTATCAACTGTTTAAAAATCGAAATACCTACTAACTCCCGTGAACGATGTGCATTAACTAGGTACCTACTTAGTTAAAGTAATTTTCTTTCACATGCGTCCAAATGTCCCTTGCCCAGATGTCAACAAATAAAGAAGTTACACAACAGCCTAGTCATGGCGCCGCAACTAGTCAACTAGTGACGCGTATTACCTCGATTATGTCACGGCTGTCGTTGTCATCGAATTATCCATTATGAATGCATTTACAGTGAATGCCGGATGTAGATAATATAATTCTGTTTTTTGAAACTTACATGGTTGTTAAACAAAAGTAAAAAACAACCAAATCATGGTAAATATCCAGTTAGACGAGTAAATTACCTTTATACTTAATGTTGTCTGTTATTTATAGTTTCCCTTTCATAAAATCTAATTATCTCTGTAAACATTTCGTAATTCAAAACTCGTTTTGGTGTTTTCCTCCTAGTTAGTGGTCGTTGGTTATTCTAGTAAACTCTATATGATAACAAGTAGGAAAAAATATTTCTATGTTATCCAGCCCCATTACGGGCTATCTCCTGCGGTACAAACATTTCCCTTAATAAACAGATAATTAAGTAGGCAAAACTCGTTCCATCTAGATAATTAAATGTTAAATTGACTTATTAGTGCGGCCTGTGAAAAAAAAACGTTTGTAAAATATAATGTTTGATTCTTTCTAAAACCGGCCTACCTTGCAAATGATTCCTTATAACCCGAGCCACAATGTCAGCGAGCGTAATTAGTTCGGTTAAGTTGATAATAAGGACTCTAAAAATAAAAGGGTATATGTTCTGTGGGTACTTAATTTTATTTGGAATGTCACTAACAAATCATTGCCTGTAGTTATGATGAAATAACGATTGAGTTTTAGTTTTATACAGTGTGAGTGTTTAAAAAGTTATGTTTGAACACGTAAGAATAAACCGCGATAATGATAATGCTAAGTTTAAAATAAAAAAAAAATGAATGCAGTTGCAGTTGATAAATTTATTAATGATGATTTAACTAGTTTTGCACTCTGCTTCGCACGCGTTCTCTCGGGATAATAATGTGGTACCCTATATGTTCCATGTATAAGTATCCAGGACCTAGAACTATCTCTTCTTTTAGCGTGAAGAGGTAACAAACTCCCTAACTTCCAAACTATTGTATTTAATACATAAGTATGATTATAAAATATAAAATGTGTTTGGAGTATTCAAACTAATTGGTAAGTTTAAAAAATTATGTCCTCTGAAAGTGATAGTTATATATTCAGTACCTACTTCAAGTTAAAGTCTTCTAGGTATGAATATTGCTTTAATCCGGCAAAAATAAATGACACTCTTTAACCCTGGGGCTTACCATCATAAAAGGTTTCTTAATCTGTTATAAAAAAGGAAACCTGCAATGACATAAAATATATCAATCAATACCCCTTGCAACACCATTACGCAACATTTAAAACGTGAAAGTTGAAACCCAGTAGCTCACCCATCCATACTCACATTTGGCTTATCACAAATTAAAGTTTCAAACTTACGACCTGTCAAAGTGACAGCCCTAATAAATGTGTCATCGACGTTATTTTGTTTTTGTTCGGCGATGTCTCCTCACTATTCCATGATTTAATAGTTCCATGCCCTTTCTTTGTTTCGAATGTTAATTTTGAAATTGGAATGTTTTGTTGTCTTGTCTATGTTTATTTCATTTCGGTAGTCATGCGTCAGTCATCACATCACTGGGTAACGTTAAAGATAAAGATTTTTTTATTTGCCAAAGACATGTGTTTGTAAGGTTACAGGTAATAGGTATACATTTCGTGGTTCAACATGCTTGACCGTTAGTCGGTATGCAAAGATATTTGAGAGAATGACATGCACTACTTTAACATGAATTAAAATTTATCATTAAAAAAGTCTTCAATACTATATTAACATTTACAAATTAACAACATTTTTAGTTTCTTTCTAAAGAGTACACCATTTAGCTCTTTCAACTTTTTAGGTAGCTTATTAAAAATTTTAGGAGCCATACTCACAACACTTTTTCGCATTAATGCTGTGTTAGTTTGCTAACGTTCCATTTTTGAATCTGAACAATTCTAGATCTAAACCTAGAACAAACTAATTTGAAGATAGATAAATGGAGCAGAACGTAAGATTTTAATCCTACCTTAGGACTTTGAAACTGTAGGTTACTTTTAACACTTTAATTGCCACCTACGCACTTGAACCGCACGCATCACACTGCTGAAGCACGCCAGCGAATTAGCAGGGAATGCGGTAAACGAGATATGCGATCAAATTCTTTCGCCAAAAACTGTATACCAAAGTTTTCCGAAGGTATTATTGAATACTTTATAGGTACCTATATAATACTAAACTTAATAAGGTATTAATGCCATTATGAAGCTGTATATGGTTCGTCTGTGAGTGTGGGAAGTCATCTGATCGACGCAAGCGCAGGATCCGGGTGTGGTTAACTAATACTGCCACGTTATTTATTATTTTAGTAATTACTGTCCCACTGCTGGGCAAAGGCCCCCCTTTTCTACATAATTTAATTTTAATTTGAAAGTGTCTTTGAATGAAAAATCGTATTCTAATTTTTAGTTTTTCAATGTTTATTATCGAACCTCGATCAAACGAGATGTGCGGATACACGATATATAAATATAATCAAAAAGATTGATAAATAAGATTTATCGATAAAAAAATATATGTTAGCTATTTCAAAAACAAAGCCGATTTATTTCATGAAAACTATTTCATCTGGTTTTTTTCTTTGTTTCTTTTTGTGTAAACGGTGTATTTTCTTCAAAGTATGTAGTCTCATTTGAAAGCTAGATAGTTCACCTAGATAAGGAAATAATCCTTCTTATTTAAATCGCCGCGGCAATAATTAAAAATGCAGAATTAAGTTAAACTGACTATTTCGCCAATAAAACATATGTATATATGTAATAAATTAATATTTTAATTATTAATTAATCCTAAGTAGTTACCAACGTTCCTCATTCACCTGTCACGTACTGCGCGTGCGCACGTCCAAAGACAATCAAAAATAAAATGGCGCCGATTTTAATGAATGGTTCTTAGTAATCGTGTGTTGGGCACACGACTTTTATGTAACAGCATTTGAAATTTCAATGGGTAGGTGTATAAACCTTTTTAGTAACCTATCAGTAAATATTTCTCATCATCATCATCATTTACAGCGATAAGCTTCAATAGTGTGTTACTGAACACTTTGACTGCGATTTTTTTTCGACGACTGCGATCTTTTTTTTAACCTAAAAAATTCGTGCTGCCGTTCTACACAGCGGTTGTGTTGCGCCGCACATGCGTTTCGTTCGAAAAATATTACGGCTGTGCTGAGTCACACAGATCTGTATTTTCTCAGCCGCTGTGCTAGTGTGGATTTACGCATATTAGTCACTTGTAGAAAACACATACCGTGTGATTTCAGCAGTCAAAGTGTTAAAGGTAAAGCCCACTCAGTAGATAATACAGGTACATACCTCTGCATTTTCCTCTTGGTACTTTTTCATTTTGGGTTTTCTAATTTTTATCACCCTTATGGTCTATTTAGAATTACGCTGTATTGGCTACCCAGAGTGGCAACTAAATCTAAGAGTGAATGCAGTATTCCTACTGTGACGAAAGTAATATATTTCGTTCTTAAATATATTAATGAGAAAAATCTGCACACAGTATAATGGATGCAATTTTAATGTCTATAATACGCTACCGCCTATATCTATACTATAGCTACGTGTCCATCCAAAGGTAGATAGATAGATCTATCTATCTATCTATCTATCTATAGCTACGTGTCCATCCAAAGGTTGCCTGGAAGAAATCGCTCTTAGCGATAAGGCCGCCCATTGTGCATATGTATCTTTGTTTGTTTGTTCTTTATTTTTTTTTCTGTGTTCGTGTGCATTATGCTCGAAAATCCGAGCTAAATCCAAGCTAAATTTACCGCTATCGCTCTAGGATACCGCGTAGGTCAGAACAGGCGCTGAGGTCTACACCTATCTACCTGACCAAGTACCATAGATCCTTCTTACTTTACCTTTGAGATTTATTGTAGGCCCATAGAGCTATGACCTTTATGGGTAGGTTACCTAAGCGACAAATAAACTAGCAAAAAGTCTAAATGCGAAAGTAGAGCAGAGCGAAGAATATTGAGATCATATATTTCCATTTTATTTAATAATTAGAGTACATTTTTATAACTTATTTGCTTACCATAAATAAAAAAACTTACCTATTTACTTAGCTAAATATGTACCTTTCCCACAATAAAGATAACTTTAATTGCTCCTAAACTATAGCCACCTCTCATAAAGTACTCCTACATCACGAGGGGCTGAACAATAAACAACTCCTAATAGCGTTTCTTTTGTTATTCTGCGGTAATTATGGGATATAGTTAATGGTTAGGGTACTGTTTAGGGTTTTTACTGTTAGTTATGGGGTGATCTACGCACCCTTAAAGTTAAAATACTAAGCATGTACCAACATGTTTTAGAAGAATAACAACTGAACTAGCTTCTGCCTTTATTTTACACGCGCTATTCCAAGATAAAAATAGTATATTTACTTTATCAATGAAATGAAATGAAATGAAAGTTTATTTCTTTAGGCTTACAAATAAGCACTTAGACAAGTCATATCTTATACAATTCATTATTATATTGATGTTCACTTCAATTTTTTGTCCATCAGTGGAAGAAGTGAGAAGAAACCACTAGTATGTTCATAACTTATGTGTCAGGATCTATAATCATTAAAAATTTTATAAATATTTGCTCTACTGTTTAGCCGTGAACAGTCAGCGAGACAGGCAACATAGTAACTTTATGTTTAACAAATATATGTAGCTAGATAAATATCTGACGATTATATCAGGCCCAAAAGATTTTATAATGATAATAAAAATGTATAATGAAACACAAAAACTAATAAAAGTTTTCTGGCCTGATTCAATCTTCATTCATTCATTCATTCATTCATTCATTCAATCTTCAGATACTTAAGAAGAAAACAATATGATTTATTTCTAGAGACCTCAGCTCTGAATTTTCAAACAAAAGTAAAGTAAAATGGACCGGCCGCGGCGGCGGCGGCCACCCGAAACCAATACAAAAACTAAGCCATATGTGTCACGAATTGACTCTAAAAATACAATTTAGCAGTTCTCCATATGGTGTGACCACGTGACCACCATGCGTTGAACTTTTATACACCACAGATGAATAAATAAATTAGATTTGAGGGATGGACTCGTAATGTGTTAGGTTGCTAATAGTTGCAGCAAAGCGCGTCCCCAGCTTTTTTATCGTCTAGTCTAGATAATCTGATATTTAGAATTTAGCCTTTTTACAAAGGATATGCTTGACAATTTGTATAAATTTATTTATTGATAGTTTTTGCAACTGCAACACTTGGAGTTTTGTTGTAGAAGCACCTTACCTATTATAACACTTTCAAAAAATTATTAAAAAAAGTACTTACTACGTAAGACTCAAGTAGAGTCTCAACACAAACATCCAGTTCAAATAAGCCGTTCTTTGCCTTCATTTAAAAAAATTAGATAATATTACTTACATCAACCATCTCATTGTAGTTTTAACAGGTTTATTTTATTTTAAATGTACAAAGATCATTCTAAAATATATATACGTATTTTGTTTTAAATAATATTGTTTACTTAGTACATACAGTTTTAGTTTCTGTTGATTAATTTATATTTTTGTTTGGTTCCTCACTATATTAGGCCATCTTGCGCACCACGGTCTCCACGGAAGACCAGCGCTATGGTACGATCTGCTCTACCATAGCACATGCTGAGTGGAGACCGATTTTTGTCAGTCTCTGTCGTCTGTTAATCTAAGTTTAGTTTATAAGAGTCTCTGTTCTGTTCTGAATAAAATAAAAATCTTTTTACTTACTTTTTTTTTACTTTTACTTTTACTATTATTAGTTTTCGATCTCTTAACCATGCTGCTCGGGGATACCTAATGAAAATGATTTCAAATAAAACAGTTTAAATTCGAATCCCTACAGCAATAGAGTTATTTAATGTAAAATTTCATGATCTCTTAACATTGCTTCATCAAATTCACATGGCTACTACAAAGTAGGCCATCCTTTTCATGTGCCGTAGTTGTAGTACTCGCAAACAAACAATGACTTCAAAGCATATGCTGAGTTTTTTATTTAGCCTGTTTCATCCCACTTCAGTTACATGCTGAGTTTGGGTCAGTTTTATTCAGAGCTTTCATGTAGTTTTTAGAGTTCCGTAGGTACTGAAGGAATTGATTTCGTTTCTTGTTTTCGGAACTTGTGGAAACAATCAGTTCTGGAAGGTTTTTTTTACAAGTATTAAGTCTAACGTACATACCATATAATGTACGTTTGTGGAGAAAGAACTCTCCTTGTCCTAAAATTCTAAAAATAGTTGGTAATCCTATTTATAAGCCTTTCAAAGTAGCTTTAAGAAAATTGAGACTGGAAAAACGAATATATTTTAATTCCGAAATACGCAATTTATGTGTTTCGTTTCGTTTTCTTTTGTGCAAATTGATAGGTACTCTGATTGGGTGTAGTTTAGGTATAAGGGTACTAAAATTGGCTAATACGATTGAAGAATTAAAATAGGGCTAAAAAAGAAAAAGAAACGACAGTCTCAATTTTTTAAAGCTACTTTGCAAGGCTTATAAATAGGGTTACCAACTATTTTTAGAATTTTAGGACAAAGAGAGTTCCTTCACCGCAAACATAACCTTTGTCAGAATAGCGGGTGAGCAATAATTAGCTTATTATTAAACCGCCACCGAAGTATTTTACGCTCTTGAATATAATTTACGACGTACAGAAATAGCAAAATAAAAACGTCGTATTTTAAACCTTAAAATGAAAGTCGTAAGGGCGAAAGTTTATAGGAAAGCTGGCGCACTATGAGACAAAGACTGACATGCACTAATTTTGTACGTATTACAGAGTTTTAAATAATAAACACCCTACTGACTGCTGTAGGGCGGCCATGGTTGGTTGTTTGTTGAGACAATGTGCTGTGTCAGAGTTTAAAACACTTTTTAAGAATTGAATAAATGAATGAACACTATTGTACTAAAAACTATAAAATAACACCTTATATCTAAATATTACACGTTAAGGGGGGCAGTCGGCAGTTCGGATTATAGCGACGTTCGGATTAGCCAGAGTACGGATTATCGAGGCCCTACTGTATATATTATTTATTATACTATATATAAGAAATCATAATATGAAGAAAAAATATTAGCAACTCGCTTAATTAGCAAGTAATTAGTTAATGAAGTTGCTATTATAAGCAAATAAAGGTTAAATAGGTAAACATTATTGACAAAGATTCAAGACCATTAAATAATAAAAACAAATAACTTTTATTTATAATTGAAATTGTTAAATTGTAATAAGCTAGGTAATTATTTCTAGAAAACGATAATTATGTTATTTTATATATTTAAGTTAAGGAAATGGCTTGGTAATAAAACCCACTATTATTTAAGGGCGTTTTTTGATAATTAGATTATGCCTAGATTATGAATGATGCTGATGCTTTTATGATGATGATGCTTTTATGAGTAAAAATCATATCTTGGTATAAATAAATAAAAAATAAATATTGATGGACAATTCACACAGCATTATCTAGCCCCATGGTAAGCAGAGCTTGTGTTATGGGTACTAGATAACTGATATACATAATACAATACATTACATAGATAGATATTTTTTATTATACATAGAAAACGACCAGAACACCCGGAACAAATATCTGTAGATCGTACACACAATTGTTCCGAGGCGGGAATCGAACCCGCTACCCATTGCGTCGCAAAGGACCTTCGCCCACCGCGCCACATCGGTCGTCAAACTATCGTCGTATAACTGTAAACCTATGTTATTATTATTTAAAAATATTAGGTATTGTATGTCCGAATAGGATTAAATTGTTGATACTATATTTTAATTTTAAGACCTTCATTGTAACTTCCGACGGTTCCGACAACCGATGTGGCGCGGTGGGCGAAGGTCCGCCTGCAACGCAGGAGGTTGCGGGTTCGATTCCCGCCTCGGAACAAATGTGTGTAGTTGTGTACGATCTGCAGATATTTGTTCCGGGTGTTCTGGTCGTTTTCTATGTATAATAAAAAATATCTATCTATGTAATGTATTGTATTATGTATATCAGTTATCTAGTACCCATAATACAAGCTCCGCTTACCATGGGGCTAGATAATGCTGTGTGAATTGTTGTCCAGCATTATTTATTTTATTATTTATAACTATGATTTACACAATTTTACAATAAACTTATTCTTATCATAAGGTGTTTATTGGGTAGGTGTATCATACCGCAATAAGCGTCCCTACCGAAAATGCATTGATAAGTATTACCAACAAACCTATAGGAGACAAACAAACATTACTTTTTTCTTAATTATTTCACCCATTATCATACCCTGATTTATCTCTCCATAGAGATCATTGTTCAAATCATCAAGAATGCGTAACTGCGTCCCTCTATCAACAAAAAAGTAATTTAAGCTTGCTTTGTAAAGTAAAGGGCCCGCACAGCCCTTCACTTACCCTTGTCTTTGTCTACTGCCCTATTCTCTTACTCGAGCCAGTATGGAATAGATGCCATTCAAGTAGGTACAGACAGCGTCATCAATAGGTAGCACCCCATGTTAAGTCTATGGTCTTTAGTCTAGTATTTTTCTATCTACAATATTTAAGGTAGTTTCCCTCCATGTGGCATGGCTGTGAGACGCACTGTCTATGTCTAAAGCTATCTTGATTATTCGGTATTATTATTCAATTCTAAAAAAACTACTACATTTTCTATTTTTTGGTTGTCTAATTAATTAACTATGATTTAGTTAGACTATAAAACGTTTGAAACTATCAAGGTTATTAACACGAAAACGTTATAACGGGATATTTACCATGATTTGATTTTTAAGTTTTCCAATATGCGCCATGATCACGGAATAACTGAAGGCACTGCGAGTAAGTTTTTATGGGCAGACATATCGATCTACCCTCATTTTTTTTTTGTCTTTTACTACGAAAGTTACCACTACCACTTTAGTTAAGACTATGATAACAATAATAATCCTGATCATTATTTCCATAAGGTTGTTCAATAATTGAATGACTAGTTTCTGCCCGCGGATTCGCACGCGTTGTTTAGATGAATTTTTAAGATTATTTCTATCCTATGGGAACTGATTTATGGGATAAAAAAACCTAAGTTTGATTTCAGGCTTTTAACTACATTTATGTAAAACGTCAGCCCTATCCGATCTGGCCTGAAGAAGTAACAAACATACATCTATATAAACGTTTACATCTATAATACTAGCTGCGCCCCGTGGCTTCGCCCGCGTGGAAATCTATGTGTGTAATTAAACCTTCCTCTTGAATCATTCTATCTATTAAAAAAATCCATCAAAATCGTTTGCGAGTTTTAAAGACCTAATCATACATAGGGGCAGGCAGACAGCGGGAAGCGACGTTGTTTTACACCACTAGTGGACAAAAAATTGAAGTAAACAGTAAAATTTTTTTTTGATAATAATTTATATATAAAATATGACTTGTCTAAGTGCTTATTTTGTAAGCCTAAAAGAAATAAATGAATTTTTACTTTAATTTACTTTACTTTACTTTATACTACGTAGTGATAGTGATTAATGTTATTAATAAATCAACCTCAATTTTAGAGGAAGAGGAAAATCTATGAGCCTGTCTGTACTGCACTGTGTACCTCCGAGGATTCAATAAAATAGGGTAGATTGACGAATAGACGAGAGCTGGTAAGGGAGAGGGGAGTAATTACAACATATAGCATGTGGGAATGTCAACAATGCAACAACTATTTGTAGAATCCCGTGTTTGGGCGGTTTATTAGAGTTCTAAATTGTTGGGATACTAATTGCTGATATTGATGGCGTTGAGGATGTTATTGGACATTTGATGTGGAACATAACACCAGGACAGAACCAAGACTTTTATATATAGAGAAATGTGGTAGTTGCATAATATCTTAAAATAGCTGTTGAGAAATTGAGCAGGGAAAAAATAAATTTGCAGTTAAAACATTATACAACCTATGTATAACCTTAACCTAAGAACCCTGTTCTCAAGTAAGTGACTTTAAATTGTCTTTGTGAGTAAATGAATATTAAACGTAGAACGTTGTACAACATAACATAATGATTTTTAAAATCTGATAAATTTGTGTTTAAGAGGACTGCTTACTATAAGATGCAACACTTCAGTCCATAAAATACTATAAACTTAAAAGTTAAGCTACTAGCTAGGTCTTATCGCTCAAGAACGATCTCTACCAGACAACCATGGATGGATATGATCGTGGACAGTACCAGGGGATCCTGTGTGCTTGACGGACGGACACTTAAACATGGCGAAACAAGGGTACCTTGTTGACTAGCACATTCTAAAAAATACAGGGACCATTCGTTCCAGATTTATATTATATTTAAAATGTCTATGAAATATCCAATAACCCCACTTCGAACGTGCACGTACTCGTACCTTGCTAAACACACTGTGAGGTATACTCGTAAAGTAATAAATCCTGTTACAAAGCAATGTCACAAAGAAAACAGAACAATCTCCTCTCTGATCCTTGAAAGTGGAAGAACTGGTTGTTTTTGCGTGGTTTCCTTACTTCCCGGAGCCAAGGGCTGCGGGCGCGCGTCAGCTGCGCGCGCACGTGGCTGGTGCCCGACACGCGATGCGCCTGCGCATCTATTGTCTTCTAATCGCGTCTGTAGCTCCGTACTTACATACTTAAGGAAGCTCTTGAGGGTTCAGGATCTATCTTGTCATCCGTCATAATTTTTGAGTGAGCTCTTCACTTTTCTACTTTCGTACTTTATGTTCTTATTTATTTTATAATAAGTAGTAACAGTTATTTATATTTTATAATATACATTTTTTATAAATAAATGTATTTAATTTATTTTATTGTTTTCTTTCATACTTGAGGGTTCAGGATATATTATGGCATCCTTCATAATTTTTTAACTGAAATATCTTTTGTTGGAGATACCTCAATCGGGAACCAACAAATTCTGTGCTAATTTCATAATAAGCACGGCTAGAGCGTGGAATGAGCTTCCTGCGTCTGTTTTCTCAATAGATTCTTGTCTAAAGTTCTTGAATAAAAAATCTTGAATAAAGTTCCTTTTAAGAAAGCCTGCTCCAAAACATATAATGCTTTACTTATATGTTTTGTAGCAGGCTTTCTGAAACAAGAACTCATTCGTTTTACATTATAAATAAGTATTGTTCCCTAGTCCGGTTAGTATCTGCGATGATACTAACCGGGCTAGGGACTTGACCACTGTCACTATAAAGTAATTATATGCCAAATACTATTAGTATTCGGCCTTTTGGTTTCCTCCTCCACCTCTGTACAGACAGAGGTCGGTAAAACCAACCTCTTTTGCTGTACAACAGCTACCAACCTCTGCATTGTCTGTGCAAGAAACAAGCTTAACCGGATCGATATGCAAATTGAACTTTATCCTCCTTGCAGTGCAATATCTCGGTGTGGTTCTGAACCAAAACATATAAAAGGAAGGAGAGTGGTCCAAAAGGGCGCCACCCTACGTATACATATGTCACGTGCAGTTATTTTCGCGTTTATGGGGTGTCGCTAATTGGAATGTGCGTTATAGTACTTCTTTATGGGGAAGGATATTTGAAATGTCATTTTCAGTTTTAATGATGTAGGTACAGTTTTATGTTTAAGACGCTTGTTAAATTTGCAAGGATGGTTCATATAGAAATAGTGGCAAAACGATGGCGTGGAAAATTGCGTGAAAAGTTTAGAGTAACTAGGTGAAAAGTACCCAGCCAAATTATTCACAGTAGTGGTTCATTAGTAATAAATGGTTCAATAATGAAGAGGATACAAAGGATTTTAAGATTTTTAAATGTTGCATGTAGATTGAGAAATCGAAAATATAATCTTTTGAAGCAAGAATCCCTCGGATTGCATAAAAAATATGTTGTAAAAGAGCCGTTAAAACCATTGATGTTATTACTACACACTGAAAACTTTTTGCAACAAAAGCTCCATTAAATACACAAGAAAATCGGGCCCGAACCAATAGGTGTCCGTCCCTGCAGGCACACAGATGACGTGCAGGAGTCACTCACACAAGCAAACCCTCGAACCCCATAGCTACGATCCCCTCCACTCCACACCAATCAAGTCGCAACTTGCACAGGCCAGGCTGAAGTTCTCTCGCCCTCCGCCGTCATTCCTCCGCGGGCCGTACCAACGCGCGCACGTACCGCTCCCAATCAAATACCGGTTTCAGTGATTCGTGTTGTGCATATGGACAGTCAAGATGGTGCGTAGCTTATCGCAGTGGACGAAGACTCTGAGCTTCCCGTCAAGGTTGTCCCCGAACCGGACGTCGAAGGAGAGCGTGGGCAATGGGCCGGGCTCCCCCGGGGTGTCGCCGACCCCCAGCGCCTCCTCGCTCCCCCAGGGATCCGAGAAGACCATCACCCCCATACCGATAACGGAGATCAGTCAGATCGTAAGTGTTTTTATATAAATATAAGGGCCGGGCTCGCAGCTGCATAGCATTGCGTTTCGCATGCTAAGCAGTTCATTATTTACAAAATGTGACGTTAACTGTTCGCGGTGGAATGTATCTGGGTTCGCTCAGCGCATGTCTAATCTTTTCTCACCATTCAAGATTTTGTGTTAGATAGGTACTTGCGGTTACGTTTTACGTCCAAGTATTTTTTGGTAACGGAATGTCCTCAATGAGTACTCGTATTTGGTCACCCTACATAACACTGCAATAGCCCAAATGTTATTGCGATAGTTTCAGTCATCGTAACTTTATTGAGTAACGTTATGTTTTTGTTATGAAACTTCATGGACATAGAATCACAACAATGCACAAATCATCACGGTTCTCTGTTACCTCGTTAGATCCACTGACTGTATTGTTTACAAATAATAAAAATCATCCCAATAAGGAAACTTAGACAGTTAGACCTCCTTTCCTAAAGGGTCAACAAACGTGTGTAAAATTCAAAATGCTTTTACTGCGTTATTGGCGACTCGCAGCGATAGCTGAAAGGAAATGAATCGAACGTGATTGTTACTTGTACCAACTGATTTATCGTCGATCGGTGGTTTTGTTTTTGCGGCACATACTCCCACGTAAGCTTACACGCCGATGGTCGGGGCACACAGCGATGAAGTAAGAGCGCCTGATGGTCCGGTAGAGACGCTGGCACCGTTATGTCCCCCTTGCACTCACCTTGGCAAGGCCGCGAGATGCGAGTTTTTGCAAGGCAAGAAAGCATATGACTTTCACCTCTTGAGACAACCTTTCTAAAGCTGAAGCCTTCATTCCATTAGGTTTTAGGTTTCACGTTAGGCATTTATTACTTTACTGTCCTACCTAGGTATAGATATAGATTCTAAGAACTAAGGTCAAGTTTCTGTTGCGTTTCATATAGGTAAGGTAGGTACCTACCTATGCAGCAATGACTTAGGTACATTTGTGTCTGGCCCAGATGGCAATACAAAGAACTAAAGTTAACTTTGTGAAGAGGAAAACTTACGTTTTTAACCTTACGTTACGTTTATAAATCTTAATAGAAACGTTTCATAAGATATCTCCATGACTAGTTAGTGTTGACCCAGTACACTAACAGTTATTTTAAATCTTCAATTCTCCATCAATCACGGTGGCTCTTAATTTTTATTTCGAACAATAAAATCAGAATTTACTATTGGTTGCAAAATATTTAATGCTCCATTGTTATGGTGAAAATCTTTATGTTTACGATTCCTCGTAAAAGTTAACCTACGTATGTTTTCTAGGTGAAATTAGTTTTAAGGCTGCCTTTTGATGGAAAACGAGATTTAAAATTGCTTGTAATTGAGTTGTAATTACTGTTAAACTGCAATGTTCTATTACTATTCTGAAAGCGAAACCTAATTATGTAAGTAAGTACTCTAAGTAAGACATATAGCAGTCTATAATCAGCTAACTCAAGTTAACAAAACTAGTTTATTAACAAGCAAGCTACTAATCAGCGACAGTTTTTCATAGAAACCTGTCAATTGACTAAGTATCAGGTGTGCCGTAACGTAATTAGTCGAGAAAATATGCAAAGCTGTGGTCAATTTGCACTCTATTACTTTCGAGATGATTGTGCTCAGTCTGTTATTAAATCTGCCTCATTAGTATCGACCGAGGTAGGTAATAATCTCACATCATTTAATTACCTGTAGTACTAAGAGATGTGAGATTGCTGATGAGACTCATCGTAAATAGACTGATACCTATATACCTAAACTATTGTTTTTCTCTGTAACTTAGTTATACCTGGTTGCCTGGAAGAAATCGCTTTAAGCGATAAGGCCGCCTATTGTACTGTTATTATGTAATATTTAGATATAAGGTGCTATTTTGGGTACAATAAAGTGTTCATTCATTCATTCATTCGTTCATTATACCATGCATAATAAGGGCTTATTACAGGGCACAACCATTACAATTATCCTGTAACCTGTGCCCGACAGTGGGAGTTAGACAAAGGCCCCTGTTCGCCAAGCACCAATTAATGCACATAATGACAAAATTCGTAAATAGTTCAACAGTAGGTTACATATTCAAAATTACAAAAAGTACGTGATAAATAGTAAATACCCTATAAATAATCTTTAATACTTACCTATATAAATTAGATAATATAATAGTAAATATTTCTAATGTAAACCTGATCGCGTTAAAGCCTTTGCTACAAAATCCTAATCAATTTATTTCACCGGCATGGAAATACCATATGGTTCCTAAATTAAATTCCAAAACATGACAGCGGCTAAAATATGCAAGTAATAATATGCAATTTTGAACATGGAACGCGGTTGACAGCGCCTACAATGTTACCGTTTGGTCACGAGGCATGCGTCCGCGCATACTTGGTCAGCTATATTACCGTATTCATGCTTCACGATACACCTACATTCATTAACTTTTGCATTTCATTTGTATCAGGTCATGAAATTTCTATATTATTATTTTCTATTCATTAAATATCTTAGGTGTTTTTTTGCAAATTCCTACCAACCCAAATAGTTTTTCTTAGACAATTTACATAACTAAAGATACATTACATAACTAAACATTTTAGTATAACAATTTACTTACATATCCATTATAATCCCTAATTTCTAATGTATTCGTTCCACCCACTGCTGGGCCAAAAACCTTATGAGTAGGTATACTTATGTCCTATAGAATATAATTAAAGAAAGAAAAAAAATTGTTAAGATAAAACTTAAGGAAACTATAATCTTTGTCACAGCTGGCAGTCAAAATATTTGTGTTAAAATAAAACATAATAATGAAAGGAAAATATTCTCTATCTATGGCATAAAATAATAATATTATTCCTGGTAGTCCTCACTAAATAACAAATTATTGTCACCCTATTTGTAACCTAATTCCGTTGATTTCGAATGCGATGATGAGTTTCCCATAAGAAGTGTAGCACGCACGCTTCAAGCACGTCACAGCTTTCTCTATTTGATCTTATAATCATATTTTATTTTAATTACCTATATCAGTCACTCCAATTTTAAGATGGGTTTACAAAAATACGTATAATAAGAAATGTCAATGATTTTAATAGTTCCCTTTTTTACTTTACAGTAGTACCTTGCCAACTCAAAAGTACTTTTTAGTGTTGCCCTCCCCAACATCAATAAAACTAAACATAGTAGCTTAGCTACCACCGTAACTACCAAGTTAATTTCTAGTGCATGTTGGCATATTTATTACACATTTTATTGTGTCGGCATCGGCAATGGACGCACATCTGCGTGTCAAATTCCTAAGAGCCATGTGCGCCGTGTGGCGGAATGGGAAGCGAACCGTGGCCAGGCCACATGCAAGGAAAAAAAGAAAAAACGTCATATTTGAAAATGGAAGAGCCTGTTGTTGAGTGTCTATTGCATGTTTAGCCGTTTGTCGATCGTATATCGCATGATACTTGATGACAAGTCTACATTGTCAGTAGAAATGTTTTACTTCTTGTCTATAAATTGCAAATGCTTTGTTACTGAAATTATTTCCTAATAGGTATTACACTACTAATACTATTTATTTGTAGGTAAAGCTAAAAAGGTAAAGCCAGGTAACTACCTGGTAACGTAGGAATTTGATAACACTAGCAAGGATATCCTTTGACATCAAACCATTATTATAGACACAAAAGTGGGCTAATATTGGGCTTATCAATGGTAAAGGAAGAGGGTGAGTTTTTATAGCGTCAGCTGTTGAAACCCTACACTCGGGGGTGCGGGCACAATGGACGCAAATAATGGAGATTTCAATTTTATACCAGCGAGTTATCTAGTTGAATAGATCTATGGTAGAAGACATGTATACATAAAAATATATACTTACGAACTTATTTATTTCAAACAGCTTGGAAAAGCAACAGTTATGTAAATTCAAAGAAAAAAATACAATTTGGATCGCCTACCTACATTATTAAGTTAGTAACCAAATACGGTACCTATATCTACCTACCAATAAGTGTCAGAATGTCTATGTATATTCCTAGCGGTCTTAACATTATCTTAAAAAACGATAAATCAGTTAAAACATTGCATCCCTTCATAATTTTATCTGTCAAACTCGAGCCCGGAAACATCATTCTCATCATTTTATCAGAACTTTTTGCGCATCCGTTTTAGAGGGTCGGTCGGCTCATCGTATCTCCGTGGTATCACATATCGAACGGATACAAGTTCATTCATGATATTTGATACGTAACGCTTGATTTATATCCTGTTTCTTATCGAACCATGCAAAACACACTTGATATGCAATTAATTAATTTATTATGGTTTAATCATCGGTTTTTGATTTGAAATCTGCCATTTTGTCAGATTTTCGCGATTTGAATTGGCAACAAAACGTCAATTGAAAAGAGACCGTTCTGTTTTCAAAGTTCCAAACCAACTGTTCGAAACTCAAAAATGCAGCACCTGCAATGGCAGATGTTCGGATACACCGAAGAAAGGCCACATTATTGAGCCTCATACATCAATTCGGATATTGTAGGTAGGTCCACTCCATACATAAGTTCGGAATTTTTCGAGGATTCGAAACGCACGCGCACGGTCGACCAGCTGACGTGTATAAAAACGTTTACCTGCGAAGTGAAATTATGGAAAACGGTAGATCAGCTGATTCGAGCATTCGACAGCTGGTATTTTTTGAACATATGTATGTATTTATTCTGAAGTTTGGTTTGAATTTGAATAAAACCATTTCAATGGATTAGGCTGTTATTGTGTGTGATACACACACAAATGGTGAAAAGCAGAACACAGCATTGTTAATCTAAGGTATATTTATGCTGTCATCTAAATTCGAACATTAAAATATCAATTCGTAAAATGCTTTGTACGTTACACTTTGATCTATTCATGATCTCGAATACTCAATACACTGACATAAACAGTTTTTAATAGACCTAGCATAGCAATATTCAAAGACTCAAGTTTATTTATAAAAAGGCCAAACAAAGAGGAACGAGGAACACGTCTGTTTTGTATCTGCCCTTCTGTTTATTGGTAATGTCTAGAGCCCTCTGCAGTCCCTTTTGAAGGATACTGTAAATAGAATGAAACTATTCAAAGAGGTTCGAGGATAGTTAATCCTCAAACCTCTTTGAATAGTTTCATTGATTGTATTCAGATCATAAAGGTCCTATTGATACAAGCGTTCATATTATTTACGATATTTGATATAAATCCTAAGACACTTCACATTCTATGTTGTATAATATAATTACATTGGTAGAGACAGCATATTTGTGTTGAGCTGGTATTATCGATAATTAGAAAGAAAGAAAGAAAGAAAATTATTTATTAAACACTAACACAACACACAAACAAGGTTAATTACACATAATTATATTAGACTACAAAGTACCTACCTAGGTACCAATTATAAAAACACGTAACATAGACAAAATATAAAAATAAAAAAAGTTAAAAGGTACAAAATGTAAGTAGTATTTGGTACTAAGTATTAAGATGCTTTTTCTCATAAAATATTTAAGTGCAACCAGAGAGCCATATCAAATCTTTTCGATAATTATAGAAATCGTAAAGAATCACAAACAATAAATTGCACCCTTTGAAACTAAAGCTGTGATTTAGTACCAAAAACGACGTTTACAATCAATCTTTACGTCACAATTATTCAAAAAACTTAACAATCGAAAAGGGTTAATCTCTCGAAGACGTTTTAACTGACAAGCCAACAATTTCCAACGATTAGATGGATTTAATTCATAATAATGATACGCTTAATATTACACTCGATTTTAATATAATTGGTTTTATTCCTATAGATGTAATAGCCGATAGAGATACTTCTATTGTTGTTAAAGAGTGAGAACCTGCCTAATTAGTTATTGATTATTAACTTGATACTGTTAATGGAATGATGGTTAATAGTGAGAGGTTTAATGACGGATTAACAGTTATAGAATTAGTTAATCATTTGTGAGAAGTGGCAGGTACTTATGTCTTATTGACATCACAGTTATTAGATAACTTGATTAAGACATTTGATAACGAAGAAAGTACAGTGACCGAACATAGTTTTCAAAATGATAAGATGATATGATAACAGATGCGGAGATTCGGATAGAAAAAAGAAAACAGTTACGTTCATCATAAGTTCAGAAATAACAAAGAAATGTTTGCGATAATACTAAATTATATAATGTTATATGGGAGCCCCCTTAAATATATATTTTATTCTGTTTTTTGGTAGGTATTTGTTGTTAAAGCGGAAACAGAAATACAAAATCTGTGAAAATTTAAACTGCGTTACTATCACGGTTCAGAGATACAGCCTGGAGACAGAAGGACGGACAGACAGACAGCGGAGTCTTAGTAATAGGGTCCCGTTTTACCCTTTGGGTACGGAACCCTAAAAAAAGCAGCAATGACCAACAAGTTTCAATTAGAAACATTAATTTCGCTATCTGTAATCTAGATGGCCAACACGGAAGTCTTTCCACGGTAAATTTAATATCCGATAGAAGCGCCCAGCGCCCCTATACTAAAAATGTATAATCCCCACAGCACAATGCAATATGGAAGCATGGCGTGCTTAAAATACTTAGCGAGTTTTATGATTAAAATACTGAAATGTGGGCTGGGTGTTGAGTCTTTTTTAAATGGGATTACTTTGGCCTTTATTCGTTGTCATTATTGTAATGGACGATGTAAGTAGGGACTCTTGTTGTATTGTTAGTTGTTGAGGCTTGATGAGTTGGATCTTGTTGAACTTATTGGCTTAATATTATGTCGTTAGTAAAAATGTTTTATTCCATGTAATTATACAATGTAAAAAAGGATGTGGCATGTGTTAGAATTCTACCTCTATTAACGTTTTTTAACATGTCATCATCATTTCAGCCTAACGACTTCTATGCTGGATATAGGCCTTCCTCAAAAATCACCAAAAAGTCCTGGCCTGCGCTCACAATTCAGGACATTAGGTAGGACAGAGTGAATATAATTTCCCATCTAGTACATTAACTTCCTCCTACATCAATAACGTATTCAATAATCTTTAACTCGCATTAGTCCAGCCAAGCCTCTTTAATTAGTCAAATAGTCGCTGACCGGATGCAGCGCCATATTTAAACTCTGATCGCGATTCGAATAATCCAACCACAGTTGATTTCCGGTGACCTTAGCTATGGCTAGTTTTTGAAAAGAATCTTTAAGTTCAAGGATTAAGGATGGTAATCCTTTGTTGACACAAATCATGTTGTAGGTAATGTTGTGGGAGAATTTTCTCGAGCGTAAAATGAAAAATAAAAGTATATGAATTGATTACCTACCTGTACCAATGAAAGCTACATATATCTTTGACCTGTACCTATATATATAATACTTAGTTTTATTTGAAATTGTTTTCACAAGAAAACTCTATATTTCAAAGAAGTCCGATTTTAGTTTCACAAAGACAAATTTTACGCGAAAAACATTTTGATTAAGGCACTTAACGGTCATTCAAAATATCAGACAAAATTGGTATGGAATGCGTATAACTTAGGCATGAAGGTATTTAGTAATTTGAACAACATTATTCTATCAACAATTAGACAAGCTTGTTACATAACGAAACATTGACATTGAAACAAGTACCTAGAAAATAAAATTCAAAGCGTACTTACTGGGCTACTGACTGACTGATCGACAAAACACACAGTTTAGAACTAGGTACCTTCTCAGTGTACAACAGTATTGAGTATTTTGATGATGAAAAAATACATAGTGGAAAGATGTTAGGACATTAATAAGTGTCAAACTCATAAAGGCAACTTCGAGGATAGGAAGTGGAGTTGATCCAGAAAGCTCATCTCATCGATAACTAGGTAGGAAGAGACAGGTGACGAAAAATACTTGACCGAACAAAACATCGTTGTTCTAAAAGAATAGTCTGAAATTACTCATTCAAATATCGAACTGTGGGATAGTCGGATTGGATGTTTAGTCATCGAATTGAAATGCGCGCACGCACCTTGCTTCCTAATTGATTGAACCTGTGTTCGAATTTCAAACTATGCGAAACTATTCTTCATGCATCTTGTTACGTTGGCATTACTGCAAGCACTTGACTTAGCTGCGTACTTTTAGAATTAGAATTAAGATACTGAAATTAAATAGTATTAGTGGATTTGACTATAAATTCGAAAATAATAGAAAAAAATCTGTAGACTTTATTAATAATAAGCACTTTCATCAGAAAACCAACATTTTCATTCAAACATGCTAATTCCGATGTGACCAAACGGCCTTAGCCAATTCAACCCAACAAATAGATTAGTTCGAGGTCACCGCGCGAAAGATATTTTAGATATTATCGAGGTCGTCGAAATGATAATAATGAGGTGGATCAATAATGAACTGGAATACCTAGCAGTGAATGATTTCAAGGACACAAATATTTAAAAAAATCTCCATCTCCAACATATTGTCCTTTGATTATGTTACTCTTGGTGTACTGTTATATTTTACCTAACGTGTCCCACTGCAGGGCAAAGGATGTAAAGTGAGCGCGTGTTTAGCGTTGGAACTCCTCCCTTTCTTCGAGATCTCTTCTACTTGCCAGCCCCATTATTTATCAAAATGTCGGGATAGCAGATGAACCACGATGAGCAGATGAATCCACCGACTGAAATTAATTTCAATCAGTCACGGTAAGACCGTACCTATTTTAGTAGGCACAAGGTCGATTCAATAGCCGCATAGAAGATGCAAAAAGCTTTTTGTTTCAACAATGCCCGTGTAAAATTGGCCTATCCTTTAGGACCGTGGAGAATATAACCGCTGTTTGTAACCACTCAGGTTTTTGTAGGTGGGTAATGATATCCGCTTTAATTTTTGCCTATCATTTGCAGTGAGATTTAATGCTGGCACTGTTGGCAGCTCTTTGCAAATTGTTTTCTACTTTATCTAGGCGACCAATGACTCATTTACGATCTCAAATTGTCACTTTCTTTCTACCGTTGAAAGCACGCAACAAATCTGGTCAAAGCCATCAGATTAAGGTAAAATGAGAATGTTGCATGCATGGCGCGCCTCGGGCATTTCCATATCAATTTGTATCCAAAATACTTGAAATTGTTGCCGCGGGCGTATTGGCGATCACCTGAATATTTCGCATAATTACCACTGGCAACCCCGATTTACCTAAAACCTTTTTATTGTTTTCAAACGTTCCCACGGTTGATGCACGCGAGCGCGACTCCGTTCAAAAACACTTTTGAAAAAAGAACATCCGTGCCTCGGGCATAGGAGGCAAGACTCCTTCATTTGATTCACGTTTGATTGCCGG
The DNA here is from genome assembly GCA_943735965.1 of Eupithecia abbreviata. Taxonomy (NCBI): domain Eukaryota; kingdom Metazoa; phylum Arthropoda; class Insecta; order Lepidoptera; family Geometridae; genus Eupithecia; species Eupithecia abbreviata. The sequence continues at coordinate 13,307,188 of OX030978.1, forward strand.
TTGCTGAAGCAGTCATAGGTAGTCTATCATTACTGAGAATTAGCTGTTGTTTTGGTGCGTACGCGCTTGACGAGTGTAAGTGACGTGATTTATCACTTTTTATTATTTAACTGGTAGGTTTGGAGTTCCATTTTTAAAAACAGTTCGAATTATTAAAGTCCCTGCTCACTCTACCTCTTTCTATGAATGCTCTCCCTCTGGACATCAGATGTGCAAAATCACTCCCTATCTTCAAAAAACTGCTGCATCAGCATTATTTAACCATATAAAATATTGATAGCCTTATGTCTATGTAGGTTTATTATAATGTTTGTAATGTAGGTATTTAGTGTTATTTGTTATCAATTATTTATTAAAGTGCCACCGTCTATATTGTTCGTTCATGTCCAGTCCATCCCAAGGTTGCCTGGAAGAGATCGCTCTCAGCGATAAGGCCGCCCTTTATACCTTTATTCTAAGTTTTTATCTCTGTATTATTTTCTGTTTTGTGTGGTGTAATAAAGTGTTATCTATCTATCTATCCATTACGAACCATTAAAGATTATTCAAAAAAAATATTTATCGATAAGTTATTTATTATAAAATGATATCGAAAAACATTTTGAGATGCAATTAAACTTAGTTAATGTACCTATAATAATTGTAAGTCCCTACAGCCACGATTGCAATAAGGATCGTTTGGCATTGCGATTAACAGTTCGCGAGGCAAGCGGTTCATTTTGCAAGCCTACATTTCAAGACCGGTTTTGTGACGATCTGCGAATCTTTGCGGCCTGTGAACTTTGGTGCTTGAATGCGAACAGACTAGGTAGGTAGGTAAATACATAGGTACCTAACTAAACTCGCTGCTACCTAATCTATCTGCATGTCTGTGCAATCTATTCGATGCCAATCAACATTAATATCACATACTAGCTGCGCCCCGAGGTTTCACCCGCGTGGTGATAGATATTTTGGATAATATACTATATATCTTTATGAATTGTAGCCTATTTGTTATTCTGATATGTAAGCTATATTATTGTGAAGTTACAAAATCCATTCAGTAGTTTTTACGTGAAAGAGTAACAAACATCCATCCATCTATACTTACAAACTTTGACGTTTATAATATTAGTATGATTAACATTGTTTATTGTATGAACCAGAGCTCAATAACAAATAATGTTATATTTTTTATAAAGAAGATAGGGTTTACCATAGTTGGAAATAATATGAGCATGCTGGTCGACATAAATAGACGCATTATTAATTCCCATAAAATTGTATGTTTAACCTTTTTAAACAAATGCTTTGATAGCAGCCGTCACAATTTATCGCCTTCTAAATTCAAATCGCCCATCAAATGGCAATACTAATAAGAAACCCGTTGATTAGTTGCCATATAAAGAAGTACAGGTGTCGCGCAAAGTGGCGTGGGTGATACGGGTGTGGTAACCCAACATAAACAATGTTTTAATTTTGTATAGCCACTCGTTTCACGGACAGTGTGCTGTGCAGTGTTTTTTTACCTTTTTGGAACATGAATTATGTGGAATTTCTATACGATTTATTGGAGGTAATTTTTTAATTTAATATTGCAATAACAATGCGAATAAATGACAACCTATCACTTTCACAGCTTATCCAATATTTATACCTTGCTTACCTAGTAGGTCCTTAATTTTTTGATACTTACTTAAATTTAACTCTGATAACAATTTAATTAATTTACCATAAAAATAGTATATATGTAAAATAAATCTTCACAGAGAGTTAATGCAATCCATTGCAAAACACTAAACTATTTTTTTACCATATAACCATTATATTTCAGTAGGTATATATAATAACTTGTCGAGACTAGAAGAAACAAGTTCACTAAAAGGGATCAGATAACTCGTCCCTCAACAAGTCTCAACATGACAATAACCTGAGCTTTCGAGCAGAATACTAATGAGCCGAGAAAAAACATAGGAAGTGATTATTACCTTTTTAATTCAGTTAGCAACTTTTATGGGCATTTCTGGCAATATCAGCAATGTTTCTCGAGGTTATAAATGGGCTTTCGAGCCGGATGCTTTTTATTTTGATAAAAACAAATTATAGGTATATAATATACCTACCTACTTTCGGTGGTCCTATCCGGTCAAAATATCTGTGGACCTCGCGCTATACAACATTTTTTGTACGAAACTTTGACTTGTATATACATAATAGGAAAGTTGAAAGTAATGTTCTATTTATAAGACTAAAATTAGGCTAATAGTTATTTCTTCGTAGGCTTTTCAATACTAAAACCTGAACGTAACTAAGTACGCAGAAATCTAGTTAAAGTTAGTTACCTGCAGAATGTTGTCAACATACTAAAATGCCAAGTTTTGAAACAGCGACTCCACAACATACACACAGACATACACTGGCGCCATCTATTGCGAATGAGTCCGTACTTTTAAAAGGGCAGAGGTTTCAAGCATATCTCTCTAGGCTTTTTAACCTGTTTTATCAATTTTTCTGCTGTTCTATCAATCATATTTTCTAAGAAAGTAAGGACTAATACCCACATAAATAATATATGTAAATAAAACAAATAATATACGATTATTACAATAAGAACGTAGGGAAGGTACAATTTTTTTTTACAATTACTTGCTACGTAAAAATATTTCAAAAGCTTTTGATAAACATAAAGAAAATATTTAATATCAGAGTTGGGAGGTTAGGTACCCCATATCTCAGATAAAAGCGTGGGAAAAGATAACACTACCATCAGCATTAACATTTGTTGCTGGCAACATAATGGCAAAGTCATGTCGGTCTGTACATTTCAATTAATTTTGTAAATTTAAGGGGTTCTTTACATAGTTTTGTAATCAAACACATCATAAAATAAAAATAAACTGGTAATTATTTCGTTTATTGTTGCTTTTGTTTAATTATCTTCATTAATTTCAAGAAACCATACCTTAATATGTAAATCTGGGCATTATGCACCTAATCGAACGACGGGAATGGAAGCTCTCAATAGGTGACTTTTTTAAAATAAAAATTCACTGACAGTGTAACATAATAGTTATTATTATCAATATAAACCATGGCTATAAAAGATGCGCGTGCGCAAGTGATAACGAACTGCCATATCCGGCGCCTGCAGTCACGTACGCGTGTACATATTATTAGAGAAATGACCATTTGTCGAAGGCTTACCATATCAATTTATTTGTAAAGGAGCCGCACCACCACGTTAACTTGATAACAATGGTAAAATAAGAAAAAAAACGGCTTTAAGACTTGTTTACAAAAATATGGTTTCAGTAATTGATGAATTATTGTGTTGAGATCATAATTATAAAATGTTGTCCTTTATATCCTATTAAATCAGTCTAACTTTTTGGGTTTTGTTAGGTTTAGATATATTTACACGAAAGCTAACTTTAGGTAGGTAAGGTAGGCACTTTTCAAACATGTAAATCTAAACTGACCTCCGAAGACATGTTTACTGAGTTCATGTAAGTTCTACCTACAGTAGTAGGTAATTTAAGATATTTTTACTGGAATAAACACAATCACCTGACCCGAATAGTGTCGGCACAGAGCACTAATTATATCGACATGAGAATACGAATGCCTAATGAGTGAATCACGGGTTTTCTACCTACTGACCAACGGCAATAAAAGTTACCTACTAGTAATAACTACTTACTTTAACAGAAAACTGTAGGTCGGTACAATAAGTTTAAAAAAAATGGGTGTTCTAGTTGTTATTTTTGTACGTAATGTCTACTAATAAATATCGAATCTATCTATGTAATCTAATGTATTAAGTATATCAGTCATCTAGTACCCCCTAGTAGTAATACAAGCTTGGCTAGATGATGCTGTGTGGATTGTCCAACATTATTCATTTATTTATGTTTGTTAGGCACTTGTATTGTAGGCACTTTGTTATTTTTTAGCTTTTTAGGAAGGAAAAAAATATTCATGAGCATTTTTCCTTGTTTTTTCGTAGTTTATCACTTGTTACTAAAATAAACTAAAATGATTAAAGCATATGTTTTTGAGCATTTTCTCCTTCCCCAATATGAGCCCAGAAGGAAAATACTAAAAAGGGAGCAGGGTTATCCACCGATTGAAGATCAAAGTATAGTTACTCTATCAATGAGTTTGTTTACAAAACATGTATCATAAAATAAAAAGCTTAAAAGTTTCGTAATAAAAGTGCAACGTCGGTTTCTTTGACTTGACCAGAACGAGTTCAAACAAGCTATACTTTAAGCCATTCTGACGTGAACTTAAAACACCTTGCGGGAACAAACACAACAATAAACATGTTTAATTACCGAACTATAAGTAGAAATTTCGTAAATAGACAGCTTTATATCCATTCCCCAAAAATGTTATATCCACCTCTCGCTCTTTCAGTAAGGGTTGGTAGGGGACGGCGATAGAAAATGGCCGCTGACGACTATTATGGCATCATTCGTAACGAGCTTTAAGTGTACGCGTTAAAAGACTTAATGCTTCACTTACGGGTTGGATAACTCATTTTATGTTCTTTATTTGCTGTCCGTACATTTACGATGCTTCCTGAACGTATTTTACGATTAATTAAAGGAATTTATTTAAAGTTTCGTTTCGGTCGCGGTTAAAACGATCAACAGGGACTTTCCGTTTAGGAACATAAATCAATAACTTTTCCGTCGAGCAGTATAAAAGTTTTTTACTATTATGTAAGCATACAGTTGAATTCAGAGTAGCATGTAGAACAGTATTAATTGCTCATAATACCGGAGACACGTTCTGATTACGTTATAAGACAACAGTTATGTAGGTTCTATTATTGCAAGTGTTTATCTATATAAATCTGCCGCTAGTTTGAAAAAAGGTTGTATTTTTAATTAACATAACTTATAAAGCTTCGTGTAAACTGTGCATTCGTAGACTGATAACGTTTTGGTAGGCAGGCTTTTACTTACTAAGATTTTTATGATGTATGCCCAGCTGTGGGACGAAAAGCGCTGATCATGACGATTATGATAATATAAGCGTCAACATTATAATGGCGAATAAAGTGATAGTTAACGTGTGGCCATAAGCCGCACTCTTACACCAGAAAAAAAACATAAAGTAGGTAAGATAAATCTAACGGTTTAACGACTTAAAAAATGTGATGCACCCCTGCCAAGTTCCCAATCAAACAGTGTTGCCATTTAAATTGAATTTATAAATTGACCCACAGCCAGCATCCGGCAATCGATCAATGTGCGCTCTCGAGTCCTTATTATTCAATCTGGGGCCCTATGCCCTGTGATGCTGGGGTCACACTCCTTAAGTGGATCAGAGCAAATGTGAAAGCACTTCAGTTAAACAATTGGTTTTAAGTAGGTAGCTACTGAAGTTGTTTTTATTTTAACTGTTTCTAACTGGGACACATTTTCGACTATGGAATTATTATTATGAATGTCGATCTGAACAAATATTGGCATCATAATGCCACCATTTTGTGTAGTTTATTATAATGAAATGTTTCCCTATAATAAATAAATTCTTAAAAAACTAAAAGTCGTATTTTCGGATATATCAACAGATTCGTCGTTTATAGGTCTTTGATTGATACATACCTATGTATAAATAACAAATGAACTTACCTATATATTATTAGGTAGAGGAAGAAAATAAGCATATGTCAATTTTACAATACAATACAATGCAAAAATTCTTTATTGTACACCATAATCAAATTAATCATTACAAAAATACATTATATGCGACAGGTACAATGGGCGGCCTTATCGCTTAGAAGCGATAAGTCCATATTTTGTTGTTAATATATATTATATACCTCTACATAATACTTTATCAAAATTAGCAATATCGGTAATGTTTCCGTTTCACATTAAAAACTAGTCTTTAACATTACATTAATGAGGTGTAAAGTTCATTGCAGACAATAAAGAAGCAACAAACGTTGCGCCCGCGCACTTGACAGTTGACCTCTCGCGGTTTCCGGTCCTAGCATTGATTTATTGGCTAAGTTCACATCGGTATCGTTTGATACATTGTGTTTTGATAGCGATGGACAGTTTAATGCTTTTTATGAATGAGACATTGCTAATATAATAAGAAATCATTTATTTCAGACCATAGAAAAGTAGAGAGCGGAGCTGAGACGTGGACACTCACGATAGGGCTGGTCCACCAGTTCAAAGTCGCTCAGCATGGAAAGAGCTATGCTCGGAGTTTCTCTGAAGGATAGGATTCGCAACGAATACATCCGACAGAGAACCAAGGTTATCGACATAGCTCAAAGAATTAGCAAGCTGAAGTGGCAGTGGGCCGGCCATATTTCGCGAAGAACCGACGGCCGCTGGGGCAAACGTGTTCTTGAGTGGAGACCACGACTCGGTAAACGTAGTGTAGGACGCCCTCCGACCAGGTGGGATGACGACTTGCGAAAGACTGCAGGTAGATGCTGGATGCGGCAAGCTGAAGACAGGGCGCAATGGCGCTCATCGGGGGAGGCTTATGTCCAGCAGTGGACTGATATTAGGCTGATGATGATCGAGAAGTAAAAGATCTTATTTAATAATATATCTCATTCATGATGTAGCTAATGTAGCGTGGTTTTATATGAATATCAAGTTGACAGAAACTATACGAGAGCCTGCTTAACTTAGGATGGACAGATATTTGACTCTAGATAAATATGGTAGATAAGATGTGATAGTGACCTCGTTGCCAAATGGAATATTGCTATGTAATGAAAATGAAACACCGGTCTTGCTCCATAGCCAGTTTATTACTGAAGAGTTACAGGTACCCTCAGTAGTTTTATACATACTGCTTATGGACACATTTTTTTGCATATTTATAGAATAGACTTACTCGTATCTAGCCTTGCCAAAGCGTAGACCATGTGACATAAAATTTAATTTTATTGTGTTAGGTTTGATATTTTACACAATTCATAGGAATTTATAATGCAATGGCGATTCTTACGATGTATGTAATGCTACACTGCTGCATACCTGTTTAGGGATAATAAAATCTCGGCGCTTCCCACGAGATACAGATCTCATGTATGCTAAATAAATAAGTAGCTTTAGGTCTTCACCTCTCTGGTTCAGGAAATATATACTAACTCAATACTAAGCGGGTTTGTGTTTGTCTTTATTCTTTTTTGCATCTAGCAACATTATTATATTACCAACCATAATATGACCATAAATAACACAGGTAAATATAGACGATACAGATTCTAATTTCGAATTATTGTTCCATATTTGAAACAGATTGTGGGTTTATAACGGAGATATTGTTAATACGTGCCGAAAGCGACTCTTCAACGCATGCGCAGCATTGCTGTGGTCGCCGACTGAATTTGTGGGACATGGGAATGCCATTTGTTACATTCGATAAACTAAAATAATAAAACCAACTAAAATAACTTGATAGAAACGCTTTCCACGCTCCGTTTCTCTCACATACCAAATCCTGTCAGTTTTGAGAACATAATCTAACGATTTATCAAAAGCACTTGTTGGTAATCTGATTCTGGCCATCATTATGAAAAACAAACGAAGCGTTGAATGAAAGCAGCCCAACTGGAGATGTGGAATTAAAGTGTGAAGTAACTCGAAGCTCAGATGACAGACCTAATTGATATCAGGTTTCATAATGTTGGAAAAACGGATGTACGGAGAAAACGTGTTCATTTCTGCAGCGAAATAAAACTGCACTCCGGTATTTGTTTATAAAAAAAGAAACGCGGTCCTATTTTAAGACATCAAACCGAACTGAGAAATCGATTCCAAATTCAAACACCAGCGGGCGATTGACGTTTCATAAACAAAAACAAAAGATGCATTAGCAATGATTAATACCCACCGTGAATTTGAAATTCGAACGGCAAATATACCCGCCTACATGATGGCGGTGGCTAATGGTAAGTCCACTCTGCTATTCTGTCAATTTCGTAAAAGAAAGTAACAATAACAATAAAATTACATACACCCATTGTTATTTAATAGAATGGATGGATAACGAGGTCTTCCTGCAATTAGTTAAGCACGCAATGTCCGATGTAGATGTTTATTAAGATTTTGACGAGCTTGCGTCAATTTTTAATCTAATTGATGATAAAAATAATGATTACGTTCCGCTTTACTTTGACGGAAAAAAATAGTAACATTGTTAAATTTAAAGTTAGAAATTCTAAATACTAGTAGAAAAAAAAAACAGAAAAAGTTAAATAAGTAAAAAGTAACACATAAAAAGATCAGATGCCTCCATGTCTTGGCCGATAAGTGGATAGAGTAAAATACTTCAAAAGTTAAAGAAAAGCTTGTATATTATTAATAAAACCAGCTAACTGAACAGTTAAGAACGAACCCAAGACAGTACAAACTCACATTACATTGCATAATAATGTAAATTACATACATATTCCACGGTAAGGTTCCGCCGGGCGTCGAACCCACTTCCGCTGGGCTTGATAACGATCGTGACATACGTTCAAAGATACGGAGAATAATTCGGACATTCACTACTGAAACAATTGCACCTAACTTTTCTATGCAAGACTAGCTTTTGCCCGTGGATTCGCATGCTTTTCTTTTGAAAGAAGTAAAGTAATATCTATAATATTTCAGGTCTAGATAGAGGTATTTTTGTGCAAAATTTCTGCTCGATCCAGCCAGTAGTTTTGGCGTTGCCTTCAGCCAAAAGGCACAAATATAAAAAAGGCGAAATTATAAATTAGTTGGAGAAAAAAAAACAATAAGCCATTATATTGTGGAATAATTCAAGGAGAGAGCACAAATACAAACATAGTAATACAGAAAAATATAGTATTATATTATAATAGGTGATAAACAAAACACAAGTTAGAATTTAATAGTTAGGAAGATCAGCTTTAACGGAATCGAAATAAACCAGCGTGGAATGTCAGTGGATCCTACAAAGTACGAGCTAGTAAATAATCCCCGATATATTCCTGGTGTCGTGTTTACATTCTCACGTCAGCGCGTGTCGATAGTATAGCTGATACATTAAATTCGTTAGATAAGCCAAAAAACTCGCAAATCTGAACCTAAACCCGATAGAAATAGGGAACAGACAATCTGTTAAAGACGCTCGTAAACTCAAGCTCAGTTGTCAATCAATCGTTACTGGAAACAGAAGTGTGGAAGTGTCAAAGAAAGAAACACTCGAAATTATCCGTGGGACAAAATAAAAACAGATCATGGTTTACAGCTTCAGTTATTTTGGAAAACGTAGAAATAGAAGCGACTGTCAATAAAGATAAAAACAGCAACCAAGAAGCTACTGTAAAGACTAACAAAGACAACATTGATTAATCAATCGTTAGAGCTGGTTCTAAAGTACTTACTGGTCGTAATGATCTTGACAAGTACGTAATCAGGAACGTAAAGCGTCTCCGGAATAAAAGGTTACTAATTACTATTACAAGGCAATTCTGTACGCCCACAGGAGCTTGCATCATGGCTATAGTAAATACTATTAGGCATTTATTGTAGCGCCTACACACGGCCTTAAAATGAACCTTGTAGATTCGGAGGTTTGTAGAAAGTTCTTGGGAACTATTACTAAATTCATAGTATTCAAATTACTAAAATATGAAAAAAAGCATGCTTAAAAGAGGATAAAATATTGTATCAACTTGAATGTGACCAGACTACCTTCCAAGTTATCCTTAAACCAATGCACACTTATGTTATGTAAACATAACAAATAAATAATTTTCCCTGTGCTCGTTAAAAATGACCCCGATTCTAACAGCCATATTACGCGCACACATCGCGCACGTCAATTTGCAACCGGACACGCCTGTCCAATCAATTCCGTATAAACAATGCTGAAATTAAGAGCTTTCGTGGAACCGTGCTAATGCTACCCCCGAAATAAGAGTGAACTCAATTTACTCCATCAAGTTTCTATACAGGACTTAAGTGTACTTATACTTAAGTAATTTGTATAATCTGTCTACGCAGGATTTGTGTCAGTACTAGTTATGGATGAAAAGACCCTTGTTAAAAGAAGCCTTTTAATATTTGCTGTGCGTTCGAGGGTGATGTCTGATGTCTTGATTGTTGGTTTAAGTGTTTTTTTTTGTTTATGATTTGATGGTACCTTGTGCAATTCAAGCTTAGACTTGAGCAGTTCTCATTAATTTATCGCTACTTAGCTCAGCATGTAGGCGTACCAAGAGGTCTTATACCAATTATGGGTTCTTGTTATCTTTGATTGAATTTGGAGACCTTGCCGGCGATCATTTGCATGAATTATGTCAACATTTTGATTGATCATTTGTAAACGGCTAATATTTTCTGTGAGCTTTTAAATGTTATATAAGAGTTATAAAAACATGACAAAATCGAGAGTTCGGTTAAATGAGAGTCGTTAAACTGAAAGGGATAATTGGAAGTAACTGTTCCCAGGATACTTAAAAATGTGGTCAAGCCTCAGATTGGCAAACGCTTACTTAACATTTTGTAATCACGCTCGCTAAGTTGACTCGCTAGATGTCTTGGTACCAGCATGGACGAATAAAATAAAGTCACAGCGGTGTAATATCCCCGTTTCGCGCCTATCCTTTTGCTCCAACAAGTGTTTGTGGTAGAATGTCGTAAACGACGGCTCACTTCTGTAACCTGTTACGTTTTGATCTTGCCATGTTTACGATACGAGTTCTATAATTGACCGATGCGGGAGAGCTCAACACATCGCGGTCCATCTTTTTAGAATACGACACAAATAACATTCTAAATTTGTAAATTTATACACCACCAACTTTGAGGCTATGTTAGCTCAGCACTCAAGCGCAACTTTAGCCTCTACACCTTTGCGTTAAAGATGAGATTTAACTTTTATTATATTTCGTGATGGCACTTCGCTTTGCTTGCATAGAATATGGATGCTGAGGTACTTTGCAGCAGCCATGGCGATGACCACATGCAGCAGTGTTTGTAAATAGAACACTGTGTACTATGAAGCGACGATGCGATATTCTACACTTTGTAGCTACAGACGCGTCCATCGCTGGTTAGCTTCCACCCGTCAGAATTATGAATGGGGGAGCTGCGATGCATAACGAGACATCAATGTCTCTCGTCGTGAATAATGACAGTCGAGATTAAAAGATCAGAGAGCTATCTAGTGACAACGAGCGAAAGCTTCGACGGTTTGTTTACAAACATTTGAATTTAGGATGCAACGAACCTATTTCCACAATAGTGCATGTCAACACACGCGTCCAAACCTAGTATATCGTCGGTTCAAACGAAAAATTAGCTAAACCGTGTGAAAGCAACCCGTTCAGAGGTATCTAAACGGCCGTGTTTGCGCATTCCATTACCCAGCTGGTTTGGGAAGTGAAAAATCACGCTTATCTCCACCAACACAAGGAAACGGTGGTCCACAGCCATCTGTTCGTTGCACCCATAAAGATAACGCATATGAGCAAACGGGAACGCATTCATTTGGTATCAGTGTTTTGTGGAGAGTAGTTCTGTCGCCTGTCGTAAAATACGCGCGAAAAATACGGCAGCCATTTTGCATATTTCCAACGATGTGTTCCATATTCGAGAGTACGGTGCGTACCGCGCTTTGATATTCTCTTTTTGAAATGCGGTTTATTTTTAATCGCGTTGTCCTATTTAATCCGTTCTGTTCTGCCAGTGAGGCGGCGCCCCAATCAGTCTCGGCAGCAAGCGTTGCTCCTGACGTTGTGTAAACTGTTTGAATATTTTCAAAACAAAATGATTAAATTAATTATCTCTAAGATTAAAAAAGTTGTAAGTTCCTTTCGTAATTTAAATTTGTTTTTCATCAGTTCCGTGTTTAAGTTTCTGTATTTATTGTTGCAGATATATCCTGATCCGGACTCGGAGAAGGCGATTATGGGATCGGTGGTGTACTGCATCCATCACAAGGAAGGATGCCAGTGGTCGGACGAACTACGTAAACTGAAGGTAGGTCTGAGAATATCAAATATTTGCAGCCGATAAGTAAAGTGGGCAAATAGAATCGATCTATCATTTCTGTGCCCGCACGTCACGTCTGACACATTTCTTTATCTGCCTCCACAGTGTAGAGTAGGTTTAATTTACGACACGTGTGGAGCGACATTTCTAGTGTTGTTCCCGTTTGTTTATCATGTGGATGTTAATATACTAATAGTTTTGTATAGGACAGTTACTAAATTAACTAATTCATCAGCTTATTTAAATGCTCGCATTCGGAGTGTTGGCTCTTAAATAAAAAGTATTTTTGGAGAATTTCCATTATCTTGAGTTATTAGTTTAGTTTATTTTTATTATTTATCTACGGTTTGTGTTGTTTATTTACGTTTGATCTGAGAAGGTAACCTTAACTCTCGATTTTATACAAGTTTTATTCCTATTTTGAGTTGTCTTTCGTATCCGATTAGCTATTTATATTGCTATTAACTAGCGCATCATTATACATAGTTATTTTGATTTTAATTCATAAATTAGGTGAGTAATTTTAATTTTGAATTTGAATAGGCTAGCTCGAATATGGACACTTTAATTGTTTTTGTATCATAACTTTATTGATGTCTAAAATAAACGTATTGAATAGGGTTAGGCCCTGCTACTTCGGCAATAGATGATGCGTTTTTCATTCTCTTTCATTAATCAGTCTATGTTAGTCCACAGCTGGACATAAGCCTCCCCCAATTATTTCCAATAGGTACTAATAGCCTTTTCCCCCCAGGCGCACCTCAACACCTGCAAGCACGACGCCGTGCTGTGCGCGGCGCAATGCGGAGCCATGATCCCGCGGGTGCTGATGCAGGACCACCTGCGCTACACCTGCCCGCGGCGCAGAGCCAACTGCGAGCATTGCCACAAGGAGTTCTCTGGCAGTGCGCTCGAGGTGAGGACTTTCTGCCTACTCTTCTACATAGCGAAAACTCATGCATTTAAGTCTCGGTTGATATGCTGCTTCTAAGCTGTCTTTAACTTCTCCGAGAGCAGTAGTGTACCGTTATTGCCTACAATTTTAATCTTTTTACTCTTAATATAGAACTGTACTGGTCTTGAATTTTGGCTCAAGTCATCTAATTGTCCACACTCCTAATGCACAAACGTAGAATCACAAATCAGAAATATAAGTGTCCAAACTGAACTATCTTTGACCTTCCAGGAGCACCAAGGCAACTGCGGTCACGAGCCGATCTACTGCGAGAACAAGTGCGGCGCCAAGGTGCAGCGGCGGCACACCGCGCAGCACGTGCAGCAGCACTGCAGCAAGCGGCTCGTGCCGTGCAGGCATTGCGGACAGCGGTACACTCAGGTATGGATCTACAACTTTTCATAAGCACCGAGCCTTATATCGAGAGCTGATTTTCAGTCTGCTGGTTTGGTGGTTATAATTCCACCAAGGCACAAACAGAAACTATGGATAATAAGTCTGTGGCACTCCGTTTGGGATCAAAATAATAGAAACTACTTTCACTAGTTAATATGAACATAAATTTTCCTTCAAAAACTCTGGTAACATGATTGCTTCTCCAACGTATTCGGTTAATAGGTTATAGCTGTTCGGAGCGGGGTTTCGATGCGGATTATGTAAACCCCGCTCGGAATATGCTGATATATAATACATTAAGTTCACATTCTAACATCCCCATTCCCTTACAGGACACAGTATCAGCGCACGGCGCCACCTGCGCGCGCGCACCAATCCCCTGCCCGCAGCGGTGTTCCGTCGCGCCCTTGCCGAGGGACGAGCTCGACGCGCACCTGAGAGACCACTGCGCGGCGGCCGGCGTGCCCTGCGCGTTCAGAGATGCTGGCTGTAGATTCAAGGTGAGTGGAACTACAGCGATATTCGAAATGGGTGAGAGACAACCAAAAATTTTGCAGCGAATGGTGACTCTTAGTTGATGTCGGTTGGTCACTATTTGCTCCTCAATTTTAGCTGTGAACGAGAAAAAGAAGAATAAACACCAATTTCACTTCTGTGTGTTGTGTGGATAGGGCAGCTTAAAACAGTTTTATACTATCTAGTGTTATAACAAGCATTAGGACTAGATCATAAGCACTGTGTGTGTCTAGCACCAAGTATTCCATTCGATTGTGATTCAGATTGGTTGCATCAAGCAATTTCTCACAAATCCTGTCCGTCCTTCCAGGGCACAAGACAAGCCGTGGAGCGCCACACAGAAGAGAACTGCCAACAGCACCTAGCCCTGGTCTCCGCACTCGCCACGCGCCAGGCGCGCCAGCTGGAGACCCTCAGGGCAACCGTCTCCCGCCTGTCAAACACCACCAACTGCTCCGGAGCACTGGTGTGGAAGATATCGGACTGGGCGGCCAAGATGGCGGAGGCGAAGTGCAAAGATGGCGTTGAGCTGGTATCCTCAGCGTTTTATACCAGCCAGTATGGATATAAGTTGCAGGTAAGCTAAAGTTTTGGCGGTCAAGTGGTCCGACGGCGAGTCTGTACAGTTCGGTGCCAGTTGTACCATCAATGGTACAATTGGAACAAATCGGCGCCAATTGTACCATCACTGGTACTGCCTAACAATGTACACAAGTGGTCCGACGGCAGTTTTTATTATAGAGACTCCAATTGCGAAATCGTCTTCGATTTCTGATATAGGTTGTTCGCTGGTCAAAAAAGTTTTAGATAGGTATGGAAAGTCTTGAACCGATTTTAGAAATGACCACACAATTCTTTACCAATCTGTCCACCGCACCGAAAGTAGAATCAAATATTATAAATTAATTTCACAGTAAGGTATTTAACCCACAGTTGGTTAGAGTCCACTCAGCATTGTTTGTAAACAAAGGCCCACGTTTATTTGTTGATGACTAATCTGCGCGGACAGAATTAGCCGCGTTACTCACTTAGCAACTTTAGATCGCATTCGTTAGCACGTGTATTCCCCTTTATTTTGATGCCACTGTCTTGGTTTATTTTCTTCTTGTCAGTGTCACTACATTTGTTATGGCCTCTTTAAATTCGTTATGTTCTCATTCCATTAATATGTTCTTTCTCTTCTTTTATTGCCATCAGAAGTACCTATAGATACCTTTAGTTTACATTGTTATACAGAGCTTTAGCAGCATCTAGGTTTACGATTCCTTTTACATTTTCGTTTTATCTAAATGGGTCAACTTCACAAAGTTCTATTTCCGTAGCTATCAATTCTTCAAAGTTGTTTTCAATACAGTTAAATTCAAACTAAATATTCCAAAGAACAATCAGCTCTAACTCTTCAGTAATAACGTTCATTTTCCTTTTCTTTCAGGCGTCTCTATTCCTGAATGGGAACGGTGCCGGCGAAGCTACCCACATGTCTGTCTACATCAAGATCTTACCTGGTGAATACGACGCGCTTCTCCGCTGGCCGTTCGCTCACACCGTCTCTTTCACACTCTTCGACCAGAGCTCCTCGCCAGACAGAGCATGCAATATCGTCGAGAGCTTCGTCCCTGACCCCACGTGGAAGAACTTCCAAAGACCGTCCAAGGAGCCCGACGCGCTAGGTTTTGGTTTCCCCAGGTTCGTCTCACATGAGATGCTGAAAAAGCGGAACTTTGTTAGGGATGATGTTATGTTTCTAAGAGTTAAGGTAGACCCCAGTAAAATTGTAGCCGTATAGACAAAAGCAAGGGCACCTCCTTGCAAGTTCTTCGCAAGAAATGTTCTGGAATCTTCGCAGGCTGGGTTCAGCGCACAAATTTAAAAGTCATAGAGATATTTGTAAATATTCTATACTAAGTTACTCGTAAGTTGTACATAGTAAGTTAATTTAGAAGCGAATAAGTGGCATTGTTATCCTTTCACTGAAGATCTCTTGTATTTCATTGCCGGCGAGTGTAACATTAAGCATGCTTCAAAGGATTTTCTGACTTATTTCGTGCCATTCTAAGCTTAAATTCCTCTTAATTTAAAAAGCCTCATACTGTGTCTAGCGGCCATTCTGTGAACTAAAATAATATTTTTAAAAACCTAACAACATTAATTTTACTCTTTCTTTAACAAAATGGCGTATAATTTATTACTTGCAAATAATTTATAAATTGAGGAAAATATTACACACGTTTTTATAGTGTTCTGCAAAGATAGTGTGTATAGTCCGGACAATTCAAAGCGTTTTTATTTGCCTTTACTGATTAAACCGAAGGCTTTATGTAAAACGCTAAGAAAATATAAATTGAACCTAATCGCCTGAACAACTGCAGGTTATTTTCACTAAAAATAGGTAAGCAATAGAGATCAAAATAAAATACATAGAATATTACTGCTAAGTATATATTGGTCCCAAATTAACTTCGAACATCTAAAATAAAAGTTCATAGGCACAACCATCTTTGAGACATGTTTGTGTGTTATCGGCAGATCTTTGTACATAACTTATGTAATTAATCATGTTCTAAACATTTATATCGTTGTATGTACATTTAATTGAAATTTGTAATTGATAATTTTCACAAATTTGAGGTACCTATCAAGAATGTGTATGATTTAATTTTAGACCATTAGGTATAAATGTTTATTCTGCGTGTGAATGTGAATGTTATACATTCTTGCTAGTTACCTTAACTGTTGAGTTGTTTTCTTGCACCCTGTACTTGTATAAGCTGGAGATAGACCAAAGTCTGATAACTTTGCAGTTTGAATATGTACATTAAACCTTCAGCAAAGTTTATCAAAACGGCTAAAGCTGTCTATATTTTAGGTACAATGTAAGACATACTTATAAGTATAGATAGATATACTATGTATCTGTAGGCATTGCTTAGCAATAAACTCTATTATTGCTATAACTTTCCTTACAAAGCTGCTATAGTACAAGAGATATAAACTTGACTTCTCTTGTACTATAGCAATATGAAAGCAAAATAACATCTTTGCTTTTTGACTAACAGCTTCGTTTTTTTATTAGCTTTGTAACAGCATGCTAAGCAATGTTTTGTGTGCATCTACCATTTAATATATTTCGACATTTATTAGGGATCTCTAAAAATCTATTGATATCTCAAAATGTAAATTGACATTCCACTATTGCATTATTATTATATATATATATTCATAAGTCCGGAACAAATTTTACTTACTTAATATAAAGAATTATATCTACAAAGTGTACTTATCAGATTAAAAAATACAGCAATCAGCTAATAATATGATTTATTTGTTTGTATGTATTTAGATCAGTCTTTAGGTATGGTTAGAGTGGTAAAAAAGGCCTTGGTTTTACCAATTGGCCCAAATAGTGTAATATATTTGATTATTAATATGTCTAGATAGAGTGTCGCAAAGCAAAAAAAAAAAAAACATAAAAAACAGGCCAACTTTCGTGCGCTGGTGGACGCCACACCTTATTCATAGGCATAATGATATCAGTTTTAAAGAAACTCCCATTAGAAATAGTGATTATTGAAAATAGCGTCAAGTATCCACAAAAACAAGAAAGTTTAGTGTAGTTAGAAAAAAAAATGCAATCGCGATTGAAGATTTATGAGGTCAACAGTTAGACGCTATTTTTTGTATGCTTTTACGACGTTGACAATCTATCTAGAAAATGAATAATCAAAGTGTAATATCTAAAACGTAGTACCTTAATGTAGCAACTATGAGACTAACTTTACTGCCTAGTTCTTGTTTTTACGTCAAATTTTTAACTTTTTAGCTATTACTGATAATAGACTTTAAAAGTAAGAGAAATAAGGCAGAGAATCAAAGAGATGCTACCCATCTGTGTATACCTTTGTCGTTTTAACTACACAATAAGTTAAACAAGAATAAGTTAAGTGTGGAAGCGTGTACGCTGTACTTTTAAGATATTTAGTTTAAGATGGAAATATATTTCTTAAACAATGAACACAATCTTTTATTGAGCTTAGAAATCCTTACAACTATAAAACAGTTTAAATGATTTCACTTGCCACTCATTACAAATATTGATTGATCAAGCCCTTTGAGTTTGGTGGACACAGCTTAAATTATATCAACAGAGGCATTTAGAACATCACAAAAACTGATAACACTAACAGAAAACAACAAGGTATCAGCAAGTAATCAGTAATCACTAAAATAAAAAGTTCAACAAAGTATGTTTAGTGTAGATATGCTCAAATAACAAGCAAAGACACAAGCTCTGTAAAAATCGTTTAAATTCAAGTTTTGAAACTGATGACAGATAAATAAGAGCTTTCAAAACTAACATTGTTTCGAACTTCTACATTTTAGTATGATAATACCAGTATCATATTTTTTTTTTCACCAATATATATATTTTTTTGTAATACTGTACTTAGTTTAAAAATATCTAGCATTCTAGGTTCGAGTACTTATAGCTAGTGAAAAGCTACTTAAAATTACGAACAAACATTCATAAGGCACTGGTTTAAGTATATCTCTATCTAAAGAAGTCTTATGTCCAGCATTAGACCTCTACTAAGAATATCACTAGCAGTCTCTCAAGTAGAAAAAAATAACCAATATCAAAGGTGTTGTGTAGAGCTCCCTGATTGGCTGAATGTGGAATTGTTGAGGTTCACAGGTGGTGTAGTCTTCTTGGCTCTCTGGAACAAAAATAAAGAATGGATTTAGTATATTTGTTAAGGCAATCAAAAGACAGGTTATATAGTCAGACATTGGTATCAAATAGTATGTTCTATGTTTGGCAATTTCTCCATTTCTCTGTCAATTATTTATATTTTACACATTATTAGTTTAGGCCATGTTCCACGGCGCCGAAGTGGGATTTAAATTCGAGGGTATGTTTTGTACACTATGGAGTTTAATGCACCGTATCTTACCGTAACTTTTTTCTGACGAAAAAGTTACGGGTGCGACAGTGTTGCTGTTTTGGCTTTAGTTTAGTAGCTATAATATTTGTTACTGCTTTGCATTGACGTGCGTCACAGTTGAGAATTGGGTAGAAACTGACAAAAATCGCGAGGAATTTTATTCACCATGCATGTAGGTTCATCATGAAAGAAGGGGAGGGAGGCCTTTGCTCTGCAGTGGGACACCCCGGGCTAATATAATAATAATAATAATAATGTAGGTTAATATTCAGTACCTACGTGAATTATAATCCGTCAGAAAAACATCGGGCGGCGCGATTGCGCAATACAGGCTTAGCCTGTGATCGCCATAGAGACCTGTCTGATATCAGGAGATGGGCAGATTCTTACCAGTTGTATCCTAAGCAAGTTATCCATAGCAGCAGGCAACAGCGGCTTTACCGAGTTGATTTCCATCATCGTCAAATGATCCAGTCTACCATAGCCTCCGCCAGTCTTCATCAAGGCATCCATAGATGTTCTTAGCTTGGACATTCGTATGTCCCAAATATCTTTGATTATGGTCTTTATTTCTGCTGAGTTGGGGACATCTTCTGCGGCTAACCCAAGAATTAGTTTCGCTTCTATCATGTAGTGTTCGTTGGGCATTTTTGTGAAGAATCTGGAATAAAATAGAAATAAGCAAGTTTAAATATACTCAGGTTGATGTACTTCACAAGATTAGTGGATTATATGCAGTTTCATTGGTTAACTTTGAGGTAAACTTTGTGTTAATATGTAAACATCTGTCAATATCATCAATTAAAAATGTAATTAACCAATTATCTGTCTGAATATTTATGATTTAGGCTTTGTTAGTTATTTATTTTATTGTGTTAGTATAAATGGCAACTTTTTTCTTAATTTTGTGCCAAAGGTGCTTTATTGAATTAAGGTATACTTCATCATCATCATCATCAGCCTATAGCAGTCCACTGCTGGACATAGGCCTCCCCCAATGAGCGCCATAGTGCCCTGTCTTCAGCTTGACGCATCCAGCATCTACCTGCAGTCTTTAGCAGGTCGTCATCCCACCTGGTCGAAAGGCGTCCTACACTACGTTTACCGAGTCGTGGTCTCCACTCAAGAACACGTTTGCCCCAGCGGCCGTCGGTTCTTCGCGAGATATGGCCAGCCCACTGCCACTTAAGCTTGCTATTTCTTAGAGCTATGTCGATAACGTTGGTTCTCTGTCGGATGTATTCGTTACGAATCCTATCCTTCAGAGAAACTCCGATAAGGTATTATAGTTATAATATAAGAATTGGCTCTCCAATCTAGCACTGACCAACATTGCTAGATTGATGAGAAACCTGACCCAATGGGCTGTACATTGCAACTCATCACGGTGAAATATCCATATAATAGGGAGTGGTTCTCAGCTCAGCATAGGTAAGCATTGTTTCATCTAAAAAAGCCTTTTATTGATATAAGTCTAGGTTACCCTTCATTAACTTTCATCACAGTCCTACTCCAAGTCAATAAAAAACCAAATTTTTATGTACCACTCTGTTACACCTTTTTTTGGGAATCTCAGATTAATTTCCTGTTGTGCAGGACTCCATATATATTGCTTTCCTACTGAAGAAATCAAATTAACTTTAGACTAATCGGAGAGTTTTAGGTTAGAGGTTTAGGGCAGGACTCCATATATATTGCTTTCCTACTGAAGAAATCAAATTAACCTTAGACTAATCGGAGAGTTTTACGTTAGAGGTTTAGGTGGAGG
This sequence comes from Eupithecia abbreviata, assembly GCA_943735965.1. Lineage (NCBI taxonomy): Eukaryota > Metazoa > Arthropoda > Insecta > Lepidoptera > Geometridae > Eupithecia > Eupithecia abbreviata. The sequence continues at coordinate 13,327,750 of OX030978.1, forward strand.
TACTCCTTTATCCACATTTGGACTCCAGTCGATCCTAATCTAATAATCAGAAAGTATTACATCTATATATCTTAAAATAACACTATCCCACTACATGAGAGAGTGAGAGGTAACCATTTTTGTCCCATTTCCTTATTTTACTTTTCATACCCCTTTGTTTATAATAGCAGTAGGTACCTACATTATGATAATTACAGATGAATCAAATTTTTTTGCAGATGCTCGAGATGGCAGTGACACGGAGTCCAAAAGTATATAAGTCAGTTGTTTTATTACAATGAGCATCTTCGCTACAAGTTAGGCTTTGTAAAGACTAGACTAACCTACTCGGTTTTCGAATCCATGATAGGTGGTATACAAGAGTATAAATAAATATTCGTTTTAGGATACAAAATATATAGAGCAGAGCTCATAGCAACTTCAACTGTAGGTACAATAGAGAACCTACACTGTACTGTACAATAGAGAATTGTATTAACTTTCCATAAACGACCAAAGATTTAAATCTTTGAAAGACTGTTTACTAAAAATAACCTCAACAACACCAACCAACCTTGACCGTTTTTCTTCCTCTTTGATAGTCTCCAGAGCCTCAAGATCCATCCAATCAGGCGGCACCACCCGACACTTCTGTTTCTGCTTCAGCATCATCGCCAACCAGAGTGGAACATTCATCGGCAGACCGGCGCGAAACGGACCAAACTCCCCGGCGATCAAATAGATCTTGTCGTAGCTGAAGTTTGGGATTATGCTGATAATGCGGTTTTCGCCGATAAATTCTATCTCGTATGGATCCATTTTACAGTTAGGCTCCCAAGAAAAAGGCAATATCAAAAAAAAAACGCTTGCGAAATGCAAAAACTAAACGACGAAAACAAAACTTTATTTAACAAATAAATAAATAGAAAAATAAACGACACAACGATTGACATTTGACATTGATTGCTTTGACTGACAGACATCTTGAAATTGACAGTTGTAAAGTATTTTGAATTCTGTTTCATTGGTTATGAGCGCTATCTATTATTTTACGACACAACAAATAAAAAGTTCAGAATAAAAGTCACAGATGGCATTAAACTGGTTTTATGTGCTAACTTCCTAGATGGCAGCACGCACCTCCCTTATTCCTTTCCATGATTTAAAACTTTTGACGATAACTCGTTACAACTTGAAACAAGATCTAGCACTCATTAAAATAGGTCAAAAAACCAATAGGTACCTTATATTTTTGCTTGATGGAGTAGGTAGTTATGTTGCCAAACTTGATAGAGAGCCCGTCACAACGCCGCCCGCCGCCTAGATCGATGCAAATCGTTTTGGCAAAGTGCAAACTCCTAATTACGGCCCGTAAATTAGGGTGGGCAGTTGACAATGTCTCAGACGTCTGATATTTATGGAGCTCTCGGCGGGGCTCTGCCCCCCTGCCCCCTACGTGCCTGTCATAGAGCAACTTTCGTTATTTAGTGCTCCGAGCTCAAAGATTAGTTTAATAATGGCTCTGTTATTGTTTTTTGTTGGCTAAGAAGCGTCGTTTATGTTTGCTTATTACATCTGCCTTTTGTGTGTCTTGGTCATGTTAGTATTTGGTAAGAAAAGAACTTATAGCTTCCATCCATTAAGCCATCTCTAGACAGGTAGGTAGCAAAATAGCAACTCTGATCTACCTGATTGAAGAACAATAGCAATTGCAGTTTTTGTAGGCGCTAAACTAAAGCTCAAGATTCAATAATTCCGAATGCTATGTTATTATTACTTACCTAACACTGTGATTTAAAATAAGTACTTATTCTCATTATAAGATGCAAAAGAGAACGATTTCATTTCACGAAAGATAAAACCTAGGCAAATAAAATAAGTGTGAGATTTATAAAAGCAACCCGTCTCGAACGCGACAAATAAATAACAGATCTGTCTGCACGAGCGAGAAACACATTGTCTCCTCGCAGACATCTTTCTACTTAAATCTGCATACAAATTCGTGAGATCGCGCACAAATTCACCCAGTCATTTAAAACCCATTTTGTTTTCTAGCGAAAAAGCCTTTTTTGGCCATAAACATGTCGTCTTCTGACGTTGTGAGTGGCGCCATCTGTTCGATCGCATCAGAAACAGGTTTTCTTCACTCTGGGCTAGATGGCAGCAGTAGTTCTTCCAGCAGGTTCAAAAGGATAATAAAAGTTTTGAAAAGTTTATGGCTCGGAGATATTGTGATGGAAAACTTTTCTGAGCTACGTTATAAAGTTTTTAACCTTGATGCCCACATGACTGGTAGAATTAACGTTGTAATAGCTGTAAGTGTACTTTAAAGTTCCTTAGTTATGGCACAGATAATATAATACATACTTTATGTTCTTGTATAAAATGTTATTTCGAGTAGGTAGGCATTAACGTAATGCAGTCTGTGATTATTTAACTATAACATAAGCGAAAGTTTGAAGAGATGTGAGAGCACTTAACCTATAAATTAAAATGTAACTTGAAAACTTATCAATAAGATCTATTAATTAGATAAACGATAAAGTGCAGCAGTAATACACTGACATATTTGCAGTTCGTGAAGTGTGTGGTGTGGATTCGGGGAATATCCATATTATTCTATCATATGGCAAGTACATAAAATAGCTCTAATTACTCCGATCACTGTTGATCACTGAGATCTGGAAAACATAGGTAGGGTGCAGTAGGGTGTGTAATTTTATTTCGCATACAAAGCCGCGGGCGGAATAGGTACATATATCTATATATTCCTCGATAATACACCTCGCAAGCACCAACCAAGTGCATAGGTACCTAAATAATGATGTGTTAAACTTCAAATCCAAACAACGTAACTCAACAACGTTGCACGTGAACGTGAACGAAACGTGGCAGCGTCTGTCATTCTCGACACGACGGCAGCGATAGGGCTCGGTGGAAGAACCTCATGGAAGCGAACTTCTACTGAATCATTTTCTATGTTGGTAAGTAAAGTTAATAATACTACATAGTATAAAACAAAGTCGCTTCCCGCCCTCTGGCTACGTGGTCCTACTGCCTTTGTCCTACCGATCGGACCACATGAACTTTTTTTTCCGGTTGGTTCGATTAACTAATCGGACTATAGAAACTGACGTTTTCTTAGACCACGTAGTCCCACTAATCGGATCACGAGAACTTCTGCCTGTCCTTATGTATGCTTAGATCTTTAAAACTACGCAACGGATTGCTGCGGATTGATTTGATGCGGTTTTTTTTAATAGATAGAGTGATTCATATGTTTTAAACCATTTGACACAAATTTCCACGCGGGCGAAGACGCGGGGCGCAGAAAAAAACCTAACGAAACCGTCATGGTTTCTGCCTTTCAAGTAGCAAGTTAATAAATGTACAGGATGTCTCACGGAAATGGGATAGATTAAAGATGGAACAATGAAAAACATGGAAAATTAAACTGCAAGGAAAAATTCTTTCATTGTTAAAAATAAGAAATACTGCATTCATAGAAGTTTGAATTTGTGCTATCCGGTAATCAAACCTACTAATATAACAACTGTTAGGTATTTTCGGTCACTGAAAACTCTACATTTTTTAACAGGCGTCGTTAATACGGACCCTTACAAACATTTTACTTCAATAACTTATTCACCAAGTAGTTCACCAAACAAGTTTGTTAATTTGCAAACTGTTGTTTATATCATTACTTATGAAATATCCGTTTTTGATTTATTTATGGCTCTGAAGCATAGTAATGCAAAAATTCCATCGAAGTCCTTACATTTCTGTTTCAGTTCTATTCATCATTCCCGAAGGTGGTCCGGGATGATGCAAATAATTTGGTGTCAGTAACTTAATTGACGTGTTAATTTTGAAATAATTATTGTTAGAAGCTTGAATTTTGTTTTGGTTAACTTGTGTTTGCAGTCACTTATTAGGAAATTATTTTATTTGAAGTACTTTAAAAAAAGTTCATGAGTATTTTGTATTATAAAGAGCGGTGCCTGTCAATAATAGCAATTATTTAATTTCATTTACCGTTTTCGAGCGGGAGCGGTAAAAAATACTTGACTTTAATATTACATCGGAAAGTAAAACTTCCTTACTTTTACACATTTCAAATAGAACTAAAATACAGTAGCAGGCTTTTTGACGCATTCAGCATCTACCTGCAGTCTTTCGCAGGTCGTTATACCACCTAGTCGGATTGCGTCCTACACTACGTTTACCGAGTCGCGGTCTCCTCTCAAGAACACGTTTGTTCCGGCTGTGTGTATGAGATATGGCTAAAGTTGTAACTAGACATAGAAAAACAATAAATATACATATTTATGGATGATGCACCAACACATAGCCAGTAGCTACCTCCTCTGAGCACAGAGTACACACGTACCACGTCGTAAAGCCCCGTGGATCGCGCAATCGCTGCGAACGGCGCATTACCGTAAACCAGAGCCGATTTAATTGACGAGCCTCAGCCGCCGCTGGAAACTACACCTGATTTTCAACTTTACTACGAATTTATTGAACTGTGCATTGGCTTGGAATTTTGGGGTGCTATACTCATAGGTTTATGTTCCTCTGATAAAACGATTTTAAAGGTAATAAAAATGACTGAAACTAACAAAGGCTAACATGTAAAATACGGAAAAGGAAATCAAAATATTTAACAAATCAATCGTGTTTCAGTCACTTCAATAGGTTGCAGAGGATAAAGGAATTCGAAGGGTTGTTTTCAAGGAAAAGTATAATATATCCTCTCCTCAGAGTTTTAGATTCGGGAGCTAGAACCACCACCTATTTTTACAAAAATCCATAGTACCGTTTGTGCGACCAAATGGAAATAGCTTTTTTAATGTCTGTAGGTATTTTTTTTGTTATGTGTCGATTACAACACAAAATAGCTTCCTTGCCATTAGGGACAAATTGGTTTGGCTACATTGTTCTTTAAGGCCACCAAACTTAGTTCTAACATCTTCTATAGATTTTTTTAACGAGGAGACAATCAAAATCTCTGAACTTTACTGTATCTTCGTTGAATAATTACAGCTACCTCGGCCTTCGCCCCCGTAGTCCGGAGCTCCCTATCTCGAATGCATCTTCACAAACTTTCCAACGTTTTCTGATTATTAGGATGTTTACAGCTCATTAGAGAATTTTCATATTTTCTGTGGAAAACGGGTTTAAAGAGATGATTTCTGTTATCATTGTTCTATTTATAGGTGTTTCTTTTATCAAATATTTCAAGAAGATTTCTTTGGGGTATTCGAAAAACATACCTTATGTTTTGCTAAATTGTTAGTTTTCTAATTACAGCTAATTGTTCCAGCCTCCTTAAAGTAAGGGTCTGTTCATGAAATGAAAAACTTATCAAAAGCTAGTAAGCTTATTATTATCTGTCCAGCAGTGGAATAACATAGTCATCAAGTTGATGTTTATTTTCGTTTAAATTTTCATCATTACATAACTAAGTACTATGTATACTATGACTTATCGGCTCACTTGAAATCTTAACTAGAGGCTCATTAAGCTCTGCCTACAGGCTGCAATTAAACCACGATAATAACTTAAAACTGCAACTTAGCGGTCCACGATCTATTACTTAATGGGGAAACGCATTACAGATAACAGATGTGAGAGTGTACTAAACTTATAGCAAGGTCTTAGTTACTGTTAAATCATCTTTAACAGATACAAAGACCTATAATTATTGTAACTGTTATAATTATTACTGGCGCAAAGAACTGAAAGAGCTCTAATTTATAAAGGATTAAAAAAAATCAATTGGTTAAGTATTGTCAAAATAACCAATTTTAAAAGATGTCGCCTCTACAAACTATACCTATGAATAAACCTCGTGTCTTGAACAAAGATAAGAATTGATATTCTATATTAGTTTATAAAAAATAAAATACAAATATTTAATTTCGTTCACAAAGTCCATGATTACATATCTTACATAATATTTTGAAGCCTCCTTTTTAGTATACTTGTACTAGGCGGTAATAAAGTTTATAGGTAAATGTAAAACTCCACTAAAATAGTAATATTTCAAAATAGAAACAATATTACATATTTATTTGTTTTCATCAGAAAAGAGGATTCAAAACGGAGACTTCAGTTCATCTCTGAAGTAACCACAGACCGTTCCTACTAATTTCTACAAAGGTAGTAACAGTAGTAAGTTACATAACTGTAAAGCAGAGGATGGTTCTAATAACTCTATAAATCTCCGACAGAAGTTGACTCAAACTCCTGATATAAGGTTATGGGTGTCAAAAATTAATCGTTCATCGATTCAGTGACCCGGTTTAAAACTAAAAGCAGGTTGCAGGCTTTTTAAAATAACGTTATGTAGGTTCATATTTTAAAATATTGGTTTGGAAGGCCCGTTTGCTTATTTTAGAGCCATTTTCGTCGTTTTCTAAGTATAATAAAAATATATCTATCTATGTAAAGTATTGTATTATGTATATCAGTTATCTAGTACCAAAACACAAGCTCTGCTTACCATGGGGCTAGATAATGCTGTGTGAATCCAGCATTATTTTTAATCTTTGAAAATTTATAAAAAAACTTTAGATACACTTTGCGGTAACAAAATTACTTCCCATAAGCTTCAAACGAGTGGCCTACGAGGTGTCTGCCTTCTAAAGTCATCAATATATGTAATGCACCTAGTGACCTCTAGTCTGCGACAACCTTAATATATTTACTTTACAATACGGCACTAAAACTATAGGAGGACTCCTGTGTTATTGTATTATTGTAGGATTTAAAAGAGATGTTTTAAAAGTTTCGCAGGAGGACTCTGTATAAATAATAGTTTTAGTATTTTTTTTTTGTCTTTATGTGTTTTAATTGTATCTAATTTTTCTCATAAAAATAATCTTTTTTCTAATTAACTGTACCTGTTTTATAATCTCTGTAAGTTGTATTTTGTTTGATTTGTTAATGTTAGACTGTTGGTATTTTGTTAGTTTATTTTATATAATGTAAATCTCTTATTGGCCGTAAGTTAGATTATTAAGGTTTAAATTATATAGATTAAGGGTTGTTGATTTTGTTGAAACAATAAAAATAAAATAAATAAAATTGTCTTTTTTTACATTTATTATCATCTAAGCAAACCTATGTTATGGGTACTAGATGAGTAATAATTGGCGGGAATCGAACCCACAACCTTCTGCGTCGCAGGCGGACCTTCGCCCCCCGCACCACCTAGGTAGTTAATATAATCAGTAATCTGTATCATATGTAAATGCAGTCATCGATTCTAAGTCCTGAGTTATAGAAGCAAGTTTCATTTGATCTGGTCCGTTTGATTTTAATGGTGATATTTTATTGCGAATGTTTAGCCGACTGCGACTAATTGGCGAAGTTTTGTGTGATGAAGAGACTACGGTGTCAGTAAATTGTATTAAAGTTTTATTTTATGGCTGACAAATATTTTGAATCTATAAGTTTTTCGAATTTAGCCGAGAAGATCGGGGTGAAAAAAAAAATCGTTCGCGATTGGTTGTAAAACCCAGGTCTGAAATGTGGATGCCAAACACGTTAAAATAATTAGAAGTAAATTAGTAATTGTTTTATTCTTCACATTAAAAAAGAGTAAATAAATTTGTTAATATTGTTATATCTAAGCATGTTACGTCAACGCCGAGACGCGCCGCCGCGCCGTAGCAAATCTCTACGCCGTAGCAAATCTCTACGCCGTAGCAAATCGCTACGAGATCGCGCTGCAGAACCGCTACGAAAATGTCTAAGAAAGTGTCTTCGTGTCATCCGTTTTTGCAACCTTACTTGTAGTACTTGTTTTGTTACTTAAGAGGCCTCCGGAGGGACGAATTCTTCATACAAACGTAATACCAAAATTATTTCCAATTCAAGCATATTTCCACTATAATATTGTATTATTTGTATTTAAATAGTAATTATCTAGGTTCCTAAATAGTTTTTTTTTCAAAGTACTTGCCTAAAATTAAATGAAAGCCAATCGCATTTTGCACATTTTTATGCGTAAATGGACAATTTTTCTTGCTATTTGTTTCGTATTAAAAACATCAATATTTTACTTGTTATTTATAAAGGAACATAGCTTATATTGTCTAGTTACAGAATAACAATACTTTGTGAAGAATACAAAAAGTTTTCAGTCATCATTTTTGGTATTACGGAACAAACCAAATTTTGAACGGCTAATATTGCTATCGCGCACGCATGGGGCGCGGCGCAAGTGTTAAACAGGGACAGCGATATTCGGAGTGATTTTTGCAAGCGAGGGTCGCTGGACCCTTAAAGCACGCGCAAAACCGCTTGCAGAACCTAGTATACAATAAGACTTCAATCCTTTTACACATAAAGATAATATAATAAATTACTAAAAAAAAGTTTGCCTGGAAGAGATCGCTTCTAAGCGATAAGGACGCCCATTGTCTATCTGGTGTACAATAAAGTATTTTTGTATTTATTGTATTGTATTACTATGACTAAAATGTCAATACAAAAACAGTAATTTGTGGAAAACCCGTTTCACGACGTTTTGTTTTACCATAAGTGTCAATAATAACTAGATTGAACTCACCTAAAGCCCCTGAAACTTTCCTCAATCTTTCTCCACCCTACGCACTAACTATTCCAATCTCGTTGCTCTGAAGCTTTCCCAAGGAAAACAAAACATTTTAATATCTGCACAATAACATGAGATCCTTATTTATAATGGCAATAACCATGCTGTGTAATGACGGAGTCTTCGTCTCCATCGTAGCCTGACCCGTGGTGCCACACACTGGTGGCTGGCAGAGGAATTACGCAAGGGAGAACGGTCTAATGGCAACAACATGACGATTAAATAGTAGGAAACTCCTTGGTTATATAAAAATATGTATTAAAGATATATGAATGTACTAGTGGTTTCTTTTCCACTTCTTTCACTAATGGACAAAAAATTCAACAATCTTATTTGATAATAATTTACTTATAGCATAGAATTTGATTTGTCTAAAAGTTCTTGAAATAAAACATAATTGAATTAGAATTTAGTACTGGCTGGATAGTGAAAAAAGAACAATATTTTAGACCAGGAATTCTTGTTTAATATTGTCAAAAGTTATAATTAGGCTTTATTTAATATAACTACTCAAACATTTAAGGTAAAACCGGTGGTGACAGGGAGCCGGTCTAATTCTATGTCAGTCTGTTTGATACCTATCAAAGGGTTTCATAGGAATGGATATTTTAAACTTGAAAACTGAATCATTGGCTGGTTTTGGCGGTGGTAATACGCACATTTATTTATACATTAGTTTTGTACGACTTAATGTCGCTAAAGTAAGCTAATTAGAATTAGAAAGTGCAATAATTTATGCATCAATATTTTATGATAACGAAATCGATATGACGAATTCTAAATCGTAACGGGACAGGCATTATATCATCAGTCTAAATTTGTCCACGGCTAGACAGGCTTCCTTAAAAGCGCCATAGCGTCTTGTATTAATTTTAAACCAAAACGAATTAAGAAATTACTTTGAATTTCAATCCAATACGTAATTTTTGTAAGGCAAGGAAAGCAGGCAGGATACTACTTTCTTTTTTGAAATGATCAAATCTTTTTACAAGGGACGCAATGCCAGTTCTACCTCCACCCACAGCGCGCCCTAAGCTCTTCGCTTATCGGCTGATAGTGTCGATTTATCGGCGGCGCGGGTTCGCTTCCCGGTCACGTCTCGGGCGGGTGTCCGTCACGACTCTGATGCGATGATTTGGCCCTGTGACGTGCCCGTAGGATTATTCACGCGATATTAGTTCCTATGGTTTATAGCTGTATTGGCTATAATGGCTTGGGGTTTGGGTTGGATTGTTTGGTGAGAATGTAATTTTGTTAGGGGATGGTTTCGTTTTTGAAAGTAGAAGGGTTCTTTAACTAAATGTTTAAAAAGTGTTTAGTTTAACGGAACCATAAAATCAAATGAGATGAAAAATCATGAATCTCTGGGGCACATTCTCGAACAAAGTAAGTTAAATATACAAAAACTAGTTTCTGACTGCGGTTTCGCACACGTTTTATCGACCTATCGTTGTGCATCTACGTTTACTTCAACAAAGAAATAAGACTTATTCCCGTACAGCAAGAAAGTCTTACCTGTCTTTTTTCTTTTGTATATATATTCCACCAGAGCCCAATGCTAATCCAAGAGAACCCTCCAGGTAATGACGATATAAAGCATCGCCTCCCCAACACTCTCGCAGCTCAACACTCTCGCTGCGGACATAACAAAACGGTGCTAATTACCGTCCATCTCGTAAGGCTTTGCTAAATCTGGCTACGGGAGATTTATCTGGGACAGCGACATAAATATCCTTAAAGAATGTGCGTTTTAAATGCTTTAAACCTGCTTTATGGGGACAAGGTGATGCCACTTCTGTGTAATTAACAAACTTTGTTTGAATAACACAAATGAAACAAAAGGGTTTACGGCAAAGGTGTTGGTTTTCCACTGAACAAACATAGCTTTGAATGTGAATATTAATAATATAATATTATTACATAAAATATCGTCTAGTCCAAAACATGAAGTTGTTTTATATTTACAATCATTGGAAACAATGAGAAAACTATACGCTTAAATAATATGACCTAATAATAGCAGTCACAACTAAACGAAAACGTTGTGGGACTTAGCGATGAAATAAAGAATAAGGTAAATATTATATCTAAGGTCAAGTACAAAATATTGACGATGACAGAAAGCTGTAAATATGAAACCATAAAAAGCACTTGGCAAAGTGTTCAAGGTTCAAAGGAACAATCCAGTCGCCACATGCCACGGCCAAAACACCATTAATCATGGCACAAAAATATTTTAACATAAAACCCGCACCTTACATCGTTCTGCAAGTAGAAGCGAAAGGGGGGTGCTGGCAAAACTATAAATTCCCTTTAATTACCCCGGGGCAGCGTCACATCATGGATCCAGACAGTTTTATGACGATTTACGATCACATTTCGACGCGGGGACCGGCCCGCTTAGGGATCCCAACCGACCACCTTACGGAAAACTCCCCCGCCCCGCGCGAGCTAAGAAACCAACTTAGGGAATCGGGGGAGGTACGGCAAATAAGAGGTCTAGGTACCCTGGGCGGTATTCGTCACCTTTTACACTGGCGGGGGTTTAAAGGCCTCCAGTTCTTTATGGTAATGAAATCTGAGCAGGGTGACGTGCCGAGGTGATGCCTCCGAGAGTTTTTGTTGTGCCCCCCTTATTTATTGTTCGTTCGGGGAGGAACTTTGCGGAAAGTTCCGAATGGAATGTGTTCCGTGCGGTGCTCATGATATCGCCGAACCGATTGTTTTTGTTCATTTTCTTTTATTTGATTTGATGGGAGGAAGTTTCCTTGCGGCTCTGAAAGAAAACATATTGTTATACGGCATCTCAATTTCACAAAAACCTAAGAGAGAAAATTGTCTTCAGTTCAGTTAAAGTCAGTAAATGGTATCGTAGCTATCACCACGTGAGACGAATAAACCACTTAAAATAACAAATAAAACCGATTCCGAAACACGAAATCCAGTTGCAATCATAACCATTTAACTGCCAATTTTATTTGTCGATACAAAGCGATTCGAACGAGAGTTTATAAGCTATAAACGCACAGACAGACGTTTCGGTGTTACATAAAATCAAATCAACAGTTATCCCGAGCCTACATCACAATCAGGGTTAATCGCATATGTGACAAGTTAGCTGTTTGTGCGCCGTGGCCAGGTTACCTAGGCCCCCGATGTGTAGTAGTGTTTCCCCTGTAGAAACTGGTTAGTTTGGGAAGCGAGGGGGCGGACGGTTCTAGCACCGCTGGTGGGCTGACAACACGCGCCGCGCCAGCCCGCTCCGATATCGCCTGACTGACGGACGAGTATGCATTCAAATGGGTTACTTTACTTACCCGCCTCTCCCCCTTGGAATAAACATCTCGGAGTTTCAGATCCGCCGCCAATTTGCTACAGAATTTGTTGTGGAATGTCGAATGCTTTTTGAGGGCTGAATTGCATTTAATTTGCACTAAACAACGTTTTGTTTTGATGGTATTGGCCTCCAAGTGGATGTAAAGCGATTTTTGGAATTGAATTGTTAATTTTCGAATGGAAGTCCTTTGGGAGAGTAAACTACAGCATACTAATGTCGGTGTTTGTTCAATTTCAGCGAATGGCGAGATTATTTCGTTTCAAATGGCATCTCAAATAAAATAAGAGACAACTCCTCTAAGCTAAGTCATCGAATTTCAAACAGACGAATAAAGCCTAATTAAATATTAAAAGAAATCCTGATATGCGTTGTTGTTAGATCGTATATTTTTTGTTTAAATAACACCTTATTCATGGTAGGTACTACGCATCACAAGAACATCTGGTCCTCTTCATAATAAGTAGTTATTATGAAAGTAATCATATTTTTTTTAGTTTTATTCAGTTATAAGAGAGAATTAAAAAAAAAAACACTTTCTCTCACCTGACCTGTCTCTATGATACAGTTGGCATTATGTGAAAAGCAAGTATAAGGCATAACAATAAAACAGTTTCTCGTACTCACCGTCATCCCGTAAGCAAGATAGAGAGTAAAACTGTTGAAACGTCGGTAGATAATAATTAATAAATAAACTCCATACATATCCGTAAATAATTGTATAAACTTATGAGGCATATTCCGCAAAAAGGGGCTGTAAGCTGTATTGTCTAAATACAATTTGGGCTGTCAGAATTTTTACCAACTTCTAGACTTCTTGGTATTTGAGACATTTTGCTACCCCTCGCATGCAGACATATTTGGCACCCTACATAGACCTTTCTATGTTGACATCCTTTTCCCTTATGTCCCCATAACCAATTAACCGGAAGCAACCTCCAGATATACGAGAAACAAAGGATCCGAATAAAACTTGACGTCCCGCAGAATAGCGCTTATTTTAAACAAAATCGTTTGCACGTTAAAATTAACGGAATTAAGTGCACGCGTTGAGTATACCCGGGTTTGTTCCTAAGCTATCTCAGAGGTTTAATGCAAAGGACATATTTTTTATATATTAACAATAAATTATTTCTCCGATTGGCAAAATAGTGACACAGCTAAAGGGATATTCGTAAAATACTTAATGGTATTCTCTCTAAATGATACAATGTAAATAACGACGAGCAGAGAGAGCCGCGAACATTTTTGTGACTGTATCTGGGCCCTAGCGGGCCCGGGTCCCTACCGCCCCTTGCTGAAGACCCACAAGCCGGACCCATGGAGGGCCCAAAGGCTGGGGCCCGGCTGGGCATCGCCACCCTAACTATAATAGCCAGTACGACCTGAGCGGTATTATTCTATCTCTCTGACTGATGAGCATTCGCCTGTAATGTATCAATCTGACAAAGATTTGATTCTTAACATTCTTTTGTTGTCGATCAGTTTGGTGAATTCGATTTGCAATGGAGCAGAGTTAGAACTAACTTCCTTTTGGCAAAGCGTGGTTCATTTTAGGTTACATCTTTGCTTACTTAAGTGTGATGGTGGTCAAACGCTTTATCATAACCAATAAAAAAACGAATAGTAAAATCAAAATAAAAAAAAAAAATCCGCAAGATAAACATACAATAAACACAATTTGTATATTTTCCTAGGTGAAGTTGTATTAGGAACGTGCCATATCCACCGTGGAGGGCAATTAGACATATAAATAAATTCAGGTTATGCCCGACAGATGGCGCGCCATCTCGCCATATTCATACGTTCGTCTAATTAGGACGATGTTTTGTTTAAAGGAGCAAAATGCTGTATAATTATATGGAAATACACTAATATTCGCTTTTATTGGGTTCAAATTGCAGGTGATATTAAAATTACATGTAGAATTGTCCCTAAAAGCAATAAGGAAACAAAATCTCATTTAATTATGAATACGTAATTCTTTGTTAATTTCATGGTGGTTACTCGCCATCTTTTACTTTTATTATTTGTTGTTATGACAATAAAGTAGCATAAATAAGCAGTAAAGTCATAATAATCTTACCATAAATATAATCTCAGTGTAAGTAAGCATAAGTTTCTTTAAAAATACCCTCACTTTTATGCAGGTAGGTAGACAGTTAGCGTCTGGAGGAGATACGGTTACCTACGTTTATTTGACACCGTCCATCAATGGCCCCCATCGGTGCCTCGCACGTGAGAATAGGGGCACAATTAGCACAGCGAAGTATCACTACAACAATAAAACCGTACAATTAACCAAATAAACATCCGGAAGCGTCCATTTTCTAAATAATCAACGAGAAAGACAAACAAATACGTAAATCGAAAAAAGCAATAACAATTTGGCTGTCGTAACTAAAATCCTACACATTAGTCCCCTAATTTCCAATTAGCAAGCAGGTAGCGTAAAAAGACGCCATTACAGACACTTCTCGTTTCCCGCCAAAAGGCGCCGCCATCTTGTTTCGTTCGGAAACGCGCGCGTGCGAATTATTGTCCACTCTGTGCATATGTTATGTTGTTTATTGAATTAATTTCTGCTGGCTATCCTCTTTGCTTGGATCTTTATTTGGGTATTCCGACTGTCTGTTGGTTAGTGCTCTCTTTATTAGTCGATACTTCCTTTCTACGTACGCAGCCATTAATTCTTCAGCAAATAGGAAATGTTATTGACCTGGATATTACAATTGAATTATCTGACTTTGGGAAAAGTTATTTCTGTTTTTATAAATGTTAAAGTTGTAGTTACATAATTCACTGACTGATCTGATTTCTGATTCTGATTTGATTTATGAAAGTAGCAAAGTTTTAAAACTTAGGTACAAGTTAATGTTACAACGCTTCCGCCATAGATGGCGCTAGTAGTTATAACGAAACAGAACATTTTCAAACGAGAGCCGAATAATTTGGCTCATTCGTTCTTATCGTGTTTAAAGTTAATCCGGCTGCAAAACAATAACTTGGGGTTAACGACAACGATAATACTTTGACAAAATTGCAATCACAAAAACGGTTGGGACATCACATTTACAGTAATTAGAAAAGTTTGATACGTTTTGCGAAGGAAAATTAGTATTTTGTGGCGTGACTCGTTTTGTACGGCGATAAAAGCTGTTAAACGTGAAACAACCCGAGGGCCACTGCCACCAATACAGGTTTAAGTATATACTCGATGAACTTAATCCATCGACTCTATGGGTCAGTTTACTCTTCGTTTATACTTTTTATAGAGCCCTGACTAACTCAAACCCACCTATAGTGACAACTTGTAATCCCTTATTTATTTATTTATTTAAACTTTATTGCACTATTAAAGGTACAAAGGGTGGGCTTAATGCCGAGGCATTTTCTACCTGCCAACCAGGAAACACATGTTTTAAATAAAGGGTAGGCGTGCTAACATTACATACAAATATAAGTAATAGTAACTATGTATCCCTTAGTAGGATAATTCCTCAGATGATCAAAATGCTGGCTTTACTGCGGTCAACGAATTAACAATGCTTTCCAACGTGGTAATGCTGGCACTCTGGGCAAACTGAGTTGAATTGACTTTTATTAGCTTAAGCTTTTTTTAAGTATTTTCTGACTCAAAGGCGCTGGAGATCGAGACGAAGGAAGCTGCGCGGAATTAAAGAAGATCTATCATCTACTTAATATCCTGTGTCATCTACATAGGGATGTATAGTTATTGATGATGAAATAACTATATCATTACTAGGAATTTAAAAACTACTACTACTACTACAACTTCCTAAACTAGTTGTTCTATATCTAAAATGTATAAGGACCTTGTGACCTTTTCGATCTATAGCAAGTCAAAAACATAATTCGTGTTCAATTTAGTCTGAAACTAAAACTTTACACTCAATGAGCAAGGTGTAATCAAATTCGGTGAAACTCGGCCACTAACCGTGAAAAGTTAGCGGAGTTCCGAAACGAGAGTATTGTCGGAGGTCGAATCCGAATGGTTTATTCTTACGTGTGGACTACAAGAGGGCGGGTTGAACACTCTAGCTTATTTTGTACACTCAGCTAAATAGTGTTTTTTCGTTCTACTTATCTCAATTCAACTTTAGCATGTTTTATAATTTATTTTTAAGTTTCCGCACACAATGTATATTGTTATATGGAATAAATAAATATTAATATATGAATATATAGCTCATAATGCCAGGTGTGCTCTTCGACCAAATACCTTATCCTCAATACAGTTGATTTCTTAGTAAGTCTTCTTGTGACTGAGTCATAAATTACTGAAAAAATTATAAAATCGAGTGTAAATTTAATCATCTTACTAACGCCATCAGAGACAGACATAGACCGTGAATACTCATTATTTTTATGGACCCAATGAGTTTGGACCTTGTTTATCCATCCATAAATAATTCTATAACACTTTGACTGCGGTTTTTTTTCGACGACTGCGATCTTTTTTTTTTACCTAAAAAACTCGTGCTACCGCTCTACACAGCGGTTGTGTTGCGCCGCACATGCGTTTCGTTCGAAAAATATTACGGCTGTGCTGAGTCACAAAGATCTGTATTTTCTCAGCCGCTGCGTGGATTTACGCATATTAGTCACTTGTAGAAAACTCATACCGTGCGTTTTCGGCACTCAAAGTGTTAATGTTCTATTTTATTTATTTGTGTTGACGCGTTAACATCATTCGTGCACTTTTCATTGACCACATTCACGTTTTAGGGTTTCACTTATATTGCAGCTAGTTGTAAAAAGTCAAGATCCTTCACGCTTTCAAAAGAAAATACGACTAGTTTCGCTCATCAAACACGTACTAGAAATCCGGTCGCATATAGTCCAGCCTTGCCACCGGCCGGTTAATTGCGTAAACCCTCGTCTAATCCTAGTTTTAGTGACAATTTATTTTGGTCATAACCGCCTATGTACAGGATGTATTACGTTTCAATGGCATCGTTTGGGTTGGTCCGCCGGCTATCAGCCGGATGAAATACAACAGTGTTCTAACTTCCGGTAATTTGTGCGCTGTGTGCGGTCCACTTTGATAACTATTTCGAATATAAAAATATTTTTGTGTTTTTAGTATTTTGTCCAAAAACAAAGGTGGACATTATGGTTCCTCATAACGTGCTGATGACGTAGGAGTCGTCATTATGGTCGTTATCCAAGATGTTATACTTGAATTTTGAAATTGGTCATACGACCTCTGTAGCGCAGTGGGCGATGGTCCGCTTGCGACGCAGCAGGGTACGTGTTCGATTCCCGCCTCGGAACAATTGTGTGTACGATCTGCAGATATTTATTCCGGGTTTTCTGGTACACCTATTTAAAATAAAAATATCTATCTATGTAATGTATTGTATAGATGATGCTGTGTGGATTGTCCAACATTATTTATTTATTTATATTAAAATCTAAAAATAAATCAAAAAACACAAGCGGTCGACTTATCCAGGTGCTTGACCAATAAAGAACACCCTGTATTAAAACAAAGCAAATAAAATTAAATTAAAATGACAAACTATTGTTTAAAATTCAAATGGAACGTGTGAAATCTTGCCTGGGCTTAATTATATTGACCGAATTTAGACCCCCTTCTCCACGGACCCCAGGGGTCGTGTGGGGTCACTTCGTGTGAGGAAATACAATAATAACGTGATGGAGAGCCTGGTCCCCTCCTAATGGTTTTAATAAAGGTACGAATTTACGTCTCTTTGTATTTATGATTTTATTTCGATATATTTAATTAAAACTGGAGTAGAGGCCGTGATGTGGGATAAGTTTTATTTAGTTTTTGTAACTACATTTTGAGGTTTTACCTAATTTTATGCTTTAAACAAATGTTGACCAGTAGAAAATACATCGTTTCAGTAGTTTTTTATTCCGGCATAGTTCAACCTGTCAACCTGCCCTTGACTTGTGGGTCAAAATAAGTATTTGTGGGTCAAAAATTGGCTGTTATTAAAATCCTACTAATATTATAAACGTCAAAGTTTGTAAGTATGGATTGATGGCTGGATGATTGTTACTCTTTTACGTAAAAAGTACTGAATGGATTTTAATGAAACTTCACAATAATATAGCTTACATACCAGAATAACTATATACTATATAATACAATTCATAAAGATATATAGATATATGTATAGTATATTAATTAATTTAATTTTACTGATTTTTATATTCACGTGCGTGCATTCGGGCTGCAGATATGCAGCTCTACTGTGTTACTCCACCAATGTATTATGTACCATGTCGTATGTGAATTTATTACTGAATTATCCAAAATATCTATCACCACGCGGGTGAAACCGCGGGGCGCAGCTAGTACCTACATAAAACAATGAAATAATGCTGACAATCTACACAGCATCATCTATCTCCAAGTAAGCATAACTTGCACATGGGTAGGTATGTACTAAATAACTTATATATGCAGTTCGTAACATATGTAGATAGATTTAATTATACAGGTTTGCTTTTTGAGATGGTAGTGGATGGCCAAATCAGAAATCAACATTGGTGTAAAATCGTGAAAATTCAATACCTTGATTTTATTTTAATGGGGCTTCTCTATCTTAATATATGCAGTTCGTAACATATGTACATAGATTTAATTATACAGGTTTGCTTTTTGAGATGGTAGTGGATGGCGAAATCAGAAATCAACATTGGTGTAAAATCCTGAAAAGTCAAAACCTTGATTTTATTTTAATGGGGCTTTTCTTCGATACAACTTCTATTACTAATGTATTATGAAAACTTCAATTAAAATTCAGAAATACAATTGAAAAATCCCCATCTGTTTTCTATCTCGCATAGTTTCGGTTTTGGCCATCCACTCCCATCTCAAAAAGCCACCCTGTATATAAAAAGCACCAACAATTAATTAATTAGAAAGGCTCAGTTAAAAACATTGATATCTTCAAAAGATCCCAAACCTGCACCTGACATATCATATTACGTACTTATTTTATTTGGTATTATTCCGATATTACATAGCTAATTAAAATTTTGGGCGACTCTGCCAGTGGTCAATGTAACCGGTGTGTTTGTTCTTATTACCGTTATTTTTGTTCTACCGTTATTTTTGTTCTTGTGCTCAGAAATGACAGTTTTTGGGTCGGTTTATGTTAATTTACTTATCGTCGTACCTTTTTGTTTTGGGGAAATTTTAATGGGTTGTTTTATTGCTTGCGGTTATGGACAAAACGCTTTAAACGACGTTTACAAAATGGTGATTTTGTCCTGTTCTTTACTGGTATACACCTGCTGGCAACCCCTTCAGTTAAGAAACAAAACGTTACGCTTTTTGGTCAATTAACTCCATAAAAAAACGAAAGAATTACGCGAGATATACCCGTTAAATAGTACTTATAATTATACACTACGTAGAAAGAAGACTCCGTATTTTATTATAGAATATAGAATACACCGGGTCTATTCTATGTATAATAAATATTTGCAGAGCGTACAAACATTTGTCCCAAGGCCGGAATCGAACACCCTGCGTCGCAGGATTTACACTGCACCTTAAGTCTACCACGCCACATCGGTCGTCAAATCGATCAGCGCCATCTTTTTAACCGACTTTAACAAAGGAGGAGGTTCTCAATTCGAATGTATTTTTTTATGTTTGTTACCTCAGAACTATCGACTCGGTGAATCGATTTAGATGATTCTTTTTTATAACTATGTTTTAAACCCATTATCATTATTTAGGAGTTTGAAGTCGTTTTATAATTTTCTAAAACATGCCAAATTGTTAGTTATAAGGTTAAAACTTATTTTGAAGCTAAATTTCTCCTAGGGGCAGGTATGTCAAGCTGTGGAAATGCCTGCCCCTTAGTCTACCAAAGTTATCGACATAGCTCTAAGAGTTAGCAAGTTGAAGTGCCAGTGGGCAGGCCAAATCTCGCGTAGAACCGACAACCGCTGGGGCAAACGTGTTCTTGAATGGAGGCCACGACTCGGTAAACGTAGAGTAGGACGCCTTCCGAGCCGGTAGGATGACGACCAGTGAAAGACTGCAGGTAGATGCTGGATGCGTCAAGCTGAAGACAGGGCGCTGTGGCGGTCATTGGGGGAGGCCTATGTCTGTGACTAGCATAGGCTGATGATGATGATGTAGTTAGTCGAAGTCTGCTGATGATGATGCTCCGTTATTTATGAGGTATTGCAGCAGGCTGCGGCACAGTACACGTCCCCGCAGTAAGTCACCTGCATCGATGCAGCGTAAATACAGCTCGAGCGGCACTGCCGCGCACCTGTTACTGTTATCGATGCGCTATAAACAACTGCCGCCGGTGGGAACTTTGAACGATTGTCTCTGAATATGTATAATGAAAGATAGCTATGATAATAAATAACATGGGAATTCATTAGATAGAAAACACTTTATTATACCACACAAAACAGAAAACAATACAGGAATAAACTATAGAATAAAGGAAGTATAAAGGGCGGCCTTATCGCTGAGAGCGATCTCTTCCAGGCAACCTTAGGATGGACTGGACATAAAGGAACAAAATAGACGGTGGTACTTTAGTAAATATATTTCATTATTGATTTATGAGGGTTAAGTATGAACCTTGTTTGTGTTGGAAGAACACCAATGTTACATTGTTGACTTCTTTAGGGTGAGTAGGTACGGTTCGAGACGCGCGTGTTCTACCTTCAGCGCTGGCTAGGTCTCTTACGGAGCTGAGCCAGCAAGATGCTGAGTTGGACCCTTTTTATAACAACTCTCTACATTGATCTATTTTATAAGTGTGTCTTGTATGTATATTATTAAAAATAAATAAATAATAATAATAAATAATGCTGGACAATTCACACAGCATTATTAAGCCCCATGGTAAGCAGAGCTTGTGTTATGGGTACTAGATAACTGATATACATAATACAATACATTACATAGATAGATATTTTTTATTATATATAGAAAACGACCAGAACACCCGAAACAAATATCTGCAAATCGTACACACATTTGTTTCGAGGAGGGAATCGAACCCACAACCTCCTGCGTCGCAGGCGGACCTTCGCCCACCGCGCCACATCGGTCGTCAATAAATGTCTTTCTATTCTGTTATATTCTTCACTGCGCTGAAGAGCTCATGAGCAAGTCACGAGTACGGGTTACCGAAATACAGATATAGAAATAGAGATTTATTGAGAAAACCAATTCAAATTTACACAAGTCAATTTCAAATTTACAAACTCAATAAAATTTTGAAGAAAATACAAAATTTTATTGAATTACATTTAATAAATAAAACACATGAAAACAAAACAAAAAAAAAAAAATCTTAAATATGAATATGTATAAGGTTTTTAGTTGTAATAGTTCGTTTACAGAATCTAAATTCTCCTCTTATGGTTAAAGCTATATCATCATCATCATCATCATCATCAGCCTATATTAGTCCACTGCTGGACATAGGCCTCCCCCAATGAGCGCCATAGCGCCCTGTCTTCGGCTTGACGCATCCAGCATCTACCTGCAGTCTTTCGCAGGTCGTCATCCCACCTGGTCGGAGGGCGTCCTACACTACGTTTACCGAAAAAGCTATATAACTAGTAGTAAATAGGTTTATTTTATGTATGTTAGATAAAGGTATATATTTTATATGGGACGTAGTTTTAAGCATTTTCCATACTGTACTAGACTAATAGATGACTGCAGGTAGATGCTGCATGCGGCAAGCTGAAGGCAGGCCGCTATGGCGCTCATTGGGGGAGGCCTATGTCCAGCAGTGGACTGCTATAAGCTGATGATGATGACTAGACTAATGTTGCCTGAAATAAATTAATTATTATTATTTAAAACTAGATGAAACTGATATTGTCCTAAGAGGCTCTTTGCCAGAAAAGTGAGACATACAGCTGAAATGAAGTTATCATTTGTAATAGTAGGGACTAATTATCTAGCTCTATAAATATGGCAGAAGCAAGCTTCACGCTGGTAAAAAAGGTTTCGTAATTAGCAAAGAAAAAACCCTACAGGGAACCCTAATCAGTGTAGGGATATCTCAATAAACTCGTCTCTAATACCTTCTTATTTACCCTATTCCTAATCTTAGCCCCAGTATTCCCTAACCCACAATATCATATTCAAATGCTAAACACAGTTCCATGTAACAAACACATGTAAGAATGTCGGTGTGTTTGTAAAGGACACGGACGAGACATAATGTCCCGACGAGAAGTCCTGTTTTGTCTTGTTTACACTAATTTTGGGGAAAATACGAAACACTGTAATCAAAAACACCCACAAATGTGAAGTTTGTGTAATAAGACAAGAAACACTTTGTTCTGAATAAACAAAAACATTGAACGATTTTTATTTAGTACTCAAAGTATGAAAATATAATAAACTTAGATAAAGTTACGCTGAAACACTCCATATACGCTATAATAGTAACTAGCTGCTCGTAGTTAGCTGCGCAAGCAAGTGAAAAACAAGTGGAAATACATATGTGTGACGACCGATGTGGCGCGGTGGGCGAAGGTCCGCTTGCGACGCAGGTGGTTGCGGGTTCGATTCCCGCCTCGGAACAATTGTGTGTACGATCTGCAGATATTCGTTTCGGATGTTCTGGTCGTTTTCTATGTATAATAAAAAATATCTATCTATGTAATATATTGTATTATGTATATCAGTTATCTAGTACCCATAACACAAGCTCTGCTTACCATGGGGCTAGATAATGCTGTGTGAATTGTCCAGCATTTATTTTATTTATTTATTTATTTTTATTTATGTGTCCTAAATAAAAAATAAATCCTTCCTCTTGAATCACTCTCTATTAAAAAAAAAAGCATCAAAATCCGTTACGTAGATTTTAAGATCTAAGCATACATAAGGACAAACAAACAGCCGGAAGCAACTTTCTTTTAGAGTATGTAGTGATTCTGTGTGTGACGTACGGTCTTTCATGACAAAACGCCATACAAATCAAAATTGGTTTGACCTGTCGCGTCCCGACGATCGACGCATTGAAGGTTTGCCTGCGACGAAGGAGGTTACGGGTTCGATTCCCACCTTGACACAAATATCTTTTCTCAGTGTTTTGGGTATTTCCTATGTATAATAAAAATATACATCATGTAAGGAAAGTTACAAACAAATAATAGAAACAAATTAGAACTATTTACAATTGAAACAATTCAATGGATGAAGTACGTATAATATATTGTATTATGTATATCAGTCATCTAGTACCCATAACACAAGCTCTGCTTAGCTTGAGGCTAGATGATGCCGTGTGGGTTATTCAGCATTACTTATTTATATTATTTTAATTAGAAAATTATCAGCCTAGAATATTGATATCGGATATCCCAAAAATGATCCCAACACCCTCATTACTTGCCATCAACCTTCATAAAACCGAGCCTGAAACCTATATGCAATGAAGAAAAACAAAATAACACCTTAGAGTCAGCAATACGGCTAATGACACATGTTGGGTACCATGCTAAATGCGCGAAACGGCCGGCTGGAGGTATTTGTTTAGGACGCGCTAAATGGCCGGTGTTTAGCGGCCGGTCAGGTAAGGTGGGGTAAGGGATACAAGGTAGCGTATAACAATCACAGATCTAGGTCACTTTATAAAAAAAATAAAAGCCTCATCATCATCATCATCAGCCTATAGTAGTCCACTGTTGGACATAGGCCAGCGCTATAGCGCCTTGTCTTGCATTACATTTGCCGAGTCGCAGTCGCTCCACACAAGAACACGTTGCCTTTGTATACCTTAGATATGGGACACTTTATAAAAACTATAGGTAGTAGTAGTTTTTGCCCGGTTCACATTATTCCAGTCTAGTAATCTGACGAATCAATCCAATCCAGTGCTGGACTAGATTATATGGTTTACTATCTGGATTCGATCGCTGGACTGAAATGCTACTACACAGAATAATGTGAACTTGTTACTATTGTACTACTGAAGTATTTGGGCGTTGTTCCAAATACTTCAGTAGTACAATAGTTATTAATTACTAGACTGGAATAATGTGAACCGGGCAAAAACTACTACTACCTATACTTTTTATAAAGTGTCCCATATCTAAGGTATACAAAGGCAACAGGGGAATCGGAAACGGGGGTGAAAACAATACGCGCTGTAGTTATACTGTGTCACAAGCAATTAACTAACAAGGACTTTAGAACTTTTACCAGGTTCTAGGAAACTAAATAATAAGAAAATAAGCTTGAATGAAATAGGTTTTAATGTAAAATATGAATAAAAACTCAAATTCAATGACGTACCATTGAATTTGAATAAAAATTCTAATTCAATGATGATCTTATAACTTGACCACCGCCTTACAGGGTGATACAGGTGCGAGATTAAATGGCCGCCGTGTATACAGGGTGTTCATTACGATATTGCGCGAGTATTGCGAGCGTTTTTATTAGCTGTCATAACGTTTTGCTTTTTGATGAGAATTGAAATCCTGTGATGGGACCCTCCATTGTCGTCATTGTTTGAGGCCGAGTCGTTTCACGCCGTTTTTTCCGCCATTTGCAATTTGATTTTTAGGATTGTTGGTTTTTGGGTGAAACACTTTGCTGTTCTAACTTTTAGGGAGGTACTTTTGCTTTCCATTGTTTTTAAGTAAGAACGAGACCGTTAACCAACGACTACGTTAAAGTGTATATTATTTTGCACAGAATTCTTTGCTCTCGTATTCAACGACAAAAACACACAAAAAAGCTCCTCTACCCCCATTAAAACTCCAACGGAATAAATACAAGTATTCGCTCGAAATTCAAAGTCGAAAACTTCGAACGCATCTATTTTATGACTCCAACGTTCTATATTCAAAAGTTTCTGTTATCTGTGCAATGTAACTTTCCCGCCAATCGCAATCGGCGAACGTCAATGTCTGCGGTGAAGAAATTAAAAGTTTGTCAGTTGGCTCGGGGCGATCGACGCCGCCGGTTCTCTCTGATAGTTTGATTACTGCTATGTCAGGAACTGCTTGTCTTCTGATACAACCCAGAGATGAAATGCTTTCAAATTCACAACCTCGTTTGTTATTTTAATTTAATCGTTTTATTAAAATACTACACAATTCAACTACTCTTTATTGCACACTAAATAATACAAAAATTACAGATCACATCAACAAATAGGTACAGACGATGTACTATATTGGCGGCCTTATCGCTAGGAGTAATCTCTTCTCTTTTATTTTATTATTACCACGCTTGCAATAGCTAGCTTAAAAAAATTATACAACGAGAAGGAAGGCGTCTCGATTAGAAATGTCATTTCCAATAAAAACCTAAGAAGATTCTTTCCACATGCAAATTCAATACACAATGTTAGTTCGATTCATGCAATAGTAATTGTTTGGCGTATCTATAGGAATAATAAACTTTCATACCACACGCATAAACAAGGTTTTTTTCTACTATTAACAATTATCACTAGCCAACGCTAACAGCAGTGAAAAAGCATAAACTGATGATGATTATGATGGTAGGCCTTCTTCAGCTTATCATTCACTAGATGTGCTCTGCTGCTTCGACCGCGTGTAAATCTATGTGTCAAATGGTTTATAAACCTTCCTCGTGAATCTATCTATCTATCTCGCATCAAAATCCGTTTTATAGATCTAAGCATACATAGGGACAGACAGACAGCGGGTGAGCGACTTTGTTTTATACTATGTAGCGAAGATAAGTCTGTTAGAAATGATATCATGAAAAAATCAAGTGCATCATTTATTCACAAGTTTCCCCAGTTCCTTAAAACCCATGAAGTTGCGCAATAAATTGCGAATGAGCGCCCCGCGGTGGGCGCCAGCTTAGCGCTAAATATTCATACGCGGAAAGTTCCAGAAAGAACCGCGGCCTCTAATGAGGCTCGTCAAGATACTGGACTATTAAATAAAGATAATCTGATGATTATTTATAAGGGATAGAATTAAAAGTTTAACGGAACATCTAGATATGAAATTCAATTCGTTTATTTCAGACATCAATAAAGTTATGGTACAAAATCAATAATAGAAAAAATTTAAAAATAATTATATAATACGCTAGCTCGAATATGGACAATTCGAGCTAGCATATTATATAAAAATATACACAAATTAAAATAAAATTCAAAATTACAATTACTTATCTAATATATAAAGTAAATTTAAATCACAATTAAAATCATCAAAATCAAAATACCTTCTAAAACCGAAATCTATATTTTATACTATTTTTTATTAAGCAATTAAAAACGATTATAGGGTGAGAGATAAAGAGGTAAACTCTATTTGATTTCAAATCAGTACACCCAAATAAAATTAGAATATTTAATTAAAAAAAGTATTTCAGCACAAATATTAACTTTGAAAGCTTTATTCTCATTATTCGAAAATGGCTTCACCAAAGTCTAGGCTAACGCTAGTTTCTAACAATCGATTCTAAAGACGACTCTTTTAGCATAGATTTTACCTACATTCTCTTAAGATTGAAAGTAAAATCGAAGTTCACTATCCATGCCGATAAAAACTGGTAAAAATCACAATACCAAAGAAAAAGCCATAAAAACACGAAACTATTCACGCCATTCTCAAGCAATCTCCAAGAAAAATGCATAGCGTCTTTCATTTGGGCGTAATGTCATTTTGTTCATTTCATTTGAACCCTAACGCGAGTAAGCACGGAACCCTTGAGAAATCACTGCGAGACGATATGAGAACATAATAGGCGTTCCCCTTCTCAACTAATTGAACCGAATCATTCTGCGGCAAATGTGTGGCTTTCAATTTATTTTGGCTTATTAAGGTGTATGAAATTGGGGTGAAAAAACCTATGGATAATATAATTTCAGGCAACGTTGTAGGATTTTAGTGCTCATATTTTTATATATTCTTGTTAGAAAATCTTGCATCATTTAATTTGTATCAGTGCCATCTTTTATCAATTCTTGATGAATTGTATTGAATAGTTTTTCCGCATTAGATGTGAAAAACTACAAAATTCATAAAAATAAGATTTGTTCACAATCCATCAATCTAATGAAGCTCCAAAGCTTCGAACAAAGCATCAAGCCAACTAAAAACAAAAGAATTAAGTCAACGTTGCTATCCGATTGGTCGTTTATAGAGCAGATAGCCCATAGAGTAAAAACAAAGAGCAAACCTTCCACTATTCGAAAAAAGAACAGTCGATCAAACCGGCCGTAACCGTTGGCGGAGCTCTCTGATTGGTCGAGAGAGCTCTAGAGTGCCATAGATTGGAATAATTGCCAGAGACAGAGGGTGCATCTGCCTGCAAGTTGAACAAAGGTACAGAAATATGTGTCCGGTGCTAAACATTAACGATTATGGCCAAGTCACGTCTAATTGCGAATGTGGACGTGGTCATGCACGATGCAGCCAGGGTAAGATGCTGTGTGGTTGGTAGGTTGGTCACGTATGCATGTATTTCTATTTGTGTGGCGTCTAATAATTTGGGGAGTTGATTATTCGTGCTTTGAATTAACCGTTTTATGTAAGTATTTTAGCAAGACATTTTGAATTAATTTCATCAATTCTTGCTTTTTTGGTCTCCCCAAACTACTGATCGCATAAACGCGATATAATATAAATAAACGCATGTATTTTTTTAGGGATTCGAAAATAATCGTGACGATGGGTTTTGCGAAATAACTGCTCAGCGAAGGTCCGCATTCAACACAGGTTGCTGGTTCGAGTCCTGCCTTGAGACAAATCTTTTTACGATATGTATGGTCCGGGTTGGTCTGGGTATTTTGAATGTATTTTATAATAAAAATGATCCATCTATGTAACAACAGTCATCTAGCACCTAAAACACAGTCTCTGCGTAAAGGCGCTGGTTTAAGGGAGACCCATACGTCCGTCATCGCCATAGTCATTTAGAGATTTTCAATTTAAAACTAGAAAGTTTGTTCACTCTCGCATAGCCCGGTCCAGCTAATTGTAAGCGCACGTTATCGCGAGACAAACGCGCTGGCTGCGCAACGCATAACCATTACCGCTTTTTGGTTTCGCGAAATTAGCGACTTTTTGCATACCCCCGTCCCGGTAAAAGCAATTGCTATTGCCTTTCTTTTGCGCTGTTTTACTCGATATGTAGATACTTAATTGGGGTTTTTGGTGAGATTATAAAGTAGGAATTATCTCCATTGTAATGCATAAAGATAAATATAATCGTAGATTGTCGGACTATCTGACTAAAAATATAAATTAGTTCTCTTTTTTCTATCATGTACAAATTATATGAAATGACCAGCATTATTCCTATTGTATATATATATGTATTTGTACCTACCTGTATGTTTTTATCTATCTCCTTATAATTTTTTTCTTGTATGTATTCTTTCTTATTATTTAATGTGTCGTATTTTGTGTTATGTATGGTGTCAAATAAATGTATTTTCTTTCTTTCTTTCATTATTTAATAATAATTTATTTAATACTGATCACAATTCTACGTTGGATTTACAAAATACGACTTCTTATAAAAACGAATTCAATGATTTGACTTTTTTCCCCCTTCCATCAACTCTTTCGAAGAATAAGCATTCTTTAATTAAAATTCATTTGCACGATAAAAAGTTCTGTGCGATTATTCAGAACGTTAAAAAATCAATGGTTGACTGAGGTTTTTGTTTTTATAGTGCGTTAACCTTCGCACTCGGGGTACTAAATACCTCTCGTCAAACGAACTAAATATAATACCTTTAGTATCTATATAATGTATTGTATTATGTATATCAGTCATCTAGTACCCATAACACAAGCTCTGCTTACCATGGGGCTAGATAATGCTGTGTGAATTGTCCAGCATTATTTATTATTATTAATCTTTGAGCAGGATTGGATAAACTTCAATGTTTCCCCTGTAGGTGGAGCTAACAGCGCTAGAGTCCTTAGGAAGGTTAGGTTATACCCGCAGATACTTTTAATCACAAAATAATAAAAAGTAGCCTATGTTTGATCCCAGCTTAGAAATATGTAAATTTCAGTCTGATCCGTTCAGTAGTTTTAGAGTGACGAACTAAAAAAAATACTCTATCAAATTCAAAATATTTTATTTCTTTAGGCTTACAAAATAAGCACCTAGAAAAGTAAAATTTTATACTTTAAATTTCGATATGTCAATATTTATTCTTAGCACAACATTGAATTTCTTACATACTGTTGCTGTGGCAAGCCATATTATATAGCCATAATGTAAATACTAGAAATAAGAATAAACTCGCTGTGCCCACAACTAGGCTACACAAGATAAATGTATATTTTAAAGGGCAATGTATACGCTTCTACAACAAAACTCCAAGTGAGTTGCAAAAATTATCAATTAATAAATTTAAAAAATTTGTGAAACATATTCTTTGTAAAAAAGCTTATTACAAAATATCAGATTACCTAGAAGATAAAAAAAGCTTGGAACGAGTTTTGCTCCAACTCAAAATCAAGCAAATCAATTGTACTAGACACATAAGTTATGAACATACTAGTGGTTTCTTCTCACTTCTTCCACTGGTGGACAAAAAATTGAAGTGAACTATAAAATAATTTAATTGATAATAATGAATAGTATAAAATATGACCTGTCTAAGTGCTTATTTGTAAGCTTAAAGAAATAAAAACTTTTCATTTTCATTTTTCATTATTAACATCAACATCTTTGAAATTGTAATATAAGTGTGATTATTTGTTTCTGTTTGTTTAAAATCTGTGACGGTTACGTCCATAACGGTCACTCTAACGCAAAAATTAAAAGAAATTTCCGTCGTACCTAACAAACAAACGTTTCACCTTTTATATAAATAGTAAGTAAAAAACTAAGTCCGTATATAGAGGGGCGATCAGTCAGTCTTTAATTAACATTCCTACAAGACGGCGAATTAAACCGATATCACTTGGGCTATTGACAGGCGCTCGCGGTGAGGTACAGGAGCCTGACAGGTGAGGAGTTAGCAAGAGTTAGATGGACTTCCACACCTTTTATTATGTACATATATGTATAGTTTTCTTATAAGTAGGGTAAAAAGTTGTCTAAGTTCTTAAGGTAGACAAAACTTTATTAATAAAACCCAGGCCATGTGTGAGTCGGACTCGCGCACGAAAAGTACCATTTGGGTACGGAACCCTAAAAATAGTTTAACAGAAATGAGTGAATGAGAGAAACGAATGAGAGACTGCTTGATAGCACACGTAAGAAGAGAGACAAAGAAATTAGACACTCAGAATGAACTCAGATTATTTTATCCTCTGTAACCTTCATTGATGTGCCCTTGGTTCAAAAATAAATAAATAATGCTGGACAATTCACACAGCATTATCTAGCCCCATGGTAAGCAGAGCTTGTGTTATGGGTACTAGATAACGATATACATAATACAATACATTACATAGATAAAAAAATATCTGCAGATCGTACACACAATTATTCCGAGGCGGGAATCGAACCCGCAACCTCCTGCGTCGCAGGCGGACTTTCGCCCACCGCGCCACATCGGTCGTCAAAAAATAAGCTATTTGGTGTTCGATCAGAATAATAAACATCTTTTTGATGTTTTTTGATGGGACTCTATGAATCAGTTCGGAGGTTTTGCGGCTAGAAAGGTGTACCGGCTACGGCTGTGCACTGAGTTATAATAATAGAAAGGATATATAAATACATACACGTACATATATGTACATATAATACGTAGTAGTAATACGTAAGTAGGTTTATTTTATGTATGTTAGACTAAGGTATATATTTTATAAAAGCCCTAATTTTTAAGTCTTTTACATCCTGCACTAGACTAATGTTGCCTGAAATAAATGAATTATAATAATTATAACAATAGCAGGTATCTATTATAAAATAAATAATAAGTTATCATTATAGTTAGTGCTTTTCCTGCATAATATCTGGTATACAATAAAGAATTTTTGTATTGTATTGTTAATACACAAGCCTCTTAAAAGTGTACAGCTGTAAGTAGATCAGGTCTAGCTTCCGTACCTCTCTGCGAGTCGTGCGAGAGGTACCTCGGTACCGGAGACGAGCATTCGACAGGATCGCTCCACCAGCGCCGTCTCGCGCCGAAAGGCTCAGACATACGCTTTACGAGGGTGGAACTTCTAATATTTTTAGTATTTGAAAGCAAATATTCTTTTATTATATAGCTGAAGACAAGGCGCTCAGGCGCTCATTAGGGGCCTATATCCAGCTGTGGACTGCTATAGGCTGATGATGAAGATGATGATTATTTAATTCAAACCAGCTAGCATTAATTTTTTTTCTTAAATTTCTTTCAGCAGTATTAAACACCTAATGTCTCGAGGTATTTTTCCTCAAATGCTTTAATGCTGGTATAGCTAGTAGATCGCTAAGATGACCTACGAAGCAAGCGCCTCCCAACAACCCGGGTCAATATCGCAAGCGGTGAGGTGGCGTTTGACCACATCAGTAATAATCAATAATAATTTGATTTCGTAACTTTATTGAAATACACGTCGCTTTCGTTGTGGCTACAGGTACGTGGCAATTTGAGACTAACTTACGGTCAATAATATTCAATTAATTTAAACATACAACAATATCAATAAAACATGAACAATGAATGGAGAACAATACAAGAATTTATCTACTCAGCTAGATAATTAGGTACACAGGAGTCACATTTATATTGTAAGAATTCCTCATAGCTGTAAAAGCTATTGTCAGTGAGCCAGTGCTTCAGTTGTATTGTTTGTTTGTTCATACAGATGAGACGCCGCGTCTCAATTACCATCTCCGAATATAATACAGCTTTTGGTAAAAAATGATCTTCTATGCGCAGGTCATGCCCACACCACCTTAGTTGCCGTTGCAACAGAAGTGCTTCCATGCCGTACATTCCGGTAGACTATGCATTTACTCGTTACACAATCTCTTTGACGAATTTCATAATCAACTTAGTTGTAAAAAGGTAACAGACGGAGTGACTTTTGGAGTAATTCCCAACGTCTCATGTAAGACGTGCCTATTCCCAGGTTCACGAGAAGTTGACACCGTGACATACATACAATCTACATCATCTAGTTTTTCAATATTATTACCAATGTTCAAATACTTACCTACATTATCTTTTTTAATGTTTAAATCTATTTCTCTCAGTATTTTCAAGCGTGTTCCGCCGCCAGTATTAATGTAGCCAATTTGTAGGAGGGCGCGATCTCCTCATTTGTAAGTCGCGGGTATTGGATGAACTCGCTACCTCGCTAAATATATCGTTTGTTCTACAGACATTACCATTTGTTTCTATCTTAAAATAATGCTTACGGGAAAGGTTTAAAAGTATAGACATTGTTAATCAATAAAACTTCTGAAACTATCA
Organism: Eupithecia abbreviata; assembly: GCA_943735965.1. Classification (NCBI taxonomy): domain Eukaryota; kingdom Metazoa; phylum Arthropoda; class Insecta; order Lepidoptera; family Geometridae; genus Eupithecia; species Eupithecia abbreviata. The sequence goes on from OX030978.1 coordinate 13,360,073, forward strand.
TGGTTATTAACACTAAAGTCATTTAAAACGGGATATTTATCATGATTTGATTTTTGAGTTTTCCAATATTTCGGCACAGTTGCATGCGCCATGATACTGAAAATGTGCCAAATATTGGATAACTCAAAAATCAAATCATGGTAAATATCCCGTTTTAAATGACTTTATTGTTAATCAATTTTTCTCCTTTGTTTGCAAAATGGGCGTGTTTCGTCAAATATAAACTGTGTTAAAAATCTTCTATAAAACTGTATTTTTCGATTTTTTTCAATAAAAAACCACTTTATTTTCTGAGTTATGGGGTGTTGAGGGAGTTTGGGGGTGTAATAATGATGATTTATTTATGTGATGCCATAGGCTAAAAAGACAGGGGTTAATAATTTATAGTGAATCTTTATAATTTTGTCCAAAATGAAATTCATAAACTATCATGGTTATTAACACTAAAATCATTTAAAACGGGATATTTACCATGATTTTATTTTTGAGTTATCCAATATTTGGCACATTTTCATGCGCCATGATCACGGAATAACTTAGGCAAAATTGTTAAGTTTCAGTAGGTGTACAAGAATTTGAGTACCTATTCTGTAACTAGGTGATTTTGTAAAACAATTTCAGTGAAAGTAAATTAGAGAGCATTTTAGTAAGCAGGCCTACGCAGAGCAAGAACGAACCCCATTACATGTTAATTAGCTTAATTAGGAGCCGATCCTAGCAACACTGTTTTGGTGTTGCTAGCTTGTATTTAATATAAAGCCAAAATGTGTTCCTTCTCTTAATAATTCTGAATAAGTTATGGACAATCTTGCAACCCAGAATTTTACAGAAAAATATTTCAAAAATGTCAAAGAATGACCCATAACACAAGGTCTGCTTAGCTTAGGGCTAAATGCTGTGTGGATTGACTGGAATTATAATTAATTAGAAGTGTAGACTATTGTATACTATAGTATAGTGTAACATTAACAATAATTTGATTGTTTTGAAAACACTAAAAATACTTTTAACTCCTTAGTATTTACGTTTATTTAATTAAGTTTTTCGGGACAAATACTTCCCATCGGAAATAAAATAGTTATAGGACCACGTCGAGATCGTTCATTGTACAAAAGAATTTTTCAAATCGGTCCATACAATAAAAATACATACAGCCGATCATCCTCCGCTTTTGTATTATGATCGTCGGTTAAATATATGATAATTCCACGTGGAAGACATTGAGGTGAATAAAAAGTATTATATGATTAGTCATTATGACCCGTTATGACCTACGGAGCTGAGACGTGGACACTCACGATAGGGCTGGTCCACCAGTTCAAAGTTGCGAGCTATGGAAAGAGCTATGCTCGGAGTTTCTCTGAAGGATAGGATTCGTAACGAATACATCCGACAGAGAACCAAAGTTATCGACAGAGCTCTAAGAATTAGCAAGCAGAAGTGGCAGTGGGCCGCCCACATCCCGCGAAGAACCAACAACCGCTGGGGTAACCGTGTTCTTGAGAGGAGACCACGAATCGGTAAACGTAGTGTAGGACGCCCTCCGACCAGGTAGATGACTAAAGACTGCAGGTAGATGCTGGATGCGGCAAGCTGAAGACAGGGCGCTATGGCGCTCATTGAGGGAGGCTGATGATGATGATTAGGCATATCTTGATTTAGCATTATTTTGGGAAGAATGGTTTAGACCGTTCGTCCCAAAACCCTGCTAAATCAAGAGAACAAAAAGTAAATAATATAAACACGAGCCCTAGGTATTTGCATATACATAAACAGGTGCCAGTTAACAAAGCCCGTCTTGAGAAGTTTAGGAGAACTCAGTTATACTTCAATACAAAGAGATATCATCTAAATAACATCTCAAACTCATATTAAAATGGCCCAAAATGCCGATAAAACACGGATTTATATGATTCTGGACTGGAAGTGGCTAAAATAAGCGAATGCAATACACAATAATATTGATTATGATAATATATTATAGTATATATATATATATTCATCATCATCATCATCATCAGCCTATAGCAGTCCACTGCTGGACATAGGCCTCCCCCAATGAGCGCCATAGCGCCCTGTCTTCAGCTTGCCTCATCCAGCATCTACCTGCAGTCTTTCGCAGGTCGTCATCCCACCTGGTCGGAGGGCGTCCTACACTACGTTTACCGAGTCGTGGTCTCCACTCAAGAACACGTTTGCCCCATCGGCCGTCGGTTCTTCGCGAGATATGGCCGGCCCACATATGATATATATATTGATATTACATAATTATATTGATTATGATAATATATTATAGTATACATATATATTGATATTACATTATTATATTGATTATGATAAGACTTGAGTGATATTAGGTACTCTATTACATTGGCTGTGCCCGTTAGGGTAGATGTACAAATGTAAATGTTTATAAATAAATAAACTTGCTTTAAAACTTTTTATCATTCAGTAGGTTACTATTTATTTATATGTTCTTAATTCTTATATTTTCACATTACAGCACAAGACTTGACGAAGAAGCGGCTACACAGACATCGCAACACCATGACACTTGTTGATATGATTATGTAATTAATTATGTAAAAAATACTTAATTACATAAATTAATGAGAATTGTTGAATATTATTTGACATTTACATGCTTTACCTATATATTAATCTCGTTAGAATTTTCAATGATGATTGAATTTGACAATAATAATTTACTTGAATTTGTTCTGAAGTTTATGAGACATTAATGATTGAAATCTTATTTATGGTTACTAATATACTATTGTAACGTAACAGGTTACATACCTACCTACGTTTATTTCTAACTTTAGCTTCAACTCGATTCCTACAGATCGAATAAACTCGTGGCTAGTCTAGTTAGTCATTCGTCAGCGCACTAACTAGACGCAAGTAAACTCGCCAACACGCTTGATCACATCACTACGGACGGAGATTGTTTATGGTCTCGCAAGGCTGACGTTTGCCGGTTCCGGTTGCGCGTGAGACGTCAGACACGCCATTTTTTCGTTGCTGGTCGTTCGATCAAGACAATACCACTGTGCACGTAAAATCCTAATCAATCTACGATTGAATACATTTATTTTAAATAACATAAATAGTGTGTGTAGTTTAAACCCCTGTTGGGTAAGTTTTGCACTGATGTTTATTGTAGGCTGTAGACGCTCATACCATTGCTCAATGAATGACATGGGCTTTGTTCATTTTTACCATGTCATCTCATTCCCTACACGGGCTTAGGTTTTTCATACATCTTACATTCTATCCTGTTGCATTTCTTTCCATTTCATTATATATATTTTATGTTAAATTTAGTAAATTCTCTTTTTGTTTCTTTCGCACCTGCTGTATTTATTTTCACCTCACGTTCTGATTGTGACTTCCACGGCATCATAAACATTTAGTGCTTTTTAGTCTCGTCTCCGGCCGGACTTTCCACGAGCTGCGATACCCTTTTGGACCTGTAACTCCAGCCAGCGCTTACATCTTTCGTCGAGGGTCTCTGCTACACCCGCGGCGCAATAAAGGAAGTACTGAGGAAGAAGGAAAATAAAGTGCAGACCTTTTTATAATCAAGTAGAATCAGCCATGTTTAGGATTTAACGGACCCCCTTTTAAGCCCCTCTGGCAGAGCTACATAACTTAAAATCATAAATATAACATAGCCCTTCAGGCTCCCTATTGTTATCTTTAATTTTAATAAATTTTTAATCCATTTTTTACTTGTTTCACTTAGAACCTTAATTTAACCCTGAGTTGCTGCTCGAAAACCGGAAAGTAACTCAGCGGACTTTCCGGCACGAGTAGTAACTCAGCGGCCGTATTCTAAGCCGGGACACTATTTATGTAGGTGTACTAACTATGGAAAACCAGCGAAATAAAAATTTTGATAATAAAAAAAACTCAATTTCGAGCTGAAATGAAAAATGTTAACTAAATTATAATAAGTATGGTTAGTTAATAAGGAACATTTTAAGAATCAAAGCCAAATGGCGTTGTCCTTGCAAACCCAAAACTGGTCGAGATGACTTATGTCATGTGCCTCATCTAGCCTACGTCCTATATCTAGCTGCCTCTTATTTTATCTGGTATCGAATAGTCCCAGTTAATCCGGCCCGATATGAGAGCCTGACAAAGAGATCGCAGATACAGTACTACTGACGATTTGGACAACGAGCTGCGAACGAGTCAAGAAGGTATGTACTCGTAGCAATAAGTGTTGGTTATATATATGTATACTCCATTAATACATCTATACTAAGATTATAAAGAAAAAACAATTTTTGACGACCTATGTGGCGCGGTGGGCGAAGTTCCGCCTGCGACGCAGGAGGTTGCGGGTTCGATTCCCGCCTCGAAACAATTGGGTGTACTTCGATCTTGCAGATCTTGCTTACCAGTGTTCTGGTCGTTCTATGTATAATAAAAAAATATCTATCTATTTAATATATTGTATTATGTATATCAGTTATCTAGTACCCATAACACAAGCTCTGCTTACCATGGGGCTAGATAATGCTGAGTGAATTGTCCAGCATTATTTATTTATTTATTTAAAGGCGATACCTAATACTTCCACATGTTTATTTTTCTATTGGTTTTTTCACGCCTATAGTTGAATGGATCTTTCTTATACTAGCTGCGCCCCGCGGCTTGCCCGAATAGAAATTTGAAAAATATGACATATTCTCAGACCTACCGAATATACACAACATTTCATAAGAATCGGTCAAGCCGTTTCGCAGGAGTACGGCAATAACATTGTAACACGAGAATTTTATATACAAGTATATAGATTATTTATTTCATTTTTGTATAGTTTTAATTTTAGATTTAGTATGTTAGGTACATACTAAATCTGAAATTAAAACTATAACCTAGTATGTAATTGGGTAAAAATAAATATTTATCTTTATTTCCTTCTTTGTTTATTGAAACTTCGCAGATAGGTTATAAGCTGCGAAACGAGTTGAAAATATCTAACCAATAACATCCACTGGTTAACTTATCATTTTTGTAACGAATCTAAACTACTAAAATAAATACGACTCCATATTTTGCTACGAGCGTAGCAGATAGTAGCGTAGCTCGTCTACAATATTTCGTAGCTTGCTACGATGAACGACGCTACGGCGTAGCAAGCTACGAAATAGAGAAAAATTGGTTAGGTTCGTAAGGACTAGATTGCATAACGAGTATAAGTGCAAAACGACTTTATTTTTTAAGATCTTGGTAGCTAAATGTCTAGTTGTGCAAGCATCTTAATATAAGAATGTCTGGGTTTGATATTGGACTTAGTTCTATAACGTTTTGTTTGTATAACGCCCAAATATCAGAATGTCCCAGTAGCAAAACGGCAACGTATCGTTATTTACTAAGAAATCTCCAAAAAGGTTTCAAAAAGGAGGTTAGTATTTACTCTAATACCTTCTCCACGCTTTCTTCATCTGTGATGTTTATCAAAGGGCCCTTACATCCCATTAAGTCGAGTTGAACAAATTCCATTCCAACTCGGCTCGGGCGCACCTCGACTAAATTAACAGAAGGAAGGTTCCTCCAGGTACCTGCCTGATGAGGAGTAGTTAGCAGGTTTTAGCTATTGATACAATTTATTTTAAAGAAAACAAGGGAATGGTTGTAAAACTACAGCTATGACAAGAAGTTTCATAAAAACATAAATAATGAAGTATTTTTTACCTAATTTTTGCGTATATTCAGAGATACACGTTATTTTGAATATTTTGATGCAAAATGAGATAGATTTATAAAGTATTTCGTTTCGGTCCGATTTCTGTTAAGTCAAAACGGACCAAAGTTACAAAACAAATTATCATTTTGCTAAAAATAGGGCCGGGCCATAATTGGTCATAATAATATAGTAACCGCGATGGATAATGTACATATAACATATTATATTTATTAATTAATCTCCGTTTTGGCTGAATGTTCCATTTTATCTTCAGCCGAATGATTGAAAACCGACATGACTAAATCCGATACACACGGGCTGCCAGCTATAGCACATTTTATGACAGAACTTAGAACCTCCACCATCCTAAACTCAGGAACAAACAGCCTATACACACAGGCCGTTAAGTTGAACAATAAACTCGTGTCACGTTCTAACAATGCACTAGTTCGACTAAGTTGATACTCGCGCTAGTTTGCCTTGATACTCGCGCTAGTTTGCCTTAGATACTTAAGTGGCGGCGTGAGTTATAGGCCAAGTTCGCACTCATATTGTTTACCTTGTCGCGAGAACGTTTACCAATGTTAAGTGATTAAGAATACGCAGAACAGGATGTGTGGAGTCGAATTTGTTCGATATGTTTTTGAAATAATTCTAGATGAGAAAGGTTTCATAGTAAATTGCACAGATGAGTGAAAGAGATCCTCATGGATTCTCTTAAAATTATTTTTTTATTAATAATGACAAACATGATATATTTTTCATCATCATCATCGTCTCTCCATCGTCTGACTTGTACTATTTTGTTACCAATAAATTGATTATTCGTCATGGACTATATTAGTCTACTGCAGGGACCTCCCATATATTTTTAGCTGACTTTAAAAGTAAAAAGGAGGAGGTTTTTTGTTCGCCTGTATGTATTTTATGATGTATGTTTGTCGATTCCTCTATCAACTATGAACCGATACAGATAATGATTCCAAGGTGGTTCCATAAAAGTAGTATTGCCTGAAACTCGTATTTATCCCATTTAGCTTAATAAATAACATATGTAGTACTTTAAAAAAATCATGCCACTTGTAAAAATTATTTGATAGGTAGATCTTATTATAAGTAGACTCCACAGAGCTCCTGTCCCGACCTCAGAAGCGCGGCACAAGATACAGTTGTACTCAAATTCCAAGTTAAACTGAAATAACTTACTCTCGGCCAATCGCCTTTGTTCTAAGCTCGAAGGCAATTATCATTAATTATTATTAAATGTGACATTTGTATGATAAACGGTGGGCCGATAACTTGGGCAAATAACTCAGGCAAAGTAGCTAAGATGCTGTTTGATTTGTGGAGGTCGCGATCGATGATTCGATTTTGATACTTGTTTTGTGAAGGGTTGGGTTTGATTTACTGTGATACAAATATGTAGGTGGATTTTTTTATATTATGAGGAGATTCGACGTCAGATAAAAGTCTATGTCAGAGTCAGGGTTATATAGCTCAAATGGAGATGGGCAGGACACCTGGCTAGACGTCGTGATGGCCGGTGGACAAAAGCTGTGACCTGGTGGTGGCTAAGGTCAAGCTTGTTAAGTCATGGACGGTCAAAAGCAAGCATTAATTAACGGTGGGTTGATGACATTATCATATACGCATATCATATATGTGACAGGTACAGGGCAGAGGAGGCTGGCAAAGATTGAAGGAGGGCTATACCCAGCAGTGGTTGACATAAAAAGCAGCTATGATGATGATGATAATATTTATTTTCGTAGCAAACGTAAACTTATGAATTGAAGTTTGACGGTTAGTTTGCGAGAGAGGAAATTCAACGTGAACTCAAAGTATTCTTCTCTCGACTATGGTCCTTTTTCAGCATCATCATGATCATCAGCCCACATTTGCTGGTCTAATGCTGGACATAGACCTACCCCTATGAGCATCATATCATCCTGTCTTTAGATTGCCGAATCCATTATCTCACAGCAGTTTCAGAAGATCGTCATCCGACCTTGCCGAAATGTGTCCTACACTATGTTTACAAACACGCGGCCCCCACTCAATACACGTATTCGTTTCTCTTTCGGCTTTTTTGTTTTAAAATTAATGTGTCGTTAGCGTTTTAGACGATAGAACAGGACAGGACTATTTGTAGGTGCGTTTTCGTGAACCGTTAGGAATAGGTAATTTTAATTTTTACAAACGAAAAGATACATAAAGATTCTTATCACCTCAAAGTTTTAGCAAAGTCACCGCGTGAAGCGCCCCCTAGGAGCCCTAACTCGTACGAAACCAAGCGTTATAAATTTATCTGGCCATATATCATAGTTATTAATCTCGTCCAGTATAGTGGGGCGTTTGTTATTTTTATTGTTACGTTTCGCTTATGTAAGTCGCTATTGTGCAATAAATACAGACAGTTTGAACATCCTCAGGCATTATTTGGCGGATCACAGTTTATTTTTTTCGCAAATACTTATCCTCAAATGCTAGTTCCTGTTTCTGAAATAAAATGATGACACTTAAACTATGATTTATATAAGACTAGACTCTGCCCGCGGCTTCGCACGTGTTTTTATACTAGCCATAATATCCGTCTTCGGGAAACCGTTTACCTCCGTTATAAATTTCATGAAGATAATTTCGACTGTTAATGAAAGCGTGAAAAAGTAACAGACAGACAGAATTACTTTCGCATTTATAATGTTATGTATTAGATATGGATATCTGAGTCCCGATAAACACCTAGAACAAAGATATTCTACTTGATGGTAGAGGATGTCTTGAATAAAGATAACATTATTAGTTAATTAACAAAATTATGCTTTATTGTATTTTTATGAGATTCTAGAAAAGTTAAATTAAAGACAGGACGCAGTGACGCTAATTAAGGGTCCAGCAGTAGACTGAAGTCACGGGCTCACGATAATCATATAAAATAAGGCTTTTTATGAATTAAATAAAATATACGTATTTATCATTCGATATTAAGACTTAAAACATCAAGAATCACTACAGTAGGCCACGTGTTACGAAATTATGGTCGTATACCATAATTTGATGACTGAGCAAGCTATTACAATGTGGGCTTTAGTTTCAGTTTCAGTTTTTAATATGACTTGTCTAAGTGCTTATTTTGTAAGCCTAAAGAAATAAATGAGTTTTTACTTTTACTTTACTTTACTTTTACTTTTTCATTCATACTAAATTGCATAGAAGTAAAGTTATATTTTTTTAAGAATTCAAAGATAATACCTACGTTTGGTACTTTTCTTAAAATAACCATTATATATTTTAACCCTCGTACACCTCCATAATAAGCCTGAATACTAAAGTAGTGTAAATAGCGAACAAGCATATCTATCACAGGTAAAGGTGATCATAATAAATACTAGAATGGTAGTTAACCCTCGCGTCATTCGCGCTGAGTTATATCATCTACCCAGCGTTAGCCAACCGGGGACATTAGCATTAATTTAAAATATTATTTACTGTTTGTAGCTAAATGTAATGGATCTGCTAAAATTGTAGATGGTATTCTTGATGCGGCAGCACTCATTTTCGTATAATTTTATAAATAATTTACTTTTATACGATTTTTTGTAATCCAGGTTACGTATATGTATTTTTTTTATACTGGAACGTATGGAAAGACAGAAGGAAAGCATTTATCCAGCTGTGTGAATCAGCTTAGGTACCTCAGATTTTAAGTTAGTTATTCCGTGAATTACGAGATTATCATTTATACCTCTCATCTCTTTAAAAACATGCTGTAAGATGCTCGATCAAGATAAGGGACAACTTGTTAGTTTTATGTAGAAGTAATTCCTGAACTTCATAGCACGGACTTCACTACTTTGCAAGCTAGATGGCGCTAGTAAAATATTCAAAATCATCACAAGCTGCGGCGGCGGTGGCTGAGGCTGTTGCTGCTCGTGAATCACCAATTTATACACGCAGCACAAAGATATGCTGAATTCTGTTAACATCTGGGCCCGCCACACAATGAGACATCTTCAAGCGATCGCCATTTTTGCTGTGTTGTCTTAGATCTGTTCAAATCATGATATTATTATTTCAGTTGCTCTTACTCTCCCCATCTGTAGTACCTACAAAGATTAACGAATACGAAAAGGCGTTAGAATTAAAAACTACATCAGGCCGCATAACACGCCCGTGTTGATGATCCCGTTAAAGGCAAGATGACACTAAATGACCGTAATTATACCCAGTTAAGGGGGAGTAATCGCCTCCGCGGCTGTTTTTGGCGAATTTACAGGCGTCTCTCGTTCCATTGTTTATTAAAGTTTTTTTATTGTTATTGCGGGGTCTAATTGGTATCGTATCGGGCTGATGGTTACTGGGACATCTGGCTTCAAGTGGCCGCGCTTCCGAGAACATTTATTGGAAGTGATTTTTAGGTTTGGAAGGGATTAAAATTAGAACAAGCCTTGTAAGGCGGACTCTGTGAAATTATTAAGTTTTAAGATGTTTGGAAGTATCATGTAAATTGTGTTTCTTACCAATGTTTATTTTCTTGGGCAATTTGGATCCATGGTTAATAAATATTTATTTATTTCTTGATTTCTTTTCCTAGTCGATATATTAGGATGTAAAAACCCTTGATAGAATTACATAAAGCTCAAAAGATATGTTTGGTTTGAAAATAATATTAGGTTAATGTTTTATGCGTATTTCTATAAGACTAGAAGTATGTTTGAACCCTAGAATTTTTGAAACATTTACGATTTTATACCATAGTTAAGATACGCGATAAATAACCGAACACTAAAAGACTCCTCCGAAATAAATAACTCACTACGAAACAAAAGAATTACGTTTCTAAAAATAACATATTCCATGATCCAGTTTCCTCCATCCTTCTATCTTTCCATCCATTTCCCGACACACGTCATAAACCAATAGCAAAGCGTTCTCACCTCTCGTAAATATGGACAAGAAAAGCAAAACGTATGGGCCGTATCGGGGCAAAGCCCGGTACAAATCTGGCCATACCGTACAAATCTGGCCTTACCGTACAAATCTGGCTGGATGGCCGGATAGCGGCTGATCGACAAATCCACTAGATTACTCGCTGATACGACGCCATGTTTATGAGACAAGCGGACTGGACACTCGGGTAGGGCTAGCACTTCGGGGTAACGGTTTGATGAGGTTTGTAATAATAACTTTAATTAATGTTCAAAATACGAAGAGAAAAGAGTATTTTTTAACAATATAAGTTTTTCAATTATGTAGTTTATATATATAGTATTTATATTGTAGTTATGTAATTTTTTTTAATCAAAAGTAATATACATTTTCAACTAAGCTTTTGAAAAAGTTATACGAATGTATGTACTTATGCTTTATTGCATTTAAACGAACAAAAATAAAAACATTATATCAAAATTTTGAATATAATCAGTAAAATTATTATTATTATTTAGAATTATTAAACTTCTTTCGATTTGACTACCTAAACAAAGCATAACAAAACATCTTATCTACGACTTTGTTTTTATTTTCAATCAGTCCCAATAGCCCTGTGCAAAACTACATCCAAATAATGAAATCCAAACAAATGACAGTAACTCCCATCATAACAATACAAGTCGCTCCCAAATACACAGTTCATCTATTCCGCAACTCAGCAAACTTTCACAATACAGCCATAAAATAAAATAAAAATGTAAATAGCTGGCAACCCTGGCCGAAGATAGAAGGAAGGTATAGTCCGAATAATATTTTGGCTCACAGAACGAGTCCAAGTTTTAATAGTGTGCGCCCATGTTTATGTTATAGACCCGGGATCGAAACAGTATGGGGACGTCCTTAAACTGTTCTGATATATAGCTAAGGTGAGGCAACTTTGATTGAAGTTTTTTTCTTGTTTCCTTTGATTCTCTTGTGGGTTGGTTGGCTTTTGAGTTTTGTAGATTCTGTAGGTTTTTTATTTCGATTTGGAGATTAAAAGATGTACCCCTACCTGTAATTTAAAACAAATAATTTCGCAGTATCGAAAAAAAGTGTTTGAAATTATCATCTGTTTCTACAAAAGATTTAAGGCCGAGAACTAACTTTATTGTGTAGCAGTGAAATAAATAAAACAAGATGATTCCTTCATTTACTTAAAACACTTACCAAAATGAAGGTCTTTATTATATCAAAATAAATATTTTATAAAACAAATCATATTCCTATATATATACCTATATTTAACACATCTAGGTAAACATAACCCGGCGGATCCCATCGACAAAGGGTATTTGTGACCCAGGCCGGACATATTTAAGCTATTTTATTTATTTTGAGATACAAAAGGCCTTATCGGCGGATATATAGCTTTGGGTACTGTTCATATTAGGGTACCAACAGGTTCAAATAAATAGCTAAATACAGTTGCTTCATAGGTACTACAAAGTTCAACAAAGTTTTTTAGTAGGAAAAAGTAAAAATTAAACCAATTTATTTTAGAACAGACCTATAAGTACCAATGTCTCAATCAATGTCTTGGTCGTTACGGTAGGAATCGAACCCACAACCTACGGTGCAGCACCTATCTGAGATGAGAACATCTTGCCCCCCTTCGAGTCGATTGTACTTTACGCAATAAACAGGTTCGAGACTTCCTATAAAACTGTCAAAGACTCGCTTCCTCTCTCGCTCTTGGTGCCTCCCCTAATTATAACAAATATTTACTGTTTTTGTATAAAATATAAGTAATTTCCACATTGTTCTGAATAATCCCCTAGTATGAACGGTCTCCACACAGTCCTCAATAAACAAGGCTTCTCATAGCGTCCGCTATCTGACGTTGATGCGCGCGCGGGTAGTTTTAAACAGCGCGTAATTATTACCAGCTCCCGTTGTTTTTGCCCGATAATACGTAATGAGCTTGCCAAAATGTGGCCAAAATTACCCTACCGCTACGTGGATATGGTTGTTTTAAACAAATATACATATTTTGAAGGCAAATATACCTACATATTTTCCGGCCGAATATTCTATTTTTAGGGAACTATTGTAATTTAGCGGTCCTATCGGCGCGGCCAGGTAGGGTTGGACGGGGTATGTTTTCCGGATGCTTTAGTTTTGGCCAGTTTTACGAGCTCTTGGCTTGAAGGGTTCGTAAATTGATAAGATTTTGATATAACTTTTTTGCGATAAAAAGCTGATGGCGATCGTTCATACTTGAAACGACTTTAAAACACCAGTAAATAATTAAACGGGCAAACTGGGGCAAACGTGTTCTTGAGTGGAGACCACGACTCGGTAAACGTAGTGTAGGACGCCGACCAGGTGGGATGACGACCTGCGAAAGACTGCAGGTAGATGCTGGATGCGTCAAGCCGAAGACAGGGCGCTATGGCGCTCATTGGGGGAGGCCTATGTCCAGCAGTGGACTAATATAGGCTGATGATGATGATGATGATAAATAATTAAATATGTATTTCAATTTGTGCTAAATTTTTCTTAACTCAGCAGGGGCTCATACTAGGCCAGAATAATAAGGATGATGACGTCAAAATTTCAATATTCTTTGACATCTTTCAAACCATTTTTATTTACGTTTTGAAAGGAAGTTAGATGACGAGGCGCCCTGCTCCTCTCGCGTCGATCCGGATAAATCCTCCGAGTGCCTTTGAGTAGGTAGTTATGAATATTCAGTATCTTATTCATTTGGGTCATGGTTTACTTACTTATTTTTAAACAAAAAATAAACGCCCTAAAAATGGTACAAGGATCTTATTTCCATAACCCGCGACTTCGTTCACGTGGATTTTTTTCATATTTTGCATGCACCTGCGTGGAAATCTACGTGTCAAATGGTTTACCTATAAACCTTCCTCTTGAATCACTATCTACTAAAAATAACCACACGAACATCTGTTGCGTACTTTTGAAGATCTAATCATACATAGGGACAGACAGACAGCGGGAAGCGACGTTGTGTAATGTGTAGTAATGTGCCATTTAATAAAGAGTTTCTTTAAAAATAGTTCGACCAGTTTGGTGAACGCCTCAATATATTTTTTATTACAATCTTAGTTATCTTAAAAGCGTTAACTAGCCACCGATTTCCATCGGTGAATCGAACCATGGTCATTAGACTGTGACATCACTTTGGGTAGGTACCAAGGAGGCCTAGAGATGGAGAGGTCACCAGCTCCAGACCTGAGGCAGTCAGCAGCCAGCAACGCGCAGTTTAATTTTTTTCATAATCTTTAATGCATTGTATATGGCTAGCTATAGATTTTCATCGGTGAATCGAACCATGGTCACGTAAGCCAGAGCCATTAGACTGTGACATTACTTTGGGTGCCTACCAAGAAGGCCGAGAGATGGAGAGGTCACCACCTCCAGTCCTGAGGCAGTCAGCAGCCAGCCGCGCGCCGTTAGTCACCGGTGTACAATAGTTACAGGCCTCGTAAATCGGCCTCGTCCCGCTATTGGCAAGACGGGCCGCACCGCACCTTATTGATAGGCCTTTACTCGGACCGTGGATACAAGATATTTTTTGTAAACAAAGGGTAGAACGTTGTACCTACAAGTCTAGAGAAATATTGGTGGGAAATATTTTACGTCACTATTATTATAGGCGTCACTAATCGCAAAGTTCGAAAAAAGTCGTTATGACATTATTAATGCATCATTTTATTCGTCTGTTCTTCTCTTTTTGAATTGGAATATGCACTTTTCGCTCCATTTTTGCAATGCGTTGTTCAACTTCAACTGTTCTAAAGATTATTTCATAAATCATAGGTTAAATTATAGTTGAAGATAACCTTGCTGTTATCTGTTGTTGTTCTATGTAGTTATAACCTACGTACTTAGAGAATGGGATAGAGAATGATGCCATCTCTTATGCTATCCCGCTTAGATAGAATTCGAACTGAGCGAGACAGCATGAGAAATGATATCACTTAATCCCTTTTTATATATATATATATATATATATATAGCTGCGCTGGTTATATCTGTTTTAGATTTCATGAATTTCATGATTTTAACAGGATTAAGACAACACTGTAACAAAATGGCGAACAGCTCTTGAAGACGGTCGCATTTGTGTGGTGGGCCTAGATGTTCCAGAATTTAGCAAATCTTTGTGCAGCATGTAGGATGGTGATGCACGGGCAACCGCAGCCGCAGCACCCACCGCAGCATCCACCGCAACATCCACCGCAGCACATTTTTACAGTGATATATTTTGACTAGAAGAGGAAAACTCCACCAAATACGGTGAATAGTTGAACTTAATAAACAAACGTAGGTTAAAATAGATATAAATTATTATAGATAGAGGAGTTAAAAAGATTTTTAATTTTTTAAGGTTTTTTTAAGTTTTTAATTTTTATATCATTTAATTTTTTTTATGACGAAAGATTCCTGAATACTCAGTCATATAGATCAGTGTAAAGATTTTATATAGTATTTTACATAGAAGTACATACTAAATTAGTACATTAGTTTAGTTCATAGTAGTGTCTGTACCTAGTCTTTGTTTACAAAAGCTATCATGAATTTAAGGCGCGAGTCTGTGCGTTGTCACCCGAGGTACCAACTAAGTCTGTATTGGAACCGTTTGTGCGAATTAGTGGTAATCTATTAGACTTGAGAAGTGAAAAATGGACGTTTTGTAGAAGGAAATTAGGGTGGTTGTTGATTGTTGATTGGAGAATTTTTAATTAAGAGTAAGATTTATCGGTCTTTGTTTATCAGCCTACAGTGTAGCTTGCCTGCGTCTTAGGAATTGATCAGAAATGAAATGAAATGAAATGAAAGTTTATTTCTTTAGGCTTACAAATAAGCACTTAGACAAGTCATATTTTTTTATACTATTCATTATTATATGTATTGTTGTTCACTTCAATTTTTTGTCCACCAGTGGAAGAAGTGAGAAGAAACCACTAGTATGTTCATAACTTATGTGTCTAGTACATATGATTTGCTTATCTGTAATTTGTTAGATTTTGAGTTGGAGCAAAACTCGTTCCAAGCTTTTTTATCTTCTAGATAATCTGATATTTTGTAATAAGCCTTTTTACAAAGAATATGCTTCACAATTTTTTTAAATTTATTTATTGATAATTTTTGCAACTCACTTGGAGTTTTGTTGTAGAAGCGTATACATTGCCCTTTAAAAGATGCACTTATCTTATGTAGTCTAGTTGTGGGAACAGCGAGTTTATTCTTATTTCTAGTATTTACATTATGTATATCGCTTTTTTTAATGAATCGATTGATGTTTTTATGAGTGTACAACAAGTTTTCATAAATATATCGACATGGTACTGTCATTATGTTTATGTCTTTGAATTTATTACGTAGGGATTCTCTGGGACCCATATTATACTCGTAGATCGCACGAACAGCCCTTTTCTGCAACACAAAAATGGTGTTTATATCTGCAGCGTTCCCCCACAATAGTATGCCATAAGACATCAGGACTATGGTAACTGTTCTACCTTCTTACGACTTGCTGATGCCTTAGGGCCTGTCATGTGCAATTAATAAATAGCTTCCAATAAAGTATGGCGTTCGATGTTTGAAGTATCAAGATGTCCTGTCAAGTACCTACCTAGTCCTTTGAGAAAATGTCTATTTTTCTTCGAGAAAATGCCTGTTGTTCACTCTACACTACTAAGAAGATACCAATGCAGCTTTTTACTCGTATTTACAAATATTATGGTATAAGAAACTTTTGTCTCATACGAATTACAAATATGAGATTGATAGTTTAGGGCGAATTTCTACGAGTGATATGTAAACTATGTGGGAGCCGAGCGTGCGTACTACAAATAGGTAAGTAACGAAGTAATTTTGTCTAGATTACTACGATAGTTTTAAATTCATTTTCACAATTCACACCAATAAGAAAATATATAGATACTTTGGTAAGTGCCTTTATAAAACTACACCAAGTTTTCTAGCAACACAGTTTTCACCTAAGAATTTCATTCCATTCCATTTTCAACCTCGTGGTATGGACAAGACGTCTTCCGCTTGGCAGTGTTGCCCCTACAGCCGGCCACCAATCATCGGGACAACATCGTCTCGATCCACATACAGACGTGTGGATTACCCGCTATTTACTGCAAATTAACCCAACAATTGATGGCCGATGACCGGCTAATACCGCCATTATATTAAATCAAGGATACCACCTGCACAAAGGCCATTTGATTTAATAGCTCCTGGTGCTTACGATTGATGGGCTGGGGCTCACTGTACACCACAGTACAAGGGACATCTACAGTAATTGTAAATGTTCCTGGTGACTACGACGACCACTGTGGCGCGGTGGGCGAAGGTCTGCCTGCGCCACAGTAGGTTGTGGGTTCGGTTCACGCCTTGGAATAATTTTGTGTACGATCTGCAGATATTTGTTGCGGGTGTTCTGGTCGTTTTCTATGTATAATAAAAAATATGTATCTTAAGATTATGTATTGTATTATGTATATCAGTTATCTAATACCCATAACACAAGCTCTGCTTAGCTTGGGGCTAGATAATGCTGTGTGAATGGTCCGGCATTATTTATTTATTTATTTATTTATACCTATCAGGTGTCATTCACTGCTAAAAGAGCTTTCCCAAACAAGATAGTTTTGTCATCATCACCACGCTCGGCGTATTGGTAAGCGCAGTGGAGGTGTTAATAAATACACAGAAAGAAACTACTGCTCTTCTTCTGATGTAATTCCTTAGTTGATACTGACGACTTCCGACATAGGGCTGAGTTGGTCGATTCTTACGCCGAGACCGCAACAGCGTTTCGCATCCACGCGTCTTTTAAGGGTCCGGCGACCCTCGCTTGCAAAAATCACTCCGAATATCGCTGTCCCTGTTTAACCCTTGCGCCGCGCCTCATGGGTGCGCGATAGCAATATTAGCCGTTCAAAATTTGGTTTGTTCCGTAATAACAAAAATTATGACTAAAAACTTTTTGAATTCTTCACAAAGTATTGTTATTCTGTAACTAGACAATATAAGCTATGTTCCTTAATAAATAAAACGTAAGATACTGATGTTTTTAATACGAAACAAATAGCAAGAAAACTTGTCCATTTTCGCATAAAAATGTGCAAAATGCGATTGGCTTTCATTTAATCTTAGGTAAGTATTTTGAAAAAAAATCTATTTAGGAACCTAGATAAATACTATTCAAATACAAATAATACAATATTATAGTGGAAATATGCTTGAATTGGAAATCATTTTGGTATTACGTTTGTATGAAAAATTCGTCCCTCCGGAGGCCCCTTAAACCAGTTTAAAATGCACACTATCAAAGCACGTGCTTCAAAACGTGTACTAACTGTTCCGTATTTAGTATCTGTCAACGTTATAAATCGGTCGAAGTTTTCATTATGATTGGTCGCGGGTACATCGCTATTCCTAGACCTCTCTTCCCCCACCCCTTTCACTCACCGCACCTCTCAAAAAGTTATCACAAAACGACTCAGCCGCAATATTGCAAATAATTCAAAACCATCCAGAAATCAAAACTTGGTGTGTGTCCTAGTGTCCAGATATTCCAGCCCATCCACGGTAAGTACCTGTGCATATTGCTTTTGCAGCGCGTCTGGTATGTTCGCGGAGGCGCGCACGGACGGCTTTCATGCGATTATTCGCAAAAAATTCGCTTCCCTACTTCAGCGTGCGCGAGCCAGTAGCCACGGCATCCTGAAAATGATTGTTTCACGTATGGACTGTCCCATTCAAAACAAATGGATGAAGATATTAATGGGATCTACATCCTTCTAAATGTTTGGTTAGTAAGTTTTCAATTTGTATTTTATTATTAATTTTTTAATTTCCCTACGTTATATTATTCTAGTTTTATTTTATTTTATTGTGTGATTTTGTTTTTGACATTTTAATTTGTATGTGCATTATTTCATTATGGATTATGAATCTGAGAATAAATGAGTTAATAATAATACACTAACTACTATCTATAAAGCACTATAATACCGCCTAAACTCAGTTAATTCTAAACTCCGGTAGGCACGGATTGCTGCAATAAACAGATCACACGGAAATCCAATTCCCAAAGAAAGATCTCGCACGCAAATCTTCCGCACAGAGACAATAATTCGATTCTAAGCCGACTCTCACCTGACTAACAGAAGTTAGGCTGGGTGCATACGAGCTGCGATGTTAAAAATACAACAATACAAAATATAGTTTTGATTTGTGTCGATTATTTGACTTTGTAACTTGCTTTATAAATCAATACTAATAATATTATAAAGAGGAAAGGTTTGATTTTTTGTTTGTTTGTTTGTAATGCTCCGAAACTACTGGACCGATTGGAAAAATCTTTCACCGTTGGGAAGCTGCACTATTCCCGGTGAACATAGGCTATATTATATTTTTTTTAAAGTTAGGGATTCCGTACTAAAACCATGCGAAGCCGGGAAGGTCCGCTAGTAAAATATAAATAATGCTGGTTAATCCACACAGCATCATCTGTGTAGTTAAGCAGAGCTTGTGTTATGGGTATGGCTTTGTTCATAAAGATTTATTAAAAATTCAATGGAATCTTTTCTTTCCCCATTAAAATATATAAATACCTACATTTGCGAGGTCGGCCAAGAAAGCGCTGGCGAGACGACCTTAACGCCCTCCTCGGAGATTGGTGGGAGATCGCACGTGACCGCACTGAGTGGAAAGATTTGGGGGAGGCCTTTGCCCAGCAGTGAGACGAAACAGGCTAAATAAAAAAAATAAAAAAATGTGTTTATAGTAGGTATGTGTCAGTATTTTAAATGACGAAAGTGTTCTTTGCAGCTCTCGGGGCGCTTTATATTGACAAAATTCGTATTTTAATTATAATCATTAAATAGGTATATTGTAATAATGTATTAATGAAAATTCTAACGAACGATGCACCATTGTGCATCTGTATCTTTGTTTGGTCCTTAGGTACTATTTTTCTAAGTCTAAGTAAGTTTTTCTAAGTAATTCGTTTTTATTTATTTATTTGGAAAACAGTACATATTATATTTATTAAAGTGCCATCATCTACATATATTGTTCCTTCATGTCCAGTCCATACAAAGGTTGCCTGGAAGAGATCGCTCTCAGCGATAAGGCTGCCCCTTATATTTATTATTTATACTTTATTCTATTGTTTATTTCTGTATTTTTTTTGTTTTCTGTGGTATAATAAAGTGTTTTCTATCTATCTAAGTCTGTCGTTTTCTCTGTCTTGATGTGCAATAAAGCGTATTTGTATTGTATTGTATCTTCCAATGTAAATCCTTCCAATATTACAAGCGAAGTAAAGCACTATGCAAGTCTCATGTGTCCTCCGCTCAACCCACCTGACTAACAGCCTCTGCAGGCAACCGCTCCGATCCGCTTTAATCCGGCCGGAACCGGTGCAATCCGGTGCACAAACTTTGTTCTGTCACGCTTGCTTTGCGGTAACGCGTACCACTTCCGCGTGTTACTTCGGTGGGGATTTTCGGTTATTGGTTAAGTAGGGTTAATTGGAGTGATTAAATTGGAATAGCTGTTTGGGAGGAGTTTTAGGGTTATTGTTTTTTTACTTACTCGATTTAAATCTTAAGGTGATGGAAAATGGACACAGCATCATCTCGCACCAAAGTAAGCAGAGATTGTGTTAAGTATGTAAAGGGTACAAAAAAGCGGTCCATAAAGAAAAGTATTTATAAAAGAAATAGGTATTTTTATCGGCAAATATCTCAGAAATCTGACGCTTTAGTATATCATAATGGGAAAATATTTGTTAAGTCTAATCCTACTAATATTATAAACGCGAAAGTTTGTGAGGATGTTTGTTCCTCTTTCACGCAAAAACTACTGAATGGATTTACAATAATATAGCTTACATATCAGAATAACACATAGGATACAATTCATAAAGATATATTGTATATTATCCAAAATATCTATCACCACGCGGGTGAAACCGCGGGGCGCAGCTAGTTAAATATATAACTTTCAGTGTGCACAGCAATTTTGAAAAAAATCAAAATTGTGGTAGGCCAACGGTAGGGCCTAATTCTTCAAAGTCTTTTTATGCAGATATTTGATAAAATAAGATTAGTATATTGATAATTTTTTCGGCTGTCTATACCCAACTAGAAAAACAACTCCGCGGCCTGAATGAATGAATGAATGAATGAACTCTTTATTAATATTAAAACTATAAAATAACACCTTATATCTAAACATTATATATTAAGAGTACAATAGGCGGCCTTATCGCTGACAGCGATTTCTCCCAGGCAACCTAGGGATGGAGAAAAAAATATAAGCAAATTAAAAGTTGGTACATCACAAACAAACAGATGGAGAAGAATCAAAAACAAGAAAAAAAACATTATACAAACTATATACTACCGTCGACGACCGATGTGACGCGGTGGACGAAGGTCCGCCTGCGACGCAGGAGGTTGCGGGTTCTATTCCCGCCTCGGAACAATTGTGTGTACGATCTGCAGATACTTGTTCCGGGTGTTCTGGTCGTTTTCTATGTATAATAAAAAATATCTATCTATGTAATGTATTGTATTATGTATATCAGTTATCTAGTACCCATAACACAAGCTCTGCTTACCTTGGGGCTAGATGTGTGAATTGTCCAGTATTATTTATTTATTTATTTTATACATTGCATGCAATACAAAGCTATGCCTGAATGAACTAATCCAAGTAAGCGATGCCCGCCACAGTAGAATAGCACCATAAGGAACCCTAGCCTGTACGGGCCATTGCACCCCTGATGTACTAACTAGCACGGCCCTCCGTCGGGTAAAAAAGGTTCGCATAGGCTTCCCCATCTTTACGGGTAGCTTTGAAGTGGTGAACAAATCAGGAAGTGATTAGTGATCTAGTGAGACTGTTGTACATTCATAAGGAAAAATATAAATAATAAGAAATATTTGTTTGTTACTCGAATAAAGACAAAAGTGCTTTAAAATATAAGACGGGGAAGAATGTTTATGGATTGCTGAAGTTTGATTTGCGAAAGACTACAGGTAGATGCTAGATGCGTCAAGCCGAAGACAGGGCGCTTGGTGCTCATGGGGGAGGCCTATGTCCAGCAATGGACTAATAAAGGCTGATGATGAAGTTTGATTTGTATTGTGGATTCTTTATTGTATGAATGCCTTATCTTATAGACGCCTAATTATTATAGATGCTTCTGTGGCGCGGTGGGCAAAGGCTCGCCTATGATACAGGAGGTTGCGGCTTCGACTCCCGCTTCGGAACAAATATTTGTACGATACGCAGATATTCGATCCGGGTGTTTTGTTTGTTTTTCTATGTAAATAAAAAATATCCATCTACATATGTTATGTATTGTATATCAATTACGTAAATCTGGGCTATATAAAGCTGTGGGAATTATCCAGCATTATTTATTTACTGATTGATTGATTGCATGGTCTGTTATCATCGACTTCCAAGGCAAAAGTTTCTGATTCGGAGATCTATTGCTGTAAAGGTAACAAAACCAAGGCAACAACTCTTTCATAGAAGCAAAAGAACAATGTGCGTGTGATACAAAAATATGGATTTACAGATCATTATTGGTAAGAAGAGCTTCAATGTCAATGTCTCTTACATGAATTTCAAATTTCATTCATCAGAGCTTATTTAGTTAATTATCATACAAAATCAAAAGCCTTCAGTTTAGAGAATCAAAAGCAATAACCTCCTCTTAGCATCGCGGTACACCTTCCTGATTTCACGACAAACTTGGAGCTAAGTTTAAAGGCAGTTCATAACAGCTTGCGATTGGATTTAGCTGGTGTTTGGTGTTCGATTTTACAACTGCCTTTATATATACCTAAGTAGAACAAACTCAGAAGGCGCCTGAGCCACATTAAATAATGAACTAAAAAAAAACACGTTTACAGAAAACTCTTCATTCGCAACGGGTGGCGGTTGAAGAGTATTTATTATTCTTCCACAACCAGGTAAAGAATAATATATCCGTTTTTGCAATTGGTTACGAAAATTAGTTGCGGAAACGGTCGGAAGGAACCGACCTTCTATTTTCTAACAAAGAACTGACTTTGTCGAGGATACAGTCGATCCCATGGAAACTTAGCATTTTGATAAACACTGGACCCATTTATCTGATCGTAATATTTTTATCATTATCATTATCCGCAACCCTATTCACCGAATGCCTCCAAACTCTTGTGCCACACCACATTTATGTTCAAAAATATTGTTATCTTCTTTACATACATAGTACCTATATAGTGTACTTTATATAGTGTTACTTAGGTATATAACAAAATTGTAATATAATTATAAAGCTAATAGAACTTAACAATATCAAGAGTAGCATGTGTACCTAAGGTGGAAATGAATAAACAAGAAAATGAAGTCGCTTCCGCTGATTTAATGCATTTTTCAGTAATAGTGATTCAACAGGGAGGTTTATAAACTAGGTACTTCACACATATATTTCCAAGCAGAGGGGCATAGCTAGTAAGTTATCAAGAAGTTATAAGTGAGAGTCTTAAATTGTAACAGTATTAAGGAAAATTAACATTCACCTTTGACGACCGATGTAGCGCGGTGGGCGAAGGTCCGCCTGCGACGCAGAAGGTTGCGGGTTCGATTCCCGCCTCGGAACAATTGTGTGTACGAGCTGCAGATATTTGTTCCGGGTGTTCTGGTCGTTTTCTATGTATAATAAAAAATATCTATCTATGTAATGTATTGTATTATGTATATCAGTCATCTAGTACCCATAACACAAGCTCTGCTTAGCTTGGGGCTAGATGATGCTGTGTGAATTGTCCAGCAATATTTATTTATTTACCTTTTCGAGTCAACAACTAAAGAAGGCCCGGACCACATTAGAATTAGGAGTTAATGTTTGTCCACACAGAACTGGTACAATGCGTACAAGTCACGGTGACCATTCTTCATTAGCACAAAGGAGCTGCCCTTTTGTCTTGCGCCCATTCATTTGCGATTGTTCTGTGCTGAGACAGAGGGGGCTATTCTGGTGCCCTCTGGCTTTTGCCGGATTATGCTAATTTAACCTAATGAATAAGATAGGATGTTGTTTATCTGCTTATTAATATTGTTAGATATTTTTGTGATCCATGTTTAAGGTGTACATTGCGTTGAGGAAATTTGAAATAAATTAATACATTTATTTATTTTACTGAGCTATAAAATAATAAAAACAATTTTTTAATAAAAAAAATCTATCAACAGTTTCATTCACATTATATTTTTTTTAATTTCGTTCACCGTATCAAACCAAAAAGTAAGTATGTGAAACATTCGTCAGACAAGTAAGTGCAGAGTCCTAAAACGGTGAAGACCTTTGAGTAGATTCATGTAGTTCATAGTAAGTTCATAGCTCATTTATTGATTATTTTTGGTTACAGGTCACATGTATGGCCATTGGCATTTGCTTTAATTGTTTTATTTAGTTTTAATTGTATTCTATTGTTTCTAGAGTTTTTGTTAGTGCATTTCCTTACCTTACCAGCAAACAGAAAATGTTTTGATACCCCGCGAAACAGGCCTAGCCTAGTGCGGGGGCCACTGTTAACTGCAACACCTCAACCAATCAACTCTATAATGTAAGAATATGTACATAAATTAAGTTAAGGTGTTATTATTTGTAAACTTTTGGTAAATAATTTTTTTGTATTTGTATTTGCAAAGTTTGATAAAAAAGCCAATCTGTGACAGATAATCGAAGCAGCATCCTATTATTAAAGTCTAAGCTCTTATCTGTAGGTACCTATAATATCGATAATAGAAAGGATACTCAACATACATCACACACATAAACGGTTATAAGTTATTATTATTAAAGTTATCTGTTAAGTGTGTAAGTGTTTGTCTTCCGAATAAAGCAAAATAAAAATAAATAAAATAAAATACCATCACACATTTTGTTACCATTAACTAGGTTGCCTGGGAGAAATCGCTGTCAGCAAAAGACCGCCTATTGTACTTTTAATATTTAGATTTAAGATTTTGTTTTGTTATGTTTTTAATTGCAATAAAGTGTTAATTCATTGATAAAATGCCGCAACATTATTTGTACCACAACTAAACCGCTCCAGAATAGCCCCCGTGTCGCGAGGACATGATCCCTGTCAACAAATCCACAATACTCCGACTCCGCAGTCAGGGCTACAATGTGGTGATTAATGACCACCTTTCTTGCAGTTCACTATCGGAGTCGGGGCCGCATCAACAAGGGTGTTTGTGATGCGTGTAGGTAGACGTCAATTAGGTACGTCGCGTCGGGTTTCTGCTAGCTTTTGTCCGCGGGTTTGTACGATTGATGGTCATGAAAATACAATGTAAACCAGAAATTAGCTTAATTTTTAACGGCAACAACTAACTACATAATAACTAACAACCTAAAAAGGTAATGGTTTCTTGTTCGCTTCTTTACTTTACCTTTAAAAAAATTAAGTGAATCAAAAATCAATTTCCTAGTTTTACTTATGTAATTTGAATTTTGACGTGTCCAAGAATCCTCAAATATCAAAATATTTATTTCCTTACGCCTAAAAGAAATAAATATTTTGATATTTGATATTTGAAATACCATTTGGTAAAGCCTATTCATCATCATCATCATCAGCCTATATTAGTCCACTGCTGGACATAGGCCTACCCTAATGAGCGCCATAGCGCCCTATCTTCAGCTTGACGCATCCAGCATCTCCCTGCAGTCTCGCAGGTCGCCTACCTGGTCGGAGGGCGTCCTACACTACGATTACTGAGTCGTAGCAAAAACTAATACCTACTGTTTGGTTTTTAACTGTGTATATATGACTTAAACACTCCACCAACAACCAGAGAGAGGCATACAGAACATGCAGTCATTTCTTCAGCCGCAAGCACGGCCATAAAGCACTTGCTACGGCGCGGCCCACCTGGGACCGAATTACCCCGACATGTTTATGTGGGCCTTAATTACCCCTCACTCACGAGGCTCGTGTTAACACTGTGTTCTAGCTCATTTTCTGACTCTGTTGTTAGCAACATTAACTAGATACCAGCGTAATTCAAGATATAGCCCTATGAGTAGGTATATAGACAGATTGATAGATAGATAACGCTTTATTACACCACACAAACAGAAAATAATACAGAGATAAAAACTTAGAATAAAGGTATAAAGGGCGGCCTTATCGCTGAGAGCGATCTCTTCCAGGCAACCTTGGGATGGACTGGACATAATACAATACAATACAAACATACTTTATTGTACACCAGATACAGATAAAGACAAAAGACATTACATGCGACAAGTACAATGAGCTGCCTTATCGCCTAGAAGCTAATAATAATGTTAGAGAAAGAAGCCTATTTTTTTTTACTACTTTTACCTTACTTAATATAATGGCTAATCAGTTATTTTATCATTCTGACTAAGGCAAGCTAAAATAACAGACACTTTTTCAAATTTGTAATTTTTTTATAAATAAAATAAATAATGCTGGACAATACACACAGCATTACCTAGCCCCATGGTAAGCAGAGCTTGTGTTATGGGTAGGTACTAGATAACTGATATACATAATACAATACATTACATAGATAGATATTTACATAGAAAACAACCAGAACACCCGGAACAAAATATCTGCAGATCGTACACACAATTGTCCAGAGGCGGGAATCGAACCCGCAACCTCCTGCGTCGCAGGCGGACCTTCGCCCACCGCGCCACATCGGTCGTCAAATAATCAAAATATTAGATTTATGGTAACATAGATTCTAAGTTTTGAAGTATCTATGCCCGTTGGCTTTATCTTACAAAATGGATGATAGTAGTAGTCGAAAAAAATAATTTCAGTGTAAGTAATTTTTATCATTAAACTGCTCAATGCCAGCTTCTGAAACCTAGAAAGTTAGTCATTTAAAACGGGATATTTACGGTTTTTTTGTGGTAGTGGTAACGTTCGTAGCAAAAGACAAAAAATGAGGGTAGATCGGTATGTCTGCCCATAAAAACTAACTCGCAGTGCCTTCAGTTATTCCGTGATCACGGCGCATGAAACTGTGCCGAAATGAAAATGAAAAGTTTTTATTTCTTTAAGCTTACAAATAAGCACTTAGACAGGTCGTATTTTATAGTTTACTTCAATTTTGTTTTTTTGAAATATTGAAATTTTGAATTATCAAAAATCAAATCATGGTAAATATCCCGTTTTAAATGACTTTAGTGTTGATAACCATGATAGTTTCAAAAGTTTAATTTAGAAAGTTCTCTTTAAAAAAAGTTTTTATTATTTGTCTGACTGACTGATAATAAAAACTTGGTTAAAGTAAACAGGGTAGGACAAGGTAAATCCAAAGCCAACCAAGAATGTCCAAGATAAAACCACAGACCCTTAAACATCAACCGTGTCACAAGTCCTGTCAGGAGGCTGACACGGGTGACGTCACGTAATCCCGATGTGACTTGTGACGTCATCTCGACGTGTAAGTCCAGGTGACATGTGACGGGTTCAGGTCTGTCCGGTTGAAAAGTTAAAAGCCCCTGGTTTATGTTAAGGTCGTTCACCCTCTCGCCGAAAGCTATGAGAACAATCGAGGTACCTATGGTTAACGTGAAATAGGTTTTCTAGAACTCATTTTAACTTAGTTGGAAGATGGATTTTTTATTTACAATAAGTGATTAGTGATTACCAAAATAAAAAATAAGAACAAGTACCTACTAAGGATTTTTGTATAATTCATCAAAAGGGGTTGATTATAAGCATTTTATTATTAGAATAAATACATAGTTACTACTACTTATATTTGTATGTAATGTTAGCACGCCAACCCTTTATTTAAAACATGTGTTTCCTGGTTGGCAGGTAGAAAATACCTCGGCATTAAGCCCACCCTTTGTACCTTTAATAGTGCAATAAAGTTAAAATAAAATAAAATAAATAAATATAATATTTTTTAATTAAATCACAAGATCAATAATAATTTAGTTAAAATTTAAAAGATTTAAAAAAAACATTGTAAATAGAACAGTTACCAGTGTACCTACCTACTTTTTAGATTGGCCCATCAAGGGACAGAAAAAACGGAATGGAAGGGAGGTCTTTCTTTGCCCTGCAATGGGATAACGCGACCACCAGACAAATATATATAATATAATAATAATGCTGGACAATTCACACAGCATTATCTAGCCCCATGGTAAGCAGAGCTTCTGTTATGGGTACTAGATAACTGATATACATAATACAATGCATTACATAAATAGATATTTTTTATTATACTATATAGAAAACGACCAGAACACCCGGAACAAATATCTGCGATCGTACACACAATTGTTCCGAGGTGGGAATCGAACCCGCAAAACCTCCTGCGTCGCAAGCGGAACTTCGCCCAACGCGCCACATCGGTCGTCAGAAATCATGCTGTATAATGGATAACGTACCTTTTGCATTTCTAGTTGATTTCAATGTATACGAAACACCCATCCCATCGCATTGTGCGAATAAAACAAAGCTTGACCTGTCGCCTCAAGCAGCAAAAACTGGCAGATTGACACAAAGAGCCTCAGAATGGGCCATTGATTAATAGTCGGCCCGATGGGACTAATTACGTCACGGGCCGGGCCACAATCACTCAGTGGGCCAAGTTTGGGTCATCTATACAACCAATAGAAATGCCGTTACATGAGTCGTTATAGGTCTAAGATACGTTAAAAGGTTGCATATTAATGGTGTAGGTGTTCAGCTTAAGATTAATTAAATTTAGAGGGATCAGATAATGTATGAGTGTCGACTTGGCAGACGTAGTGTAAGACGCAGTCGGACCAGGAGAGAGGACGTCACCCAGCACCAAGCTAAGCAGAGCTTGTGATATAGATGACTGATCTATATAATACAATTACATTACATAGACAGATACTCTTTATTATAAATAGAAAATACCCAGAACACCCGGAACAATATTTAAAGATCGTACAAACATTGGCCCCATGACGGGAATCGAACCCGCCTCGTGCGTCACAGGCGGACCTTTGCTTGCCGCGGCTCATCGTTCGTCAAGCAATAACGATAACATTGCTCCTCATCATCATCATCAGTCTATAACAGTCCGCTGCTGGACATAGGCCTCCCCTAATGAGCGCCATAGCGCCTTCCGCTTGCCGCATCCAGCATCTACCTGCAGTCTTTCGCAGGTCGTCATCCCATCTGGTCGGAGAGCGTCCTACATTACGTTTACCGAGTCGTGGTCTCCACTCAAGAACAATTTTGTCCCAGCGGCCGTCGTGTACTTCGCGAGATATGGCCGGCCCACTGCCACTTCAGCTTGCTAATTCTTAGATGTCGATAACTTTGGTTCTCTGTCGGATGTATTCGTAATACATCCGACATTGCTCCTACTGAATTGAATTTTGTCTCTAGTAGTTCACTGATCTACTTCTACCGAGTTACATTATACTCCACGTCTCCTCACGTCGCGTCTCACGCGTGAATTTTTAACACATTACCATATCAGCGCGGGCTGCCGTAAATCAGCCGTGAGGACTCGCGCACAGATGCTGACAGAGTCGGCGGATGAGTGGCTTCACTTTGTTGACTACCCTCTGTTTGCAGCTTCGATATATCTTTAGCATATACCTATTTCATATTTATTTTATTGCATCATTGTTTACATTTGTAGGTATCTAGGTAATGTATAAGAAATACAATGGTACAAACTGGGTACATAAAGAATGTGATTGAGAAAGACGTAATCTCTTATGATGTCCCACTCAGACAGAGTTCTAAATTAGAGGGACAGTTGCAGATGATGACGTCATTCTCAATACTTATTATTAGGTACCTACGTAGGTTATATCTGGATGAAGGGAAGCCTATGCCATTCCAAATATAATGGTGGCTACCTAATCTTTTCGCCAAAAAAGATGATCCGAATATACGATATATGTATATTCGGAGAGGAACCGAAGATTTTCAAAACGACTTAACATATCGTGATAAAACTTTGCTTCTTTGACGTTCTGTACCTATGTGTCAGTATGTTTTTTATGTATGTTCGAGTCAAGGAAGGTACCTCGCTGTCAGCGATAAAGGCGCACTTTATACTTGCACTATTCTCAGTATTAAATTCTGAATTTTTTCCTCTTTTATCTGCTATAATAAAGTTTTTTCTATCTACTATCTACTTGCTTATAAATCATTGGAGTGACACATAGCTCGTTCCCACTCATCGTTACAAGGCAAGTACTCAGCCTGCGCGCGGGCGCTAAGCGAGCACCTGGCGATACTGCGACTTGTTTATGTGTATGGTCATTCTTACATTAGACCCCTTTCGTACAACACTTTTGTGACACATGTGGCGGAGAAAAAAGTGTTAGGTATTTTTTTGAGAATTAATTTGCAAACTGACAGAAAAGCAGAATGTGTTGGGTTGATCTAGAACGATTAAACAAAAGATTTGTGGTTAAAATTACGAGTGGTCCCACTCGCCCAACGACTGAAAGTCAGACGTGTCTATCAGCTGATTTAAATTTATTTTATGTTTTTCTAAATAATTAGTCGTAATAACTAGTAAAAAAGTGTATAAAACAGTTAATTATATAGTAGTGTTTACGATACAGTGAAATATTCAACAAAATACTCTCAAGAAACTCGTGTAAAGTGCTATATATTTTTCAACGATCAACGGTCAAGAAAATCGTTCAAACCGGCGGCCCCAAAGAAGTCGATAAATACCACCTTGGTTCTGAACCTCAGCCAGCTCAGAGAATATCTTACATTACTGAGGAGGACCCTCGCCTACGGTTCCAACAACGTTTGATTATAATACGAGTAAACCGAAGGATCGGTCCCAACGATTCTCAGCGGCGACAGTGACCGAACAATTGTTTGGTGATCGACCCACAATTTGGAGTCAGTTCCTGTATTAGTACATCATATTAACCTGGGGAGTATTGTTATTCTACTATCTTATTGACTAACTCACACACATATGACACACACAACACCAATCACAGAAACACTGCTCACTCTGTGAGTCACGTCACAAATCACACACAGGCTTCGTTTTTATCTCTCTCAGCTTGACAAATTGTGGAAGTTGAGTTGAAGACAAAACATTCAGCTTCACACAACATTACACTTACAAGACACTACACAAAAAACTAACCTCCAAAATAGTACCTAGTAAAAAATAGCCCTATCATTGTTACTTTCTTGTAGGAAACTACTACACAAAGTTCTGACTTATTTTCCTATAACATTATAAGTTATAATATTTTCAACATTAATAGATAAACTTAGCAAATGTTTTCTCAATAAGTATTAATGTAACTTAAATATTAATTTAACTACCTAAATGTTTTAGTAATCCCTTAGTCCCAAATATTTTTTTAAATATTCTACTCCACTCTTACTCATATTTCTACTGAGCTTCTTTTACCATTGGTCACTGGGTTCTATTTGACCCATCAAACCTCAAGAGGGTGACCTTTAAAGAACCAGTCTTTACATCTCCAGTCTATAATTAATCAAATTTTTCATTTAACTCCTTATTTCTTCACTTATTCTTTTTCTTGTATCTCACTGTACACTGCTATTTTCAGGGATTCGCACATCATGATGACCAGAAAGGCATGTGACCTGGAGGCCAAGCTGAAGCTCGCTACAGCCCAGCTCAAGGAAATCAGAGAGGACCGAGACAGGCTGGTTCAAGAGCAGGAGGATAGCGAAGCTGAATTCCTGGCCAACCTTGGCAGGATTCAATCACTCAAGGGACAACTCGCTGAGCTCCATGCTCACCATGAAGATGCAGTGTCCGAAGTGGACCGATTGAATGCATGCCTGCGTTCCGTGGACAGTTGTCATGAGTCGTATGAACTGGTGTTGCAGCACAACAAGGACTTACAGCAAGAGCTTTCTGAGTGTAGAATAAAACTAGACATGTTAGAGTGTAAGCCGTTGCCTTCAGCAACCAGTGTTTGTAGTTTAGATCTTCAAACAGAGATTATGACAACTGATCCTAATATGTCAAATGTGGATCTTACTTCACCATGTTGCGATGGTCATAGCCTAACACCGGTCATAAAAGGGAGCAATAAAATTAAAAAATATGTTAAATTAAATAATTTCATTAAAAAGTCAGAAAAAAAAATTAGGAAACAAAAACAACTCCTTAATATTGCTAAATTGAGCAAAGAAAAATCTAAATGTAACCTACAAGTAGAATTGGACTCCTGCTATAGTTTATTAGGGCGTAATTCTAAAGATATAAACTATATGTCTGAGGAAATAGTTAATTTAGAAAGGGCACTTCATGATGTAACATGTAAATATAAAGAAGCCCAAAAAGCCGCCAATGACCACCATCTAAAAATGCTAGATAGTGTAAATAACGATAGTTTATATATTGAACTGCGGCATAGCTGCACTCAAACAGATCTAGAAACAGCAACCGTACAGATTAACACTTTGACTAGAGTGAATGTAGTGCCCCCGTCACCACTCGTGTTACCAGCCGTGCCGCTGGTGGCGCCACCATCACCTTCGCATGAGGACTGCTGTGATAGCCCTAGTAAAAGAGTAAAGGAATCAAATCTAGACCCATATACCCGGAAAACTGTTATGTACTCAGATAAGTTGGGTGCTGGAATGGGTACTATACTGAGTGACTTACTTCTACAAAATGTAGTCAATCATTGCTATCCAAATTCTAATATAAATACAATCACTGATTATATTCAGCAAGATGACTCCCTGAATAAAAACACAACTCTAATTGTTCAGATAGGTGAAAGTTGTGCAAAGCGGTCACAGTTGATACGGCTAGTTCAAGTACTTCTAGGAAAGATAGAAAATGGACTAGGGAAACTTATTTTTTGCTCCTTCCCTTACTCAAAATCATTAACATCACAGCAAAATGAGAATATATGTAAAAATAACATGCTAATCTACAATATGACATGTCGTCATAGTGACGTTTTAATTTTTGACACTAATAGATTTATTAGTAAAACTTTTTTAACTAGGGATACTATGTATCTGACCAAAAAAAGTAAATTGATTATTGCTAAATTGTTAGCATATAATATTTTTGATCCCGTTATAAGTATAACAACAGCCAAAAACTTGGCTATAACAAATGCTTCTATTGAGCATTGTAATTATTTTACAAACCAGACCTTGGAACTTATTCCAAGTCATTTAAATTAGAAATAGCGACAATAGAGGAAATCTCTAGCCCTATAAACATTATTACTATGAATTGCAATAAAAAATTAAGAAAACAAAATTGTAAAATAACCGGAAAGTTTACTAACTTGGTGCACCAAAATATTCAAGGAATTAGAAGTAAACTATTAGAATTAGAATTGTACATGAACTCATTTGATATTGATATCATCTGCCTCACAGAACATTGGCTGAAAAGCTATGAGCTCATGTTTAACTTCAGTAACCACCAGGTTGGTAGTTCTTTTTGCAGATCACATGCTATTCGTGGAGGCTCTTTAATATTACTAAATAAACTAATAAAATTCAAAGAACGTAAAGACATAGTATGCTTATCCGTTGAAAGCCACATTGAAGTAGCATGTGTTGAGTTGGAGCACACTATTGTAGCAAGCGTATACAGCCCACCATCAGCTTCTTTTGAAATATTTGAAAAAAATATGGATGATATCTTATTTAAAATATCAAAATCAAATAAAAACCTCATAGTATGTGGAGACTTTAATATTGATCTTTTAGAAGTTTACTCCCTCAGTAGCAGATTAACAAATTTATTTAATTCTTATAATCTTAGGCCAACATTTATGGAACCTACTAGAATAACTGAAACATCAGCAAAATGTATAGATAATATATTTGTTTTCCAAAATGAAAAAATTGTCAGTCACAAAATTATAAGCCATTTAAAATCAGACCACTTAGGTCAACTAATTAAATTAAAACATCCAGTAAAAATAATAATTGTAAAAAAAAAATTAAGTACGTTCCTGTGACCACAGATCGATTTGAACGGTTGAAATTGGATTGGGATTTTAAACCATCACCTAACTACTCACTTAACAACCCAAATGAGTCGTATTGTAGTTTTTTTAATAAATTCACCAATGCGTTCAATTCAATATTCATACCCAAATCGATCTTGGTCTCAGAAAAACTTAGCTTTAGTGAGTGGGCAACAGTAGGTATACATAAGAGTAGACAAAAGTTATATGAACTGTATAGTGAAAAGCAGTACAATTTTAGCCAGGAATTTAAAGAAAAAGTAAAAAATTACTCAAAAATATTTAGAAAAGTTTGTAATACAGCAAAATCCAATTATATTAGCTCGAAAATTAAAAATAGTGAAAATGTAATAAAATCAACTTGGAAAATAATTAATAGTGAGACTGGAAAGGTCAATACCTACATTAATGATTACAGTTTAAAGATTAATGATTGCTCTATCAAAAATGATGTTGAAGTAGCGCAAGCTTTTGAAAATTTTTTTACTGACATTCCAATCTGTACTACAAAATGTCTGAACTCTTCTCAAATAATAGCTGAATCATTACTTAAAGAAAATGTACCTAAAAGCGATAGTAAATTTATTTTTACCCATGTTGATGAAAATGATATAAAAAAAGCCTTTAAACTTTTAAATATTAAAAAAACTGCAGATCTCTGGGGCATTTCCGTTAAAATTATTAAACCTTTAATTGATACCATTGCACCAGATCTAGCTTTTATATTTAATGAATCCATTGATTGTGGCATATTTCCTGATCTAATGAAACATAGTAAAATAATCCCATTGTTTAAATCGGGTATTAGGTCTGACCCCACTAACTTTAGACCAATATCAGTACTGCCTACATTCAGTAAAGTTTTTGAAAAACTTATTTTACACCAATTGCTTAGACATTTTAATGGCAATGACCTGCTACACTGTAAGCAATTTGGGTTTACTCGTGGCAGGTCAACTACTGATGCCGGTGTAGAGTTGGTATCGCATATTTTTGATGCTTGGGAGAAGTCGCAAGATGCTTTAGGCGTTTTTTGTGACTTGTCAAAAGCATTCGATTGCGTTCATCACAACATTAATCAGGAAACTACATCATTATGGAATAAGGGACAGCTCTTTGGATCTTCTTACATCTTACTTGAGTGATAGGATACAAAGAGTTGACATTAATGGGAAACGATCTAAAGGGTCTGTGGTTACAATGGGTGTACCGCAGGGCTCTATCTTGGGTCCTTTCCTATTTTTAGTTTATATTAACGACCTGCCTCATCTTGTAAAGAATGATCATGAGATTGTATTGTTTGCTGATGATACTTCATTAATTTTTAAAATGAATCGACAAAAAACAAATTTCGACGATGTAAATACTGCAATCTCAAAGGTAGTCCATTGGTTTAGTATCAATAATCTTTTGCTCAATGAAACCAAAACAAAATGTATAAGATTTATTCTACCTAATGTAAAACAAGTTAAGGCTGATGTAAACGTAAAAGGAGAAACGGTAGAAATTGTAGACAATACCGTATTCTTAGGAATAACCTTAGATAGTAAACTCCAATGGGGCCCACACATAGATAAGCTATCGAAGAGACTTAGTTCTGCAGCATATGCAGTTAAAAAAATCCGTCAACTTACAGACGTTGATACTTCTCGACTAGTCTATTTCAGCTACTTCCATAGTATTATGTCTTATGGCATACTATTGTGGGGGAACGCTGCAGATATAAACACCGTTTTTGTGTTGCAGAAGAGGGCTGTTCGTGCGATCTATAATATGGGTCCCAGAGAATCCCTACGTAATAAATTCAAAGAAATAAACATAATGACAGTACCATGTCAATATATTTATGAAAACTTGTTGTACACTCATAAAAACATCAATCGATTCATTAAAAAAAGCGATATACATAATGTAAATACTAGAAATAAGAATAAACTCGCTGTTCCCACAACTAGACTACATAAGATAAGTGCATCTTTTAAAGGGCAATGTATACGCTTCTACAACAAAACTCCAAGTGAGTTGCAAAAATTATCAATAAATAAATTTAAAAAAATTGTGAAGCATATTCTTTGTAAAAAGGCTTATTACAAAATATCAGATTATCTAGAAGATAAAAAAGCTTGGAACGAGTTTTGCTCCAACTCAAAATCTAACAAATTACAGATAAGCAAATCATATGTACTAGACACATAAGTTATGAACATACTAGTGGTTTCTTCTCACTTCTTCCACTGGTGGACAAAAAATTGAAGTGAACAACAATACATATAATAATGAATAGTATAAAATATGACTTGTCTAAGTGCTTATTTGTAAGCCTAAAGAAATAAACTTTCATTTCATTTCATTTCATTTCAACGAAATAAACAAGAAAAAACTAATCAGGTAACTGGGACCGCGGTCCTAGTTTTGTAGTGGGCCCAGTCGCCTGTATCCTCGATTTTTGTCCTATAACCAATGCCATAGATACTCCAAAAATAAAGTAATATTAACTGAAAACTGTGAATTGAATTATAATTTTTTTTGGGTATTTTATTTCATGGCTTTTTGCCTATAAGCTATCTCAATATATATACATACATAATATAGATTTCTTCTCATAAGGAATAAAATACCCTATTGAGCAGGCTATATCTATCTGACAACCCGCAAAATTAATTTTCCTTTATGAAATGAAACTAAGCTGAGAGTGTACTACTTAACACATTGACTTCGTCTCGCCGTCCTACATCCTCGCCGTGCTTGCAGGGCAGCGACCGACATGCCCTTCCGGTCACATCACTGAAATTTGGCAGAATACGTGTTAATACCTACCCCGCCTGGGAAGGGTTTATCAAAATAAGGGTTTTTCGATCTAACAATAGCGAAAACAAAAAATCTGATATATAAGCTATCAAATGCATAATTTAAATGAATAACCGCGTCCAAAGTCCCCGAATATTATTGTAATCAAGAGAATATACTGCCCCGAGAGAAATCCGAAGTACACCGTAATTAATTAATGAACATAGTCGAACCAATAACGGCCATTTACATACGGCTACATCTATTCCGATAGCGTGTAGTGCGAGCGCCCGCCGCGGAGATTAACCACCACGAATATCTCACTATTCAACGGTTTGTTAAGATTGCAATTATATTTCAATACATTTATTTAATTAGAACGGTCATACAAAATACCATTAAACTTTTGACATAAATACTTTACAAATATATTAAATATCCAAGAATCAAAACATTTTACCATTTTAGGCGTGACACTAGATAACTACCTTAGCTGGAAAAGTCATATAGAAAATCTAAACAAAAAACTAGCAAAAATACTTACGCACTTTCTGCCAGAAATGTCAACTATGAGGCCGTACCTGGTCTTTGCCTGGTTTAGAAGGCTAGCTCAGTTTCGCACCGACAATAGTATGGAAGTAATTTGTTGTTGTGCATAGCTTTACTTAAATATTGACATGTATCGAATCATATTATATTTAGACTTAAATAGGCAAATAACCATGTATTAGACATAAGAGATGAACATGCTAGTGGTTTCTTTTCACTTCTTCCATTAGTGGAACAGTAAAATAATTTTATTTGATAATAATTTATATATAAAATATGACTTGTCTAAGTGCTTATTTTGTAAGCCTAAAGAAATAAATGATTTTATTACTTTACTTTTACTTTTTATGTATGCCGTTGTCATACGGAGATACCTAGTCATTGTCATCCTTTTATTATAAATAAAAACGGTAGTTGAGATTAAATAAAAAAGCTAGCGCTCGAAGTATCTGTTACAGAATATGTACAATACAGCGAATATCTACGGTTTTAATTTATGAACAAACTTGGGTAGTTGAGGCTTGCACATGCAGCGTAACTTCGATACTGGGGGGCCATAAATTGATAAGATGCTGTGATTTAGCGAGCTTGATGACTGTTTTGGGGTTTTTGATTTATTGGATGACCGATGTTGACTTGTCTGGGTGGAGATCACTCAGGGTGGAATCTATTCTGATGTTGTGGAAGATCCTATATCTAAAATACTTATGGTTTACAATTTAACTGAGGTAATCTACGACATAGCTCTAAGAATTAGCAAGCTGAAGTGGCAGTGGGCCGGCCATATCCCGCAAAGAACCGGTTTTGCTGGGGTAAATGTATTCTTAAGTGGAGACTACGACTCGGTA
The DNA here is from genome assembly GCA_943735965.1 of Eupithecia abbreviata. Lineage (NCBI taxonomy): Eukaryota > Metazoa > Arthropoda > Insecta > Lepidoptera > Geometridae > Eupithecia > Eupithecia abbreviata. The sequence goes on from OX030978.1 coordinate 13,397,958, forward strand.
AACGTAGTGTAGGATGCCCTCCGACCAGGTGGGATGACGACATGCGAAACACTGCAGTTAGATGCTAGATGCGGCAAGCTGAAAACAGGGCGCTATGGCGCTCATTGGGGGAATCCTATGTCCAGCTGTGGACTGCTATAGGCTGATGATGATGATGATTTATCGAATGACAGGGTGGAATCTTTTCTGACTTTGTGGAAGGTCCTATATCCAAAATACCCATTCGATACTGGGGGGCCATAAATTGATAAGGTTCTGTGTATTAGCGAGCTTGATGACTGTTTTGGGGTTTTTGATTTATTGGATGACCGATGTTGACTTGTCTGTGTGGAGATCACTCAGGGTGGAATCTATTCTGATGTTGTGTCCATCCAAAAGTTGCCTGGAAGAAATCGCTCTTAGCGATAAGGCCGCCCACTGTGAATCTGTATATTTGTTTATCTAAAAAAATTATTTGTACTTAATTTAAAATTCTTATCACTACATATAAGACAAAGTCGCTTCCCGTTGACTGTCTGTCCCTATGTTTGCTTAGATCTTTAAAACTACGCAACGGATTTTGATGCAGTTTTTTTAATAGATAGATTGGTTCAAGAGGAAGGTTTATAAACCATTTCCAGGCGGGCGAAGCCGCGGGACGCAGATAACCAACCATAAAAATTAGTCTTACATATACAATTTAGTTCCAGTTAATCTAGTTGTTTAGTATTACATAGTATAGGTATACCAACCTTCAGAACCTACCTGATAGCGACATGGTACTCAAAAACTTCGCTGAAGGCACATACGAGTTAGCTTTCGAGAAAAACACGTACCAATATCTGAACGACATCACTTCATCACAATAAATAAAGACACGGCCACAATGGAGGCTGATTGGCGCGTGTAATGTACGGCGCAGTGAGGACGCGCCCTAATACGGACTGTGTTCGCACGACGCCGCGTCAGGGCGTATTGATGGCTTCTTACTGGTACATAGATGCTGGATGCGATTATCAAATGCTGGTGTATTCCACTGGTGGGCGAGCCAGCCTCGACGACCCTGCCCGTGTGATGATGACTAATGCTGCAAGGTCTCCTCAGCTAGCATCAATGGTCTGCCAATAACACAACACGCTCTGGTTCAATTTTATTGAATTAATATATATATAATTCAATAAAATGTATTATGTTCTGTTAAAGTACTTGAAGATTATGTTAAATATTATAATAGCCACCTTACGATGCAGTGTGACTTTTAAGCATTTTGACTCACATTTGGCCATTGGAAGCAAAAAGAGAGGTCCGAACTCAGCTTTAGCCAGCACATCTTTCCCTCCAATCTGGCCAGTACGCATCTTCGCACAGCATCTGTGATCTTTGCTGATGTTCCGCCTAGTCTGAATGCATCAATCAAAATACACATTACGTCGACCGACTACGCGTTGGCGGAAACGGAACAGACGCTGTTCTGTTCGCGACCGATAATCATCATCATCATCTCCTCCGCAATGAGCGCCATAGCGCCCTATCTTCAGCTTGCCGCAACCAGCATCTACCTGCAGTCTTTCGCAGGTCGTCATCCCACCTGGTCGGAGGGCCTCCTACACTACGTTTACCGAGTCGTGGTCTCCACTCAAGAACACGTTTGCCCCAGCGGCCGTCGGTTCTTCGCGAGATATGGCCGGCCCATATGCTGGACATAGGTCTCCCCCAATAAGCGCCACGACCGATAATACACGACGCATTTTCCGACAGATACATATGTAAGACACATCCAGCATCTCTGACTCCCCACTAAAGGCAGGTTGATCTTAGCCTGTGACGTACAGTTAACTAAGTACTAACCGGATTAATTTGTGGGCGTGCGCGAACACGGCCGGCCGGGTGATAGAATGCCTCCTCAATTTGTTCGGTTATACCTGACGGAGTCGGTTAGCTTTGAGGGTAGTTGCGCATTCAGTTGATTGTGACCAAAATAGAGATAATAAAAATAGGCAGTATTATGTTTTTTAATTCTTTATTGCCCTGACAGTTTTCTTCCAGCAAACCGAGAGGCGATTATAATATGAATCATTTTTCACCTTTTCTATGTTTATAAGTGACAAAATGTAGGTACATAAGATTAGATGACTTTTGATTTAGATATTTAATATCGATACCACAATATTATCTTGTTTCCAAAGATATGTCTGTTCGTCGATTTCTCCGGACATTAAGGAATGGTTTAAAAAATCTTTCGAATGCAGAATGACCCCGAGGTGGACCCATAAACATTTTATTCCCGATTTTTATACCTGTTTGTTTAGAAATATTGAAAATGCTGTGTTTAAAGTCAGTTATTAGTATTTTATAATTAAATTAAATTTATTAATTGATTGACCTAAAGCCTTTTTTTACGCATATTATAATTATAGTCAAGAGATGATGGTAGGAGTCAAAATTTCCAAAAAGAGTTTATTTTGTAAGAAATTTAAATAACAGCGGGCGCGGCGTAAAAATTGACCCCTCCGACTTCCTGCCAAGAATGGTGATCAGATCATGGTAAAACTCCCTTGGTTGGTTGAGGCACCTTCAGCATTCGACACGCTGAAAGAGAAAACTAAAATATTGAGATTATTGTAGCTTTCTAATAAATAAATAATGCTGGACAATCCACACAGCATCATCTAGCCCCAAGCTAAGCAGAGCTTGTGTTGTGGGTACTAGATCACTGATATACTAAATACAATACATTACATACATACATAGATATTTTTCCCGCCTGTCCCGAGGCGGGAATCGAACCCGCAACCTCCTGCGTTGCAGGCGGACCTTCGCCAACGCCACAGTGGTCATCTAATAGAATCATTTTACCGCAGAAACTGACAACCGTCAGTACATCGATCAAAACATCGAAACATGAGTAGCGTACACCTTTTGTCAGCAGTATTGTGCCACCAGTTCAGATTGAACTGTCAAATCTATGGCCAGTGACGAGCTTATTGGAAATATAAACTGGACGGGGCCGCCTGTGTGGAGATGGACTTGAATCACAGGATTATAAATTAGGCTACATCTAGATCGTTTGCAACCAGTCTGTAGTTAGCTTAACTGTTTCTATTGTTAATATTAGTGGAACTCAGTAGTATCCATTAGCAGGAAGATAATGATTGGAAGATGAATTACGTACATTTTACTCCATTTCTACGATGAGTATCGATTGTTTAAAGAAAATAGCTAAACGGATTGATGAACTGAATCAGACAGACAGATGGATTTAATTAGTTGATTGTACGTGCCCTATCTATAGCTAATCAGGTTCTGGAAAAAAAAGGCGCTATATCGTTTAGATTTTATAGATATTTATGTAATAGAATTATGTTATGTAATCTATTCAATGTTATCCTTATCAGTCATCAAGTACCCATAACACAAGCTCTGATTAGCTTGGGGATGGATGATGCTGTGTGATGTGGATTGTTTAGCATTATTTATTTATAATTTAGATATGATATCACTGAAAATCAGCGCTGGGTGGACACATTAGTGGGCACCCAGCACAATGAGTGAAGGCCATATTTGCCTGAACACTGCTACGCACAATAATTTGTAAGATATATAGTATTAATTTGCGTAGTTTTAAGTTTGTTGTGTATGCTAGTTTTTTAGGGAAATAAATAAATTAATATATAAATATTTTCTTAATTTCTTTCTTTCATATGCTTTTAAAGTTTCTATATTTCAATCCAACAAACGCTAACAATTATTGAAAAATCTTAACTAAACAAAATGTTCCTAGAAAGATTGCGTCCTTCAACAAATAAATCAAATGGTTGACTATCAATAAAGCCCGGTCCACACTAAGCCCGCGACCGCGCGGCTATCAAAAATCGTAATTGATTTTTTCACGGGCGATGCGTCAAGCGAACGTAAATGGCTTACGTCGGCCATATTGAATTAGTGCGTGGACTACGCGGATGTCGCGCGCACAGAGGATAGTGGAGTCAAGTACAAAATAGAAAAGACAAGAAATAAACAGAAATAGAAAATAATAGAATGGTCGTATATGGTCGTTTTCTATGTATAATAAAAAATATATATCTATGTAATGTATTGTATTATGTATATCAGTTATCTAGTACCCATAACACAAGCTCTGCTTACCATGGGGCTAGATAATGCTGTGTGAATTGTTGTCCAGCATTATTTATTATTATAGAAATGGCCGTGTGGTGCCTATTACAATTGGCATCACAACAAATATTTCCTACGCGTGTCGTAAGAGGTGACTAAGAGATGTCCACTGGTAGGCAGTGTATCCTGCAGAAATTTTTGACCAGTATGCCCAGCGTAGGGCATATGGGCATTTACCCTCCATATGGTAAAACTTAAATGGTGAAAAATGAAGAAATTTTATATAAATATTTATTTAAATGAGTCTGGAATGTAAAAGTTGCTTTTAGAATTTCAAAACGATCACTTTGTTGTCACCTTTCTTATTGCTAAGCAAAGGGAACTTCCAAAAACTAACTTTTCCCGCCAGTCAACCCAAAACGTATGACCACTAAAAAATCCATCTAACTCACCTGGCCGCTCCACACCATTGCTGTCCCGCGCCAAAATTCACTCATAAAATTAATTAAAAAACACTTCACGCGGGTGATTCCGCACAAATTGATGGAGAGCGCGACCTGTGACGTCACTAATGGAGCCATACTGTTACTTTTTAATTTTTTCCGTCGATAACCGCGTTAGTGGGTATTTGAGGGTAGCCGTAATTTTTTGATGGATTCTATGAAAGCAATTAGAAGTTTTTTTATAAAAGCGTTAACGCATATTCAATGTAAAAATAGGGAGATAGATTAATAGACAGAATAGAAGGTCAACTTTTAAAGTGTTTAATTCTGTTGTTCAGAAATGTTTGCTCTTCACTGTATCTTCTATCAGTAAAGATGCAGTGAAGGACAAAAAATACTGAACAACAGAATGAAACACAGGTAAATCATGGTTTATGGTTATCAATATAGTTAGCTCAATATAGCTAGCTGACTTGTCAAATAATTTGTTCACCAATGATTAAAACACATTAACTAACCAAATAACGGCATGTCCACACAGCGGTCAACCGGCAAACAAGTCTCATCGTCGGCGGCGCCATATTTCGGCAACTTTACCGCCATTTCTCGGCAACTTTACCGCCCAAACTCGGCCACTGACCACCGTCCAGCTAATTAAACTTCCGGCTGTGATCTCATCGATATACTATACCGCAACTTTGCCGTGTGAACTTAAATTGTGACGTCATCAAAATATATTGGACCATGGTCAATGAAATCCTGAGAATAGAAATTGATTAATTTTATGAATAAGTTAACTTTAAGGCGACCACGCCACGTCGGTCGTCAAGAAAAGAAATAAAAATCCTTCACAAATAAATGTCTAAAAAGTCGATGTGGCCTCTGGTCTCTTATTCAGGTTCGCGCTGGCCTACATGATCTTGATAATCTTTTGTCCACAAAGATAATTTACTTATAACTATTAAAACTCGGATCTAGAATCCAAAGCAAAGGCGTGAGTGAGAGCTTCAATAAAACTGATAACAATATATTGTTAGCATATGTCTATAAATTATTCAATGTTGTAACTTTTGACTGGCTCGCCACTCCTGTCAGACTTTATGTCGCGACCTGTCAGAGGCCGGCGTGACTGTCACCGATGATTGACGATGTGCGGAGTGGCTTCGCATTGCCGTCTCGACACTCAACCAGTGAGGTCGACCATGGGAGGTGTTAGGTTTGTGGTGAATTTAGAGGTGTGAGTATTACCTTGTTAATATTTAGGCTTTAAACCCTTTGCCATGAGAAGGTAACGTAATTTTGAGATGGACCGTTAGTAGATAGGTGAGTCGCTAACAGATCAGAAGTGGAACGTATCCATAACCACGTGATATATTTTATTTTATTCATTATTTTTCTATTCGTTTTTGTAATTCGCATTCTCTGTTGGATCATGCAATCTTGTTATTAATATATGGCCGGCAAAAGCCTACTTCACCATTTTTTTATTATATAACCTTCGATTCGACACTTTGTCCATAATTGGTTGGAAGAGATCGCTACTAGCGATAAGGCCGTCGTTTGTGACTCACAATTTAACAAACAAACTCGGTACCAAATCATGTTTTGCTTATCTACCCCAACTATAGAATAGACTAAAAGAGAGTTTTTTGCAATTATCTCGTAAACGGTAAGAGATACGTCAAAAATAACCAAATTTTTATCCCCTTTATAAAACCCCACTCATAGAATTACCAATTATTCTGAACCACTTTGGATGACGTCATCACCAAATTTCTTGATGGTGCAATATATAATAATCTATGTTATTGTTAAGAGATAAGAAATTGGCTGATCTAATTTCAATGTCACGAATATCAATGGTGGACATATTCACCTGACGATAAGTTTGCTCATTTTAATTGTTACTTACCAGATAGTTCTCGTTTTATGAGACGAATTAATTAATTATTTTATGAAAATTATATAACGTTGTATGTGTATCATTTTCAATATATAATAAAAGAGGGCGCTCTAGTGTCGCCTTTGTCTCTAAAGATGCGATGGTGATATATCTACCTATGGGATACCCACGCTGGTTGTTTACGAGTAATTTAATTGATTTTTGACAGTCTGAAGCTTTGCGTTTCATATTCTTATATTACTTATCATTTTGTACATAAAAGAAGGGGTGCTCTAGCGTCGCCTTTTGTACCTCCAAATATGTGATGATATCTGCCTATGAGATATTCACACTGGTTGTTGGGAGGCAATTATCCTTGATAGTCGGAAAGGTATGAGTTTCATATTCTTGTATATTATTTTGTATATTTGGGAAACAGAGGGTGCTCTAGTGTCGCCTTTTATACCTCCAAAGATGCCATGATAATATCATTGCCTAAAAGATATCAAAACTGGTTATTAACCAGTCATTGGTTTTTGACGGTCATACAAATTGTAAAGGGGTTTTTGTAAGGTTGATCGTAGGCATAGACCTCGGTTTCGAACCAAATTGTGAATCAGACATTCTATGCGAGCATTTAATGTACATAGATGCATCTCTAAATTAAAATGTCATTGGTTACATTGGATCTCAGACTTATTCCAAACTTTATTCGAGAAATTCCAAAAACAGTTGGGGCAACTTTTTGAAATTGTCGCTGTTGACAGTATCGTGCTGGAGCCAATTCACAAGAGGTTTAAAGAGAAGTCAAGTTGAAGTCTTCTAGAGACTATTAATTCGTGCTCCTCGGGAAAAGGAACATAGGTGAATGTCTTGATGCGATTCAAGAACTATTAATTAAGTACAGTGTTTTTGAGAATGCCATTCCTTGGTATAATAGTGGTATATTGGTATTGGTGTCACGGGCTGTGGCTGAGATGATTTAAGATAGCGGCAAGGGCCGTCGTAGCGTGGCCAGCGATGCAATTGTTACAGGCTTGTATAGTGTTTTGGTCAAATAATGAGATTCTTTTGAATACATTAAGTTTTGTTTTGAATATCACGAACATTTATGTAGAGTAATATGGATGCTCTATAATAATGTACGTTGCTGGTCCAGCATTGTCTACTTTACCGGTGCCTGTTCGAATAAGGTGACGTCCCTGTGAGATGTTTGATAAGCCGGAAAGTTGTAATTTGCTCAGGAAAGTTTGTTAAAATGATAGACGGGTTAACAACGAAATGTAGTTGGAAAACCCCGGCCCTTGAGTCAGAAATATAGAATGTTGTTATTGAAATTATAACTAAAGGATATCTTTAGTTCTTTTAGTCATACATTCAGGATATCCCGGGTCCTCGTAAGCATTACTATGGAATGTGTCTGGTGTATTTAGTAGTTTTTCAAGAATACCCCTGGTTCTTGTGAACATAACAGAGGATAGCCCTGGTCCCTGTAGTCATGTGTCAAAGATACCCCTTGCTATTGCAATCGTGACTAAAGGATACCTCTAGTTATCTTAGTCATAAATTCAGGATACCCTTTTAATCTAGTTAATTTAGTCGTATGTTAAGGATACCCCTGGTCCTTAAAGTTAGGTTAAGGATATCCCTGGTCCTTGTATTTGTATGTCAAGGATACCCCTGGTCCTTGTAGTCATAAGCCAAGGATACCCCTGGTCCTTGGAGTCATAAGCCAAGGATATCCCTGGTCCTTGTAATTGTATGTCAAGGATACCCCTGGTCCTTGGAGTCATAAGCCAAGGATACCCCTGGTCTTTGGAGTCATAAGCCAAGGATACCCCTGGTCCTTGTAATTGTATGTCAAGGATACCCCTGGTCCTTGGAGTCTTAATTAAGCCAAGGATACCCCTGGTCCTTAAAGTTAAGCTAATGATGTCCCTACTCCTTGCAATTGTATATCAAGGATACCCCTGATCCTTGGAGTCATAAGTTGGAGATATCAATGGTTCTTATTATAACTAAGAAAATCTCAGATTTTGTTATTATTAGTAGATACATTTAAGAAACTTAAAGATTGAACTGGAAAGTTCCAGTGGTTAATTGTTTAAGGTCGTGCTCGTCCTGGAAAGCTTTCACGGTGACGCTGATCTACCGCTGCAGGAAGAGTGAGTCCCGTTATTGCCTTAATTTCAGGCCAGCGGGTTGGTGACTGACTAATTGTGTAATATATGATCAAGTACAAAAAAAAAAAAAAAAAACTTACACTTCATAAACATACAATTTGATGTTTTATATATACTGTTGATGCTATGCCCATTGTACTTGTATCATGTGATGTCTTTTTAATGATCTGTAACTGGTGTATAATAAAGTATTTTTGTATTGTATTGTAATGTATAATATGTATAATGTTAAGTAAGTTTGCAATCCCCGTACGAGGGCGTACGCTATAATTGGATGGCCGAGTGTTAGCATATGTCTATAAATTATTCAATGTTGTAACTTTTGACTGGCTCGCCACTCCTGTCAGACTTTATGTCGCGACCTGTCAGAGGCCGGCGTGACTGTCACCGATGATTGACGATGTGCGGAGTGGCTTCGCATTGCCGTCTCGACACTCAACCAGTGAGGTCGACCATGGGAGGTGTTAGGTTTGTGGTGAATTTAGAGGTGTGAGTATTACCTTGTTAATATTTAGGCTTTAAACCCTTTGCCATGAGAAGGTAACGTAATTTTGAGATGGACCGTTAGTAGATAGGTGAGTCGCTAACAATATTCAATTACAGGAAATAACAAGATAACAGCAAAATCGTAATCACTAAAAACAAAACACAATCTTCAACAACGCGTCATTCATTCATCATCGTTACACAAGCGCAGCGCTAAAGGTTCGAAATTCAAGTTTGAAAATGGAAGACTCGCGAATGAAATGATGAAAGAAAGCTTTCGAAATCTACAATATTTAATGCTCACCAAAGGGCCAAAAGGCCCTGTTAATGGGCCTTTTGGCCCCTCATGCAACACGTTATTTGTACCTGCATGTTTTATCTACTTTCTTCATATAACTATGTTTCTTGTTACCTATTCATGTAATGTGTCGTGTTATGTATGGTTTCAAATAAAGCTATTTTCTTTCTTACAAACATCAACGACTTGCTCCGACGACGATAATCTCAAAAAATATATTCCGTTTTGTTTAAGAAAAATATCTCGGATTCTAGAACCGCGATCCGCTAACGTTTTTCTGTCTCGCATAGACAGTAAAGGTATTAAAGTTATAAATAACTAAATAGAAATCGTTTTTTTAAGGTCTTGCATACATTAGTGTACTTAGAAGTAAGTACCTAGTGTTATTATAGAACCACTACTACTCGACGTATAACTTGATGTTACGAATAAATGTATTGTATTTTTAGTAGTTTATAGGTTACGTCATTTATACACAACGCAATATATCACCAGCAGATATGCTCTTCAACTTCGCTTGGAATTGAATGCGTACTTCGTAGTAGGTCACGATAACCGATGACCGATGTGGCGCGGTGGGCGAAGGTCCGCCTGCGACGCAGAAGGTTGCGGGTTCGATTCCCGCCTGGGAACAAATGTGTGTACGATCTGCAGATATTTGTTTCGGGTGTTCTGGTCGTTTTCTATGTACAATAAAAAATATCTATCTATGTAATGTATTGTATTATGTATACGGTTATCTAGTACCCATAACACAAGCTCTGCTTACCATGGGTCTAGATAATGCTGTGTGAATTGTCCAGCATTATTTATTTTATTTTTATTTTTATTTATAACCAGCTCACGATGGACCGCCTTCGTCGAAGGTTTAACCTTTACCATGAGCAGTCGCCTAATTAGCCATAGGCTACGTGTGTCATGTGAACACAGTCCGTACCTTACCTTACCAGATTAGATCCTCTCTCTAAGTTATTGTATATAATTCCGCTGTGGTTGCAGCTAAGAACATCGCCTCAGCTCTAAATATGAGTCTGGCCTCTTCGCCTCCTTCACTCGTGTACTCATAAATTGACAAACTGTCCAACTCCAAACGAATAAGTTTCTGCTTCCGGTCAGTGCGCGGGGTGAGGTGACACACGGGAGACTAGTTGTGCAGGAGACGCAGAGTTATTAAGACTGTGATGGTTAAGGTTGAGACGGTGGGTCAAAAGTATACTTTTACATTACATTTATTTAAAAAAAAAATGTTATACTTACCATGGGGCTAGATAATGCTGTGTGAATTGTGTCCAGCATTATTTATTTATTTATCTTTAAATATTCATGTTATGTCATGTCATACTAGTTATCCCATAAATCATATCCCATGGGATAGAAATAAGCTTAACATGTTTCCATATAAACAACGCGTGCAAAGTCGCGGGCATAAGCTAGTTCGTAATATATATTATAGGTCTATAATACCTGTGTATAGTTTTTCATTATGAAGGAATAATCAATTTTAGTGCCGTATAAGATAAACATAATTGTAATTCAACTTAAACTTCGTAATTTACTTCTGAGATCCGGGCAGAAGTTTTTGAAATTATTACTTAATATTTTGGTATAAAAATTAAGACATATTTGATCATCATCATCATCATCAACAAAATGTAGTAGTCGACTGCTGGACATAGTTCTCCCCCAAATGAGTGCCATAGCGCCCTGTCTTCAGCTTGGAGCATCCAGCATCTGCCTGTCTGCCTGCAATCCAAGACATATGTACATATATACCTGAGCCGCCACCGTGCTACGTCGTCTCGCCGCCGCCGCATCACCATTCCTTCCCCCTTAGTGTCCATTATGTATCTACCTGTGTAAAGCCGTCCCATCTTACCGCCCGTATGTTTCCAAAGGTCCACAACAGTGATTTAGCGTCTAAACTTGCACGTCCTGGACCTGCGGGCCCTGCCTAATGAACCATGCATTTCTATTTGTTCACCGAGAGGTAATTAAGTAGGTGCGCTGGTGTGGACGCGGCCTTAGATAGCCAGGTGCCTGCTGTCTAAGTTTAGAAATATGTCTGTAAGGAGCCTAACTTAAGGAACTGTAAAGTGCAGGGAAAGAAAGCCAGCCAGATATAAAATTGACCTGATTTTAATACCTACATACTATTTCGCCCATCATGCAGACATTCAACAGAGTCCTCACCATAGGTCTATATCCTCACTCACTAGACTCCATGGGTTGGGTGGGAGTCTGTTGAATGACTGCTGCAAATTTAATTTTAATCTAATTTTAATTTAATTTAAGGTCTTATGTTTTATTTTTGTAATTTGTATGTGGACAACCTGTCTGAATAAAGAAAATTTTTATTTTTATTTTATTTTTTATTTTTATTTAATAGTTTATTTCAAAATATCTGTTCTCCTTATAATTATTACTTACCTACTCTAATACCTTATATTTGTTTGGCAACTACAATTCAACCTACTGCATTGGGTTTGGTTCATACTATAAGATGATACAAAATATGATATTCAACACTTTTATTATTCGACACAACGCTTAGAAAACTATACATTTCTTGAATCCTAATAACATTAAATTTATTCACTTAAATAACAAACGATTCACAAATATACTCATTATATCCTATTTAATAATAAATTACATTACGCACATGTTTTTTAATACAATTTTAGAACAATTTCACAAAAACAAATAAAAAAAATTTTATTTCTAACATCACACAAAGTTGTAAAAAGCTCCGTAATAATTAATTAATGGAGAAATTCATGTCATTCCTTCAAAGGAAATTTGATCTTTTATACAAAAAGTAGTCAATCGCACAGGATTACTACTATAATTTACTCATCTATATGACTTTAAAGTAAAAATAAATAAGAGTACAAAATGTACCTACCCGCAACTAAATAAACTACCTTCCTATACCACTACGCTATCACCAGCAAATGCGACATTGTTCCAAAATTCTGCTAAATCTCTAAACCGATCACAGCACTGCCTCTTTTTTCTGGGACTCCTCTTCATCGCAGGACTCTTCAAGATCGACGTGAACTTCTTCACGAGGGTAGTCACGGATGCCTTCGTCATTTCATCATCAGCATCTTCATCCAACGTGGCCAGACTTGCCATGGTCATACTCAGCTGTTGAAACGCTTCATCTATATAGTTATCTATGTCATCACTATCACATTTTTCCTTTTCATCATTGATGTAAACTTGGTCGGTATCGTCGAAGGATAAATCAGCGGTTGATATACTGCAGTGGACGACAGCTGGTAGATTCACTTTCTTCTTGTTTCGTATAGTGCTGGTCGCTGAGCAGAGTTTGTCAACTGATTTGAAGATGTCGTCAATCTTATCGCAAATGTCTTCAACCGACGAGGCGGAAATAATCTGACCGTTGAGATAGTAGAATTGTCTTTCTGGTACTTCTTTCACTGCTTCCTTTTCTAGATCCTGTATGAAATCCTTATAGTCCAGTTTCTCGCAGTTTTTCGATAAACGCCTTCCGATTTTTCGACGCATTTTTTTGAATAAAAACGACGAATCAAATGTGGTTTTTCTGAGGTCTAGAGAACTGAAGATTGGTCTAAGCTTCGATGGTGTAAAGTCCTCTTCTGTTTCAAGGTCGATTGGTATCCATTCCTCTTCTAGTTTCATCCATTCTTCGTTGATGGATAGAATTGCGTCGGAGTCCATTAGATTTTTCGACATTTTGAGGGCGTGTTGTCAGCTGGAGGCGATGCTTGTGACTGGCGGTTGACAAGAGTTCTTGAGAATATAACCGCCGTGCACGCATTGTCATCGGTAACGAGCTGTCTGTCTCTTTCTCGACATCTCGTGCATTGTATTGCTAATGAGTTAAAAATAATATGAATTATTTTTAGACGGGATAAAATTGACAATTACCTAATTAGATAGAAGAAATGTAAGGAATAATTTGTTTACAATATACCCTATTAGCTACCAACTTAGTTACTTCTGCTAAAGCGTGTGAATAATAACTATTTGTTTTGTTACTTCTGAGATAAAGGTAATCGTTACCTTTAATAGTTTTAGGTCAGCATTCTTGAACGAAGTTTAAGTCGTTATAATAACAATTGACGGATTAAACATGTTTTTAACCAATTTCGAAAAAAAGTATGTTCAAAGTTTAGTTTTTTGCATACGTTTTATGTAAGTACCTACGAGTAGTTCGCCGCTTTCTCCGTAAACTGTGAACCGTTTAGAATGATTAATTTTCTATTGTATCATCCTGATATACCTAATCAGTTAAAAATATTCTCGAGGGATTAATACTCAATACTCAATGATTTATTGCTTACATGTGTACAAAAGTTCTTAAAAAATATATATGTCCAACATGCAAGGGTATTGCAACATAAATTTAAAGTTAAATGCTAGGTGGCTATATACAATAAAATTAATAATATGCTTAATTTACCATTTCAAGTTAAAATTATAAACCAATTATATTATATCTAATCACTCAGAAGAGTCACATAAAAAAGAAACAAGATTATACCTTATACTAAAAGCTTAATACCTACTAAAACTACTACACTACTACAACTAAAACAGGGCTAGAGAACAAGGAACATCAATTAATTGTAGGTATCTATTTTTCAAAATATTCTTCGAGGCTATAAAAGCATTTTTCTTGTAAAAAATGCTTCAATTTGCTTTTAAATTGGTACAAGTTATCTTCTTCTCGAATGTTTTTCGTAAGATTGTTATATATTTTTACACACATGGCATGGGGGCCAGAATGATACATGTGAAGTCTAGAAAAGGGTATTGAAAGTTTGTTATGTGGTCTAACGTTTCGTGGGCGAGTATGGGTGTCAAATAAGTGGTTATTCTTCTTTACGAATAAACATGCTTCTAATATATAAATACATATGAAAGTTAAGATTATTATTTGTCCCGCAAAACGTACAAAACTGTGTGAAATTGCGGAACTTGAAGTCGGTTTTTAGTTTTTTTCTTTAACATTAACGTGATGTTTTGAATGTTTTTCTCAAAATGTAAGATGGTTTCTCTGCCTTTCGAATTAAATTAGTATAGTTTAGTAGTAGTTACCTTTACGCTGCTAATTTCAATGAATTATTTTGCATTAACATCCCAATTAAAGCGATAATACAGAATGCTCACATAATAAACAAGGCGCCTCTTGCGCTGAACGACTGAGCTGGTAATTATCGTTTTGATATGAGCTTTATGATTTATAGCACAGAGTCGTTTATGCAAGTGTGTGTTTTATGACTGCATGGGATAAAGCCATGTGCAAAAGCTGCGTGTAATTTTATGGTTATTTGAAGTGATTTAACGTTTGTTGATGCTGCGATTGTTATTGAACTGTATGTCTCTCTGTCACACATAATTATGTTAGCCTATAGCCGGGAATGTGAGGTCTCACAGACCCGGCTGTACTAAGAAATACATATTATCTCGATATCTCAATGTCACTACGCCCTTCAAATAATTTGATTACATACACTTTTTTAATTTTTGTGGAACAAAATATAATTTCTATAGGACCACCTAAAATATAATAATTTATTAGATAATTAAAAATATAAATAAGATAATTTTCTACAGAATACAGAAAAAAATAATGTAATTTACGGAGAAATCGACGAACACAACAACCTACCTACAAGCATAACAAAAAAACAACAAAAAACATACGTACCTACAGCTGAACACATATCCTCTTCCTTTATTCAAATAAGTTCCAAAATGGAGACGAAATTACACTATGTATAATGTGTCGTGTTATGTATGGTGTCAAGTAAATGTATATTCTTTCTTTACACTCTAAAGAGGAAAAATGTAAGTTTATTTAATGGGTAGGTACTCGTAAGAATTACTGGTCTCGTCATGAGTCCACTGCTGATCAAACCGCTTTCAAACAAGGTGGGCTTAGCCACAATCACCAGGCTTGGCAGGCAGATTGCTGAGCGCAGTGAAAGTGTTACTACAGATGTATCTATATAGTTTTACTACTATACACCGACAAAAGTTACCATTACTCAGGTCGTCGGCTGTGTTGGAGGGTCGATTCTTACGCCGCGACCGTCATGGCCGGCCACCTACTAATCTGAAGGCCAAAAGTATGAAGCTAGCATTCAATTATCTCTGAGTGTCGTGTGTATCCAGGCAACCCGTAAGTGATGGAAACGTAAAATGCCAAAAGAAAAAAAGGCATATAATGTGAATCGATTAATGCATATCAGTATATTTGCTACAGTAGTATACTTTTGCGGAAATAAAGAGAAGTTGAGCTCTTATATCTCAGAGAGATATGATTTAAGTAAGGACAACCAGGAAATCGTTTATAATAAGCATACTATATCCACTCAACGCGACCCAACAATCCGTGAAGGAATAAACCAATAAAACAGAAATATAAATAAAAGTAACTGCCCCATCATAAATAATATCACAAGTACTGTACAGTACGTATATCACTTGTATATTGTGCTCTGTATATCACGAGCTCAGGGTGTCTTGTCGCGCTTGAGTTATGGCGTCACAGAACATAAAATATACAACAAAAACTGTTGTTCTTCCAACAGTTTTGGCCCATATTAAGAATGAGCACAAACAGAATGTGGATTTGGAACAGTGTGCGGTTGAGTTGTGGAGACGCTGTTGTTGCTAAAATATTTTATTACGGGTCCAAATGGACCCATGGTATTGCCCCTAATTTTTTTGGATTTATATATTTATAATTTACATAAAATACAGTTTCGTTTGGTAACATAGTTTTTTACCTTTCTTATAAATATATTGCCAGGCCGACTTACTATGAAATTGATATAAGTATTAGTATGCACCTAAAATATAAAATTCATATAAAATATCGCTAATTCATAAAAGCCTGAACAAGAAAGACAAATAACTTTTTATTAAATTAATAATTTTATAATTAAAATATGACTTGTCTAAGTGCTTATTTTGTAAAGCTAAAGATATAAATGATTTTTTACTTTTACTTTTACTTTACTTTACTATTATCTTCAGCAGTAGCCAGCGTCTTGGGGAAGCTTCCTAGGGACGCTGCCGACTCGTATTGATATGGATAAGTTGATCTACCTGTAGATCAACAATCCTGTAGATCAATGCAGCAGTTAGATTAATTGCTTCAATTATAAATACTAGTTCTAATTTGTTTCTATTATTTAATTATGAACTAATTTTATTTCTTATGTTTTTTGAGGAAAGTCATAGTCACCCCCAGTCATAAAAAAAAACATTCACAATATTCTAACTCCTGTCTCCACAGCATCCCCTGTCCGCATCCTCAGTCCCGATACGAGGCCAGTTCACGGGGTAATTCGTTATTTTTATTGTTTTTTGTTATTATGATTCTGTCCCCCGGCTTACGGCGTGATACACGGCCGGCGGTGGATGCATTTAATTGCCTTGGACGATTTAACCCGACGATAAATAATAAGATTAAGGTGCCTAGATTTGCGCTTTAAAATTTGTGTTTCAATTGTCTGTTTTAGTTAATTTAGAGAAATTATGTATATTTATAATGTTAAAAGTAACTTTACGTTTTTAAAACTATCTAAGATGGGAGGGTATAGATAGTGCACCTGTGTTTATGAACGCACTTGGCTAGTCACTGTTGATAGTGGTCGAGGACATCGTTACCATCTAAGAGTAGGCACATGCTTGAATTAGGGAGACTACTTATTGCAAAAATTTAGGAATTTATTTCAACCACTTGTAAAGTATACAGGGTTACCAACAAAAGACGTACCTATGCCAATGTCATCAAAAACTTTATTTATTCACAATAATAAAATCGTATTAAATTTTGTTATATCATAATTTATATCTCCTATCATCATTTATGACGACCGATGTGGCGCGGTGGGCGAATGTCCGCCTGCGACGCACGAGGACAAACTCATGCGTCGATTCCCGCCTCGGAAGAAAAGTGTGTACGATTTGCAGATATTTGTTTCGGGTGTTCTGGTCGTTTTCTATGTATAATAAAAAATATCTATCTATGTAATATATTGTATTATGTATATCAGTTATCTAGTACCCATAACACAAGCTCTGCTTACCATGGGGCTAGATAATGCTGTGTGAATTGTCCAGCATTATTTATTTATTTATAGTCCATGAATAAAATATTGCGTTAGTGTGTGTTTTAAAATCTCAAGAAACGCACTCGTCAGTACATAGTTTTTAAATTTGGTATATATTATGTAGTCCGTAAAGTCAGTACATTATTAAATATCTTTGTATTGAGAGCACATAAATTATGTATTTTAATTTAACAAATAATTAGAGTTTTCCGATAATGAGATGATCACCGTCAAAATTATAGTTTTAATCGCGGCAAATGTAATTTCGCGGATTTATTGTCAGCTTTCTGGGCATTATCGTAAATTAATTAGAGGGAAAATAACGGGACACCATTACAGTGTCAGCGCTTTATACAGGGTGCTTAATGTGGATTGATGGATTCCGTCACTTCGGTGCTGTATCGAAATATTAAATTTCACAGTGTTGTTAAAGATCGCTCAACAAATACGAGTACCAAAAGGTTTAACACTTTGACTGCGATTTTTTTTCGACGACTGCGATCTTTTTTTAACCTAAAAAATTCGTGCTGCCGCTCTACACAGCGGTTGTGTTGCGCCGCACATGCGTTTCGTTCGAAAAATATTACGGCTGTGCTGAGTCACAAAGATCTGTATTTTCTCAGCCGCTGCGCTAGTGTGGATTTACGCATCATGTCACTTGTAGAAAACACATACCGTGTGACCTCAGCAAAGTGTTAACATAATTAGATCCAACTAAATTCGTTCTTAAGTAAATGCTTAAATAACGCACCAATGCTGCACGAATATAAGATCGCAGTACTTGGTAAGTTTTAAATCTAACAAAAAGACACTAACATTTGATAAATTTATGATCCATCGATTTGAGGTACGAGAATATCACGTGTAAAGGTAAGTCTATCTCCTAAAAGTTATTCCTGTCGCGTGGAAAGCCCTGCATTTCAACCCAACAATTTCAAACGCTTAGCTACAAATCGATATCACCACCTATAATTCCGGATCAAATCACCCTGTATATTTGACTTTAATATCATGATTGGGCGCGGTCGCATTGATTGCTAATATTTCGAGTCATTAAATCAAAGCTGTGACAATCGAGCTCAATTCGGTCGACAGCCATTATAGCAGGCATAGCATGGATTTGTTGGAAATTAGCTTAGTTTTTATGGACGATTTTTACTATTATTCAGTTTAAAAGTTTAAGTTCAAAAAGAATCAGACAAAGAAAGGATGTTTGAAACATCTATGTTTACAGAAACAAAGTAAAACACACAGTGAACATGCTTTTATAGATTATGTTTAGGTAATGGATACGAAATGGTGCTGCCATCTATAAAATATTTGAATACCTTCTCAAGAATTCAAACTTCGAACTCAACAAAAAAAACAAATGACAGAAAGGAGGACCATATCAGACTTGATTTGTTGCTACTCATTAGTTTTCCTGGTTTCATGGGAACATTACGTACTGTGACTATCTATTAGCGCAATCTTACGAAAATTTGAACTGCAACCAAACATTCAAAATATTCAAATGAGTATCTACATGCTCGCTCGCTCAGCGATTATAATAAATCTAACAGAATCCAAGGACAAAGCCGAACTCGGGCCAAGCTCTTATTTATTTTGACCATTATCAAAAGGAATTATCACCGAAATGCGCATAGCCGAAAAACTAGGACGTCATACGGTTCATTACGTAACTGCTGCTATTGCGTTTAGAAATTAAAAAGTATGTTTTTTTTTTAAATAAAGACTTTTTGAAACCTAACGCGAAAGAGCTACCTACCAACCTAAGAAGAGTTTAAATTTTGAGCAAGACAGCCTATCACTTGGTCTATTCAGATGTATGATATTCGTGAGTGTATTGATCAATCACTCCTTCATTTATTTATTTAATACTTTATTGCATTGAGGTACAAAAGGGGGCTTAATGCTGAGGCATTCTCTACAACACACTTTTTCTAAACATGTTGTTTCGGTTCGCTGCTCATTATTGGTTGCGAATCAATGTGCAATAGAAATAGGTCAATATCAAACCGTAACCAGTCAATGTAAGAAGGCGTCAACCAGTTTGTGCCATTCATATCATCGACCTTGGGCTGATGATGCGAGTGGGTATTGATATATGAAATGGAATGAAACTATTCAGCATTAAAATAACTTGCTTAAAGTCAACGTGTCCAATGAAACTTATCGCAACAAAATACGTAATTGTCTAGCTTCAAAAACTAGCGGCAATGTGGCATAAATCAAACTTAACAGCGGGGCAGGAACTGATTAAATTCATAGCAAAATGATGGGTTATTTCGTAAATTATGGCGACGCTGCTTCACGATTATGCTGAAAATAGATTGCTGTAAAAATAAAGCTGTAAGAAGCACAAACGTTAGGTAGATACACGGTTTAATGCGCCTTTGTTGCATCGAACAAGTTATTGCATGGCTGCACCAGTATTGCGAAGGAATGTTTTCATATAATTAATTAGAGAAAAAATCACTTCTTCCCCTAGAGTACGAAAACTAGAAGTGAAGAAAAAATCAAAACACATTATTTGATATTTGTTAATAATTAATGGTATAAAATTTGACTTGTCTTGTTTAGTAAGCCTAACGAATTAAAGTTATTGAAAATCTGAAATCTACCTCTACCTACTAGTAACTAATGTAAAATATTTTTATCTAAGAAATAAGAAAACGACTTGTTAGAGCTTTCGCATTATCTGGTCCCTGCACTAAGTCGTCGAGAGTTGTACTGTAGTAGGTATCCTTTCCAAAGACCTTTATCATAATATGCGTGTTATTAATTTAGTATTTTCTTTATATTTTATGTATGCTAGATTTAAGGTATATATTATTATTATTATGGGCCGTAGAATACGTTAAATAAGATCGTTACTTTTCTATGGTCTGAAATAAACGTTTTTTTTTAAATGTACAAGAGAATATTTTTGGGCCTCTCTCAACCAATAACATACCTATGTAACTCATTAAGATTTTCTAGTTCATAATCATAAGCTAGCGAAGCGAGTCGTAGCAGAGCTACAAGTTTCCGTAGCACTGCTACGCCACTTGCTACGACGCTTACGTTGCTACGCAGACAACCCGAACGTGTACCCGATATGTGTTGTACAGGTTGTACTCTTGCAACACTGACGATACATGCATCAAGTAACATGGCGCACAAAATTCATCGATGGTATATTGGGCTGCTGGACGATCTCGCGTCATGAGCGCCTTAGCATTCTGTCTCCATCTTGCCACATTGTACGAGATATAGAACTAAGCAGTCTTTCACAAATGTCACCCCACCTAGCCAAAGATTTTGTTTTTGTACTTAAATGCACTGAATTTTAATTTGGTATAGTAGGTAGGTACGTATTAATCTTAGGTATGTGATAAAGATTTCATATTAATGTTATTAGAAAGTAAATACCAATATGGTAGATATGATACTATGTAATTTCTGTTGAATATTTATATCACGTACACGCGTGGTGTGATTGTGAAGCTTAATAAATGTATCTTTATCCTGCAATACGTTTGCCGAGTCATGGTTTGGACCGGTTAATTATTTGAGTTACGTCAAAGTTTAAAGTTATTTGGCCATTTTGGTTCTCTGCCGGACAGTGATTCACAGAAGTGCTTCACATCAACCGCTCGATCATATCGCATACGATATGCTCATATCGCATTCGATATTAGCATTAATAGGATCGTAAAACCGTCATCGAGGCGACGGGCCGCGTGATTCTGCTGCGCGCGATTAGAACGAATTTATAACGCGACTGTACTTTATGCGATAATAGTTTTGTGCGATTATCCTTTGATTGCTGGCATGGTGGTGGGGAATTGAAAAATTTGAAGCGTAAGTTTCAATTTGAATTTTGAGCGCGTTAGAAATTCGTAGAAATATGGCGGCATTTAATCGATGAGCTTACCTTTTTCTTTTTATTCCTAGATATTATTTTTTACCGGTAAGTTCTCGAGAAATCTATCAGGATTTCTTGCAGAGTGCAACCAAAGTAGGTACTTGTATACACTACACTTCTACTGCGATCATCTATCTACCTAGTCAATCGTGCTGATCACAGCATCACCATTTGTTTCAATGATATTGGATAATGGCTGTTAAAATTTTGCTAATATTTAGGTGATATTATTTAACTGGCAACATTAATAAAGTCCTCCACAACCCGCTGCATAAAGTACTGCAGAAATACGATAAATCCAGCCAAATAACCGACTAATAGGTCCACGACCCATTGCCATTGTAAAATACGAGTTGGAAATTAGAATCTCTGGTCGGTGATTATTTATCAGGCACTCAATAATATCGCGCACTCGATAATGACCGTAAATATGATTTAGGGATAATAATCGGAAGGATGCGCTACCCGTCGAATTATAGTGATTAACGCTCACTAATGTGAATTTGCGGTAATTTTGCACCGAAATAGCTAAAGCTTGCAAATAAGCTACGCTTTTTTGAAGATATAACAATTATTCAAAAAGAATAAACGAGAATATGGACACTTCCACGAAAGCTAAGCTTCCTAGCTAAGGGTGGTATTCTTTGAAGACAGTGGGACAAAGCAGCTTCGTTGGTTGCTATGGACGTACAATTTATGAAATCTTCAGTCAAAAACGTCAATTAAATGTAAGAGCGATAATATATCAGACGAATTTAAACGCACGCTTTAATACGCCTAAAATTATGCCTTATGTTGCGTTATTTTCAAAGGACACGTGCCAAGTAGGAAAATCTGTTATAAAAAGCTATATGCTTTTTATAACAGATTTTCCTACATGGCACTCGGTATGGAAATGGAGCAAGTGTATTGAGTAGGTTACCATAGCTGAGCTTAAAATAACCCTCTTCTTGCGTAGTCGGGGAACAAGATAAATTTCACCTTTCAATTCTGACGCAAGACATCGAGTAGCGATTTGCTGTCGAAAAAATATAAGGTGACTTTGGTTTTCGCTTTCACTTCAAGAAAATAATAACTTTTCAAAATAATAGGTCTGACCTATTTATTGAATTTGGAATCGGTTTTCATTTTCAAAATGATTCGAATCAGATTCATAAAATATACGTACTTCCATTCCATTTTCAAAATAATTAAGGCCAGTCTCCAATAGCAATGGATACTATAGCGCTCACACCTCGAATGTGAGCACTAAATCCGGGTGTCCGGACATACAGGGTGTCCACAGTATACAGGGTGTCCGCAATATAGTACGCACGCCGCACGGAGTAATAGGTGCACCCCAGATATTGCCAATGCACGGCTGCGCAGATTTAAGATGGCGGATGTCGACTTGCCTTGTTTTAATTGGTCAGTTTGTTTTGGAAATGTTTGGAGATGTTAATACCACTTTTTAACATTTATTACAATATTTTATAAATAAATTGGATTAACTGTTTGCATAATATTATTAGTCGAGTTCAATTAATATTCACGGATATTTATCGCGTTCATATACCTATATATTTTCTCCGACGTTTCAACAGGAATACATTCTGTCTTGGTCACGTGATATTCACTATAATGTGTTCTGATCGCGTACATTTAAAAAACTATTTTAACATCCATAAATGCTTGGTTTATTTGGTAAATTAAAGCTACATAAAAGAACGACACATATGCAAATACTTCTTCCCTAGTTGCTCATACTATCACAAGTCTGAATTTGCTGTGTCTATAAAGACAACGTCTTGATGTTGAAACTTTAAAAAACATGGTTATCATCAACACTGTCACTAAAAATAATTGATAGAAAAACATCGCTGGGTAAACATACCAAAACCTGCTACACGATATCATAAGTAGGGACCTCAATGTAGGACATATGATTAATTAGTGTCTCAAGTTATTGTGCAGTGTAGTAGATTTAAGTACAAGTAAGTAAACATTTAATTTCATGTAGTGCAGTGGTATTACCCTCCCTGTACAATCCCAGTAGGCGAGCTACAAACCGCACGGCGCGAGTTACGGCGCGCGGCTGCGTGCGGACAGCCGGACCGGCGGCGGCCGTATTGCGCGCACTTTATACTCGCCCACCGATACTGTTTGACAACCACCACTGCAACACGGACGTTGTCCGGATTTGTTTATTTTGAGCGGGGAGGATTTCTTATTGAGCTTGCACTGAATATTAAATAAAATTTCGACAATATTATGTAAGGTAAAAACATAGATACATAATAAATGTTGAATTTATTTTCTAGTGAGTTGAGGTAACTTCCTACACTGTACTTTTGTAAATGAGTTATTTGTATTCAATTTGCTGTCTGCAATTCTTATACAGTTTTGATTAATTTGCAGTTGCAACGATAGTATATGTAGACAAAAATGCCTATTTAATAAAAACAACCTCTAATATTTATTTTATAATGATGTGAGGATTTCAAAAATCAGACTTGAAAATTTATTAGTGATTAAGATAATGTCATCAAGAGCATTATCCCAACAAACAAAATCCAAAAACATATCAATAAAAATAAATCCTGAAAAGCTGGAACCGAACTAAATATAAAGCAAACGGCCGCACCGACCGCGTCCATTCTAATTACCTATAATGACCGTGCGGATGCAGTTTTAATTCGCACGGTTGGGTCCGGCTCGTGTGTGCGCGGCCTAATGAGTGTAACTGATGGCATTTTGATAATGTTATTGATATTGCTCAAAGATGGCGCTGTTGGTAATTCCCGGAGGTATTTGCAGAGTGATTGGTTTTAATTAATTAGGTATTTTATATACCAAGGTAAGCAATGTAAAGCTGTATTCATACAAAATGGTGGAACAATCAATAAAAAAAAATGTTTTAAAGAAATATCAATATCTGACGAAAGCTACAGTTTTTCTAAATATTTTATTGAATAAAGGTAATAATATATCTTGATTTATGCTAAGTTTATTTTTATCAGGGATGCTTTTCGTGCACCAGTAACAAGGCTAGAATTGATTATTCTGGTAATTAATTACTACGTAAGTATTTAACGGTTGTTTATTCGTAAATTCACTGGTCAGAAAAGGGCCAGTCAAAAGGACCTTGCTGTGGGACAATGCATTCAAAATAAAAATATTTTCTACACAATAAAGTGAATAATATGGGTACTTGGTTTTAAATAGCAAATAAAGTAATCCGCTATGTCCGATAATAAAATGAATGAAGCAAAAAGCACAAATTAACGTTGCTTTATTGTAAGCGATCTCTGAACCGATGTTAAGGAGCAGACACAGTGACTAACTATAAATATTAATAAAAAATATTATTAATATTTATAGTTGATTTATAGGGTATATCCCCCCCCCCCCCCCCCCCCCCCTCTGAGAGGCTTAACTTTCACCACTTTCATCTTCAAACAAAAAAATACAAAATACATTTATTTCCACACTAGATGCGCCCGCGGCTTCGCTCGCGTGTAAATTTATGTGTTAAATGGTTCATAAATCTTCCTCTTCAAACAATGTATGTATAAAAAAACCGCATCAAGATCCATTGCGTAGTTTTCAACATCTAAGCATACATAGGGACAGACAGACAGCGGGAAGCGACTTTGTTTTATACTATGCAGTGATTAATCAAAGTAGCAGTGCAAACGACCTAAACCTCCACCAGTGGTCTGGTCATGACCAGCTCCATCCAGTTACCAATAGAACTAACTCTAGGCTTCCTTTTCGGGAATTTAAAGCAAAAATAAATATTTTTTGTATATGTAACCCCTTTCATAGTATTAACGAGTTATTTGTTAGTTTGTGATACTTTATTGTTTATATTTTATACATATATATATATACTTATCATTACACTATTATATTATAGTGACAAGTTTATGATTTTATTCATTGTACTGTAGTATTTAATTGACTTGCCAATATTAGTGATAAACAAATGGTCAATAAATTGAATTTACAAGTGCGACACCACCTTAACCACCATTGATACAGGTACCGTACATCGTGGAATTAAAAATCCATAAACAGTACATGTTTACGGTAATCACGACCGTACTATACCTCCCACTGCAGGCGTTTAACATTCGCTTTAACCGGTTGATACCGGTTAAACAGTTTTAACTGACAATTGCCATTTGATGACTGTGTTGGGTTGGTATTGGTATTTATGTTATGGGAATGAATTTTCATAATGGGTGGTTTGCTACCATTACACTGAATACAGATCTCGGACAGTATAACAGAAAAGAATTATAAATTATTTGTAGCTTAAAAATACAACACTTACTTTACTTCATTACTCATTTTTTTTTCTTGTTCTTTAGTAGATTCATGTAGTTCATAGTAAGTTCATAGCTCATTTATTGATATTATTTTTGGTCACATGTATGGCCATTGGCACTTGCTTTAATTGTTTTATATAGCTTTAGTTTTATTATATTGTTACTAGAGTTTTTGTTAGTGCACTTCCTTACCCTACCAGCAAACAGAAAATGTTTTGATGCCCCGCGAAACAGGCCTAGCCTAGTGCGGGGGTCACTGTTAACTGCAACACCTCAACCAATCAACTCCATAATGTAAGAATATGTACATAAATTAAGTTAAGGTGTTATTATTTTGTAAACTTTTGGTAAATAGAATTTTTTGTATTTGTATTTATAACATAAATAGTACTAATATTTATTAAATTAGCAACACTATATAAACTATAAAATAATACCCATTTATGAATGCCTTAGAATATATTTGTGTATTGCATCTATTGTTCTTTGTATTTTTATAAATAATGTACAAGTACCACGGTGTCGATAGATGCTCAGGATAGAAGTTTGTAATTTTTTGGGTCAAAACCCAGCAGTGGGTAATATCCGGCTGCGTTCAACGGTAGTTTTAAAATTATTGACATTCTTGGTATGCAATGTATAGAGAATTGAATAATAATGTTAGCATCCATCCCTTATCTATTCTTCTATGAAACGTCTATGGTCCTTATCCTATCCTAACCTAAAATACACCCGTATCGCACAAATCCGTCCCAACAAACTAGATGTGAACAAATTCCCCGTAAGCCTCAGTTTACGAGAGCGCCCTGACGGACAGTGGACGATTGACCGGTATCGGGCCCGCGCAGGCTGCGTGATATTACCACAGAGGATACACCACAGCTAGGACTGTCCACTGCTGGACCTTCTGACTAGCCTCAGTTTACGAGAGCGCCTTGACGGACAGTGCACGATTGACTGGTATCGGGCCCGCGCAGGCTGCGTGATATTACCACAGGGGATACACCACAGCTAGGACTGTCCACTGCTGGACGATTGACCGGTATCGGGCCCGCGCACACTGATATGATCATAGGACTTTCACAATAGATTTGTTACAAAATATGCTCGTAGATTCATCATAGAGTGACAAAATTATTTGGCTGAGAACTTATATTGGCGCGTTGCTGAACGGAACTGCCCAAGTAACAATTTCTGGTTCTATAGCAGTCCATAGAACGTATCTCAAACACCACTTTTGGTACTATAAAGGCCCAAAGAAGGTCGAGTAAAGCCGATTTGGCGCAATTATATCACCAAAAAGTGACATAGTAGAACTGTAGAAGTGTTAGCGGTGACATTTTAGTTCTATAGAGTTGATATAGTGGTAATCGTATGACAATCTATTGACATAGTGGGTACAGTAACGCTACTTTAGTGTCATTTTTTTACTGTAGTAGCGTTCGTGTTACCATTAAAGTGCCAATTTGTTCTATAGTAG
The DNA here is from genome assembly GCA_943735965.1 of Eupithecia abbreviata. Classification (NCBI taxonomy): domain Eukaryota; kingdom Metazoa; phylum Arthropoda; class Insecta; order Lepidoptera; family Geometridae; genus Eupithecia; species Eupithecia abbreviata. The sequence continues at coordinate 13,425,168 of OX030978.1, forward strand.
AGTCCGTAATTCCGATACATCACAAATATAATAATCTATTAACTTTTCTAATATATTATTAATCACTACAGGATCATTCTCATTGGTTCATTCTCAAGTTACCCAGCTGTTTTCCAATCCCTTCACACTATTACGGTACTTTATACCCTATGGTCCTCGTAGGGTACGTATTTTATTGGTGCTACGTATTGATGGCTGTGAATTTGGATGTTATAACTATTGCGCAGCGGAAATGTCAGCCATTTCTGACAATAAAGTTTGCTGACAAGCGTCACTGGCGCTGTTATATTTTGGTAAATTGTCAGGGTAGGATGGTTGGATACGGTTCGGGTTCAAGGGAACGAAATAAAGCGAGTCAACAAATGTATACAATATTTACTGGCAGAATTATATTACGTCAATACTCAACCAAAACAAAAATGAATTGACATCTTGATCTTCCTGATAAATCGTCAGTTACATCGATTCTTACCGTGAGGTAATATTTTGGTCAAACGGAGATATCCATAGCATTTAAACGTGTGCTAAGGCTGGTAAACTAGGACAATAGGACAGATAAGCAGCTTCTTCGGTAGAAAAGTTTTAAAAATTAAACAGTTTAATTTACAAAAACTTTTCTTAAATACGTCTTTTTAAATGTATTTAACACTTTTACTGCTGAAATCACACGGTAGGTATATGTCTTCTACAAGTGACTAATATGCGTAAATCCACACTAGCGCAGCGGCTGAGAAAATACAGATCTGTGTGACTCAGCACATCTGTAATATTTTTTGAACGAAACGCATGTGCGGCGCAACACAATCGCTGTGTAGAGCGGCAGCACGAATTTTTTAGGTTAAAAAAGAAGATCACAGTCGTCGTAAAAAAATCGCAGTCAAAGTGTTAATCCATAACTTAGAAAATACTTTCAAGCTCCAGTCTCACTAATAAATATACACTTAGTTCACAAAGGTCTACGAAGCTCGTAGCAAGTCCGTAGCCAGCTACGCCGTAGCAGCGTAGCTTATTACAGAAAACATCAGAAATCGTAAAATTTAATTTCTCTGGTTTACGATAACAAGAAAAGACGACAAATTAGTAATAATAAGAGACAAAGAATGCTCAGAGTTGGATACTACGTTCAAATCAAGCCAGCATACACATTAAATGTAATAGCTTAGCGCGCGCCTTGAGATGATAACGGGGGATTTGGGTGGATAAGACGATGGGGAAATTTCGTTCAAACTGACTTTTTACTGAATCCTGTCAATTCTTGAATATTTTTTGAATTTTCTTAGTCATGGACTTAAAATAACTCTTGGAAAAAAAAAGTGCTTTCTTTGTATCTTGAAATATTTATAAGTGTGGTTTAAAAATAGTCCGAATCCCTAAGGGGAAGGTTGGAACTCCATCATGATAACAGTCATCTTGTTAATGGCAGGGTGATGATTAAAGAACTTTATTTCTCATAAAAAATAGTAAGTAAAGTAATAATGTAAAGTATTACTTTAAAAAAAGGAGAAAGTAGTAAAATTGTCATACAACCCCCTATTTGCAACAAGGAGACGGTTGGCGCTTGTTGCAAATAGGGGGACATTCTCGTTTGCTACTGAAAATTTAGACGCTTTTATTTCCAACAGTCTTTCTAAAGGATCAGCAGATCTCCCCTAGGTAAGGTCCTGTCCACACTCCGGAAGCCCGCAGCAGCACAACACAGCACCAACAAATTCCCAGCTCATTTGTTTTTTATTCCTCCACGGCTCGGCTCCACCGTGGTGTAATCGAAAGTATAAATTCGTTTTAACTGCGCAAGCAGGCTCGCCGGCCGATAACGCGCCCCTTGTTAACGCGGTAATAAGAAAAATAAACTTAAATTATATTTAGACTGAAATATCAAAGTTTTATGCAGGTTGTGTGGGGTTGATAGTGTGCGCTTCTTTGGGAACTTTGAAGGTGAGTTCTTTTTTGTCGGTGTTGGTTTGTTCGGATTGTTTCGATGTTAAAATGTGCCCATTGTACGTAGGAATTATCTATAGTGTATGTGAGTTTTATTTGACTTTTATGAGGCGCAAGGAACTAGTTTAAGTTTTTAAGTTTCCCTGGCGATGATGTACCAGGTAGAATTTTACTAGAGATTGCGATAACATACACACTAATGCAATAATTTCAAACTAAAATAAAATAAATATTTTTTGGTGATTGAATAAAATTGACGATGTGGACATTTCATTCAGTCGAGTTTCGACTTGAAAATTAAAACCATGTTTTTCACTGAACCCTGTTTTAGTCAATATTTTATTAATGGTCCTAGTCATGCACCCAAGTCATCGTCATTATCGATATATGAAACAACTCCTTCAAATTTCGATGATATTATATAAAACACATATAGTTGTACATAGGTACTTCATCAATATGAATTCTAAAACATAAAAAACGGATATAGAGCAAAAGTTCCGTGTCAAGTACTTTTAAACCAACTGTAGTATAAGAAAAGCCTCTTAGAGCGCAGGAAAGTTAAAAAATAATTAATGCTTTCGTAAATATTCATACCTCGGACGGAGTTTGGAGTTAACCCTCTACAGATTGAAAACATACGGACATGCCTTCGGTCTTATAAAGTGGGAACTTCGGTAATGTGTAATGTGAACTTCGTTTTAGAAGAAACACAACAGCTTTGGATTTCAATCAATGCCTGAAAAATAAAGTTTTATTTTACAGTAATTCATGGTGTAGAACTACATATGTAGGTTTGCATCAATTATTTCAAAGACAGAAATAGCATCTTTCTCGTTTTGCGTCTTTAAGTAGGTAGTCATTATTCTTTACATTTTGATAATTCATCGTTCACGTTAGTCTGGTTTGCATATATGAAAAATTATTTAAGTTTAGGTAAACTGATACCACTTAAATAATTTTTTGTTTTTAGTTAAAAATGCATTTTATCATTGTGCTTACAAACGAAAAACACTTCAAATACCAAAAACAACAAACGAAATACCATAAACATGATTGTACGAAAGACTTTATGACCTACGTATATAAATCCAGCGAGTATTTTATTAAAACAAATTCGTATGTTTCCAAAAGTGAAGGGTTCGTCGAAACGACTCCGATTTAATTTAAGTCCAGCGTTATCGCAGCAAACCATTGTTTTTCTTTCTTGAATTTTACGGTCAATTTGACGTGATTCCCTTTTTTACGATTAATTTGAATTTAATTAGTTCGGCGCATTGTTTCTGGATTCAGGAAATTAGCTCTTAAAGAAACGAGAACTTTCGATATTGCATTCAGCTTTTTGCACTTGGGTGCTTTATTTGAAGTGGGTGGCAATTCAAAGATTGGATGAAGGGGTAATTTTATTTCCGATTGTGATAAAAGAACTCACAAAAGACTTCCGGTACCATTTTCGATGTATATTTGCCGTGGTTTATAAGTAAATCCTTGTCATCCTTAGATGTGGCTATTGGCTGATTCAATGCAGTGACTCATCGAATAAGACAACTTTGCTGATATTACGAACAATAGGTATATTATTATCTCGACTCAATTTTTTGATAATCCATCAATTGGTTTGCGACTAGTATTTGGGTATTAGGTTCGTATGGTTTGCATATTTTGGCAATAATAAAGAAGATATTTTACTATTCTTATTATTTGATGAAACAGCTGTGTTTGTGTGCGTAACGTACAGTGTACACCTACCATTGTCTTAAGCGTGTATTAATTTAATTGCTATTATAAAGATCTCTAGCCTAGCTTATGTCTAAGTAAACTTACATAACTCAGGATTTGAAATAATACTGACCAGAAAACATGTAATCTTTTGACCAATAAACATTATCTAAGTGTTTCCCACAAGCAGGTAAGTTCCAGAAGTCCACCCAGGAACGTAAACCCTCGGAGCAGACCGTTTAAAACCGCTCATCAGATACTGAAGTAACGCTAGAGGATATCTCTCCCTCACAATGCGCACATAATAAAGGGAAAGCCTGCTGGATATATGGCCGGCGATAAAAACGTATCCATCCAGATATGCCTTCAGTAAATCACCACTTAATAGTCGAAGAGGCCGTAAATATGTCAACATACGCCAATATCTAAGGATGTATAGATACTTTTTTCAGACGGTCTGCTTACGGCTTTTGGTGGGAATATTTTTGTATGTTCTAGTTAGTTGTTTCCTGTTGAGAGAAGAGGCTGTTTTGTCATCAATTTGTTAGGATATGGTTCGATTGGTCGGTGCTTTGCTCATTTATTTTATAATTTTTTATTGTTTAATCATCAAATGCTATGTTTAAGGCGCTGGGCGTGAAAGGAAAGGGTATCAACATAAACGGCGAGTACATCTCACACCTGCGATTCGCTGATGACATAGTCTTAATGGCGGAGTTGCTAGAGGAGCTGAACCGCCCGCTGGACGGCCTAGCTTCAGCCTCCCGATGTATCGGTCTTGGCATGAACTTGGATAAAACCAAAGTCATGATCCATGGCCATATTAAAGCATCATCTAAGCTAAGCAGAGCTTGTGTTATGAGTACTAGATGACTGATATTATATACATACATAATTACAATACATATGCACATAGATATATTTTTTTATTATATAGAATAGATAGTCCCCAGACCACCCGAAACAAATATAATGCAGATCGTACAGCAAATTAACCCGAAATTGAACCCGCAACCTCCTGCGTCGCAGGCAGACCTTCACCCACCGCGCCACAGAGGTTGTCAAGACGAAAAGCATTGTAGGTAAATTTCAAAATCCAACTATTCCCTGACCGACTTACTTAATCCTTTCTTCAAGCTGAATAAGGGAAGCCAGAACAAGGGCAGTGAGCCCAACAAGTTAATGCAATACAACGTTAATCTACGCTCTATGTTACGGTTTAACGAGATGGGGTAATCATCGCTGGGGACACGGCGATTTAGATGTAAATTACTGAAGACAATGGTAATCATATTTGATATGAGCTTCTTCTGAGCTTAACGAGCTTCGTGTGTCATCGTCCATGTCATCATCATCAGTCGCCCACTGCTGGGTGTGGGTCCCTCCTTTATAACCCGCTTAATATTCTGCCGGTCTGAGACTGTTGGCAACTATATTAATAAATAAATAAATCATGTTGGATAATCCACACATCTAGCTCCAAGCTAAGCAGAGCTTGTGTAATGGGCTGACTAATATACTTAATACAATATATTACATAGATATATTTATTTTATCATACTTAGAAAATACCCAGAATACTCGGAACAAATAATAACATCGACAAATACAATTGCAACAGCAAATATCTACATGTTTCATCGATGTAGATATTTGCTGCTATTGCTATACACATTTACATACATTTTAATATTTCTCTCCGCGGCTTGGAAATATCTAATTACTAGTTTCTGCCCGCGGCTTTGCACGCGTTGTTTCTATGGAAACGTTTTAAGATTATATCTATCCCATGGGGACTGATTTCTGTGATAAAAGTATGCCTATGTTTTATTCCGAGCCTAGAACTACTGTGTATGCATAATTTCAGCCCGATCCGTTCAGTAGTTTTTTCGTGAAAGAGTAGCAAACATTCGCGTTTATAATATTAGTAGGATTCATTGTTTGGTTGCATCTCTATCCATACACGGAAGACTCTCCAAATCAAACTCATAGACAAATGACGTCTTGCAAAGAGATCGACCTTGGTTGTTACCCAAAAAGTTTTTATACATTTTAAAGTCGTTTACCCGCTTTGTTTATTTCATTTTCACAGAACATTAAGCAGAAAACCTACAGCCCTCGACTGTAAACCCCTTCCGTGCCCATGAAGTCAAATACCTCGGCCGGCGGGCGCGTGTCGATAGTAATCCGGCGCGCAACAGACCCGCCCGTTACGCCGCTCGTCTGTTAATGCCTTAATCTTGAGATGGTGGACTACGGACGGTGGGTTAGTGTGGATAAGGTGGAATCATAAAATGATACAGTAACGTAAAGTAAAAAATCATTTATTTCTTTAGGCTTACAAAATAAGCACTTAGACAAGCCATATTTTATATATAAATTATTATCAAATAAAATTATTTTACTGTTCACTTCAATTTTTTGTCCACTAGTGGAAGAAGTGAAAATAAACCACTAGCATGTTCATCTCTTATATGTCTAATACATGGATATTTGCCTATTTAAGTCTAAATATAATATGATTCGATACATGTCAATATATAAGTAAAGCTATGCACAACAACAAATTACTTACATACTATTGTCGGTGCGAAACTGAGCGACATCTGGCCAAGCATTAACATCATTGAGATAATCATCAGATGAGGCTTGGAGTTGCTTACAGAAACTTCCCCAGAAAGATCGAGACTTAAGTAATGGGCAGACTCCGTAAAAATATGTATTTCTCTGTTTTTTAGTGTTCGACTTTGGAAAAGGTTTCTAAGTATCAAAGAAACCAATATTGCCAAATAATTGTAACTAGTGTATTCCCTGTTTCATAGCAAACTAATTTCTGCCTGCAGCTTCGCACGTGCTGTGTCTATGAATGCGTTTAAAGGTTTTTTCCAACTGTTTTATGGGATAAAAATATAAAAATAGATTGCCTATGTTCCAGGCTTAGAGTTATGTACATCTATGCAAAATCAGCCGGATCCGTTCAGCAGATTTGGCCTGAAGAATTAACAAACATTCATCTAAACATCCAAACTTTCGCATTTATAATACCAGTTTCTGCTCGCGTGTTAGGATATTTCTATTGCTTGAGTTATGAAAATAATTAGTTTGAGTATTGATAAAAGTAACCTATGTTTTATTCCAGGCCTAATTCTTCCTATGATCAAATACCGGCCCTATCCATTCAGTAGTTTTAGCGTAAAGAGGTAGGTAACAAAAATCCAAACTCGCGTTTATAATATTAGTGTGGTTAGTGTAGGAACTCACCCAGAATAACATCCCCAAAAATCACCATAATGACCAGTCCTATCACAGCCAGTGCCGGCTTCTGGTGGTTTCCACGTTCTACGCCCCTTCACTAGGCTGGTCCTCCTTGTGGAGTATTTGCCCACGTCAATTGTTTCAAGTCTTATTCATTGTATTTATTTAGGTACCTATACTTCTTGCACGAAAAAACATACAAAAAGGCGAACTTAATCCTAAAAAGAGTTCTCTTCCAGCAAACCTTAATGGGAGAGAGAGACAAAGTGAAAAGAGAAGTGGGTACCTACCCACTTCTCTTTTCACTTTGTCTTAACATGTGCCTAAATTAAAAACAGACAAAGAATTAAATTTTAACTTAATCAATATACTATACTATAATAGCGAACGTAAAGTCTTCTCTCGTCTTATCCCCACAAGGCTAGCGCAGTCGAACATCACCTCCAAGGTGTCTCCAAGAGCTATAATTCTTAACGGCGGCCCCGTCCTCGCTGAGGAATTATTATTATGCGAATAAATACTCCAAATGTCACGACTAAATGTCCCCCGACGTAATCCAGGAGGGGGCGGGGGGGCGGCTGAGGCTCAAACGATGCTGTTTTGTTATAGTTTTAATGTATATTTTTGGAATAGCTTTTGTTTGTGGTGTTTTAAAATAAAGAGTAGGTGGTAGGATTCTAGAATATTAATAAGAATATTTTTGTTGTAATATCCAGGGGTCTTTGAAATCAAAAATTTCATCTTATACATACAATAATATTTTTACAAAATAACATAGGTCAAAGTTATACATAAATATTATTATAAATAAATAATAAAATAAATAATGCTGGACAATCCACACAGCATTATCTAGTCCCATGGTAAGCAAAGCTTGTGTTATGGGTACTAGATAACTGATATACATAATACAATACATTATATAGATAGATATTTTTTATTATACATAGAAAACGACCAGAACACCCGGAACAAATATCTGCAGATCGTACACACAATTGTTCCGAGGCGGGAATCGAACACGCTACCTCCTGCGTCGCAGGCGGACCTTCGCCCACCGCGCCACATCGGTCGTTAAATTATCCAGATAAAATTATCATAGGAATCAATCATAATCTAGATAGAGACATATTTAAGTATCATAAAATTTCCTTTAAAATGTAGTGAGCATTATTAATTAGAACTGAATGTTAAATATTTTGGTTACTCATTTTGAAGTTTCTTCTTTTCAAAGTAGGACGATGATTTTAATGGTGTTAGACTATTTGTACAGATTTCTATAATACAGTTAAAGTTGATGTCTACTTCGGTTAAACAATTTAATGTCTGTTATGTACGGCTTAGAAGTTATTAATTACTAAACAGTATTAAATCGGCTTCTTAGATTACCGAGGACTTATTTATGTAATAAATGGTTCAATGGACTCAAGAAACCTTTAGACTTTTGTGAGTTAAAAGTAATGTTAACAATGGTATTTTACAGGCCTTTTGTTATAGTTCTAACAAAATGAAATTATGTTGAAAACAGTTAAATAAATAGTAATAAATGAGCGTTGCGTACTTGCGTGAATTAAAACAATAATTACGGAACAAACGGTTCGTTTTACCGCAATCAAACACAGAGTTGCGCATTTTAAGGCCGGCTGGACGGGCAACTTTTAGTCGGCCGATTTATTAAACACTGAAACTTTATGACAAACTCATAAGTCTTGCAAATCTTGGAGCCCGTTTTGTTACGGGTAAAAGACCGAATAAAGTAAAAGACTGATTTTTGGTTTTTGTTTATCTAAAATCTTAATAATTTGTTTACACTTTGGGTTGTTTCTAACTTTTGGTGTGACAGTTTTTGAGCTGGCTGTACTGTAACTCACAGTTTGGAACTGATGTTATAATGAGCTTTCATTTAGTTTCAATAGAGCATTAGCGCGTAAGTTTTTCAAAGTCGTAAGTTTATAAGACGTCATGTTAAGATGACGTCATGCTGTCATAGACTCTTAATCAACAGCCTGCTTATTTCAGAGTCTTCTTCAAAATGCAGCGCTCTTCTACAATTACCACGATTTGTAAATCACATCGAAATCAAATTACTATAGGAGATGCACCAACACCAAATAATCTCAATTTGTTGTAAAGATGTTGCTCGTACACTCGGTCCCAAAATTATTAATTAACAACAAAAATGCGTGTATTTATTGTGCGACAGGGCCGCAAACGTCACGGCAACGCGCTCGTCAGTTACCGCAAAAACTAGATAAAACCAGATTACAATCTGCAAATAGTGCTGGGCATTATGTCTGACTGAATTAGTTGATTTGGGGCTGGATCATAGGATTTTAATAATTTTAATTCATGTCGCAAAAGTCATTACGCTCCATAAAATATCGTTGATAATTATGAAATATTTTGCATGAGGGCACTTTGTTAGTTTATAATTTGACATGTCTAAGTGTTTATTTTGTAGGCCTAAAGAAATAAAGGAATTTGTGTTTTATTTTTATTTTAGCATAGTGTCTACTTTGGAAACTATTGCTGCTCTAGGAATGTTTATTTGGAATAACCCATTGTAATCACCTCATGCTACCTATTCCTTATTTGGGACCATGAATTCAATAGTGTGTAGATCATATAATGTCTTTGTCCCGTGTTGTGCTTTGCCCTTCGTTCCACCAGTTTCTCTGCACAGCTATCAGTAGCTCAGCTAGCAAGTTTTCAATGCTGATAATACGTACTACTGCTGGCACAATATTCTCAACTAAGAATTTTGCCCAGCACGATAACTGTGTGTGGAGAGAAGGAAGAATCTTTGGCCTTTTGGACAGCCGGTAGCACAAAAATCTACGACATCGAATTTGCGTGCATGTTGATAGTGAGTCAGGTAAATTTTTAAAGAACAGAATAGAATCGCATAAATCAAAATCAAGGCCCACCCCTATCGATTCCGATAATGAAAACAAAGCGGTTGACAATACAAAATGGCGGACGTGCCGTTCATTATATTATCGCAGACAATAAAATCGGTCGCGTTCTAAATTCCGCCAAAATTTATTTATTTATTGCTTTTATAATACGTCCGAGTATATATCACGGCCTGTCATAATGTTGGGCGATAATGCAAAATTTGCGGTATCGGAAACGTAAGGAGTAGAGTTGAGCTATAAATTTTACACTTGGGTAGGGATTCACCCTTTTAGCAACACTTTCAATACAAAGAACCAATTCCTAAGTATGGTATGTTTTGAGCTAACAAAATATATTGGAATATTTTCTCACCGCATTGTCTATCTGTCTGTCCTCTCTCCTCAAAGTTAATACTAAGAACTTTAAAGTTTGTAGGCGAAGATTAGCACCGTCTAGTATAGTTATGAGAAATAGCCTACAGTGCATATAACGCGTAAATATTCACCTATCCACAAATACCTAAGAGTTTATGCATTTAACTACGAGCTTTTGTATTTATAAGTTAACTGGACCCTTCGAGACATGACATTTTTAGAGATTCCGAAGAAGTGAATTGAATTTGACGACCGATGTGGCGCGGTGGGCGAAGGTCCGCCTGCGACGCAGGAGGTTGCGGGTTCGATTCCCGCCTCGGAACAATTGTGTGTACGATCTGCAGATCTTTGTTCCGGGTGATCTGGTCGTTTTCTATGTATAATAAAAAATATCTATCTATGTAATATATAGTATTATGTATATCAGTTATCTAGTACCCATAACACAAGCTCTGCTTACCATGGGGCTAGATAATGCTGTGTGAATTGTCCAGCATTATTTATTTATTTATTTATATTTATAATTAAATTCACGTGTAAAGTTGGTAGGAAGCGCTTCGTGATTTCAGCGTCAAATCTTGACGTCAAGATATTAGCACCCAACCAACTGTTCAAAAATATGACCTTGTAGTCAACTCCATGGTTTCCCTGTCCCGCTAGCGCCGGCAGCGTCGAAGTGTGCTAGTATGAGAGGCGTCACAATAATTCTCCCACATGACAATGCTTTAATGTGCGTTTGATTCATTCGCGGCACAAAATGAGGTTATCATTTGCAGGACGCATCGTTATAATGAATCCCGCCATTGTCGCTGCTGTTCGTGCGTTTATTATCGTAATGTGACGTACACAAAGAGTTTCGGTGTCCGTTTCATTTGCCGCGAATTATCGAGGTTTCGGTGGAAAAGTTACTGTTGATGAATCAATTGGAGCGATATGCTGTTGTATTGTTTTGTCATTCGAGAGGATGAGTTGAGAGGAGGAGGGATGAAGAATACCTTTATAAAAACTATTTTTTTTTAGAAAACAGTTATTGTTTCGAATTATAAAACAAACAAAAAAACACTGTTTGACGTGTCGAAATATGAGTTTTAATTAAAACTTAATATACAAAAAATCATTAAGTAAATCTTGCTGTAAAAAATGATACAATGACATCACTATGCTGGTAGGGTTTCGTCCCTGCCACCAGGTGTAGGCTTGGTGGTAGGCCAGGTCCGTAGCGCCTCGCTGTATGGCAATGCTGATGCGCTGCGCCAAATACTCACCAGCTCTCAGGTGACGCGTAGCTTCGACCAGTCTTATAATAATGTCGTAGGTATAACACAACCTATTAAAAATGTGCATTGTAATCTTAGAGGTACCATTCACATTGTATTCGAGGAATACTTGATTCACTCGAGCTTGCTCTCTGAAAATCCGTGAAAACCAATAAATCCTCAACAAAAAACCACAAGTTCTCAAACCAATCCACCGAATGAGCCAATCACAATAAAACAGACAATAAATCTCACATGCTAAACTAAGACAGCCATGTCTCGCGACAACTCAGCGGCCCTTATCAAGTGCTGGCCGTTATTTACGGCCCACCCTGAGTTATGGCCAATTTACAGGCAGTCATTAGGGCCTTAATGGCCTCAAGGTGTCCGGGAAAGAGGCCCGGATAAGTTCGCGTCGTGTCAGCGATGTGACGCTAGCCGGGAATTAATAGGGAGCTCATTATGATGGTCTACCAGAGTAACGTCCCGTTATCTGGAACTATCGTCTACGGGGTAGATGTAGAGCCTTCGATTGGGAAGTTTCGGGGAAGCCTGAATGTAGAATGAATGTCGAAGGAAAAAGAAAATTCGTTGATCCGCTTTACTTGGTCATATTCGTATTTTTTTTAAATATCGATCTAGAAATAGAAAATATTAATTTGCGTTTCAAAATTTCTACAATACAAAGGTAAGATAAGATTGATAAAAAATTACGTACAAACTTTTACGGTGATTTCACAAAACTGTTTGTTTTGATACCGATTATATCAAACCAACCAATAAATTAACCAATAGCAATTAGCATGCAGCAATCAGAACAATCAGGTGGCTGACAGCGCAGCTGGCCTGCGCGCGCGCAGAATGACAGGACTCAGTCAGATTGAGAGCATCGATCACGGACCATTACTCATAGACTGAAGAAGGGTCAGATATGGCATAAAATATTTAAATTGATAGACAGTTGCTAAGCTAATTGTATTGTAAGTATTAATACAACGAGTATTTATCGCGTTTATTTACCTTTTTTCCCGACGTTTCAACTGGTTTACACTCTGTCATGGTCACGGGATGACTGGAGTACTGGAGTTACCGCCTCAGCGAAACGGGGGCTAGTTTATTTGAAACTACCCTCATTTCATTTTCAATAGTAGGAATGTCCATCTGCACACTCGGACGACACACAACACTAACAGTGTCCGCTACGCAATGAGAGACTGGATTACGACGACTACACTTTGCTATCACTGGATTCCACGAGGCAGAGAGTTTGAACCCGTCTTCACGATTGAATTAAGAAATATCCTAATTTCAATCGTGAAGACGGGTTCAAACTCCCTGCCTCGTCGTCGCGGACGGTTTAAAAATACTAATTGTATTATATTGTAAGCAATAAAACATGACTACTGTGCTAACAAATTGTCATGATGTGTTTTAATGACAAGAAAACAAAGATGTTCGATGGTCTTCCTGAGGCACAGAATTGTTTGTTTGAATTGATTGATTGTTGTTGACATTAACCATGTATTAGACATATTAGAGATGAACATGCTAGTGGTTTCTTTTCACTTCTTCCACTAGTGGACAAAAAATTGAAGTGAACAGTAAAATAATTTTATTTGATAATAATTTATATTTAAAATATGACTTGTCTAAGTGCTTATTTTGTAAGCCTAAAGAAATAAATGATTTTTTACTTTACTTTTACTTATTTGGCCACATTATTTAATATCGTTTAAAACTACAAAAACATATGTATAATCGTTTTGAAAAAAGTAGTATTAGATTACAAAAGTTACCTTTAAAAGCGAATACAACTACAAGTCTAGCTTATAGTATTCTAAAAAGTACTTTACTTTAGTTCAACATTAATTTGACCGCCGTGCCATGTCTGTCTATCGCACCATGTCTAGGTCTACATGCTGAGAGTCGACGAAGGATTCATTCCCGCGATGACGAATTGTTGAGCCGAGAACATGAACGTAAACATTCGACACAACTGTGTTATGCGATGACCATGCATTATGGGGTTGGGAGAACTTTTAGAATCTCTTTCAGGTGCATTTGGTGATTTTACGATGTTTTTGATTGCTAACCGATAACCAAAAATGAGAAAAAAATTGTGTTATTTTGACTGCGCCGAAGAATAGTGGTGACTATTGGAAAATAATAATAATATATATATATATATATATATAGCCTATAGCCTATAGCCCGATTACCCAGTCCATCCATCCATCACAATAGCCTGGTTTTATTTCTTTCATTTTTCTTTGCAATAGTCTCTACACCTGGCGGATACCATCTTTGGATCTATCATATTGTGCACCCGAGGATGATACCCGCTATGTGTAGCCATCGCCTTTAGATTAACTTCTCAAAGGGCCTCTGTGCTGTTGGCTTCGGCCCCACGCAAGCCTTCCAAAGGACCGAATAATAAAATATTTTATTGTATTTTCTATAGTAAAAAATGTATTTTATACGAGAATTTATATAAATGAGTGTATAATAATAATAAATACAGGACGATTCTCACACAAAAAAATTACTGGCAGGCTACAGTTACCATTGCACCATGGTTCCACCGATCCTTTTAGAAAACAAAGATGTGTGTCACACAGCTCTGATTTCCTTTTTGCTAGCACTCAAATCACATTGAATTGAATTGTTGAAGAATTAGGGAAAATTAGAGATTATTGAAGTGTGGCTACCTTAGCACATCTCCCGCCTTTCTTGATTTAAATCCTACAACAAAATATGTACTGTTTTACGCAGAGCTAATGACGGATTTATTGTTTCAAACGGCGTGACTCACGCACACATTACTGTAAACATATCAATATTTGTATTGTGCACAGTTCTCGACATGCGTGTGGCACATAATGTATGAACATAATAATCCAGAGCTCTTCAGTAAACCTTCGGATTTCGTTATCCGAAACAGGCGTGACAACCATAAAGTCTGTTTACCTAATAGAAATACCACAATGATGAGCAATAGTATTTTTGGTATGGCTCCGTCTATATATAACAAACTACCAAAATCTATAAGACTATTGCCGAAATTGGAGTTCCAAAGAAAACTTAAAACTATACTTTCTAACAAATGTTATTATACTATTAATGAATTTATTACTGACAATGATTTAACTACCCCATGACATTCGTTATCTTTAATTTTTTCCTTTATTAATATTTTATTTTTGTTTTAATCAATTTTCATTATTAATTTTACAAATTTTTTGATTTTAATTATATCTCTGCAATTTAATTTCATCACATACATTGTAAATCTGACATTGCACACTCAACGGTAGAAATACATTGAATCACAATTATATTGTAACACCTTTATACACATGTATTTCATGCAATAAATATACTTTACTTTACTTTACTTAATGTGAGTTCTGAACTCGTGTTGAGAACTCATGTTATGATAATAATATGACTTCATGAATAATGCTATTTTCTTACGCATTGAAAACTTTAAAACTCCCTTGTAAATGGGGAGTTTTGCCTATTTTCTAACGCTACATTCGACTGCATAGGTCTTGCTGAGATTGTTACAGCTAATAGATTCTGATACAAGTACAAAATACGCATAAAATATGTATTTGAATCTACAGAGACGGTGTTGTAGCTGTAATTATTTTTGTGTTGAAGACAAGTAAAGATCTTAAACATAAAAATCTTAGACCTGTAAAATTCTCTTAAACTTTGGTTCTATACCCCTTTGACTTATTCCCAAACGTTCTTCCATCCACTCTGCTCGCCTATGGCCGCAATACGCCTATTCTATAATCATTTGAGCATCCAGCCACGGTAGAAACATAAAGGCCAAGACTGTGCACTCGCTATTAAAAAAACACAGGTTTATTTGTACTGCATCGATTAAGCGTACCTAGATCGATCATAAATGTGCCAGACTATTAGCCGCCAGCTACAGGCGTATAATCTAATCTAAGCTACGAGTACAATTTTGTTTATGAACATCTGTAACTCTGAAAGTTTACCAACATACTCTTGCAGTTGAAAAGTATACCAATCATCACTATTTCGTCAGAATTACTTTCAAAAAGGTTTAAAAAATATTTTGTAAGAGAACTTGAGAACCTTGCTTCACTGATGTGCTATTATGGCCATAGATTTATGATGTTATTCTTGAGTTGTTTATACGTAAGCAGTAATAGATGTGTTAAAATATTATGTAGTAGTTGGTTATTCGGATTTTATATTTTTGGGGATATCCCAGAGCAGATGGTTAAACTAGAGTTAAGTTTTAATGCCTCTAGTTTTAAGTTCTAAAACCTCCGACCAGGTGGGATGACGACTTGCGAAAGACTGCAGGTAGATGCTGGATGCTGCAAGCTGAGGACAGGGCGCAATGGAGCTCATTGGGGGAGGCCTATGTCCAGCTGTGGACTGATATAGGCTTATTATGAAGTTTTAATGCGATCTTTGCCTTACCGTTAGCAACGGGATCTTGCTAACGGCAAGTAAACTTACTTGATCAGAAAATAATAATTGTAATTTATCATAATAATTACCATGTACTTTTGAATTCATATAATTCATGATTGTCCGGTAGAGATAGCTCTTGAGCAATAAGACCGCCAATTGTAATTCTTTTTTAAGTTTTATCTGTACATAGTTTTCTATTGAAGTGCAATGAAGAAATTGATATCTATCTGTTATTAAGTTTACTAACTTTAACACTTTGACTGCGGTTTTTTTTCGAAGACTGCGGTCTTTTTTTTACCTAAAAAATTCGTGCTGCCACTCTACACAGCGGTTGTGTTGCGCCGCACATGCGTTTCGTTTGAAAAATATTACAGCTGTGCTGAGTCACACAGATCTGTATTTTCTCAGCCGCTGCGCTAGTGTGGATTTACGCATATTAGTCACTTGGAGAAAACACATACCGTGCGTTTTCAGCACTCAAAGTGTTAATCAAAATTTTGTCCAAAAGCTACGGACCGGAGTTGTACTGTTTTCTATTTAGCAATAATCATTTGGAAACAAAAGAGCTACCTCCGTAAGCCAAGACAACACGAAAGTATTAACTAGAACGTCAGCGCCTAAAACTTTGCAAAAGCTCCTCCGAGATTTTAAAGCCACCTCATAAAAACGTCCTTTGTCCTTACTTCCCGGCCATTGTTACACAGAACCGAAACATTAGAGGCAGCAGAATTTAGTTTTAGGTTTTAGTTCGTAAAACAGGTTGACTTTAATATCTGTTTAGCTGCGTCGCTAAGCCTCTTGTAATTCTGCCGACGCCGCCCCGGCCGCGTCCTGGGATACGCTACTTTTTGCAAGTGTGGTCACTGCAGTCTTAAGGGGTAGTAGCTTTCATTAGCGCCATCTAGATTTTTTGGAAGTATCTTCCTAAGTAACCCGAAAGTCTTAAGACTAGTTTAATTTTCTAAAAAACAAGAAGGGAAACATTCTAGAGCGGAGATCTTTAATTTGGGGTTCTGTCTTGACCTCCGTTAAATTAAAAAAATGCTTATAAATACAACTTTGACGACCGATGTGGCGCGGTGGGCGAAGGTCCGCCTGCGACGCAGAAGGTTGCGGGTTTGATTCCCGCCTCGGAACAATTGTGTGTACGATCTGCAGATATTTGTTCCGGGTGTCCTGGTCGTTTTCTATGTATAATAAAAAAAAAAAAAAAAAAAAAAACTATCTATGTAATGTATTGTATTATGTATATCAGTTATCTAGTACCCATAACACAAGCTCTGCTTACCATGGGGCTACATAATGCTGTGTGAATTGTCCAGCATTATTTATTTATTTATAACTTGGTTCTAATTTAATATTCAGATGATTAAAAGCCTTATTTTTTTTAATGGTATTCGCTTTAATAAAACATGCCCTAGTACGATTTATACTAAAGTAATTGTGATCCAAGACTACTGATACTAGGCCAAAATTTTTCGTATACCTCGTATAATTGACGACCGATGTGGCGCGGTGGACGAAGGTCCGCCTGCGACGCAGGAGGTTGCGGGTTCGATTCCCGCCTCGGAACAATTGTGTGCACGATCTGCAGATATTTGTTCCGGGTGTTCTGGTCGTTTTCTATGTATAATACAAAAATATCTATCTATGTAATGTATTATATTATGTATATCAGTTATCTAGTACCCATAACACAAGCCCTGCTTACCATGGGGCTAGATAATGCTGTGTGAATTGTCCAGCATTTGTTATTTATTATTAATTTGACATATTATGTATAAAATGTTTATCTGTTATCTGTTTATCTCTTGGTAGCCTTGTTTTTTTAGAGTTATCAAAGTCGCTATGTACACCTCTAACGATGCACTCAATCTTTTGCTATATGTAGGCTAACTGCACTATTTTAAGAAACAGCTGACCATGACTTAACTAACCCCCCCTTAACAACTTCCCAGGTATTTAGGTGCGTATTTATAGGCGTATATAAGAGGCTCCGATCTCGCGATATAACGTCCGCCAGATACCGCCCAGCTTCAGGAATTCCAGCACATCAGGTAACTGGCTTAATGTGGCATTGTCCGAGTTTTAGTTTACAGCAGTTGGCAGGCTCTTGTGCGCGGAATTAGGTTTTTAAGCAGATGCTTACCTGCATAACAGTAACTCAAGGTTTTAGGTATCAAAAGGGTGGAAGTAAAAACTAGGCTAGGTAAATGTAGGACGCCTTATGTCTACGTGATATGACGATCAGCGAAATTCTGCTGGTTGGCAGATTCTGAGGTCGGCAAGTTTGAGACAACAATTTATGGCGCTCATTTTAAGGAGGTCTGTGTACAAGACGATCTCTTTAGCGCGGCGGGTGAAGGTTCGCCTGAGACGCAGGAGGTCGCGGGTTCGATTCCCGATTCGGAACAAATGTGTGTACGATCAGCAGATATTTGTTCCGGTTCTGGTCGTTTTATATGTCTAGTAAAAATATCTATGTATGTAATGTATTGTAATAATATATGTATATCAGTAATTATCTAGTACCCATAACACAAGCTCTGCTTACCTTGGGGCTAGATAATGCTGTGAGAATTTTTCAGCATCATTTATTTATTTATTCAAAGTATAAGGCTGATGATGATGACGCCTTACCTGTTCATTTCGTGCTGGTAGAATTTATTAGGAGATGGTTGAATCACAAGGAGTGGGAGCATTTCCTGTATATCACTATTTCAGACTCTTCGTTTCTTTTCACTTCTTCCACTAGTGGACAAAAAATTGAAGTGAACAGTAAAATAATTTTATTTGATAATAATTTATATATAAATATGACTTGTCTAAGTGCTTATTTTGTAAGCCTAAAGAAATAAATGTTTTTTTAGTTTACTTTTACTTTACTATCATTTATAGTCAATCTGTCCTAGTGATAGGCACAGAATTTCAAACCTTCTTATTTTATCTTAATTAGGCTTGAAATTCTAGTATTAGGAGATTAACGGCACGTAACGGCGTAAGTAACGAAATTTAACTCGGAACAAAGCCCAGAGATGGCAGCACTCGTTCTGATTTTGATTTTAGTAGAAATCATTTCAATTGAAGACGATAATTGTCTGCATATACAATTGACTACACGACTGATTATGAATAAATTATTTATTTATCAACTTACATTTGTATACGTTATAACTTTTTAATAATTCGAACTTGATTTAAAAAAAAACATACCGTATGATTGCTTTAAGTTTTTTGACTATAGGTTTTTTTTAACTAACATAAAATATTCATTATCTTATTATTATTATACCATTCGGTAATTAAAAACAATCGAAGTTTGTACCACTGCTGTACTGTATTGTATACCACTATATTGTACTGTTTGTACCGGCCATATCTCGCGAAGAACCGACGGCCGCTGGGGCAAACGTGTTCTTGAGTGGAGACCACGACTCGGTAAACGTAGTGTAGGACGCCCTCCGACCAGGTGGGATGACGACTTGCGAAACAGTGCAGGTAGATGCTGGATGCGTCAAGCTAAAGACAGGGCGCTATGGCGCTCATTGGGGGAGGCCTATGTCCACTACTGGACTAACATAGATTGATGATGATGATGATGAAGTTAGTACCAATATTCCGTTCACCATAACCAAACCCTAAAGTTCTCCCATACGCCATTACTCGAAACCTCATTCACAAATTCTCATCGTGGAGCCACCTTAGGGGCAGTGCATTGTGCGCTGATGTACGCGACCGAGCCGCAGTAAAGATCTCCGGCTTTGCTAACCGTACCTGGACCGTTTAAAAGTTGTACGGCCAGCAGAAAAGTTGGAGCTTTGATTGGAGTATTGTCTTGTCTTGAAGGGAAGAGTAAAATCAGTCAGTAAGTTGAAATAAGTTATCTAGAACTTACCTAAAATAAGTTAAGGATAAGTTCAGTCAGTCGGATAAGCAGAAATGTAGAATTTGTATTATCTATTGTATTCTATGTATACAATACATATTAAAACAAAAATCATTATTAACAAATAACCGGTTTTTAACTAGGTTATATAACAAAGGTAACAAGGTTGTAATTTTTTCAAAGGTTTATTTTAGATTTCAATTAGTAAATTAATCGCGAGAACGCACTCTGGCCAGGTGGGATGATGACCTTCGAAATAATGCCGGCAGATGCTGGATGCGTCAACCTGAATATAGGGTGTTATGGCGCTCATTAGAGGGGGCTATGTCCAGCAGTGGAGCAACATAGGCCGTCGATGATGATAATGAAGCATTATTTTTATTCATTAGATTTGTAATTTAATATACCTATTCTAATCTTTTCACCAGTATCTTCAAAAGTTCAAACATTTGTAGATAACTATAAAACTTTGAAACTTTTAGTGCTTTTTCTGCGATCGGTACCAGAATCTGCGGCGCGCACAGTATCGGAGATATCAAAAAGCTTACGGCCGTTAGGGCACTCGATTAAACCCCTTGTTTGCATCCCCACGCTGCTGACCGTACACACTAACACTTTATGGTAATTAATTTTTTTGGCAACGCTACTGTATGTTTGGTTTGGATAGATGAATGTGTTTGTATTGAGAGAGTTTGTATTTTATACACGCCATTGTGTCGAACCCGTAATATGTGGTTTAAACGAAACAAACTCTAGAGCTTTTATTTAGTTTTTTCGATGCAATTAAAGTAATTTAAAACGGGATATTTACCATGATTTGATTTTTCCAATATTTTGGCACAGTTTCATGCGCCATGATCACGGAATAACGCATGAAACTGTGCCGAAATATTGGAAAACTCAAAAATCAAATCATGGTAAATATCCCGTTTTAAATGACTTTAATGTTAATAACCATGATAGTTTCAGAAGTTTTATTTTCGATGCAAGGCAAAATATTGGTCTGATATGCTTTCACAAAGTTACCTACCATTATAATTTAGCTGTAACTGTACATATAACCTTAATTATAGCAACGCACAGTTTGCATAACAAACATAACATGCTATCAACTCAAGCAAGTCTCGGACAATTTATAAACAAAATAGAGAAATAAAATGACGATACGTTACAAAAACGTGAACGCCATGACTGCCACTTATTCTAGAAAACTAGCAGCTCATCAAGAACACTTCAAATACAAAACAAAGACAGAAAATCGGTACAAGTTTCATCTCTACAATTTACAGCCGTTACTTAAACTTTGCACATTCTAGCCAAAAGTCCTCCAACCTACAGCACTAACATAAAACATCGCGCGTCAACATTCAAATAATAAATCTGTGGCCCACTTGCCGCCCCCCCCTTACCCCCCCCCCCCCCCACTACAGTGTCAAGCCGTCAAGCCATGATGGACGGCGGCGCGCCTGACGAGACGACTCGTCGGAATGGCCCTACGGAGCCTCCTATATCATTTTTATTATATGCCATCTTCATTTTCATATTTCATATTTGCATTTCTGTACCCCCCCAAGCCCCCGGGGGGTGTGCTAACTTTTAAGCGTTTCGCGCGTTTTTCTATGTAATCGGACGCTTTGTGCGGACGACGTTATACGAGGGCCGTCAAAGGAAACTTTTTGTTGTGTTTTGTATTCGTGTTGCGTTAATGCGAAGGTTCTGTGCTCTCATATTCATTTATCTACATTCAGCATTATTTAATCATTATTATTATAATTATTATCTTACTAATATATTAAACTAGTTTCTGCCCGCGGCTTCGTACGTGTTGTTTCTAGCGTTTATTATGGTCTTGGAACTACCTAGATGCAAAATTTCGGCCCGAACTGTTCAGAAGTTTTTGCGCGAAAGAGTAACAAGCACATACATACAAACTTCCGCGTTTATAATATTAATAGGATATGCGTAAGTTTGGATGAATGGGTGATTGTTACTTCTTCACGCTAAAATTGTTTACACGGAATGTATATCTAACTGTACGTTTCTTGAGCGAGAAAATAGCCGATAGTTAGTATAGTTCTCTCGCCGGCGCGGTGTGACTACTGCCTTATACACATTACACCAGACTAGTATGGTATGTCATGTGTACTTAGTATTGAGCTCATATCTCTTGGTGTTTTCATCAGCAAAGAAGTAAACTCGAGACAGCGTGCCGACTGGGAAAGGAGGCCTTTGCTCGTCTTTGGGACACTCAAGAAGCAACAAAACCTAGGTGGTGTCCGCTACTTCTCTTGCGTTTTGTAAGTTTTCTTTTCGTTTAGGGTTATAACGAGAAGATTCGCAGAAGGTGGTCAACTCCATGTGTGAAATGAAGGATAGGTCCATAAAACTTGAAGCTATAGCAATATTTCTAAAAAACCTCTCACAGGTCGTGTCAGTCTGCCGTCCCATCGGTTATGAGAGTGAAGAAATAGCGAGTGCACCTGTGTTTGGGCACACACTTGTGCACTATCGTTGAGACTGGCCGCTGTAGCTGAAAAATTCGGCTCGAAAGAGGTCATATGGATGGAAATAAAAATCTCTACAGATTAGATTGTCCTGTTTTTCATATTTAAGTACTGAAACACAGAACAATCTAATCTGTAAATCTGTAATGTTTTCCCAATAATTACGGAACCCTAACGAGTAAGTAGGTACATGTATCGCAAAGTTCAGGGCCTGTGCTGACGTGCAAAGGGGCTGCTCGCTGCTTTATTTGCTTAGTTAAATTGTGGATACGATAATTTTCTCGCGCTGAAAGTTACCGGCGTAAGTAACGTAAAAAGCGATCAAACGTGTCACGATCAAGGATTTTTTAATTAGGTTGTATTTTTGTTTGGAATTAGACCAGTTTGGTACAATCGGCCGCAAGCAAATGTTACAAGATGTTGCACCTTTGAAATAAGAAGTAACGACGAAGAGACGATTACTTGGCAGGAAGATCTCGGTTATTATAGCGGTCTCTTCATCATCATCATCAACCTATAATAGTCCACTGCTGGACATATGCCTCTACTAATGAGCGCCATAGCACCCGTCTTCAGCCTGCCGCATCCAGCATCTGTCTGCAGTCTTTCGCAGGTCGTCATCCCAGCTGGCCGGAGGGCGTCCTAGGTGTCACATGTCAATTAACATTTTGACTTTCATTATGAATGTAAGTGGGTTAACTACGAACCTTAACATCCCTGAAGATGTCCCTCGATTTGGGATGAATCGTTCGTGTTATTTCAATACAAAGAAGGTTCGTAATGAACCCACTCACATTTTTAATGAATTCGTCAAACGACGACAGTTTTTTTAAATAAATAGTCGTCGCCAATTAAAATCATCCACTGACACTTTGAAGGTGAATACATATTACAAATTTCTTTATAAATAATGAGTTACTAAAAACATATCGCAACCACCGCGACAGCTTCACTTATTCCACTAGGGGACAAATTATTTAAGTGCAGAGATTTTATTACACTTTATTTGCCACAGGTATCTATTTAAAGTTTGATTCGTCTATCTGTATAAGAAACAAAAGTATTCCGTTTTTTGTTCTTGCATCAATGCACAATGATCACGAAATATGTAGTGCCGTTTCAAATAGAAAGAAGACCAACAACTTCAATTTCTCGCAATCACCTGATTGCTCAAAAGCTCCTAAACCAATCTAAGTCATCTCTCATTAGCCCGAACGCATCCGAACACACCCGAGCACACCCGAACAAGCGCACACAACAAAATTATGAAAGGGTAAATAAAACAGTAAGCTTACACAAGTCATAAATTTGATTTATAGAGATTAAAAAAGGCGCTTTAGAAACGGCTCGAACGAAAATTTTCGGTGGGACGAATCGGGAGACGAATGTACCGTTCGCAAAAAAGGAAGACAGAACCTGGATTGATTGCCATATTTTTGGTGTTCTTGGGTTTTCTGAATTGAAATAGGAAATATTGGGCGCTTGGGCGATAGAGTGCTAGCTTTATTGGGAGTTTTTAGAATGGTTTCTTTGTTTGGTAAGTAGGAACTATGAAACTTACTTTGATTATAAGTTAAATTTATAATTATTTGCTTATTTACATAACATAATTCATTTAAATACGATAGGATTTTTACCTCTCATAACAGAATGTACGTATGTAACATTTTTCATTTATTTTAAAAAATTTCAAAACGAATTATTAATTATCATTTAAAATTAAATGACAAAAAACTAATTCACTACCCAGCCTCATGAACAACATCGAGAAGATTGTCATGTGAGTCATAATCACTGAAATTTTCATTGAAATTGGCTAGAATATAGATTATATTCCGGCGAGGGATTAAATACAAACGAACTCGAAAGTGACATGTTGTTTTCGACAAAAGTATCTGTATTGTTATAAATAAACCTATCAGCTCTTGAGCCGATTTGTTTTGCAATCAGTACTCGTGTCAGCGCGCTGTCGAAGCGACGCCCGTCAGGGGTGAGGGGGGTGCCGTAAGAAAATTTACAGGCACCGCCGTATTTCACCCGCTTTTTCTGCTAATCTACCCTCTTAATGTGTCGCTTTGTTTACCTGCGCTGCTGACCGTACGAGCGCTGTTTGCTTAGATGTCATTAGTACTGTTGTTTTATACGAATTTATAGAAGTCGTTTTACTAGGTAGTTCTTTTGAAGAATATTTAATTAAAATTTAGAAAATTTGATCTATTATATATTTTTATTTTATTTTATTATAATTAACTAACTGCTGATTGTTAATGAATAATAGTTTGATCTGTTATTTATTGTACTTTTAAATAATTATCGATTACCAATTTATTGTAATAAGTATTTTAACACTTTGACCGCTGAAATCACACGATATGTGTTTTATACAAGTGACTAATATGCGTAAATCCACACTAGCGCAGCGGCTGAGAAAATACAGATCTTTGTGACTCAGCACAGCCGTAATATTTTTCGAACGAAACGCATGTGCGGCGCAACACAACCGTTGTGTAGAGCGGCAGCACGAATTTTTTAGGTTAAAAAAAAGATCGTAGTCGTCAAAAAAAAACCGCAGTCAAGGTTAATAAATGAGACCAAATTGCAGTCAGAACATACTCGTAATTAGTCATTAAAGTAAAGAAGTTCACTGACGTCATTGAATTATCCACAAGTTATATTTTGTGAGTGAATCACAAACTTTAGATCAACTTTCCTTGCCAAGGTCCTAACCTAACTCGACCTAAATAGATATACTATGTATGTTGGTCTTTAATCTCGAATATCCTTCACAAAGGGTAAACCGTTGTTGGTTCCAACTTGCTGTGGTAGTTACTGAAAAAAATATCTCATAACTTCTAAATTATTTGAACTACAAAAGTTGTACTGTTACCATCACAGATATAGGAAAGTTACGGCGCTAGGCAGGCAGCTTAGATTTCGATTTGGCAAGAGCTCAGATAATACAGTTTTTGTGCAAATACCAAACTGTGTACGGATATTCACTGCTGACTGTATTAGACAGTTATGAGACTTCTCATATAATTTTGTTTTGGAAACTGTGAGCCAAGCTGCACTCAGCTAAATATTTTGTGTTTAGTTTCACCGTTTGGGAAATGTCGGTCAAAATCAGCTGTTTTGTTTTTGTACGCGGGATCGACATTTTGAATGATTATCTCAATGATGTTAATGCTTGGCCAGATGTCGCTCAGTTTCGCACCGACAATAGTATGTATTAAGTAATTTGTTGTTGTGCATAGCTTTACTTAAATATTGACATGTATCGAATCATATTATATTTAAACTTAAATAGGCAAATAACCATGTATTAGACATATAAGAGATGAACATGCTAGTGTTTACTTTTCATTTCTTCCACTAGTGGTCAAAAAATTGAAGTGAACAGTTAAATAATTTTATTTGATAATAATTTATATATAAAATATGACTTGTCTAAGTGCTTATTTTGTAAAGCTAAAGAAACAAATGATTTTTTACTTTACTTTACTTTACTTTAAAGTGTTTTTCTTGAGTAAGTGGGTAATGAGTTAGTCTTCCTTTATTATGAGTATTTATTTCTGTTTTGTGTGTTATAATGAAGTGTTTTCTAGATAGATAGATAGAAAATTCTTTTATTGCAAACATACAAAATAAAACAAACAAGACAGAATAAAATACAAAACATGTGACAATTTGGCGGTCTTATCGCTCAAGAGCGATCTCTACCAGACAACCGTGGATGGATAGGATCGTTGGATTGTACATGGGGATCTGTGTGCATTATATTAATTTATAAAATATTGCATGAAAATACGTTCCTACTTAAAAATAAATAAAATAAATATAAATACATATAACTTATTATATACCTACTTATATAAATACATACTCTTAATTGTATAAAGGGAAACAAGGGTGTGGTCAGAGACATAGGGACAAATAGGGTTCCAGGTAGCATACTGTTGAATATTGGTAGTGACTTTGCACGCCTTACTGTGACTGGTAATGTGTTCCAAAGTTGTACAGCACGGGCGGTAAATGAGTTGTTGTAGAAGGAAGTAGAGTTCTATCTATCTATCTAAAGTTTTCTGAGGCCCGCGGTATGAGGTAGTTTTGGGAAAGCCAAGAAAACGAGTGTATCCCATCTGGCCCGGTGACTTGGCCCGGCGCCGGGCCACATGGGAAAAAAAAGTTTTAACTGGCGTTTTAAGATGCATGTATTTAGTATTTCATAAATTACGAGGCGTATCCTCTTTTCTCACCTTACCGGGGACGATGGCACTTGATTTGTGTCATTTGGTCCGGTAAACACATCACCGGGCCAGTTAAAACTTTTTTTTCCCATGTGGCCCGGCGCCGGGCCAAGTCACCGGGCCAGATGGGATACACTCAAGAAAACTGTCAAACTATGAAACTCAATATATCTAACGATTGTAATAATTACCTCCTAAAGGAAAGAGCCTTAACTTGTCTAAATTATACAAAACTACAATCGGAAAACAATATCACTTAAAAAGGCATCGAGCTGTTATCAAAAATCAATATTGTTTTCTACACCTTTCATCCTATTTAAAATTATATCATACTATCCTACTTTAGCAAAGTATTTTTACTATTTCGACAATGAACATTCCTAGCTCTACCTATCGAAAACATAAGTTTGTGACGTCATCGCCACTTCAAACTAGGTGCCGCAACCTTCAGCCATCATAACGTATCTAATAAACATCCAACAAACACTTGAAACCTGACGCAAGCCGTATTAACGTGCCGTTGGGTAGGTTATGTAATGAGGGGGTCGAAGGGGGGTCGGGGGTTATAATCGACCCCCCGATGCAGACGGATCAGTGGTGCACAATCCGGGCGATAGAATTTTATGAGACCCCCGGATGCAGCGGTAAGCAGTAGTCATAAATAGCAACGGGCGTAGAGATACTGGATGTGCCATGGGTTACATATTGGTTTCTTTTCACTTCTTCCACTAGTGGACAAAAAATTTAAGTGAACAGTAAAATAATTTTATTTGATTATAATTTATATATAAAATATGACTTGTCTAAGTGCTTATTTTGTAAGCCTAAAGAAATAACTGATAAAAAAAATATATACACTAGCTGCGCTCTGTGCTCTTCACTCTTATATCCTAGCTTTACATTCGCACCTCGAAACATAGGTCTTTCACTTTTTCACTTTCACCTCTTTCAAGACAAACCTAGTTTTGATGAAACTAGGTATGCCTTATAACCTTTTATTCCTGCAAACCAAGTTAGTAATTCGGGCTGATATATTGAATTCTTTAAATGAAAATAAATACTTTTGTAATATCGTTGAGGGAAAGATTATGTAGTTTGACCCAGTCGAGTTTTGATTTTGATTTAGAATGCGATTAAGAACAGCCAAGTTTTTTTAAGGTCTGATTTTTCTCAAATCCATTTAAGAATTCCCAAAAGACGATTTTTTTAAATAAGAATAGAGAAGGTTACAAAGGTGCATCAATACCCTATATAAGCCGCAACCATTGTCCCCCAGGCTCCGGTTGTACTGGGATCTCCCATGCCGATCCTAAATTGATTTTACCAATAAATTGTATATCTGTATTTCCTCTCATACTGGGTCTAGTAATACATCCAGGAGGCCACATCCAGCGCCCCCTATCTCTTCGCCCTGCACATTAATGCACTACGACTGTATGTAACTATTACAGAGTGAGTTGTGGATTTGTTTTGCCGGTCCGATAGTCGGAAAATATGAAAATGAGTTTCAAGTTCCCTGAAGAAGATACGAACATCCATTTTTATGGAATAAGCTGCTTTTACTTTGGTTTTTATCGGATTTTTCGGACAACTGGCCGTTTTGGATGTTTATTCGGTTTGTTTTTGAGTTTTTGTATAAATTTGTTTGTAATGCTGCTACTATAATACTAGATCGTTTATTTTGGTTATTTCTTTTTGATTGAGGTTATGTCTGCGATAAAACCACATAGCTCTTAATGAATGTTGGTTTCGCTTGTAAACGATGTGTAAATGTAGTCTTTAAGTTGTGAGTGTTTCATCTGCACATTTAAAAAGTGGCAGTTGAGTGCGGAAGCTGTTAAAACCACCACAGAAGTAGTAGGTACCTATACTTACGACTTTTTTTTCAAAACCCACACTTAGTGATATGTTTTGTAAAATAAGCCGTAAGCAAATGTTTTTCAAGTAATATAATCCCTTCTATCTAGTGACACATCTCGTCTGCAATATTCTACACAAAATAAAATGTTCTAAACCCAAAACAACTAAGACAAAACTTGATTACTGCACAGACGGGGCACCCTCAAAGACTGTATTGTCTCCGATCGATCTGCACAGTACAATAAAAGGAAATAAACACAGAGTTCAAATGTAGAGTATTGAGTGAAGACGGCGGGTGACGCGAGACGGACAAAGGTGGCAGATTGCAGTCACCACCCCACGTGGGCGGCGCGCCGCGCTGTACGGTGCTGCTACTGCTGGAATAAACGCACTGGACCGCTGAAAAATTGTTTATTTCAATGGTCTGCCAACTATGTCAATCTTACGTCACCCGCCGCCGCGCCGTCTTCACTCAATACCTTCACTACATTTAGAGCTAAATGTAGTGAAGGTATTGAGTGAAGACGGCGGGTGACGCGAGACGGACAAAGGTGGCGGATTGCAGTCACCACCCCACGTGGGCAGCGTGCGGCGCAGTAACGTGCTGCCACTGCAGAAGTGTAGAACGCCCTCCGACCAGGTGGGATGACGACCTGCGAAAGACTGCAGGTAGATGCTGGATGCGGTAAGTTGAAGACAGAGTGCTATGGCGCTCATTGGGGGAGGCCTATGTCCAGCAGTGGACTGCTATAGACTGATGATGATGATTAATAATTCGAAGCTTAACATTCAAAAAACAAATAATGCTTATGCTTTTTAGAGTTGCGTCACTTTAACTTTGGCCACCCTTAAGGGGAGGTGAAATACTGTTATTGTTGAAAGTTAAGAGGTGATTCGTTGCGCAGGCAGGTAGGGCTGCAGTCAGACGGAACTGCTATTTATGATATTATGCAGCTCTTATACGTTGTACTTTTTATAATTTTCTTTACGCTGATGGATGAAAACGATATTAAATAACTCTTTGTCTTGTCTGTCTGACTTGTATTGATGCTGAACATTGTTTAACACCTACCTTTAGAATCTAAAATCAAATCTTGTTATTTTTTACAGTTTGAACCTACTGAATCTAAAATTATTTTTGAATATTGTTGTGTTTTGATTATCCATTCAATTCCTTCTGGGTCTCAAATCACAATACCTCTTATTAATTGTGTGAACGATAACATTTACAAAAGATTGGCATTTTTCTGTTGAATGTAAGAAAAAGATTATTATAATTAACTCATTTATTTCGGATTTACAAACCAAAATAATAAATATGTCACAGTCAAATGAGACTAACCTAAATATTAGAATACATAATTTGATAAAACTTAAATATAAAATTATGTCAGCTACATTTCTTTTAAAATCAAAACAAAGACCACGCCTTAAGCCCGCTGCAGCGGATTTCAAGACGGACGGACGGACAGGGGTGCAGGTAAAGGGGTCAAACGTCATCGATCGCCCCCACCCCCGGGGTCCGTCCTACCCCCATCGTCTGTGCCACTCCAGACCAGCTGGTGGGAGAAATGAGCTGTGATGTGCTTGCTGTGTTTGGATTTTTACTTGCGAGTTGCTTTTTTAGTTTGGTTGGAAAATATATTATCAAATTGGGACATTTTTACTTTCTATCATTCCTTCTTTAAAAACTAGTTTGGCTGTCTAATAACTATTTTTGAAGATTTCATTCAATTGATTCAATTTTATTAATAGAAATAGGAAGCATTAAACATACAAGTCATTGTAAATGATGTATGTATAAAAAGTGTAATACCTACATGATCGACTACATAAGTACTTAATAAATAGTATGCAATATTAGGAAATTAGATAAATTTTGTTAAAAATACTTGTCTATTCTATGAGTTGATAATTCTGCTATTATACACTGCAATATGATATTTTTTCTTTCCGTTTTTTTTTGCCATTTCCAAGTGAAACTCCGGCTTGAAACTACTCGACCATCTAGAGCGAACAGTAATCGTGCACTCTTGTTTATTTTATATTGGAACGAGCTTTGACGGTAATGTCCACGTCATATTGGATTGAGCTTGCAGAGTCCGTGTTGTGTTACTTTACTTTTAAATGGGTATTGAAGGGTAAGAACTGAAAAAGGAAACATTTTTGAGGTATTGAACTTATGGTGAAGAGTTCTGTAATGCTACATCGGCAGTTGGAGCATCAGAGATTCAATCGGTAATATAATAGAATACAATACAATACAAACATACTTTATTGTACACCAGATACAGATAATATATTTTTTTATTTTTTATAAAATAAATAATGCTGGACAATTCACACAGCGTTATCTAGCCCCATGGTAAGCAGAGCTTGTGTTATGGGTACTAGATAACTGATATACATAATACAATACATTACATAGATAGATATTTTTTATTATACATAGAAAACAACCAGAACACCCGGAACAAATATCTGCAGATCGTATAATAATATCGTATAATTGTCTTTATTGATACTTTAATAAGTGCAACCCTACGTGTGGACGTAATTATCATCATCACCATCATCAGCCTATGTGAGTCCACAGCTGGACATACGTCTCCCCCAATAAGCGGCACAGCGCCCATTGGGACTAATTTATAGTATCTCGATATTTTATCCATTATAAATTTGTCGATAAACAAGTTTTTGCAATTTTAATAAGCTTTTCGTGATGGTTGACGTGCTGAAGTATCTATCGAATAGAAGGTTTCACTTGAGAGGTTGTAAGAGGGTGACATAAAAAAACGACCAGAACACTCGGAACAAATATCTGCAGATTGTACACACAATTGTTCCGAGGCGGGAATCGAACCCGCAACCTCCTGCGTCGCAGGCGGACCTTCGCCCACCGCGCCACATCTGTCGTCAAATAAAATGTTCTAAATATAATGGAGCAAAGCTACAGTAATGCATCTATGCGATAAAATATGTTAAGCCTCACCAAAAGGCTCGCTGTTTTTATAGCTATGTGTTTATATTGGCTGGTCGATGGCGAATCAGAACTCAAAGTATGGAACTAAAAAGTAGCAGAAAAAAGGGTCCGATGGCGAATCGCCACTAACTCGTTGTCTTGACATATGGATTACTGTCCTAGCGTCTAGTCAACAAATTCTTTTGATGCATTATTAACCGAACCTACCTTTTCAATACGTATTTACGTATTTACCTTAACAACCCCAAAGGAAGAATTCCAAGCATCAATCATGTCAAGTAATTCCTCCATTTACTTAGTCCTAACTAATACTTGCTCATACTTGCACTTGCGGCACTTGCTTTGCCTTTGAGTGCGCAGCGGACAGGTTAATTTGAAGAGCATAGACTTAGAGCATAGACTAGCACTGTACTTACTGCATTCATGGTTAATGGCGGTCACTTTGTGAGGACACACGTTTCTCCCACAGGACCCGCTTTTCAAAACGTGTCAGGGTGTGTTTCCATTGCACGATTAGCTTACGTATCTATGTACTTCAGTAACGCAGCGTTTCTCAGGCCCCGATACAAGTTCAACGCATTTAGGATTAGATATATCAGTGTAGAGTTTTCGAAGATAACAGAAATAATGAATGATAGAAGATAGACTAGATTAGCACTTAAATGTAGATCTCTAAATTCTAGATTGTCCCTATTTTCTATGGCTGTTGTGCGTCCAGTTGCGATCGTATTTTTTTCTTATTACAATTTTTGTCCTGAGATAATTTTCTCAGGGAGATCTGGACTGGTAAAAAAACAGAGTCAACGATATTATGCAAAAATCAATGTTAAGTTAGACACACATCTACGAGTTTCCTCAAAAATAGAACTTGTGATATTCATGGATGCTTAATATATGTTGTCAAGAGTGAAATACTTGAATGTGATATGCTGGATTTCTTGTGAAACAATTTCTTACAATCCGATATCCCGTACCGCATGCAACAGTGGACAGTACCTACACCTGCATGCCTCGCGCGTACAGACAGTCTTACAGCTTTATAAAGGTCTTCTCAATACGATTCTGCATATTTCAACCGGCGGTCACGGCTCTTCGTAAACGCTATCTCTGACCACCTCAATGCTCCACATCTGCTGAGCAAAATGACACTTTATTCGGAAGTGCTAGAGTTTATGGTGGTGGATTAGGCTGGTGTTGATAAGGTGGTGAAGATTCAAAGGCTCGCTCTTGAGATATTAGTAGGTTTTGGCGCAAAGATAGGTGCATTTAGGAGACACCTGGTGCGGTACGTGCGATGGGAGACTCGATAGCCTTTGAGAGGGTTTGGTTGCAGTCGAACGCCGATAGGTGGCATGATTTTTTTGTGGAAATTACGTGGAAGTAGTTGGGAATGAGGCGCATTTGCTAATGTAAATGTCGGCTGGTACGAGTACTTCATGGATTACAAAAATATATTTGAAGTGAAGGTGATAAAAAGTAGGTAAATGTGTAAAAACCTTATGAGAGATGGTTTCATAATATTACATATTAAATCTAAAAATAAACAAAAATGCTTTGAAATTTTAATTTTCCTACGATAATCCAATTAAATATTAAAGTTACTATAGTAACCGCTTTAAAATAAAGGCAAATTCAGTATATGTAAAGTGGACTTTAACGTTCATTTAGTACCTACCCACCCACGCAGTAAGTACCAAACTAAAATAGTAACAAAACGTAGAGAACCTAAAACCCTGATTACCAGTCAGTCTGAAACCTGACGCCGCACCGTAACGGCTGAAAGAACCATTGTTCTTACGCTGATGAGGCGAGCGTGTGACGTCATTTTATTTTTGTCAACTGTCGCGCCGTTTTGTATAGCAGTGCGTGCGAGTAGTGCGTTTTTGTGAAGGCTGTACAAGGTGCTACAAAATATGTGTATATCCGTAAGGTGTTTATTTTTTATCATCATCATCATAATAATAAATAAATAAATAATGCTGGACAATTCACACAGCATTATCTAGCCCCATGGTAAGCAGAGCTTGTGTTATGGGTACTAGATAACTGATATAAATAATACACAATACATTACATATATAGATATTTTTTGTTATACATAGAAAACGACCAGAACACCCGGAACAATTATCTGCAGATCGTACACACAATTGTTACAAGGCGGGAATCGAACCCGCGACCTCCTGCGTCGCAGGCGGACCTTCGCCCACCGCGCCACATCCTTCGTCTATATATCATCAACCAGATGTTGAAAAGTTTGATGATGATGATGATAAAAAAAGTGGACAACTATTAGTCCACTGCTGGATATAAGCCTCCCCTAATGAGCGCCATACCGCCCTGTCTTCAGCTTGCTGCATTCAGTATCTGCCTGCAGTCCTTCGCAGGTCGTCGTCCCACCTGGCCGGAGGTCGTCCTACTATTTTTATATCTATATTTATATCTTTTTTGAAAATAAATATTTGCTGTTTTTTTTACTAAAATTAGTCAAATGCCTATCAAAATATCTTCCGGTATGTGGCTAGAAGCAAGCAAAAACTGTCAACAAATTAGTCTGCAATCTTTTCGTCTTAGCCACTCAAAAGCAAAAAGAAACCCATCGTCAACTGGACAATCTTCAACTCTTTAGATTATATTCAGAGTAAAAAGAAAACTGGCTGATTACAAGGCATCCACTGTGTATTGTAGCCTGCCAGCAACGTAGCCTGTGGTTCACGCGTCGCCGAAGATCTGTAGCGAGCTGAAAATGAGCTGTGTATCACAGCAATGCTTGTATACAGGGCGTTCTATTGCTAGCTTAAAAATAAATAATAAAAATTCTGTTTATTGAAAAAACGCTTGACCCACATGATTAGGGAATCCGATCCCGAAGGTCCGTGGCATTCACTGGCCTGCGAAAAATAGTGCTTTTTCTTATTTTTCAACGTTTAATGATTGAAATGTGGATTACAAAGGATTATAATTTTTATACTTCATCCACACATTTATTTTCTTTTTTGAATGCCCAATGCATTGGTGTTATATCATATACATGGGTATTATCTATACCGACGACGACGACTTACCTTAATTTAATTTACACCTATTTTATATTAACCTACATTAACATTTTATATTAAACTATTTTATATTAGGTAACTTAGTTCTCATGTAAGTGACATTGTGTCTTTTTGAGAATAAATGTCTTTAAACCGAACCAACGTAAACACGTGTCACAATGCCGCAATGTGTACCTATTCAAAGTTGTGGTAAATAATTTCCAAATCGCTCGTATGAAAACGTATCACGCTGTATCGTTGTCTTCAGCCTAGCTGCAGGAGGCGTAAAAATTAAAATAAACAATAGGCCGGCCCACACCCCGCGGCCGGCCGCCTTTTGTCCTAAGATTAGCTTTCAAGAAAGCCTTAATACGGCCCTGTGTGCCCACAAATGAGGGCTTTGTTTACTGTTGCAGTTGTCTTTGTGGCTATGCTTTGCAGACGTTTTGCAGCGTGGGCCTGAAAACTGGTTGAAAAGGGGGTTTTCATTATTTTGGGAAGGACTTAAAGGTGGAATATGAACAAGTTATGTTTTTGAAATTGGTAAGTTTTATTTTTTTACCTTTTACAGATTTAAGTGTATCGGTTATGTAGTGATTGGAATGAGAATATTTTAATTATTCGTAATAGACAATTATTCACAATTTTTCTACTACCTTTTTGGTTTTGATAAACAAGGCTTTGTATAGAGAGTAATAAAATACTTCAATTTATTGCGCCTCACAGTATAGGCCCAATTAATTAAATATCGTGTTTTATTGAACCCGTTTATTTCATGTCCGTTTTCAAAAAAGTATTGAAAAAGAGATAAAATGTCACAAGTCCCAAAAATAAAGTCAACTCCTGAATCAGACAGGCTCCAAAGCAGCAAAAAAACACTTATTTTAAAACCAAAGCGTCCACACACAGTACCCACTACTAGCCTAGAGCGACGCATCAGCCGTACGCGAACAACAACGGAAATTATCCCCTGAACGCATTTTTCCATTTATGTCATTGTGTCATTTTGTGTCATTGTCAGTTATACTGACGGGCTGACAAAGGACGAGCTGATGACGGAAATGTAGCTTGTCATAATGCAATGGAAAATTCATTATGATTTTTACGTGCCATTTGCCAATAGAGTTTCGAGTTAGCCTTTATTATTTGTAACTAGTTTCTACCCGCGGCTTCGCACGCGTTGTTTCTATAGAAACGTTTAAGTTTATTTCTATCCCATGGGAACTGATCTATGGGATAAAAAGAAGGCAATGTTTTATTCCGGGTCTGGAACTATCTGTATGCAATTTCAGCCCGATCCGTTCAGTAGTTTTTGCGTGAAAGAATAATAATCATCCATACATAGGTACAAACTTACGCGTTTATAATATTAGTAGGATTTAGATAAAACTTTGTCATATCCATCTGGATGGATGTTGACTCTCGTAAAGCCTGGGCTTTACGAGAGTCAACACTTGTGGTGTAATTTATAAAAAATTAAAATGCCCAGATCCCTATATATAAAGTATGTCAAAGTTCAATTTAATTTCTAGACAAAACTGACCAATAATATTTCCCAAAGAAACATCATACAAAATAGAGTCTGTCCCGTGATATCGACAGTGTTACAGTAGGTTACAGAACACACTCCAGAACTTCTCGCTAAGCCTCCGTATCGTTTCTTCCATCACTTAAAAAGCCCCGGAAGACTTAGCAGTACCATTTTCGTCGCGAGGCTAACGATTTCCAAGTGAGGTGCCACATAAATCAGCAGCCTGATTGATACATGGCTACGGGTTGACGCCCATCGAGTAATTTAGTACCGCCCGCCCACCACCAGATAGCGGGACTTTTGTTTTGCATTAATACCAAGGAAAAACTTGCTTTAAAGAAAGCGTTTTGAACGCTTCTATCTAGCGTTCATCATGTCCTGGTATTGAAGTTCCACCAAATTGGTAATTTGTTTTGCATTAATACCAAGGAAAAACTTGCTTTAAAGAAAGCGTTTTGAACGCTTCTATCTAGCGTTCATCATGTCCTGGTATTGAAGTTCCACCAAATTGGTAATTTGTTTTGCATTAATACCAAGGAAAAACTTGCTTTAAAGAAAGCGTTTTGAACGCTTCTGTCTAGCGTTCATCATGTCCTGGTATTGAAGTTCCACCAAATTGGTAATTTGTTTTGCATTAATACCAAGGAAAAACTTGCTTTAAAGAAACCGTTTTGAACGCTTCTGTCTAGCGTTCATCATGTCCTGGTATTGAAGTTCCACCAAATTGGTAATTTGTTTTGCATTAATACCAAGGAAAAACTTGCTTTAAAGAAACCGTTTTGAACGCTTCTGTCTAGCGTTCATCATGTATTGAAGTTCCACCAAATTGGTAATTTGTTTTGCATTAATACCAAGGAAAAACTTGCTTTAAAGAAACCGTTTTGAACGCTTCTGTCTAGCGTTCATCATGTCCTGGTATTGAAGTTCCACCAAATTGGTAATTTGTTTTGCATTAATACCAAGGAAAAACTTGCTTTAAAGAAACCGTTTTGAACGCTTCTGTCTAGCGTTCATCATGTCCTGGTATTGAAGTTCCACCAAATTGGTAATTTGTTTTGCATTAATACCAAGGAAAAACTTGCTTTAAAGAAACCGTTTTGAACGCTTCTGTCTAGCGTTCATCATGTCCTGGTATTGAAGTTCCACCAAATTGGTAATTTGTTTTGCATTAATACCAAGGAAAAACTTGCTTTAAAGAAACCGTTTTGAACGCTTCTGTCTAGCGTTCATCATGTATTGAAGTTCCACCAAATTGGTAATTTGTTTTGCATTAATACCAAGGAAAAACTTGCTTTAAAGAAAGCGTTTTGAACGCTTCTGTCTAGCGTTCATCATGTCCTGGTATTGAGGTTCCACCTAATTACCAATTTGGTAAGTTCCAGATTGTATAAACAGCCATTGCCATCGCTGAAGGCTGTGGAGCCTTATTTGGAAACTCTGTGGATTCACACGCGTTTTTGGGATAAATAGTAGCCAATATATATGTTATTCTAAGTGAATAATGATCTAAGTATGTAGTTTAGTGCACACTATAAAAGTGTTCTCTCATTTTTATAATTTTTTATACCTAGGCATTAATTTTCCTGATAGACCTAAGTCGCCAAAAACCGGAAAATGTTACTCTATTATGGTAAAAATGAACCTGTAGTTAGGCAGTTTTGTTTTCAGACTTTCCAGTTTTCAACGCCAAAGTCAATAGCATTTATTCTTTAGGCTCACAAAATAACCACTTAGACAAGTCATATTTTATACTATACATTATTATCAAATAAAATTATTTTACTGTTCACTTCAACTTAGTTAAATAAATAAAATAAATAAAAATAAATAATGCTGGACAATTCACACAGCATTATCTAGCCCCATGGTAAGTAGAGCTTGTGTTATGGGTACTAGATAACTGATATACATAATACATAGATAGATATTTTTTATTATACATAGAAAACGACCAGAACACCCGGAACAAATATCTGAAGTTCGTACACACAATTGTTCCGAGGCGGGAATCGAACCCGCAACCTCCTGCGTCGCAGGCGGACCTTCGCCCACCGCGCCACATAGGTCGTCAGTTAGGTTTGAATCCTGCTATTTACTATTTGAAGTTCTCTCCTACTTCATGCATTTCATTGATTATGACATTTGATTTTCTCAGCGTGTCTTTATCTAGATTTTAACCATTATAATCACTACGCTATTAAATTGCAACACAAGTTTTAAGACTTCAAAAATCTAAACACCTCTAAAGTGAAAACTGCAACACCAAAAGTGGCGTTCAAAAACCTTTTCAATTCCCTGCCTCAATCCTTCCGGCCGAGTGTTCTCACAAAACACGTTCAGAAAGTGCAAGACAGCAGAACCGGGTCCCAGCTTAATTTAGTGACCGATAATTAAACTCCCCTACCCCCCCGTGGGGGTCGCCCACTGGACATAACCTTTGAACATGCTGAGAACTGTATTTTTGTGTAATAAGATGGGGTGCTCTGAATTTTGTACTGATATCAGAGCATTTATAAATACTACGGTAGGTATACATAACGACTTTGAAGAAGGCTCGAGTTATCTTTATAGTTATAGATTTTTCTCAGTTAAAAACAAATGTGGTAATAGAAGAAAAATAAGTTTGATTTTGGAAATAGCAGATTTTCAAATTTAGAACGGAAGGACGTTTGATTTTAATTTCATAAATAATGATTTCGAATTTAGATCACAGTAGTGGGACTGTGGAAGATAACTTTGATTTTATTCGTTCAAACCACTATTCTTATAACCAAAACTTTTCTTTGGGTACCATTGTAAATATACGAACTTTGCTTTTTGAATAAAATATTAGTTCTTTATTCGATTTTAGTTTATAAAACAAAAATGCAATTGTTAATTGTATTACAAAGCACTACAGGTTTCAATCGATCCACAGAAAATGGCAACAAAAGTCTTCGCCAAGAAATCACCCCAACAAAGCGAAAACGAAAAGCAAACGAACAGCGTACAGTCACTGACATAACCTCCACAGCAACAAATAACTCAAGCGGCTAGATTTGTTGATGTCGCCATCCATTGTAGACGCGACGCGGCAGTAATGAAAGCCGCTTATCTCCGACTGTACCTCACTGTACTTTATCTCGCGACTGTACCCTCAAGGCAGCTAATCGGGACACTTGAATTAAGATTTGCATTTTTATTCATATTTTTTGTGGTGTTTTGTGCAGGATTGTACTTTTTAACGGAGTAATATTTGATATGACCTAATAAGGCAAAATTTCAATAATAATATCAAAATAATCCAGCTGGCTAAGGACCGAGATGCGCGAAGGGGCCTTTGCCCAGCAGTGGGAACACACCA
This sequence comes from Eupithecia abbreviata, assembly GCA_943735965.1. Lineage (NCBI taxonomy): Eukaryota > Metazoa > Arthropoda > Insecta > Lepidoptera > Geometridae > Eupithecia > Eupithecia abbreviata. Next base: position 13,464,461 of record OX030978.1, read on the forward strand.
GGCTTATTGTAATTGTAATAAATCATTAACTTCTCTACAGTAATTGTTTTTTAAGAAAATAAAAATACATAAACAATAATAAATTATTTTGCTGTATTTTATTATTATCGAAAATGTCGAACTTACAGTAACCAACCAAATCTGTCAATTATTCCGCAATTCCATTTTAAAACCCGTGTCTCAAGCCATCGCCACCAAAAACAAAAGCAATGATAATAAACCAGCGAATCAATAAAATCAACTATTTATCACTTGCAATAATTCGTCGATAAGTGTCAATGGAGGCGAAAAATGGAAAGTAACATTATCAGCGCGATAAATCGTCGCAGCCGCGTCTCGTAAATACGAGCAGGTGCGCGCCGCACCGCGCCGCGCCGCCGCCGCGTGGCGTGGCGTGTTTACGCACCGCTGTCGTTAGCGAGGGCTACAGGGTGGCAATGCAGTAGGACACTATAGAAAGTTAAACTAAGGCAGGGCTAAGGCCTCTTGTCTACATCCGGGTTTTTGCCTCCTTGATTTTAACGGATTGATTTTCCTCCAGAGCTAGAGAATATAAATAATAATAATAAATAATGCTGGTCGATTCACACAGCATTATCCAGCCCCAAGGTAGCAGACCTTGTGTTATGGGACCCATTTACGCTCTGCTGGCAGCCCGATCTTTCCCCATTCGGACTACAAAACTGGGAGGAATTAGATATACTATAATTTATTTATTTGACCTAAAGTCTAATGTTATAATGTAACCTTACACCTAGTTTACAACAACACATTCTTTATGTTGTTTCTAAATCCAAGGTTGTATGTGCAGTAAATAAATAAACGCTGTATTCGTTATTCCTGTAGACCGTGAAGGCCATAATCCTTACTAATATTATAAATACAAAAGTAACTCTATCGTATCATTACACTCATTACATCTATATTACCTTTTCACAACTAAACAGTTGAACGGATCTGACATTTGAAATAGAGGTAGATGGTATACCGGGCACGGAAATAAGCTATTTGAAAAGCGCGTGCGAAGCCGCAGGCCGCAGCTATCTTATGATGTTAAAAATAATACTAAGAAATAAAACTTTTACAATTATGATCTATTCAGCCCTATTTTTGCTTCATACACTTGTACTTCTCAATTGATTGCGCTGTGGCAAAACACTTGATTGTGTATATCTGGACAAAGGGTAGATCTCAGTTTATAGGCGATTATGGACTGTGGGGGGCTAGGCTAATGTACCAGGACAGCATATGAGCTGAGTAGTGATCGGTTTTGGCAGACGTGGCGTAAGATAGACCCTTCCAACTCTGATCGTAGATGTAAGAGTCAACTAAGACAACCTCTCAAAGAAAAGCTACAGAAGGGAGGCAGTTTCATTCTGTATATTTTTAATATCTCGTCTCCTCGACATGACCAATCCGCCGGCCAAATTTTATCATCATCATTATCCTGTGTTAGTTTAAAGCTGGACATAGGCCTTCCCTAATGAGCGCTACAGTGCCCGGTCTTCAGCTTGACGCATCCAGCATCTGCTTGCAGTCTTTCGCAGAAAACGCTTTATGGCAAAACACAAAAAAATACAGATAGATCAAAATATACGCTGATACTAATCCTAGGTTTAGATGGATCAAAGTACTACAAGAATATTTTAGATTGATGTGATGTATTGTAGCGCCCAGAAAGTTGATAATTGGGGTAAAATTGTTGTTTTTACGCAACAACTAACGGAGGAGTATTATTGATGATATTTCTAAATACTCAGACTAGATATCGGTCTTTTTGGTAAATGGTCAGCTGGTTATTAATAACAAGATATTTCCATTGATTTCTTGTCCGAGCGCTCCCCGTGCAGTGTTCTTAATAAATAGTGCAAATAAAATCCCTCGCATGGAACTTGGCAGACGTTCCCACTCGTGACGTGAATAGAGACATGATTTGGAGGAATTATTGAGCTAACATACAGAAATGTATTAATTATTTTATCTATATTTAGTACGAGCTATGCTTAAATTACTTAAAGCTTCTTAAAATAGCCCATTATTCATTTTAGATTCCTCAAATATTTAAGTTTTAAACAATACCTATGCTACGCAAAAGGATAATATCGATATCGAGATAAGTCTGGACTATAGGCACCAAAACAGCGAAAATGAGTTAAGTAACGGCATGGTATTCAAGAATAGGAATAACAAAAAAAATTTTTGGCCAAAAAAACAGGTTTCATTAGGTAAAATTACACATTAAAGCAGTAAAACACAGCACACAATTAATATAAAAAATTAGAGGTTCTATTGTATGTTTAACGCATTCACTGCCCAGGCTTAGCAGTACGACAAACCAGAGGCGGAAGGAGCACATAGAGAAGTGCTAAAAAGCCATATTATGCATTCATCATGGGCATAGTCTAAGTGATTTAACTCTTTGACTGCTACTGACTAAGCCTTCTTCGGCTGCGTAATGCACAGCGACGCGCCGCCTAGCGCATAGCTGAAGTCAGGCAGTGAACGCGTTAATACATGTCTGTGCTTTAGTGGATCGGTCCTTAATGTGGCACACTGTCGGGAGGTTTTAATAATGCCCTTGGCATACATCTAAGAGGGACAAAAACTATAAAAACCAATTTCATTCAAAGTATAAATCTTGTGTAAACTTTTACAACAATGCTTCTGCGAATTAAATAATTTACTTAATCGTGCACCTAAGTTATTCAATGTAGGTTCATGTAAGTACCTTCGATTCAATTTAGGTAACGTGAGAAAAAGGTGATTATGTATAACATTGTAAGAAATAATTTGGGATTCAACAGACAGCTGAACAATGGACCATTTGACGGTTTCGCAAGGAGTATTGTATTTTGATTGATAACTTGATGGTATCTTTTCTTTCTTTGAAAAGAATCACAAATGTTGCGAAGTATGTACTATGTAGGCTATACCTAAATGGACCTTTTCAAACAAACCCGGGGAAGTTCCTGGTTCTCGTCTCCGCTAGTGAAGTAGCATCCCAAGAGAACCAGACCCCCACCTCTTGCTTGCCTTCATTGGCCGGTCTGAGTGGAGTCGCGAGAGATGCATCTAAGGATGTAGACTCGGGGGTGGAAGTGTCTAATGGCGTAATAGCGAGGAAACCCGCTCACGAGCAGTCTTCGTGATGGTGAAATCGGGGCCGCACCTCTCGACACCCCTCAGTTGTTTGCGCCGATGTTGTTCCTCTCCGGTAATTTACTCCGGCTTCTTAAGGAACCCATCCAGCATTCGGCAAGCCACCGTCTGCCACTCTTCTTAACATTATGATTGACTTGTTTATGGCAGACGTCCGCAATCTCCCCTATAGCCCAATTACCCAGTCCATCCATCCATCACAATAGCCTGGTTTTATTTGTTTCATTTTTCTTTGCAATAGTCTCTACACCTGGTGGATACCATCTTTGGGTGTATCATATTGTGCACCCGAGGATGATACCCGCTATGTGTAGCCATCGCCTTTAGATTAACTTCTCAAAGGGCCTCTGTGCTGTTGGCCTCGGCCCCACGCAAGCCTTCCAAAGGACCGGGTCACTTTATGGCCCGAGATCATGGTAAATGAGAGACATAATAATAAAAACATTACCTATACCTTAGTGAATTTTGAAAGTTAGTAAACTTATTTATTTACATAGACTAGATTTTTTATAAAATTTACACATATAAAGCATTTTGTTGTTATTATTAGAGCAAACAGAAGAAAATTAGAATTGGCATAAACTAAAAGCTATCTATGAATTGATTTCAAAATAGCACAGCACTCGATTCGTTTGATTCGATAAATCCATTATTTACCCACAAAAATAGAATCAATCCGGAGGGAAATATTAGTCTAAAAAGTAATAAAAAATAAAAATACAATAGAAGGGGTCTCCAAACTATCCCGTCAGTGATACAGACAACGGCTTTTATTTATTTCTGAAAAAGTTCCGATAATTGAATTACCGTGTCAATGACAGTGGTGTGAATATCGAAACATATACGTACATTGCTGGCTAACTATGGGCTTAGAAAACAGTTTAGTTACTGACCACAATAGAGTATGTTATACAATCTTCAATATAACGTAATGGAATAGAGATCACTTTTAGTGTCCCGGCTTGAAATATTTTGGTTATAAGGTATACATTTTTACCCAGCGTACGAGAGTTTTTAAAGTAAATGATAACCTTACTCAGGGTGTATATTTTATCACGAACTTAATGTTTTTCGACTGGACCCGAATTCGCACAACCTGAGGGAAATGATATTAATTTATTTTTAGCAAGAACAAGACACGAACACATATCAATACATTGAAAAGTATATTGGTAGCTATTAATAAGTTATGAAACATTATTGATCTATCTACTAGATATCTTGAGGAGTGCTCAGTCCCTGGTATATGAGGTTGTTTTGTAAGAACATGACTGAATAAAAAACTTGTACAAATATTATCTAAAACTCTTAGATGTGTGACAGGTGCCTAGGGCAACAAATTGGCGTGAATTGTCGCCTGTACCTCCTGTACGGATGCCGAGGTTATAGAGTAGGGAATAAATAGCGATGACCTGTCAGTTATGTTGTACTAGGGATGGGACGGGCTGCATACGAATAACGAGAATATTTGCCGGGTAAAGGTTTTTTTTTTGTAGGATTTATTATGTAGGTATCCGGTATGAACGGCAGGAATGTAATATGCGTATATTTATTTTCAAGATAAATTAATGAATTGTAAATCAGTAAATTAATTTACTGATTTATGATTCAGTACAATATTTGCTTACCCAGCAAATATTTGGAAAGAAAATTCTGTTACAAACTTATTGATTAATACAGTTATTGCTGGATATACAAAGTTATTGAATAAATATTGTGTTAAAATGTTCAAGTATCTGCCACTCACTAGTTTAATATCAACGGTCGAAAAACATATCAATCTAATCACTGAAAAAAATACAACATTAGTGAGAATAGTAAAGTAAAAGTAAAGTAAAAAATCATTTATTTCTTTAGGCTTACAAAATAAGCACTTAGACAAGTCATATTTTATAGTTATATAATAGTGGTTTTTTTGATGTTTGTTACTTTTTACTTTTAGGGCAGATATTTTGTATAGATTATATATAGGTATTTCGAGACCGGAAGTAACCGAAAAGGTAAAAAAACACTTTTATTATGTACCTACGGAGAAACGCCTGTAAAGCTGCTAGCAAAAGATTTTTAAATCATGAAACAATAATTAAACACAAAAGTCGCTTATAACGGGATATGTACCATGTTCAGTTCAGTTCAGTTATTTATTGATAAGAATGTTCTTATATGATTCAATATCCCGATACAAGTGACTTTTGTGTTAAAAACCATGATATTTCAAAAGATTTATAATAATTATAATATGTTAAACGTCCGGCAACTAGTGTCCCGTCCCTAAGCGAGTCAAGTTTGATACTCATCGACGGATGCGGTTTTTATGAAGCCTTTATTTTTGCCTGCGATATCGGACGCTCTGTCAGCCATATCTGGCTTGTCAGTTGTACACCTATCTTGCGGCAGAGTGCAGACTGTCAATATTTGAGCCTGACAGTTGTCATTGATGGCCCGACGTTGGTTTTTTACTTTTTATTGCGATTATGGAATAGGCTTTTGACTATTTTTGGTGGCAGAATTGCGTCTATCCAGACGCAGAGCCATCTAGCAAGAAGTTGAAGTTGGCTATTTTTGGGGTTTTGTTTATTCTGTGACGAGTGTTTTTGAATAAATAGGGAAGAATTCAAATGAAGGCTTTCTGTAGGTACAAGCCATGGTTATATAATATGTTAAGTAGATTAGTTGGTAATTATGAACCCTTTCAACAAAATATCAATGACCAATCACAAGAACCATGCACGTAAAGTAACTCGCAGCTTATTTCGAGCTATTCTATTATATTTTGTATTCAGAAAAAGGTAACATGAAGATAAGACCGCATGTCACATCCACCCATCCCATTTTATAAAACAAAGAGTCCCGATCTCCGCCGATTAGCCACGTGTCTTCAACACAAAGAAACAAAGAGTATAAGTAACACAGCAGTAACACAGAGTTAAACAATAATTACCATACGCCTGAGGCGCCCGCAGAGCCTTTGTAACATAAAAATATTGTTTGAATTAATAAGTCTAGGAACAAATCTTTTAATGGTACGGATACGGACATGTTATTTGATATGAGGGGAAATGTTCTGCATACCTACACACACATTTTCTATATCATCATCATCATCAACCAATTTAGTCCACAGCTGGACGTAGACACGCCATAGCGCCCTCTCTTGTCCGTCTTCAACTTGCCGCATCCAGCTTCTAGACCTGCAGTCTTTCGCAGTTCGTCATCCCACCTGGTCGGAGGGCGTTCTATACTACGATCGCCAAGTCGCGGTTGGTGGTGTTTTCCATTTATGTCATCATTATTCATCGCCCTTTTTCATAAGGTACACAAAACTCGTAGAAAACTGTATTTAAGAACTAGATAAATGGGTAACTAAGCTTCCATGTCGAAAGTAAAGAAAATTTAGTAGATAATGTTACCATAATGGTATAATTATTTGGAACTTCTTTTATGGTGTGTAAAATGACCAGTATTTTGAAAATCATCATCATCATCAGCCTATAGCAGTCCACAGCTAGACATAGGCCTCCCCCAATGAGCGCCATAGCGCCCTGTCTTCAGCTTGCCGTATCCAGCATCTACCTGCAGTCTTTCGCAGGTCGTCATCCCACCTGGTCGGAGGGCGTCCTACACTACGTTTACCGAGTCGTGGTCTCCACTCAAACTCTCTTTCTCACTTTTGAAAATATATTTAATATAAAATATTTTTGATAAATCTACAATAATCTACACGAACCTAGTGAAAAAAATCTTCTCTTTGACATCAAAACCAATGACGGTAACGTTTGCCCTTGAGTTGTCATCACCGTAAGTCCGCGCCGCCGTGCCGCGGCCTGCCGATGACGTGTGTCGCGGCCGCCCGGGGCTCATACCGTGGTAGGGGACAACTAATAGTAATCCGTTGTTATTGGTCATTGAGATACGTTAAAAAATGTAAGATTGTTTGAAGTAAATAGTAATAATGCCGGACAATAATTTTAAACATTAACCTTCACACGCACAAAATTCTACATTATTTTATGCGTAGTTTTAGTTATCTTAAGCTTTAACAAAATACTATTTTACTCACACGGAAATGCTCAAATTTGAGACTAGTTTCTGCCGGCGGCTTTCGGCGGCGTTTCTCTGGAAACGTTGTAAGGTTACTTTTATTCCATGGGAACTGATTTATGGAATAAAAAGTATCCTATGTTTTATTTTAGACCTGGAACTACCTGTATACAAAATTTCAAGAAAGAGTAAAAACATCCATACATGCCAACTTTGGCGTTTATAATATTATTAGTATATATGTTTAAAAAAAAAGTTAACTATATAATAAAATTTAACTAATTTAATTTAAACTTTACTTTCGTTTAAAAGTTAAAAGGCCCATAAAAACTTGAAAGTATGTACTTACTCCGTTAATTTTGTGACCTTTAAACATTAATTTCGCGAAGTGAAGTAACAAGTGCACATTCGCCTTGACACTCTTGCTCTACAATTTGACCGAACATGTCCATTTTTGAGTAAACTCGTCTAAATGGAGTTTACCTTGCAAACATGTTGGGCTCATTCAGAAAACTGTTTTGAGTATTTGCACCATCAAAATTATTACATGCTTACATATTACATTATTTCAAGTTTGAAATATGTATGTAGTACTACCAAATGTAGAGTTTATCTTAAGATTTGTAGGAAAATACACACAAAATTGTGTATTATCTTTTTCTAGTTAAAGAGAATAATAAAGAATATTTATTTCAAAATTCAAAAAATTCAAACTTTTTTATTTCTTTAGGCTTACAAATAAGCACTTAGACAAGTCATATTATATACTATTCATTATTATCAAATAAGATTATTTTAATGTTCCCTTCAATTTTTTGTCCAGTTGATAGTGGACACTATGGGAGGTGGTCTTTATGTAATCAAACATATTTGAAATATTAATGGTATGTAGAAGAACTGGTAAAAACAAAGATAATTTTTCGTTCGTCTCTTGTTTGTTTCTTACTTTTTCTCGATCTAATTTTTTGGCCAATATTTATGAATAAATTAGATATCAACAGAGAAATAGCTAAAAGCAGCATTGCTATTTCGTTTTATTATTATATGAAAAGTAAAGCTGAGATCACACTTGGGCCCAATTCCGAGCCTAGCTTCACTTACACCTCAAATTAATTAACACGAATATTAAAGGAGAGAAATGAAATGAAAGGCCAAAAACCTCATCCGTGTAAGGTTAAAGCACAAATGATTGTACTGACATCTCATTAGCTTAGCGGGAACGATACGCCTGAGGCGGAATATTATTCCGGTTCAAATCATAAGCGGTAGCGGCTATATCGGGCAGAGCGATCCAAGATTTGACCAGTTTTAAGGAATCATCAAAACTAGAAAATAATATGTCTTATTGTTTGAGGACTGGAGGGATTTAAGAGTAAGGTAAAAAAATTACGAGGCGTACTTTTAAAATCGAAACATCAAGTTACGGATGATGGGTTGCATGCAATAACTAACGAACTTGCACCTTACCACCAAGTTGCTACGATCGAACGAGTCCTAAGCAGCTTCGTGGTGAGGTGTATCTACTGCCACCTTATGTTTCGAATTTCTAGAAAAATTACAAAATTATTTTCATAAATAGTGTCAAAAACCGGATTGTTCGTCTCATCCAAAACATCTTCGTAGTTTGTGTGATCCGTCATCCAAAACTTCGTATTTTGACATATATGCAAAGGGGTTAAATCCAGCAGTGGGAAACTTGATATTGAATGATGATGACGGTGACAACTTCCTCCAAGGTAACGACTTCCGCTCCCGCGCCCACCCATGGCCTGGCCCGCACCCTAAGGCAGGGTACACACTACACCACACATCTGTATTTTTGCCGATCAAAGGATCCATGCGCATGACGTCCGTTTGAACCGGTAATCAAATTAGCAAGCTTCCTTTTATATATATATTTTAAAATGTGTCTATCAGCAGCATTTGTTCTTTTAAATTAATATTTCTTTGAGTTCGTTTGAACGGGATTTTCTTTGAATTGATGCGTAATTTGTTTTGTTGTTTTGATATAATAGGGAGTTAGATGGTTTTGGTTTATTAAAGATACCTTTATTTAAGGGAGAGAAAAATATATTTATGCAATGCAGATATAAATACCGACGCTTTTTAGTCTGGTTTGGCATAGATATAATTTATAATCGATGGACGAAAAGGCTCTCAGAATTTGACATGTAAATAAACAAAAACTCGGACTGTTAAATCTTTTATTGTTTTTTTATCTAGAATTGACATAAGAAAGTTTATTAATGTCACTAAATGAACTATAATAGCAAAAACCTGAGAACAGATCTTCGTTTAATTCCAATCTCACCTGACGATGTGGCAGACGATAGATATCTCGATGGTCTAGAAGACATCTAGCCACTTGAAGAGACGATTGTAGTTGGCCGAGAAAACAGAATCGAGTTCCAAACCTTAGTGGTACGAATGATAAATGCTATTAATTTAAATTTTGGAAAACATAAAAACTACAACGCTCCCTCGAACGCTAACTTGCAATGATGACCAGAATCTCTATCAAAACAATTTAGAGCACCGGCCACCCCCCAATAATCGCTCCTACAAATACCAACACTACCCCCTATTCCCCCCTCGCACCATCACCGCCAAATCCCGGCGATATAAACCATCATCTAAACTGGCTCCCGTACATTCCTGCCTATCACCCATAAAGTCCACGTGATGCTACAAGCGAATGCTCACTAGCTCCTATCGAAGCCCCTTTAAGCCCTAAATTTTGTTGCTTACTGATTTAATGACGTCACATGGCTCCCTCTATCGAATGTCAACTGGCATCGTTTAGAACTACCCGCTAAATTTTAACATATCGTCCAAATACCTGCAAAGTGATCTGAACCTTAGCGATTAAGGCTTAAGATTGCTTTTCGATTGGAAAGTTTGGGGGTTTTGTGATGTTAGGGGTGGTATTCACTGCATAGGTTAGATATTTGAGTCACGAATCCATTTTATGACTAATTCCATAACTTTGTATGTGAATTTCGGGATCAGGTATAGATCGGGTGTGTTTACACTGGTATCTGCGCCGGGATCTCGTGCCGAGAGCCTGAGGGGTCTGATTTAATAGTGTGTTCGTGTCCTAAGATTGATACGGTTTGATAAAAACTTTAATAAATTGGATGGAAAATAGGAAAATTGAGTTTTGAGACTTTTGAAACACGCCGGTATTACGATATCGATTTTTTGATAAACTTTTTAGAATTTTACCAAATTTTTACGGAAATTGTCTTTTGTCCTTTCCTTGTTATTATTTTAATTTAAAAAAAATATTGGACAATTTAATATTTGCTTGAAACATAGCCATGACGAGATTCCTTGTCATGGCGATGTTTCAAGCACATAATGATGGTTTATCGTTCTGCCATACAATAAATAATAAATAAATAATAAATAAGTTGTATGTTTGGTTTTTCGCAAAATACTTTTCCCTACACAAAATGAAAGCCTTGACCACCTAAATATGACAATAAAATCATTAGCATAATCACGATTTTAAATGAATTAATTAGTTTCATACAATGTTGGTGACATTATGCTAATAAGTTATTAGTCGGTTAGATTAATTTATTGTTTGGTGTAATTTTATGTCAAATGTTAGTGTTTGGCCTTAAACTATGGCGGGGAGTGGGAGGGGGTGAGCGGAGGTGGGTAGTTATTGTGTTGGACAGTTAGGTATATTCATTTTAAATTTATCTTGTTTATTTGTATAGTAAGTTATTTTTAACCCCAGAACTGAAATGTTTCACTGGTTAGAAATCTGTATTTCCCTTGTCTTATTAAGATAGTGGGGATATGGAGAGTGCACCTGTGTGTTAAGATAGTGGGGATATGGAAAGTGCACCTGTGTGTTAAGATAGTGGGGATATGGAGAGTGCACCTGTGTGTTGAGATAGTGGGGATATGGAGAGTGCACATGTGTGTTAAGATAGTGGGGATATGGAGAGTGCACCTGTGTGTTAAGATAGTGGGGATATGGAGAGTGCACCTGTGTGTTAAGATAGTGGGGATATGGAGAGTGCACCGTTCAGTATAATTTACGAAGAAAACACCGAGACTTACAAATATAATTTGTAAAAAAAAAACGATTGTCTGACACCTCACAGTAAAAAAAAATATCACGGCCTTTATATCATCCATACTTATTATAATATTTGAAAGTAACTTTGTTTGTCTGTCTGTTGCGCTTGATGAATTTGTCATGGAGATAGATGGCATTCCGGAGACATAAGCTACTTTTTATGCTGGAAAAGCGCGAGCGAAGCCGTCGGTTGAAGCTAGTAGGTAATAAAAAAGCAATCTGTATTTATTAGCGGAAATTACTGTACTCTTACATTTTAACACCTGTAATACAGGATGACTCATTGAAATAAGAACCAAAAATTATAACGTGTTATGAAATTACGGATGTCAAAAGTGACATAATGATTGCACATCTCGCCAAAGTACGTAAGTAGTGATCATTTGTGCAACTTCAGTCTTATTTATACCTTTTTATGGATCACTTAAAATAAATTATTACCTTCTGTAAGAGATTGTTACTTAACTCTTGCAGGTTGGTTAACTTGGTTTAGATAGATAATAGGAAAATAATTTTCTTAATTCAAAGAAAAAGACAAAACTGTCCTTTATGAATATAAAATATTTACCCGGTAGTAGAACGATACAGGGTAAAAAATAACGATACAGGGTCATCTCACGCTTTGTTAATTTCCATCAGAATTTAAGAGTGTACCTTATGTAATTTTATAGTTAAAAATCGTTATTTATCTCAGAATCTGTGAAAGCTACCACCTTCATATTTAGGTAAATGATAATTCAAACTTTTATCTTGGATTCCGTCTTTTCGAAAACACGATTGGTGAAAATTTTCTCGATACTTTTATTTTTTGCAAAATACATGTTTTGCACATATTTTGCTATTTATCTCAGGAACCACCTAATTTTTTTGTTGGATTTTTGTTTTGTCGAGAAACGTAGTAGAATTTCTTCGTTTTCGTCTTTTTAATTTTTAGATTAGTTGTCTGTGCTTCTCACTCACAAGAAAATCATATCTTGTCATTCTGCTCTGAACTGAAGCGAAATTCGAATTTTGGCTGAGGTATGGCACGCTCTTAAGTAATGTACTTTTTGTTATTCTTTGGTCCTTATTTTTTTAACACCTACCTATTTCTTTTTTTATAATTTTTACTACAGCCTACAAATGCCCACTACCGGATGCAGCCTCTCCCTGATAAGCGCCTTATTGCCTTTTTTTATGAAGGTGAAATGCCCAAAATCCCCAAACTGGGCATAGGTGTTTGGGATCGCAGTGCGGTTGTAAAATTGTTTCGTAGGAAAGCGCTACTGACTGCCCACTCTGGATATCTCTCAGCCGCTTTTTACGACAACCACGGGAAGAGTTGACGTAGTGTGTACACTACGTCAACTCTTCCGTGCAGCTTACAATATATATATTGTGAGCTGCACGGTCATAATACATTTTAAAAAATGGTGACGCTGTAACTTTTTCAGTTATAATTTATGTCTAAGCCGGATGCTACACATGATGAATGTTTTGGATGTTGTACATTAAGTTCAAATTCAAAATCCAAATTCAAATACATATATTAATTGCATCAAACATGGTATTAAGGTGGTTTAATGTCATGATTATGACAGATAAAAATACAAAATCGATCAAATCCAATTGCATTGCAATATTCATCGGATATAAACAATAGCCTTGAGACAGAGTGGGGTTACTCCAGTTTATCTCAAACTCAGTGTCGTAATGTGCAATTGAATTGAAATGCACTTGAGTTGCAGAATTATGAAATAAAAGATTTGAAAGACCTTCTTTCACTCACGACTGCATCAACCAACAAACAACAAATCAAAAGTTGAATAGGTACCTATCAGCCTGCTGAAACGTGTTCTTGGGTGGAGACCGCGACTCGGCAAACATAGGTAGATAGATAGATAGAAAACACTTTATTATACCACACAAAACAGAAAACAATACAGGAATAAACAATAGAATAAAGAAAATATAAAGGGCGGCCTTATCGCTGAGAGCGATCTCTTCCAGGCAACCTTTGGATGGACTGGATATGAAGGAACAAAATAGACGGTGGTACTTTAGTAAAAATATAGATTAAAAAAGAAAACAAATACACTACATACCTACATACCTACCTTCATTACAAACATTATAATAGACTTACATAGACATAAGATAGAGCTATCAATGTTTTCATATAGATAAATAATGCTGATGCAGCAGTTTTTTGAAGTTTTTTTTTTCTTTATTTATTTAAAGGAGTTGAGTCAACATGACTATGCCACTCCCGTAGACAATAAATACATATAAAACAATAGACAAAAACAAAACCTTTTTTTTTTTTTTTTTTTTTTTTTTAGTATTCTTATTTAGATAACATATAGTACACCCCCTGCCTATTCTTAAATTCATATAATTCTTTCCATCCAAAGGTTGCCTGGAAGAGATCGCTTCTAAGCGATAAGGCCGCCCATTGTACCTGTCGCATATAATGTATTTTTGTAATGTTTAATTTGATTATGGTGTACAATAAAGAATTTTTGTATTGTATTGTATTGTATTGTAAAACCTACCAGGTTATTATCTTACTATCTAAACATTAAATGAAATAAAGTTATATAACTACTAGAGAGTGATTTTGCACGTCTGATGTCCAGAGGGAGAGCATTCCATAGACGTAACATAGGGTAGGACACGCGGCCAGGTGGGATGACGACTAAAATCAATTGCAGTGCAATTAACATTTTGTTTGAACCGTGCTGCTATCTGCTAGCTGCGGGGCAAACGTGTTCTTGAGTGGAGACCGCGACTCGGCAAACGTAGTGTAGGACGCCCTCCGACCAGGTGGGATGACGACTTGCGAAAGACTGCAGGTAGATGCTGGATGCGGCAAGCTGAAGACAGGGCGCTATGGCGCTCATTGGGGGAGGCCTATGTCCAGCAGTGGACTGATATAGGCTGATGATGATGATGATGATGTGCTGCTATCACCACCACCCATATCATAATAAAATAAATTCCAGCCTTAATCTGACGACACCAAAGGTTACTGTTTAACCTTTGATTCCGTTTGCAATTATCATAAAATTCCAAAATACTTTACGTAATACGGTTTTAAGGAATTGTCACTCGAGAAATTCGGTCAAAGAGGATACCGCCCTTTGACCATCAAATTACCATTCTTCCGAGTTCATCATACCTCATCGACTACATACCTACATAAAATATATCAGAATATTTTATAACATCATTACATAGTACAAATCAAAGTCGCTTCTCGCTGTCTGTCTGTCCCTATATGTATGCTTAGATATTTAAAACTACGCAACGGATTTATTTATTTATTAAACAAAATCTACAGCCCTTAATTATTTTTACAAACATGCTTAAAATCTAAACTTATGGCTAAAAACGGACTTTGTTTTTATAAGATATTGGATTTTTGAGTGATTCAAGAAAGGCTCATAGCCCATTTGACACATAGATTTCCACGCGGGCGAATCCGCGGGGCGCAGCTAGTTTTAAAATACTTTAATGTTATTTTTAATTCTCTCGGTAACCATTATATTTATTGACGACCGATGTGGCGCGGTGAGCGAAGGTCCGCCTGCGACACAGGAGGTTGCGGGTTCGATTCCCGCCTCGGAACAATTGTGTGTACGATCTGCAGATATTTGTTCCGGGTGTTCTGGTCATTTTCTATGTATGATAAAAAATATCTATCTATGTAATGTATATTGTATTAAGTATATCAGTTATCTAGTACCCATAACACAAGCTCTGCTTACCATGGGGCTAGATAATGCTGTGTGGATTGTCCAGCATTATTTATTTATTTATTTTATTTATTATCACACTCTGAATATTACTGTTTTCCTGTGAAATAAACTAGACAACTAAAACGTTGTTGCTTCCTACACACGCCTAGTACGTGTTTCGTTTGACAATTAGGATTATATAAAAACTAGCTGCGCCCCGCGGTTTCACCCGCGTGGTGATAGATATTTTGGATAATATACAATATATCTTTATAATTGTAGTGTGTTATTCTGATGTATAAGCTATATTATTGTAAAGTTTCATTAAAATCTGAATGGATTTTAATGAAAATGTAGTTTTTACGTGAAAGAGTAACAAACATCCATCCATACTTACAAACTTTCACGTTTATAATTTTAGTAGGATTATATAGTTTCTACAAAAATACAATTTGTTTGGTTTAAGTCAAAAATACATTTGATTGATTTATCTTTAAATTATTATTAATAATGTTTTAAAAAGATAAGCATGTGGCTTAAAAAGGCACCCTGTATTTGTCCCGGTGTTACCATACCATCCAAGTCTGCCTTATTAGCCGTAATACCGTCCGATGCAGTCGTAATGTTGCCATCATCATCAGTGACAGCAGCGTTACGTCACAACCAACCAATATGGATATGAAACGGATCTTCCGTTTCGGACATCTTCAATTTAATTGTGAAATCGAGAACTTTAGTGCTTGAGATATTTTACGACCGCAAAGAAATAATTAAGTTTTTTTTTAAGACCTATAGCATTCTCACTGCAGGACAAAGGTCATCACCAAACTTTTCTAGGAGTTCCACCCGTGTCCAATTTATTTTGTATAATTAAAAAAAATTTGGTTACCCGCAACTCAGGCTTGTACTGTATACTTTGCGGAACATACATATGTAGAAATACGAGTACATAAATGGGGCCGTTCAAATATTACGTAAGCAGATTTATTACAATTATTTACCCCCCCATCCCCCTTGTCAGCAAAAGTAAGCAAAGCTCTGACCCCCTCCCCCATGCTTACGTAAACATTTTTCAATTATAAATGTTTTTTTTTTAATATTATATGTATAATATTATAATTAAAATTTAAAAACAATACACTGACACAGGAAATTTAGACAAGTGAATAGAGCGCGGTAATTCCTCTAATCGGTTCTAAAGCGAGTACCTAAATGTATGCATTATTTACTTTTCTATTCACTCCCCTACCCCCCATGCCATCCAAAATAAGCAAAACAAAGACCCCCCAACCCCCCCATAGTGCTTACGTAATACTTGAACGGCCCCGATGTAATGATAGTGTTTTTTTTGTTGAAGTACCTAACAGCATTAAAATTTTGGTAAAGGTTATTTATTATCCTATGCGAAACAATTTTTGGGACAAAATATAAGGTAAACTAGATAGGCAAGTATGTTTTATTTCAAGTTTTTTTCATTCTATAGTTTTGTCGTAAAGAAGTAAGAAACATCAACCAATCCATCTAAACATCCAAACTTTCGCATTTATACAATACAATACAATATAGCTTTATTGCACCATCAAATATAAAGAAAATAATAAAAATATTTTAATACTAACTAAATCTAGTGGCACAATCGGCGGCCTTATCGCTAAAAGCGATCTCTTCCAGGCAACCTTTGGATGCATAGGATCATTTATAATATTAGTGTGAAGTCATCTTACAGTCAATCAAGTACCTATCTACCAGTTTAAGAAAAATCGCATTTTAAATTCTAATTGCGGAAACATTACCCTCGTTTGAGTACGCAGTCGGCCTATGTATATATCTCCTTGTGCAACGTGACGATGTACCTAATGTACTTACTACGTGGGCTGGTAACTAGACCATTTAGTTATGTAACCTTTATTATATTTCTAAATATAATGGTCAGGGTACTTGAAGGAAAAACGCGATTTTATTACTTTTCTGTAAATTTTAAGTTTATTTAATTCAATAATTTAAGTTCTTTATTCAGATAGTTTTACAGTCCAAAAAATATAAAATAGTTTTACGTTGTTTTTAACCTACTATGAAAACATAGTATGTTTAGCCGAAATATGTAGTTTTGAGAGCGCGCCCGACTCGACTATGCGAACAATGCTGACGTAAACACCTATCTAGATTATGACCCGAAGAAAGGTCATTATTTGTCCAGCACACAGCTGATGAGCTAGGTATTTTTGGCTTCTTCTCATTCACCATAACCTAACCCTAAGCAGCATATTTAAAAGTAACACAGTGCCATTGACCGCATTGAATCTACAGAACAACCAACAGTCGTTATCGATGGCCACCGAATGTTTATGGTGTTTTTATGGTAAATAGCCTGCAATAGTTTAGTATGTTGCGGATTTAGGGTCATGGTCGACTGTGGTGTTATGTTGCTCATGGTGGAGGGAGGTGGGGTACTTGCTAGCTTGTAAGTGGTAATAAAGAACCACGGAAGGAGGGTTTTGCTTAGCAGTCTTACTCAAGGTCACTTACGACAACTTTAGATAATTTACTTTTGATTTTTAAAAGAACTTACTAAGATTTGATAATTATGTATTCTTTACCGTAGAAACTCTCAACTAGACTCAATCATCTGTGCTACGAATTAACTATAGTGGTTGGATTCGTTGTATTTAATTAATGGTATGACAGAGGCGCTCATAAAATTATCTATCTTTGGAGATTGTATGCAACCTCAAACCTGACACACTTGTACTCGGACGTTTCGACAGAATTCATATTTCAAATTTATGCCTTCGATTCTTTAAATCCAGCCCTCATTAATCCAAAACCACTAACAACACAGCACATAAATGTGCATTCAAATATGAGATTAAACGATGAAAAATGAAATGTTGTGAGTCCCATATTTTATTGCATAATTCTTAGTTCTGCTGCAGTGGTGCTTTCTAGGTGTACGACAAGCTTTAGACATTCTAACCAAGTTCCGATCCAGTAAAGTGCAATTTGCTTTGGAACCAATGAGTTTCTCTCATCTCAGAAGCTGTCGGTAGACCACACAGCAGACTCATTACTAGACTGTTAAAATGTGCCACAATGAAGTAATCCAGCGCAGTCGCTACGCACTAGATCGCACAATCTCTACATGTATTGAGAAATATAATAAACTGAGGATTGCATTGATCGTCTGATAATGTATGCAGAGGAGATATAATTTATTAACTTAGCATTGTGTAACGTGTGGTTTTGAAGTTTTATAAGTATTCGTTATTTGGTAAATATCTAATGTTTACTTGGAACTGTAGACTATCAAGGTAACAGGGGAATGTCTAATTTAATGGACGCTCAAAAGTAAGCAGAGCTATTGAAGATGATTGTTGATGTGTTTAGCTACATGGTGACATAATTCACAGCCGCATGAACCCTCCGAGCTGTGTGCCTGTCTTTGGTGTGTATACTCCATTTTACATACATATAAAAAACACAGACCATAATTAAATTCTTGCAGGCAGAAAACATTTTTCCAGCGGCAAGAAACCTGCATACTGCGTCTATATCGGGCCTTCACCTATTCCACCAGAGAGGAGGAGAGGTCTTAAAGAGGTCTTAGAGGTCTTAGAGGTCTTAACGTTAACATACAAAAAGTGGAAAATAATATAAATTTTAAGTCTTAGAATTGCTGCATTTGCTAACACAGCTCCTTCACTTATTAAATCAGATAACATTACACAATCAAAGTGGATCATCTTCTACGTAACAATTGAACTTGAGCTCTTTCATAGTTGTCTAAGTCTCAAAAAAGAAAGGAATTGGTACGTATCAATCTCTTTATATAATGAAGTGATCGGAGAACGGATGCGCTGGCGCAGGTCATATTGCGATAAAATATGCGATCGCTGTCTATCCATATCTTAATTTTATATTAAATATGCGTAAGTAACTCTGTATGTCCGTATGCTACATAATCACGGCTAAAATACAAGTAGAATCTTAGGTAATTTGACGAAAAGTGATATGTAAATTATACACAATCAACCAAGGTCAATTCGATTTTTAGGTTACGTCCGTTTTTGACGGTTTTGCATTAAAGGAGAAGCGGAGCATAAAGTAACTAATGTCTAGTTTTTAAAAAGCTAACAAAATAAATAATGCAGGCCATTGGTCGCTTTCCGGTAATTTTGTGGCGACATTTGTAGGATCTTGGATTGGAAAGCGACGATGATGAAAGCTAAACTATACAATAAAAATACTATTGGAACATTGGAGCAGCTATAAAAATATTTTTAGTAAACATCGATTATGAATAGCAACGTTAAAGCGATTACACTGTGGGTGTGTTTTGATAGCACCTCTAAAACTGAATTAATTTAATCCAATCAATAGTTTTAGAAATAGCAATAATAGAATATTTATAGATGTTACGTAAGAATAGTTATGTACATACATACATTCGATTATTTTATCGATTTGAAATTTCGTAAATGTTTCCTCCTTTTACAAATGCGAAATAATTTGATCTACACGTTACATGTTGACTATAAATATAATGTAGTTCCTACCTGCAGCTTCACTCACGTTCTCCTTGGGACTATGTAGGTTTTTTAAGGTTAGTTTTGGAAGAGGGATAGTAGATAACTCAATTCATTGTTAATTATTTTAAATCTGTTTAAGTGAGGCCTTTAAACAAATCCGTACGGGAAAAGAAAGCCCCAGAAGTTACATTTTTAAAATTAGGAAGGTATAAGTAACTAGACTAAGAATTAGCAAGCTGAAGTGGCAGTGGGCCGGCCATATCTCGCGAAGAACCGACGGCCGCTGGGGAAAACGTGTTCTTGAGTAAACGCGACTCGGTAAACGTAGTGTAGGACGCACTCCGACCAGGTGGGATGACGACATGCGAAAGACTGCAGGTCTGCTGGATGCGGCAAGCTGAAGACAGAGCGCTATGGCGCCCATTGGGGGAGGCCTATGTCCAGCAGTGGACTGCTATATAGGCTGATGATGATAAAGTAACTATAATAGAGCTTATATATCAAGGCATCCATCACAGAGCCACACAATGAGTCCATCCATCATCAGGACGTATTGCGTAGATAAATTACACAAATGGTAGCACTCCTGCGCATAGAGCGTTTGAAACGTGATTGGTCAATCTATACTTAATTGGAAAGCTGTGAAACACGATGTTACACCTGTTCTAAATAATCTATTAAGTCAGGTCTAAGTAATTTATTTTTAACCTATAATTGATAATCACGATTTTGTTAAGCTCCTGGCTTTTGCATGGATAGCTTTATTATAAATGCAAAATTTTTTATGTTTATTACCTCTTCAATAAAAAATACTGAATGGATTGGGCTGGAATTTTGCATTCAAGTAGTTCTGGGCCTGAAATAAAACACAGGTTATGTACTTTTTATCCCATAAATTAGATTTATTTTATATAAATTGCCTTAAAACGTTTCCATAGACGCGTGCGAAACCATGTGCAGTAACTAGTAGGTACAGATATATTGCTGGACATTTCACGCAAGACCAAAGTAAGCAGAGCTTGTTTTATTAGAACTAGAGGAGCTGAAAGAAGTAACTGCTAAAAAGGAGACATACGTTTATTAGAAAAAACATGAATGATCGACACGAGTCATAGCTTCATCATTTAATTTAAGTAACATTATTTTATTTTTTTATCTGTATGAAATATTAATTCATATTCTGATAAAATTACTCAGGCCCGGAAGAACTAGGTATGAATAGATAGAACTAGTATTAGAATAGTATCTAGAATGTTCCTAGGTCGTAGTTATTATGACATGTGTTTGTCCTTGACCTGGCATGCTCGTTGTTGATTTTGAACAATGACGTAAAGGTCACAGTGAGACCTAGGCTTAACCTATGGACGTATCTCCGTGAAGCGCAGTGCCAACGACCTTTTGACAGTGACAGATAAAGCGAAAGTGACGTCATCTAGGGCTGCCATACTGCTATAGCCATGAATAAATAAATTGTCATTTATGACCAAGAATTCTATGTTACTGTTTTATTTTTACATAAAGGACCAGATTGACATTAATTTAGTTTCCATGAGACGATACATACACGAAGACGTGATGTTGATGATGATTGATATGATATAATTCAAAAAATTATGAAACATCAGAAATCATGGAAAATATCCCGTTATAAATGACTTTTGTGTGTTAATAACCATGATAGTTTCGATAGTTTTGATGATCAAAAAGCTTTACAGCACATTGTAGAAAGCTCATTAGGTATGCATATCAGCGCGATATAAGCACATAGGTACTTAGCTCATAGATAGTATTTCCAATGTAGGTACTCGTCATAAACATCTTCAAAATACTTTCGCCTGATCAATATTAGTAAATTCGCGACCTGTCAGATATTACACGTAACATATTTATGCGCATGCGCCGATTCATCCCACTCTAGACTTTCACTTCCATCCTCTCCTTTTAAGTTTTAAGTTTTGCATAATGGCGGCGGTAATCCTTGTATATTGATTAAGTCTTTTACATGATGGGTACTTAACTTTACGAGTTATATTACCCATCATCAAAAACCCATCACTTTAAGTGCTTACTAGTTGACACTTTTGTAATGTTAAGAGGCAGCTTAGATATTAATTATGTAGGTACTAGTAATTATTTATAACATCGATTATGGAAGAGACATTCATCAGTCGGTTAAATTCTCGATGATTACGTTTAGTTAATTTATGTTACGTCAAGCTGAAGACAGGGCGCTATGGCGCTCATTGGGGAAGGCTATGTCTGTGGACTATCATAGGAAGATGATGATGATGATGAAATTATGTTGGACGTATCACACAGCATGCCCAAAGTGTCTTATCTGTCCTTGCGTTATTCTAAGAACCTGTTGTCTGATAAAATACAAAAATATATATGTAGGAACTGATTTTTCTGAAAAAGATTATTGCCAACTAACTTCTGCGGGGTGTGACGCAGACCACCCGAAGCGGCACGCAGCTGTAGAACTGTAAGTACCACAAGTTAGTCGTGTGCACTATATGTAAGTGTTAAATGACATGAAAATTACATGAAAAACACCCTCACGCAAGTAACTCTATCGTTCACGCGTAGGGGTAACTAGTTACCTAGAAAGCGTGTTCAAAGAAGTAGGTTGACTCTTCTAGGCAGGTATACGCTATGGTTGGAAATTTAAGTCGCCTGTCATAGATTAAAAATTAATTTATTTTCGCTTGATTATTAGGTAAAAGTAAAAATTATTTTATTTTTAAAACGTACACAGAAAACAAACGACACTTGATAAATTACAGACGTTACGGTTACAATAATGGCCAACACTAAACGGATGCTATGGTAGGATGTAGCCATAGCGCTGGTCATCCGTGGAGACCATAATGAAGCAAAAATCTCTCATAAGCGGTAAAAAACTTGTTTCGCTCAATTCAAGATCATTCATATTAGAGAGAATCACTCATACTATTTTTTTCGTTTATTAGCAGCCTTTTCAATACAAACATAATAATAAAAAGTACCAATAAGCGAAAATAGTACGAGTGATACACTCACGAATACATGTAAATTAATTAACTGCTATCTAAGTCATAGCCTATGCATCTAATAACGAATTATTTGTATATTTGTGTACCTATTGACAATATGAAAGTAATAGTGAATGTCATTTAAACTATACTCAATACTTAATATGGATGCAATTGTCTGTAATATTAAATTAAGTTAAACGAATTTAATTTAATAAGATTGAATATAATTATTGTTGTCGCTCTCGTTTCTTTCACCCCTTCACACAGTGACATGAACGAAGCGCGCCTCTGACGGTCCACCCGACCGTCCGTCAGTCCGTCCGTCATGTGTCAGTCCGTCCGACAGCCGAGCCATCGAGTCGAAAGAGCCACGAGAACACTCCACTTTGCTCCTGACCGCCGAACAGTGAACTACAACTAGCTTATACCTAGTCAGACTTTACTTTAGCTAGATTATTACACAGTAAAGTATATTTAGATAGCTACCTACCGTATTACCTTATAATTTAATGTGATTACTTACCTATATCTTTTAAGATTACACGATCCATTGTCTAAACCTTCTTGTGTCTTTTATTATGATCTTTTCTTATGCCTAAAGCAAGTTCCCCAGTGTGGCAACCCTAGCACATTGTGTGTGGTGTCCCGCTCCGTACACACGCGATGACAGTCTGTGAACTTGTACTTAGTTTTTGTGACGATTGGCATTCACACGCGGAACTAAAAGTTAGATCATTAGGAATTTCTTCGAGAGTGGTTTTTACGAAAATTCTGAGGATTTTACATCGAATATAGTCCAAGTCTTCTCTTATAACTCCTCATTGATTCCCATGTCCCTTATTCTTTCGATACGATTCTCGAGAATCTTTTGTAGGTACCCCAAAATCACGAGCGTGTCAGCTAGATTGAAATGATTTTTCAAAAAAAATTTGATTGTTGAACAAGGAAACTCTTCTTAAGTAGAAATAAGGTAATATTTAATATTATTATATTGAAATAAGTTTAGTTAATCAAAGTTATCGACATAAGAATTCGCAAGATGAAATGGCAGTGGGCCGGCCATATCTCACGAAGAACCTACCGCCGCTGGGGCAAACGTGTTCTTGAGTGGAGACCACGACTCGGTAAACGTAGTGTAGGACGGCCTCCGACCAGGTGGGATGACGACCTGCGTAAGACTGCAGGTTGATGCTGGATGCGGTAAGCTGAAGACAGAGCGCTATGACCCTCATTGGGGGAGGCCTATGTCCAGCGGTGGACTGCTATAGGCTGATGATGAATACCAGCCAATAAATAATTTATGTACCTACTGTGACTGCAACCGCCTGCAAGAACGAGTATCCTTGTGATTGACAGAAGCTCTTTCTCCGTAAACTGTTTATAATTTATCATCTTAACAATTTTCGCCTGTCAGAGCTCTGTCAGTGCCTCTTGAACTCACGCGCAGGTCAATGCTTCTCAGTCAATTTACAGCAGTAAGTGTTATTAAACAAAGTGTGCATAACCGATTGCGAATAATGGATACGCTGAAGAAAACGTTTTAAGGTTAATCGTTTAAACGAAGCAGTGTCAAGGATTGTATTTAGAGGTCGGCGCAGACGGGCCACTTATAGTGGGCTTGAGACTTGAGGTTTTAATGATCTGGACTCAAATGTATGTTTAAGCCGAGTAAGCAGTAATAAAGAAAGAAAACTGCTGCATCAGCATTATTACAATACAATACAATACAATACAAAAATTCTTTATTGTACACCATAATCAAATTAATCATTACAAAAATACATTATAAGCGACAGGTACAATGGGCGGCCTTATCGCTTAGAAGCGATCTCTTCCAGACAACCATTATTTATCTATATGAAAACAATGATAGCTCTATCTTATGTCTATGTAAGTCTATTATAATGTTTGTAAATTGTAATGTAGGTATTATGGTATGTAGTGTAGGTATTTGTTTTCTTTATTTTAATCTGTATATTTATTAAGAACCACCGTCTATTTTGTTCTTTCATGTCCCAGTCCATCCTAAGGTTGCCTGGAAGAGATCGCTCTCAGCGATAATGCCGCCCTTTATACTTTCTGTATTCTATTGTTTATTCCTGTATTGTTTCTGTTTTGTGTGGTATAATAAAGTATTTTCTAGGTATCTAAAGAAATTTTGTTTTTTAATGTGGATTGGTTTTCCTTTTTTTTTGTAGAATTTATGACAAAACTAAGTGAAAAAGAATAAGAAGTTTGTATGTTTTGATTGTGAATAAGATCATTAAGACCAAAAGTGAGAGTATGGCAATGATAGGCATTTATGTAGATTCCATATTCATGCAACATTTTTCTATCAATTATTTAAATTATGTGAATATTACGTAAATGTATGCCAAATCATTGCGACCCCATTGAGTCACAGACCCACAATGTAACATACATTTACATTTTACAATATTACACCATTCTGTGCTAACTACTTGTAAACCTAATTGTTATAAACTAATCAGTAATTAAAATCTGTATTTATAATTATAGAACAAAGTTACTTTTGAGAACATAGCGGTTTGTTAATTTATTGTTTGTTGGTATTCTGCTTGTTCGTATTATTAGACTAATTGTTTAACTGCTATCCGTATTTTTTTTAAACCTTATGATACGTTCAATAATACAAGACTCAATAAATAAAGTTAGATTTATAACATTGACCTTTTGATATAATATTGCAATATAAACAAATTTTCTTGATAAACTTGAGTGATGATGAGTGACCTCTTACTCAATAATTCTCAATTAATTACATTCTAGTCAGTAAATAACTGAAACTTAAAAGCCCACCCATTGCAAGGCTAGGTAATGGAGTAAAAACCAAATCACTGTTGGCTAATTAACAATAAACGAAGGCATTTTTGCTTATGTAGTCCTTAGCAATAACACTTTAAAAAAGTAAAAAGAAAACTGCCATCTAAACTAATTTTCTTAAAGCGCTGAACGAGTTGACCTATATTTTACTCAAAACAGCCAAACCAAAAGCTTTAAATTTACATAAACCAAAGTGAAATCTAAAAAGATCTCCCCAAAAGCGATTTCAATCCAAAATCATACCTAATCATTACCCATTACCATGTTTCTAATCTAAACCAATCACTCCAAAAACGAACCACAATCACTGCACTACAAAACCTTATTAGCATACAATCGCATCTCGCGCCCAATATGTCTTCAATTGACCCTTAAAACGCCTAACCTTTTACCAAAAAAATAGTTCATTTATAGCCCACTATCGTCCTCGCTAGTCCACTGAGATAGCTTAAAGTAAAAGTCGGCAGAGCCCCCCGTATAAAAGGCAATCCGCTCGCCCAGCAAGCATCACATCATCTCAGTCCGTAGAACAATCAACATGGCTAAGTGGACCATTGTAAGTCTCACATGGAGTGCAGTGCAGTGACAGTGAACGGGTTCATTAAAAGTGGTCAAGTGAAATGGATTTTGCCAAGGATTTTTGACAGTGAAGTGCGGGACTCGATCCTGAGCTTTGATCGTTATCGATCAGTTCTGTAACGAGTGATTGTTGATCGACCACTTACTGTTACAAAACATCAATTAAAATTGCAAAATGAAAATTATTTAGTGCATCTAGACTGACCACTTTCAAGTCAAAGTTGATCCTTTCTCCGTCACTGCGTAACATTAAATTCTAGAACAACATCTAGTTCATAATAATAATAATTATCTTCAAAACATTCTAAATCTGATTCTCAGTCAAAGTGCAAATCAACCATATCAAATGAATTGGATTAATCTCAATCATCTCACATATACTCCTTCCAAATACTTACTCTTTGTTCTGATCTAAACCAATCACCACGCTCTGTTTTAAACCATTAAATATTGACCCTTGTTCCCTCCGCAGGTCGCCCTCGCCCTGATCGGCTGCGCAGTCGCCGAGCCTCCCTCCGGCTACTCGTACGCCCCCGCGTCCATCGGCTACTCCTCGGGAGGCTACTCCTCCGGAGGCCTCAGCCATGGGGGCCACTACACCCCCGTCCCCGTCGGCCACCAGACCTCAGAAGGCTACAACGTCGACCCTCACCTCCTAGAGAAGATCAAGCACATCATCCTTAAAGACGAGATCCAGAACGAAGCTTACCATGGCGCGTCCCACGGCTCTCATGGAATCTCTCACGGAATCTCCTCTCACTACGGCGCGCCCGCCCCCGTGTACGGAGTCCCCCACGACAGGATTGTTGGCATCGAGCTCGGCCACATCCAGCAAGGTCTTCAGGTAGCGCAGTACCACCAGGCTGAGGAGGATTACTCTTCTGGTTACGCTGGTGGATACTCTGGCATCTCAGGCGGACACGGAGGCTACTCGTCTGGTGGACACGGAGGCTACTCATCTGGTGGATACTCGTCCGGTGGCCACGCTTCCGTCTCGTACTCCGCCCCCTCAGTATCGTACTCCACCATCGGCGCCCCCTCAGGGTCCTACGGAGTGCCCTCAGTCTCCTCCTCATACGGCGCCCCCCACCATTAAAACAGTCATCTCATTAATGTAAACTCATGTGATCGCATCTTAGATGTAATATGTATTATATTATTGTAAGTTTCTGTAAATAAAAACCTCCTTTTTTGTAACGGTTCATTCTTTGAAGAATTACCTGTGTGTGAAGTAGGCTACCCTTAACTATAAACCTGCTTTAATATATGCATTCAAATTGCATACTTACTAAATATTACGCATAGTTAGATAAACATAGACTCTAGAGTGATAGAGGTCAAAGGTTGGATTTTCAGCCAATTGAATAATTCTTGCTTTAAGCATTCGATACGATCCAATTTCAAAACAAACAAGGCTGTTGTGCCATATTTGACTCAGTATATTAAAGGCAGCCGTCATCGTATAGTTTAAAAAACTTGATGGAATTCTCGTGAAATTCGGAAAGAAACCAAATTAAACACTTCAAAAGCACTCATTCACTCTACCTCACCAAGTGTAATACCATAAGTGGTTAACACACCATGTCATGTCCGCCATAAAATGGAAAGTGACATCAGCGATCGACATCTGAGTGAAGGTATAACTCGATTTGGTCGGCATTGTTTTTACCCTCACTTTTACTTTCAATCCGTGCGAGATACAGTCAGATTACAAAATCACATGTGATGACCGCATCGGAATCATAAGTAGCTTGACAGCTCAAGTGACCGTAACTGAACTATTAGATCAAACATTGATAAGACAGCTGTTTCTGAATAATTTCAAATTGTAGTTGTGCAAATGGAAGGTAATATCAGTAATTTATGTATGCTACGTGTGTAATTAGTGTTTGTATCAAGCTTCGATCATAAATCCCACACTAATATTTATAAATGCGACAGTAATGATGACTGTCTGGTACTTTTGCTAAACGGGTTAACGGATCTTTGCATTTCAGGTCCTACAAATGTGCAGCTAATTTTGCGCCTTCAAGTTGTTAACTGCCTTTCACACCTACTGACCAGCCGCATTTTGTGGGAAACTAGAAACGTAACCACCATGTAACCCACTTAGACAAATTCACACATTTATTTTTACAAGCTTCGCGAAATTGTTACTTCTTGCCTAGAACTCGGCGTGTGATTTTTTTGGTCTGTTGCCTAAATTACCTCATCAAGTTTTATAGTCATCATCATTAAGATTCATAAATTACGTGTCTGAATGTAAATAATTGTCTTGAAGAGCATCAAATGCTAAGTGCCACAAAAAATAATAACACTTTTTTGCCACCGTATTTTTTAAATACCGTGAGTATGTACCTTGTGATTATTTTGCAAAATAACAGTTAATTTTAAAAAAATGTGCAAGAATTCATTTTATTAGTTCGTATTTCCAGTCCATTAGAGATAACATTCGCTTGTGCGGTGAGATAGACAACCAGGGTCATCGAATCATAAACAGTTTATTCAAAATCACCTAAGTAAGTTTTCTAAAGACCTTATTACTACTATTTATTTATTTTGCACTTTTCTTGAAGACCTTTTCGGTAATTTATGAACATAACCAAACAAACATTACAAATGCCATACCAACAAATCAACAAAGGATTACAAAAGCTAATAAACATGTGCGCTCTAGTCCGACTAAACATTAGCTTAATCCATGCACTTGCACTTTCTCCTGCATCTCGCCTGCGCAGACGCCGCCAAATCTGATGTTGCGCAACATCACGTGGACTGGATTACCGGCCAGTACATCTGGGTTACACTGATGTTTAGAATAATAAATTGCTAATTTCAGTATTATGTTCCTAATGTGTTTCTATTATGTTCCTAAAATGGCTACGATATGACTAAAACGTTTTTAAATGTTTACTTAAAAATTAGGCTACTCAGTGAACCAAAAGGGAACTTGGACTTCTCAAGGCTACTGGTCGCTCTGATGGATTCGTGAATGTACGAGTATGAGGTACTCATACTATATTCACTACTTAATGGATAATTTCCAAGTTTTTAATGTACAGAACTAGAAACAGCGATGAGCGGTGAAAATGAGTGATACACACACAAACAACATTTGAATTGTCCGACAAAAGGGATATCAAGATTTTTTAAAACATAATCTACCTATATTACAATAAAAACACGAAATTTTCACCATGATTTTTCATTTCATTTATTGCATGAAATATGGATATAAGATGATATAAATAAGTTTTAAAAGCTTTATCTTGTCAAGCGATTTAGAAGGTCTAATCTCACGTGACATAAAACACTATCATAGTCATTAAATTCAATAAGAACATCATTTCAAGTCTAATATTCCAATATAAATGTAAATCTAATAAAACAAACACTAACCGGATTTGAACCCGCATAACCTAGCGTCAAAAAAGATCTATAGATCTTCTGCCGCTTGAATGAAAGCGTACGCGACCTGTAATCGGTCTCCGCAATTACTAAAACCGGACGTTTCATTAGATTCATTTCTGTTGCTTATTCAATCGTATATTATCTCTGGCAAATGTTATGTAATGTCTATTTTTGTCTTAGAAAGATGGCAGATGAGATGAGAATAATTTTGAGAACTTAGAGAACATTTTATCGTGAAGATTGTTTTTGGTAAAACTAGTAGATAGATGAAAGAAATTAACCCAGGGGGTTCGAGTAAGAGTCCATCAATTCACAAGTGTCATACATGTGATTTACTATAAATAGTTATTTCTTACATATACAAAGAAAATGGATAGGTAAATTTTAATGTCCTCGTAGGTTATGTAATGTCGATCCTTGCTCGTCGCCTCTTGCGGTATGCAACGTCGAGAAGGGATGTGTTCAAACAAATAACAATAAATAGGCCAGTGTGAGCTTTATTTAGTTGGTAAAAATAATATTTTTTCGGGCGTAAAGACTCTAGCAAAAGTTTTATAATGTTATGATATATTTAAAATTTAAATTCACAACGGAAAAGTGTCGAGTCCTTCTAAAAATTTAATCATATTTAGAAAGCAGCCGTAGCAACAAAAAATGTTGTAACAAAAACATCAATATTCTGTCGTAACAATGTTTATGATGATTAAGAAATTAAAAGGTGGTGCAGAATTAATTTGAATTTGAGCATTGGTTCATTTTAAGTGACGTCATTGACCACCCACTCGGTTATAAATAAAAGACAGCTGGACAACGAAAAAACTGCAACTTAATATGAAGACGTTACGTAGCTTTGACCACAGGCCGCTGGATTATAAAAGTACGAAATAAACATTAACTGCTGAAAAAATCACTTAAATGGTACATGCTCTTAAAATA
This sequence comes from Eupithecia abbreviata, assembly GCA_943735965.1. Taxonomy (NCBI): domain Eukaryota; kingdom Metazoa; phylum Arthropoda; class Insecta; order Lepidoptera; family Geometridae; genus Eupithecia; species Eupithecia abbreviata. The sequence goes on from OX030978.1 coordinate 13,494,789, forward strand.
CAAAATTAAACAGAACCGAGATAAACAAATTTACAGATTTTGAAAAAACTTAAACCTAACTTCAAACTCCTTAGTATTTACACTGTTTTTTTTTAAAGTTTTTCGTCATCATCATCATCATCAGCCTATATCAGTCCACTGCTGGACATATGCCTCCACCAATGAGCGCCATAGCGCCCTGTCTTCAGCTTGCCGCAGCACCAGCTCCAGCACCTTCCTGCAGTCTTTCGTAGGTTGTCATCCCACCTGGTCGGAGGGCGACCTACACTACGCTTACCGAGTCGTGGTCTCCACTCGAGAACACGTTTGTTCCAGCGGCCGTCGGTTCTTCGCGAGATAAGGCCAGCCCACTGCCACTTCAGCTTGCTAATTCTCAGAGCTATGTCGATAACTTTGGTTCTCTGTCGGATGTATTCGTTACAGATCATATCCTTGAGAGAAACTCCGAGCATAGCTCTTTCCATAGCTCGCCATCCCCATAGTTACCCGTTAATATAATCTGGAGCTAGGCAATGCATTCATATCGTTTCACAAGAACACATCCAAATGGCAGTCACACACCGGCGCCATATTAATTAAAACAAAGAAGTAAAAATTATGCTAATAATATTTAAATTGGAACGGATTGCATAAACTACATAATTAGCATGAATTCATTGTGTCTGTCCGTCTGGTGTCTTCTTCCGTCTTATTATGTTATTGAGATTATCGGGTCACGACTGTGTTCATCATTTATATTTGAAGTTTAAGTAACTTAATAAAGATTTAAGTTTCTTAATTAGCTCAAAGAATTAGCAAGCTGAAGTGGCAGTGGGCCGGCTATATCTCGCGAAGAACCGACGGCCGCTGGGGCAAACGTGTTCTTGAGTGGAGACCACGACTCGGTAAACGTAGTGTAGGACGCCCTCCGACCAGGTGGGATGACGACCTGCGAAAGACTGCAGGTAGATGCTGGATGCGGCAAGCTGAAGACAGGGCGCTATTTCGCTCATTGGGGGAGGCCTATGTCTAGCAGTGGACTGCTATAGGCTGATGATGATGAAGTATCTTAATAAAGAAACTCCAGTTATTTACATTAGCTTAATAGATAGATGGGGAGATAACTTTTTACATCCGCTGAAAGACGTCCATTACTGGACATAGGCCTCCATCAAAGGTTGATGTTTAGGATCGCCGCAGTCCCACCACCATCCCCTCCATAAGGTTTTTCATCATCATCATCCGCCTATGTTAGTCGACAGCTGGACATAGGTGTCTCCTAATGGGCACCACAGTGCCTTGTTTCCTATAAATAAATATGAATATTTCGTTGGCTTAATTAATAGTCGGTACTGTATAAAATAAAGTTCTTGGTTAATACTGATGAAGGTGTTCGTGAAAGTGGACTGATTTTAACAGTTACCATGGTGTATTTATTGTGCGCCTCGGCTTCACCCGCGTGGAAATTTCTGCGCAATTTTACCATGTTTTCTCATCGTTTAAACCTTCCCTGGACTACGACACACATTTCAAAACCAAAAATCAGCTAATTCTGCCCAGCCGTTCTCGAGTTTTAGCGAGACTAACGAACAGCAATAGATTTTTATATATAAAGAAAGATATTCTTGGTTGAGTTACCATATTGTATACTAGCTGCGCCCTGCGGCTTCACCCGCGTGCAAATTTCTGCGCAATTTTACCATGTTTTCTCATCGTTTTAACCTTCCCTGGACTACGACACACATTTCAAAACCAAAAATCAGCTAAATCTGCCCAGCCGTTCTCGAGTTGTAGCGAGACTAACGAACAGCAATAGATTTTTATATATAAAGAAAGATATTCTTGGTTGATTTAATATATTTTTTACGTAAATGTTTTTACATGGAGTCCTTAAATGCCTAGAGAAGAGAAATGGATATTGACTGATTTCAAAGGCATTCGCTCTATTTCACCCGTATGAGCGAGTCCGCGGGCATCAGCTACTTTAACTTATATTTCGGACAACGCCTACATTGACCCTGGGGTCTACCTTACATCATGTTGAATGCCCCCCTTGCCAATACCACCTGTCGAATATTCTTCAAACAGCTTAAATCAAACGTTTAATTAGTATCTATTACAAAACGAGAAGGTATCATGTATTGCGAAGTATTTACTAATCATTATGATTAACATAACTTTTATTATTGACGACCGATGTGACGCGGTGGGTGAAGGTCCGCCTGCGACGCAGGAGGTTGCGGGTTCGATTCCCGCCTCGGAACAATTGTGTGTACGATCTGCAGATACTTGTTCCGGGTGTTCTGGTCGTTTTCTATGTATAATAAAAAATATCTATCTATGTAATGTATTGTATTATGTATATCAGTTATCTAGTACCCATAACACAAGCTCTGCTTACCTTGGGGCTAGATAATGCTGTGTGAATTGTCCAGTATTATTTATTAATTAATATTATTATAATAAAACCAAAAGACAAATATTATAAAATACGATAAAATATAGAAAAAAAAAAAGAAAAAAAAAAGTATTATTATAAGTTTTTCGTTTGCAAAATACATTATGTTAATACATATGTATTTTTCAAAAACAAGCCATACTTGCGCTTAGGGACTGCATTGTTATGAAATTAGGTATTGTTCTTTTGTGGGCCGAAAAAGCCTACTCTAAAAATGGTTAACTTTAAGACAGGGTGCTATGGTGTCCATTAGTTCGCCTATGTCCAGCTGTGGACTAAGCCTATATCCAGCTGTGGGCTAAGCCTATGTCCAGCTGTGGACTAAGCCTATGTCCGGCTATGGACTAAGCCTATGTCCAGCTGTGGGCTAAGCCTATGTCCAGCTGTGGACTAAGCCTATGTCCGGCTATGGACTAAGCCTATGTCCAGCTGTGGGCTAAGCCTATGTCCAGCTGTGGACTAAGCCTATGTCCGGCTATGGACTAAGCCTATGTCCAGCTGTGGGCTAAGCCTATGTCCAGCTGTGGGCTAAGCCTATGTCCAGCTGTGGACTAAGCCTATGTCCGGCTATGGACTAAGCCTATGTCCAGCTGTGGGCTAAGCCTATGTCCAGCTGTGGACTAAGCCTATGTCCGGCTATGGACTAAGCCTATGTCCAGCTGTGGGCTAAGCCTATGTCCAGTGGTGGACTAAGCCTATGTCCAGTGGTGGACTAAGCCTATGTCCAGCTGTGGGCTAAGCCTATGTCCAGTGGTGGACTAAAATGATGAAAATGAAAAAGGCTTATGCAGGGGGTACTTTGGAGACCCCCCTACACATGAACCTTTGGTGGAGGTCTGTGTCCAGTTATGAACGTTTTTTGGCTGATGTCTGTACCATGTATGGCTAAAACTAGCTTTAGCCTAGCAAGGTGGTTTCAAAAGAATCGAATATTACTGATGACTTTCTATGTTGGCGAAGAAGAAAGAGCAGGTAAACCTGATACCTGATCAAGCCAACATGACGGCTTGAAGTGAAATGAGTAGTAATACATATGTAGCGGATCGGTTCCCGTTGTTGCTCAAATGTGAGAAGGCACGCAACCGATTACATAACTCCAACCTGTTTAGTTACAAAACAAGGGCTTACGCCTAAATGGACTTACTTTGTACATAATATAACTACAACACACCGTTTCTACGGTAAATGGATGAAGCTCTAGTAATCGTGCGTCGTCAGGATGGAAGGGAAATGGTTCAAACTGAAACAAAAGAGGTCAGATATGACGCAACTTCGATACAGAAAACTGTTCTTAAAAGGAGTTTGTCTTTACTATGCATCTTAATATCAAAATAATGCTGGACAATCCACACAGCATCATCTAGCCCCATGGTAAGCAGAGCTTGTGTTATGGTACTAGATAACTGATATACATAATACAATACATTACATAGATAGATATTTTTTATTAGATAACGACCTGAACACCCGAAACAAATATCTGCAGATCGTACACACATTTGTTCCGAGGCGGGAATCGAACCCGCAACCTCCTGCGTCCAGGCGGACCTTCGCCCACCGCGCCACATCGGTCGTCATATGACGCAACCTCGATACAGAAAACTGTTCTTAAAAGGAGTTTGTCTTTACTGTGTATGCATCTTAAAATAAAAATAATGCTGGACAATCCACACAGCATCATCTAGCCCCATGGTAACTCGATGACTAATATCCTTAATACAATAGATTACATAGATAGATACTTTTTATATTATCATAGATAACGACCAGAACAGCCGGAACAAATATCTTCAGATCGTACACACAATTGTTCCGAGGCGGGAATCGAACCCGCAACCTCCTGCGTCGCAGGCGGACCTTCGCCCACCGCGCTACAGAGGTCGTCAAATGTGCTAGTTTAGACAAAGCCGTAATGTGTTAGTCCTTAAACCTGTGACCAGAGCACTAGTTGCTCATGGGACTTTCACGTGTGTATAATTTATGGGAATCTTTGCAAAACTGATAATAAGAGTAATTTTTTTTACAGAATACAATAGTTGGTGCGATTTGCTTTAACTTAGGATTTTCTAGAATTTGTTACTACTAGGAATCATCCATTTTGAGGAGATCTTTGCCCGGCAGTGAGATGAAATACGTTAAACCAATTCGAAAAAATAAGAAAAAACTACAAAACTGAACAAAAATAAAAACGTATTTCATATCAAAACACAGGAATCAGCAAAGTATTTTCCTCGCGACTGTTCCAAAGTTACAATGTACAGTCGCGAAAACATCGTTAATAGCATAACGCTGATGGTATCCGAGAATACGTTCTCCGGTGACCGATGCACTTCCTATTGTAGGGGCTTAGAAGGTATAGAGCGGGTAAGTTGTTACTTTGACTTTGAATTGAAACTCTCGACTTTTCTTTAGGCTTCTATGACGACATAACCCTGAGAGGGTTAAAATGACTACACGCCAAAATTGCCAACAGAATCCCGCGGGTTGGGTATTTTCTATGTATATTAAAAAATAACTACCTATGTAATATATTGTATTGTATATCAATCGTCTAGTATCACAATACAAGGACTGCTTAGCTTAGGCTAGATGATGCTCTGTGAAGTGTCCAGCATTATTTATATATTATTATTATTCATACTCTCGTAGAAAATACACGTTTTATTGTAGAAAATACTATTAAATATTCTATAACTATTCTACAGTAAAATATATTATAATTGAACGCTCATTTATTTAAAATTATCGTAGAAAATACATCTTTTACGATAGAAAATATATACAATAAAATATTATAAAACTATTCTACAGTAAAAACATATCAGAACGGTAGATCACCGACCGCTCGCTAGGCTCAAGCGGCCCGTGACTAGGGCTGCAGAGAAAGGAACTTTCTGACGATACGTGTCGTTCAAGAGTACCGCCTTATTATTGTTATTATTAAAACTTGTCCAAATGTTTGTAGGTCTACATGCGTCTTCACGATCAATCTTGCGCGGGCGCAGAATGTCCGTCTCGATAGTTAGAGGAGTGACGAGCGGCACCACTATCAATCAGGGATCATTAGTATGAGTATGCAACTATAACGTACAAATACTATACTTATAGTATTTGTACGTTATAGTATGCTATAACGTACACAAAGAAATTAGATTAAAATATATTCAGGAAAATTAGCGTCTGTAAAACCTCTAAAATCATTCAAAACTGTAATCGAGATCGAATGAAACTATTCAATCGCTGTCAAACTACGAACAGTCTCTCATTGTATCCGGTAGGGGCGCTAAAAGGCACCAAATCTATGGAAGGAATCGAAAACTTTTTCGTATCTACAACACAACTCATACTAAGGACTCAGTAAGAATTTGCCACGACCTAGCCTTCTTGACAAATTACCCAAGATAATGATTTTTGAAATTATTTTATGGTAATTTTAGCGGCAGTTACTTATTACGTTTTACTATCACCGTTGACTAGTTTCTGACCGCTGCTTCACGCGTGTTTTCTGGATTTCCTTAGTACACACACTGTTTTTTTTTATTATTTGCGGGAGTAATACCTATCTCTCGGAAACACATTCAAAATGAGAAATACGTAAGAAAATTACAAACAGCCGAACATAGTTCATCATCCTTTTGTCGGTTTAAAATAAATCAAATCACGGCCCACATTATTGTAAGCTCAGCATCGCTAACTGCGCTATATTTTTTCCCAAAACATCAGATCATCAGCATAATTATGCGGGTTCATATCTAGATTGAACCCGCAAATCATAGCGTATCATTAAATCCACTGTGCCATAGAGGCCACTATAATAGCCTCAGGTCAGCAGGCTAACACTCAAAGCACTTTCACTCTGAACCACTAAACTATAGGTAGCAATAAACATTATCATCTTCTGTCTAGCCAACCATCGGATTATGTAATTACAGAGCATTTGGATTACGTGTGGATTACGCCTAATATGGCGTATCATTGTTGATGTATCTATGTAGATGAATAATAGGCTTTACATGGTCGATTTAACTAAAAAGAATTTGGTAAATTACCTTGAACCAGCAGAACGGGTGATGTCGTAATGTAATGACCAGCAATGGATAGATAGATATATAGAAAACACTTTATTATACCACACAAAACGGAAAACAATACAGAAATAAAAACTTAGATTAAGGTATAAAAGGCGGCCTTATCGCTAAGATCTCTTTCAGGCAACCTTAGGATGGACTGGACGTGAAGGAACAATATAGACGGTGGCGCTTTAATAAATAATTGGAAAAAGAAAAGAAGAAAACAAATACTTACACTACATACATACAAATATTACCTATAATAAACTTACTTTAATTAGACCTAAGATAAAGCTGTCAATCTTTTCAAAAAGATAAATAAATAATATCAAAGTAAATTGCCTTGAACCAGCAGAACGTGTGATGTCGTAACGCAATGAACAGCAAATGAATATCTTTAATTTCCATAGTTTGATAGGAGCAGCCAGAAATTCGTATGATGATTATCACTGGAATTAACTATCAACATCAGCCTATGCTAGTCCACTGCTGGACATAGGCCTCCCCCAATGAGTGCCATAGCACCCTGTCTTCAGCTGGACGCATCCAGCATCTACCTGCATTCCTTCGCAGGTCGTCATCCCACCTGGTTGGAGGGCGTCCTACACTACGTTTACCGAGGAATTAACTCTGCAATCATCAATAAAAAAAGCTGTTAATTTCCTGAATATTGTTAAAGTAAAGAAAAAGATCATTTTTTTTTTACGTACGACAAGATATTCGATCATTGATCTTATTTAATCAACGCACGAAAAAGGTGGTTGATGGTTTGAGACGTCCATACAAAGTAGATCTTAAAATGTTGGAATAATTGTTATTCAACACTATTTACGTAATCGTTTAGATACAAAAAATACAAAAAAAAAAAAATATATATATATGGAGTTGAGTATGTACTCCTTCCAATAAAACAATGCCTCTGATATTATCTCCGAAAACTTCTATATAACCCTGTTTACATATTTATTTCTGTAGGTTTTATTAAGTATAATTAGAATTTAGAAAATTACATGTAACATATATAAACTTTATTATAATAAATAAACTGAAACTGGTTTATTGGGATACCATACCCACATCAATACATAGTATAAAACAAAGTCGCTTCCAACTGTCTGTCTGTCCCTGCTGAGATCTTTAAAAGCACGCAACGGATTTAATAGATAAAGTGATTCAAGAGGAAGGTTTATAAACCATTTGACTCACCGATTTCCACGCAGGCGAAGCCGCGGGGCGCAGCTAGTTGTAAATAAGTTATTTTGCGAAAACTTAGACCATCAAGTAGGTTTATTACCTACTTAGTACCTACTTAGCTTGCACTAACTATTACCCTACTCCCGCATTCTTGACACGCACTGCGTGAGACCATAAACGGCACACCGCCTGCAAATAAGACATCGCAATGATTACTATTTCACATAACTGTTTATGTTGATTCTGAGCGGGTGTGTCTCATGCGAGATATTACTCTGTTAACACTTACATTGCCCATGATGTACATGGATGTCTCTCGCCTGCTGTACCGACGACGCAGCACGTTTCTTAGTTTGTTCGTTGGGCAGGTGGGCCATCAGATCGACCATCAAGTAATAAAATAGAACGAATAAATTAGCTGTTACTACCTAACAAGCCCCTGTCCTTTGAAAGTATTCTTCAACTAGGTTTTTTCCACGGTTTTGCTCGTATATACATATATGTCGATCGAATTGTATACAAGTACCTAGAGTAGGTACTCTAGATATTGTACTGTTATTATGTAAGATTTAGATATCAGGTGTTATTTTGGGTACAATAAAGTGTTCATTCATTCTAGGATAATGCAGCAATAGCTATCTTTTAGTGAAATATATGGTAAATATTCCGTTTTAAATGATTTTAGTGTTAATAACTATGATAGTTTCAAAAGTTTTATAGTGAAATATATGTTTACAATCAGACACGCCCCTATATATTCGGTTATTAGAATCCTAGATATTTCTTGTAAACAAAGTGACAAATTACCCTGGAATTGCCTTTAAGACAGCGTGCAAAATCTAGCAATTTCGACCATTCAATAAAGGAGAGGATGATATTCGCATAGAAATGAATCTTTAACATTATGTAATAACATGAACTAGACATGCGTAAGTGGCTGCAGACGGGTTTCTAGTTAGAGAACGGTTAAATAACTTGTTTAAAATAATTTCAGAAATATTTGATCCGCTTTATAGCGGCCGCAATTCAAAAATGCGGTCAATTTATTAACATATACATATCTGCAAACTAGATAAAGATAAGCACACAAAACATAAGCACACACATCTATATATATAAAAGAAAGTCGTGTTTGTTACAACACTTATAACTCGAGAACGGCTGGACCGATTTAGCTGAAAATTGGTGGAGAGCTAGCTTAGAACCAGGAGTCTAACATAGGATACTTTTTATCATTTAAACAATTTGACACATTGTTTACATTTTAGATTTCCACGGGGGCGAAGCCGCGGGGAGCAGCTAGTTTGAAATAAAAGTTCAATTACATCATCATCATCAACCTTTGTTAGTCCACTGCTGGACATAGGCCTTCCCCAATGAGCACCACAGCACCCTGTCTTCAATGACATATTAAAGAGTATTAATACCCAATAAATACTCTTTAATATGTAATTGAAATTAATATCGCGTACCTTTTGTTTTATTTTCCCCAACGTTTCTATCGCGTTACAGCGATAGTGGTCACAAGGAGATTGGATGTACTCAGAGTTACAGCCGAGAATTGAAGATTCATTGAGATTCCATAATGTAAGTTAACAAATCTTGAACATTGAAAAAGTTTAATTACGACCGATATTAACTACCTCTATAAATAATAAATAAATAATGCTGGACAATCCACACAGCATTATCTAGCCCCATGGTAAGCAGAGCTTGTGTTATGGGTACTAGATAACTGATATACATAATACTATATATTACATAGATAGATATTTTTTATATAAATACAGAAATTCCATATTTGATTGGAAACCAAGGAATATTTCGTTTACTGTTAGTCATGCAATACCTACAGTAACGTCTTTGTTAGTAATTTCCAATACCTTATTATGAATTCCTTCAAATAATATCTTCAAAATAATATTGAACATAGACTTTCACTCTTCGGAATAGAATAGACATTGTAGGTGAATGCAACAAACTGATTCAAAGCAGTTCATCATAATAACGGAGCTGAGGATAAAAGCTGTACTGCAGTTCAAAGTTGCGCGATTGGTCAAGCTCTGGTGGCATATTCAAGGGAAAATAGATAAAATAACACTTTACTGTATCATCATCATCAGCCTATAGCAGTCCACTGCTGGACATAGGCCTCCCCCAATGAGCGCCATAGCGCCCTGTCTTCAGCTTGCCGCATCCAGCATCTACCTGCAGTCTTTCGCAGGTCGTCATCCCACCTGGTCGGAGGGCGTCCTACACTACGTTTACCGAGTCGTGGTCTCCACTCAAGAACACGTTTGCCCCACCGGCCGTCGGTTCTTCGCGAGATATGGCCGGCCCACTGCCACTTCAGCTTGCTAATTCTTTGAGCTATGTCGATAACCTTGGTTCTCTGTCGGATGTATTCGTTACGAATCCTATCCTTCAGAGAAACTCCGAGCATAGCTCTTTCCATAGCTCGCAGAGCGACTTTGAACTGGTGGACCAGCCTATCGTGAGTGTCCACGTCTCAGCTCCGTAGGTCATAACGGGTAGGACGCACTGATTGAAAACTTTCGTTTTCAAGCATACTGTATAACCATACAAAAAAAAAGTAAAATTGTTGTGAGAAAACGAAATGTTAAATAATCGAAAGTAGAAAAGGCCCAAGAAAAAAACTATATCAAAAAACAAAATCGGATTGCTTTTATTCCTGACGACCGATGTGGCGCGGTGGGCGGAGGTCCGCCTGCAACGCAGGAGGTTGCGGGTTCGATTCCCGCCTCGGAACAATTGTGTGTGCGATCTGCAGATATTTGTTCCGAGTGTTCTGGTCGTTTTCTATGTATAATAAAAAATATATATCTATGTAATGTACTGTATTATGTATATCAGTTATCTAGTATCTACCCATCACAAGCTCTGCTTACCATGGGGCTAGAATGCTGTGTGACTTATCCAACATTATTTATTTATATTTATTCCTTGCAAACAGCTTGCAAATGTTTTGTAACATTCTACTAAACAAAAATATACGAAGTTTTTAAATTATTGCCACAAAAATATTTTATTTTGGTTCGGTCAAAAATTCAAAAATAAAACTATTTTCTTAAAACTTTTTCCTACACATCCACGTCACGTATTTAGATGGATTCATCTGGTAAATTAAAAAGAGCGTCAACATGTTCATCGTGCCCATCATACAACATGTACATCGCTTTTGACCATTTAAATATAATTCAATAAAACATCCAATCAGCAGTTAAAACGGATTTAGTTTTCATAACATCAAGTTTCACAAGTTGTTGAACTAAAGGCCATTATTGTTGTGTTTACTCTCCGCTAATTAAAGAAAGTAACACTGCGTGAAATGATAAAGTTGCACTTATACATTTCAAACATTTTGCGCATTCGATGTCATCCTTCTAATTAATATAAAGGCGAAAGTTTTACGTTTAGTTTACGTTTAGTTTACATTTAAGTTTATTATGTCTGTGTAAGTCTTTTAACAAATAAATTCATTCAATTCATTCATTCATTCAAGCTTGCTGTTAAATGGAACGGACTGAAATTTTGCACTTATGAAGTTATGTGCTAATAATAGCATATAAAACTACGTCTTCTATCGAAAAATGAGTGCGAAGCCGCAGACAGAAGCCAGATATGCCATAAATTATCTTGGTAAAATCGTTGTTAACTGTAAATTTTCTTTGAAACCTTGCGCTGCACAAGTGATGCTCAGTAAAGAAAGTTCTGTTTGCAGTAAACTTGAGTAATACACGGTAATAGTAATTGGAATTTTATTTGCAAAAGTTGCATGATGACATTGATGACGTCAGCGAAAGGTATTTTTTATATCAGGAGCTACTAAAGTGGCCCTACCAAGTGGAGCAGCGAAGCGAAGCAACAGGTACACTTTTCTAGCAATATCTCGAGGCACGTTTCAGTGATGATGATGCTCATTTTAATATGCTATTCATGTTTAGATTTAGTGATAATAAAAGTGGCAGAGGTCAATAATGGCTTTCTTTTCACAGCCCTATAAGTGCTCATTGAAAAGAGTTCAACGCGCCCCTTTTCGAATTGGAATTGGGAAAAAATTATTTTTATACAGGAAGGTCAATAATCTATAATGGTTTTTACTTAAATGGAGTAAGAAGTTCATTTTTAAAAATAACAAGTATGCCACTTGACCATATGTCGGTGATCTGATCATGTAGGTAAGGCATGATAGAAATATTTGAGTTTCATGGTACATTTCATACAAACACGGTCTCCTCCGTGGCCGTTATGATTATGAGAATTCTTCTAAACTCAAACGTCATCTATTAATAATTATGTCACAGAGCATGTAACATTTTTTTATTTAAACTAAGTGATTTTTCGTTAATCATTTTTGTCAATGAAATTGAAGAATACCTTCCCACAAACCGACACCACACTTATGTCATCAAATATTTGCAAGAAGAGGTATCTGCAACTTTCGAAAGAAATGCCATGTAAGGATATTTACTAGCAAGTGTTACGCCCGTAAAGAGGTCATTGCAACAGACAGACATGCGGAAAAATTATAATATTAGTACGTGCCCTACAAGTAGAGTGCTTTGATACGTGGCAGAGTAATATTATTGCCAGTTTTATATGTTCGCTTTAAAGGCATGTGGCAACACCGGGGTCATTGCATGCAAATGAGACACAAGCTGTCGCACACATATCCACTCTGTTTGTGTATTGTCATCGCCTCGCCTCATCATATGCTACCACCATCAAGAGAGAAGGTAACAAGTGATACATTGAAAAACATAAAAATACCCGACTAGGTCCTAGTATTTCACTTTTTTCGCCAAATGGAGGGTGAAGGCCTCTCATTTGGTTATCAGATCGTGTGACGAGCTCGAGGCACATTATCCATCTGGCCTATCACAGCGTTGGATCGCGAGGAGTGGAGAGAATTGAGGCTTAGCCAGTAGTGTAAAGCAATGACTGAAAAAAAATTAAAATGCATAGGGCGAAGGCCTATACAAATAAATAAATAAAATATAAATAAAATTTATTCAAAAATATCTTAGGACTAAAGAGTAACAAAAAGTACCTTACTTAAATTCTGATGGAAACAACAATGCGGGTGCCTGAACTAGGTGAAAACCTGTTTTTCAGGTTGAAAGAGTGCTAACAACAAATAAATAATCAATTAGAACTTGCTTATTATACAAAGCGACGAACATGTATACTTTATGATAATAACTTATGCTACTTACACTAAACTAAATTTAAATAATAAAGGTGTATATAAAGGTGTGCATAGGTGTCTATAAAGTGTAACTACGACGAGAAAAAACAGAATTCAGACGAGTATCTCGATAATACTCAAAAAACATAGCAAGTGCCGGGCAAAAACACAGCTCATTTCACAATTCCCTGTATATATAATATATATATAATAAGTTTTTATTTCGATGCCCTTCAAATTAACATGGCTGTACCGATTGTCATGAAACATAGCTTAGTACATTTTCAATGAAATCACCTTACAAATAAAAATGAAACGAAATCAAAGCGGATTCATCTGTTTGGTAGTTACAATAGCAATAACATAGGTACTTGTTAAGTGTGTAAAACTGTTTGTCTTGCGAATAAAGCAAAATAAAATAAAATACTCCGAAAAGTGTATATATTGACAAATTAAACTTATAAAATGAATATACTTGCTTTAGTGTGTATTGTATTGTAATAGGTTGTTATGGTGGTGATGATCAGTTTTCGAGTTGAAATGAGTGTCTCGTGTGCGTCGAACCTTTGTTCGTGTCACCTCACCGCCCCACGCGTAATTTGGCCCTAGTTATTGCTTGCTCTACTTGGGGCAAAGGTGGATTGCTAAATGAAGCCTTTGCTTTGGCTATGATTGATATACTTACACACTTTAGTGCTTGAGGTCCATTTAAATAAAATAAAATCAATAAATAATGCTGGACAATTCACACAGCATTATCTAGCCCCATGGTAAGCAGAGCTTATGTTATGGGTACTAGATAACTGATATACATAATACAATACATTACATAGATAGATATTTTTTATTATATATAGAAAACGACCAGAACACTCGGAACAAATATCTGCAGATCGTACACACAATTGTTCCGAGGCGGGAATCGAACCCGCAACCTTCTGCGTCGCAGGCGGACCTTCGCCCACCGAGCCACATCGGTCGTCAAATTTTAATACTACCTATTAGTTGATTTTATTTTATCTCTAGGTAGTAACAAAATCAGGGTTTGCTAGAAGTCCAAATATTTTGTGAACTTCGTTGGATCCAAGGTGGACCCAGGGCAATTTAATTTCGTTCCAGACCACCTGTGATTATTCTATGTATTTACTTGCCTATTTCACTCTCTGCTGGGTAAACACAAATAATTTATTAACCTGGGTCAATTAGTCAGTCCTTTGGTTGTAATGCACTTTCAGAACGAATATCCTCAACTAGACAATATACTATATTGGTCCAATGCTGGACGCAGACCTCCCCATGATAAGCGCCTTTTCTCAAGAGGGGTAATGCCATAATCGCAACGCTGGGCATTTGGGTTGGGGATCGCAGTCCGGTTGTAAATTGTTCTATCCAAAGTTTGCCTGGTAGGAATCGCTTTCAGCAATAAGGCCGCCCTTTATAATTCCTCTATTCTAAGTATTTATTTCTGTATTGTTTTCTGTTTTGTTATAATAAAGTGTTTTCTATGTATCTATCTGTTTGAGACCCAGGACATCTGAGAGCAGGATATCTCTTAGTCGCCTCTTACGACACTTGCTGAGTTGGGAACAAAAGATTCAGATTTATTCTTAATTGCAAGTATTCCATTCTCCGCACAAATTAATCGTAAGTTTTGATGGCCTACATACATTACACAACCGGTCTACTGGCAGTCCATAGGCCTACATATCTGCATCAGGCGAGCTCAAGGGCCGAAACAATAAAGATATTATCGGCCATTGGGACCGTTCTGTTATAAAACTTGCGTAACGGTGAAATCTGACCACTATTGTTTGTTGATGTTAGCACTTAGTGCCTGAATCATCCTAGCTGATTGAGAAACGCTAGATAACTATACTCCAGCAAATCTTAAAATACAATATTTTGTAACTGAAATAATCTAGAGACTATTGTTAATATAATCGGTAAGGGAATAATCTCAAATAGAACGTAGTAGGTATAGTAGATTCTGTCAAAAAATCCAAGTCAAAAATATGATTTATGTTTAGGTTTTGATATTATTTTTTGAGTTTACCCGGAGATCAATACTAGTGGTATTAATGGTGCTTTTTCACTATTTCCACATCATCATCATCAGCCTATAGCAGTCCACTACTGGACATAGGCCTCCCCCAATGAGCGCCATAGCACCCTGTCGTCAGCTTGCCACATCCAGCAAGTAAACATAAAATTTAAAAATGCTGGACAATTCACACAGCATTATCTAGCCCCATGGTAAGCAGAGCTTGTGTTATGGGTACTAGATAACTGATATACATAATACAATACATTACATAGATAGATATTTTTATTATACATAGAAAACGACCAGAACACCCGGAACAAATATCTGCAGATCGTACACACAATTGTTCCGAAATAATGAAAGAAAATATCAATAACAATAACTTTCCTATGATATGGGTTGTGAGTAAAAGCCATAGTTTTGCTACAGTGACTTAGCGATATTTTAAGACTTAGTTGCAGATGGTAAGACGAGAAAGTAAAGGTAGAAACCATATTCACATTTCGTTAATTTGCCTAAAGGTTTAATTTCTAATGATTTCCTCTTCAGTGACCAAGCTGTTCACGTAAGTCTGTCAAAAGTGTGTTGACCTTGAATTCCATCTTTAAATGGAGAAGACATGTAACTGAAAAGAGTTTCCGGTAACCGATAAGTCACACATCGGTAAGTAGTCAATAGTATAGTGATCATTCCTACATTTATCTCATGTTAGGATTTTTGTGATAATAGTTCGTAGGCCTTACACAAGCTTACACTAGACGTAATTTCTAAGAAAAAAATATCAATACATCATAAATTGGAGTACTATTTCATTACTATTGACTACATAAGATAAGTGCATCTTTTAAAGGGCAATGTATACGCTTCTACAACAAAACTCCAAGTGAGTTGCAAAAATTATCATTAAATAAATTAAAAAAAATTGTGAAGCATATTCTTTGTAAAAAGGCTTATTACAAAATATCAGATTATCTAGAAGATAAAAAAGCTTGGAACGAGTTTTGCTCCAACTCAAAATCTAACGATTTACAGATATGCAAATCATATGTACTAGACACATAAGTTATGAACATACTAGTGGTTTCTTCTCACTTCTTCCACTGGTGGACAAAAAATTGAAGTGAATATAATAATGAACAGTATAAAATATGATTTAAATATCATTACATTTCATTTCATTTCTTTAACACATTCGGAATCCTGCGTGAAACATTTCATTGTCCTACAATTAACCTAGTTTCAAAACGTTCACAAGAAAATGTAAACTTTCACACTTACGTAAGTACCTAAATACTTTATATCACCTTAATTTTCAAATAAATATACTTCAATTCTAAAATTAAATGCCCGGTAAAATGATCGGTTATGCGAAATAAAGCAAGTTCACACAGTGTAGATACGTGACGTAACGATGCGTTCACAAGTTCATGCGCTTGCGCAAGGCGCACGAAAGTGAATGCGGACCGGAGTCCGGTCTGAGGCGAGGCGTCGTCGGTACCACATACGTAGCTATATACAAACATATTGGATTAGTTTGAATGTATTTTTGTACAAGCTGCGAATGGGTGCCGAAGAAGTTACCCTAAGTGGATGATTCTAGAAAAAGTGATATTTCGACACATATTGTTCTAAAATTTTATGAAATCATTGTTGTTAAATTGACTAGAAATGTTCTAACCTGATTACGAATGCTTAAATAATAAATAATTAGTATTATAGAATGGAAAATTATTCTGTATACCACGCCACAGTCTACACGACTTGTTCTAACACTTTATGTCCATCCAAAGGTTGCCTGGCAGAGATCGCTCATCTTTCCTGACTTGTGTATTTGTTTTTATTTGGTGTGCAATAAAAAGTAATTGTAATGAGAAGCTTGCGGAAGGCTCTAGTCCTGTTTGTCTAGGAAGGTCCACAATGAAATGATGCAGCCTAAATAAACCGAGCAAACCTTGTGAATAATCTAAAGTAAAGTAAAAAAAAGTAAAACGATTTTTATTTTGTCAGAACAGAACAGAGACTCTTATAAAATAAACTTAGATTAACAGAGGACAGAGACTGACTAAACTCGGTCTCCACTCAGCATGTGCTATGGTAGAGCAAATCGTACCATAGCGCTGGTCTTCCGTGGAGACCGTGATTGGAGTGTTGTGCGGAGAATGGAATACTTCCGTGATCTCCATGTTGCGAAACAAATAACTATTCAAGTTTGTAAAACTTCTGTATTTTCCACATTAACTCGTTTTCATTAACCCACAAGTTACTTGTAAGAAGGACATTAAGCTCTTCAATCATCCAGCAAGGTATCCAATACCCGGAGAGACAGCAATAAACGAATAATTGAATAATTACATGGATATTACAAATGACTGGAATCTTCATAAGATGGCTGAGAGTCATAAAAACAACTGTAGCGTGAACGCGCATTTTGAGAGACTATCAAAGAGTTAACAACAATTGGCTTACGACTTCCGTTTATGTCGATGCATGATAAAACGATCTTTGTACTATATAATCCTTTTCTATGTAAGTCTATTATAATGTTTGTAAATTGTAATGTATGTAGGTATTATGGTATGTAGTGTAGGTATTTGTTTTCTTTGTCTATCTACATATATTTACTAAAGTACCACCGTCTATTTTGTTCCTTCATGTCCAGTCCATTCTAAGGTTGCCTGGAAGAGATCGCTCTCAGCGATAAGGCCGCCCTTTATACTTCCTTAATTCTATTGTTTATTTCTGTATTGTTTTCTGTTTTGTGTGTTAAAATAAAGTGTTTTCTATCTACATATCTATCTATCTATAAAACGATTTCATTCTGTTTTGCCGTGTAAGACGAAAATAGATGAGGAAGATGTGTTCTATGTAGATACTGATAGCTGTTAGAATGTGGGTCACTCCTTAAGGTTCCTTTTCCGCGGACAGCGAGAGTGACAAAATAACCTACCTTCTACGATTTGGAGCAGTTTTCATCTATAAAATTACCCTCCCCTCCCCTATTACTAATCACTAAGAAATAATTCTAGCCGATGTGCTGTTCCGACGTTTTCGCGGACGATTACCGGTCGCAATACGTACTGCGTGTCACACGTCGCCGACGATACGTGTTAGTAAATAAGTTTTTATATATGTAAGTTTAAGGTATACATTTTATATGGGCCGTAGTTTTTATTTTCCATCCGTACTAGACTTATATTGCCTGAAATAAATGAATTATTATTTATTAATCTTTTTTTTTTAGTTTATTAGGTACACGAAACAGATAACAAGCAATAATAGAAAAACATAAAAAAAATTATTAAGTATGATCTGGCTAGAAGATAGATTTTTGATAGAAGTGCAACGATAAGCATTATAGAGTTTACCCTGGTTTGCCCTCAAGGCTGATAAAACAAGTAACATCAATAATGCATACTGACTAGTAAGAATTTGGTCTTATGTTTCTACTCTGACGTTTCTTCAGCCCTACGGCGATATGTCCGACCATCAACCATGCTTGAGGCGAAAATTAATCAATTATCAGTAGCCAAACATGCCAACATGCCAAACATGCTGCATTGTTGTTCTTGGTGGATATGTTCTTGTCAGATTTTTGACGGGGTGTCATTTCCATGGTGAAATGATTGGGTGCAGACTTTTGTTCGTAATTTACTTTGTCTAATATGGAACTTGCGAAAGACTGCAGGCAGATTCTTGATTCGGCAAGCTGAAGACGCTATGGTGTTCATTAGGGTAGGCCTATGTCCACCAGTGGACTGTTATAGGTGGATGATGATGATGATGAATATGAGATGGTCATTATAAAAAAAATACCTAAAACATGTATTCCAATACATGATTATAACGACACAGATTAATAAAATTTCCTACAGCATCTAGCTCCAAAAAAAGCTGAACTTGTATTGAGGAGAACTAGATGATTAAGGTATCTTCATTTCATTTGCAGTCCAGGGCCTAGTTCATTATAACCATTTGTCCGGGATCGAAAAATGAACCCACAACTTGCTGCATCTTGGTCAGACCTTCATTTACCCAGTTGGCCAAAATTGCTTTACAAAAGCTTGTGTAACTTTCATCCTTCACAAATTCACTCTTTGCAATTAAGGCTATGGCTCGCTTTCATGTCTTAATTGAAATATCATTAAAGTAAATACAATAAATACTTCCACGTATTGAAAAAAGTTAAATTATTGTTGTCTTACTGGCAATCTGAATGCGGTTATAATTGTTGAGGATCCTTTAGAACAAACCAGTTAACTGACCCAGTGTAGGAAAATATGTTTTTTCCATTTTGACTAGGCCTGATAAAATAGAAATTCAGAATCCAGAATATTTTTCATCATCATCATTCTATTTTTTTGTATTTTCAATGTTCTGCAGCCCATTGCTGGACATAGGCCTCCCCTAATGAGCGCCACAGCGCCCTGTCTTCAGCTTGCCGGATCCAGTATCTGCCTGCCAGTCCTTCGTCGGTCGTCATCCCACCTGGGCTTCCTACACTACGTTTGCCGAGAAAATTGTTTAGGAAACAAAAATATTAAATTGATACTTCATTATATTTCAATAAACAAATAGTTTTGATATAAATTGACGATGAGGCTACGACAATACGCATAAAAAGGCAGTCGAACTAATCTCATTCTATGTTGATTAAAAACTACAGGTACTTGAAATATCAACCTCTAATGTTCACTTCAAGTGATGTCAAGTGATACAGGGGGCTCTAAACCCCATATAAATCCAGCATCCAGAGCCACAATCACTCACGTATATCTCCGCCCAGGCTGCACGTTATTAAGGCGTAATTCTGATTAGGCAGATTTATAGGGCGGGCGGTATCGGCGCTGTATGTGGGATTGATGGCTTGCGAGTTCTAACTGGAAAATCTCAAGAGGGAAGTATTTTACTGAAACATACTCACCGATACAAAAACGATAATTTCAAGTCAAATATATGTCTTAATGAAATATATTTGGTGAGGTATTACGTACATGCATAGTTAAAAATGTTCATTTTTGTATTTTCAATCATCATCATCATCATCATCAGCCTATATCAGTCCATTGCTAGACATAGGCCTCCCACAATGAGCGCCATAGCGCTCTGTCTTCAGCTTGCCGCATCCAGCACCTGCCTGCAGTCTTTCGCAGGCCGTCATCCCACATGGTCGAAGGGCGTCCTACACTACGTTTACCGAGTCGTGGTTTCCACTCAAGAACACGTTTGCCCCAGCGGCCGTCGGTTCTTCGCGAGATATGGCCGGCCCACTGCCACTTCAGCTTGCTAATTCTTTGAGCTATGTCGATAACCTTGGTTCTCTGTCGGATGTATTCGTTACGAATCCTATCCTTCAGAGAAACTCCGAGCATAGCTCTTTCCATAGCTCGCTGAGCGACTTTGAACTGGTGGACCAGCCCTATCGTGAGTGTCCACGTCTCAGCTCCGTAGGTCATAACAGGTAGGTATTTTCAATGTTCTGCAGCAATTTAGCTATCAGTAAAGTAGTTTTTCTAACATTGTATGGTCGTAGATCGACATAATGTTGATAAATAAAAGAGTACAAACTGAGTGACATATCAATAAATCTCTAGAACTACTTGTAGTTGCAGTCATCTGATGCCATTAATATAAAATTCACCTAAATGTTGCGAGACAGCCCATAAGCTTGTGAGTGTAACCAAGGTTATCAAAGAATTAGCAAGCTGAAGTGGCAGTGGGCCGGCCATATCTCGCGAAGAACCGACGGCCGCTGGGGCAAACGTGTTCTTGAGTGGAAACCACGACTCGGTAAACGTAGTGTAGGACGCCCTTCGACCATGTGGGATGACGGCCTGCGAAAGACTGCAGGCAGGTGCTGGATGCGGCAAGCTGAAGACAGGGCGCTATGGCGCTCATTGGGGGAGGCCTTTGTCCAGCAGTGGACTGCTATTAGGCTGATGATGATAAAGAAAAAACTAGATCGCCTTAATGGGCCGATGCAAGCAATAGTCCGTCCATCTTTACCAACTTTTCAGTTTGCATACCATTCGAACAAGTAAATACAAATTACGACCTCCACTCAGTTCTAACCACAACCCTAAAAAACCGACCTTTCTATTCCCAAAAGCTTCCAAAAGCTGGCACGTAAAAAGGTCCGTAAATAAGCAGCATCCTTATTATTTAACATCTCGGCGTCTGTCCGTCCGAACTCGGGCCGATATATCAAAATTAGCTCTGTCCCCGTGTTGAGGACCAGACATGTGTCCGTGGAGGTAGATATGCAGGAAGTGACAAGGAATATACCAAGAGTCAAGCTAAATGTTATTATTATTCAGTTTTAGTCATTATTGACCCACTGCTGGGCAAAGGCCTCCGTTTTCTCCTATAGAAAGGGGAGGTTAATTTAGTTTTTTAAGTTATAATGTTATTTATCTAATCACTTATAATTTAAATGCGGATCGTATTATTAATGACTGCAAATCGTGACAAGCCAAGCCGGTAGAAATTGTTACTGAAAATACTAGCTTTTTATTTAACCAAACAATCTCGTATTAGCTATACTATAGTTTTTAGTGTTTTATTAATACAGAAAGGATCGCTCTGTTCCGATCTGGCAGATTTAAATATGGTCAATGAGTAATCCTAGTCAATTAAAAGTTCAGTCTCGTATAAAAGCAACCGCTTACCAAGATGGAAATGTCAGTAAGAACTCAATTATTTACTAATTTATTTTAATTTGAGAATTTTCACGTGAGCAATTTTTTGTAAGTGTAATGGCTTTTGGTGACGAAGTCAAATTCGTTAAATTTGACTTCGTAACCAAAAGCCTTGCTTTGAGTAAATAGTTAAGCAAATTCCCTTTACTTCTCAAGCCTATTCCACGAGCTCTAACCCCCGGTCCGCACCCGTGGGACATCAAAAATGAAGATTTAGTCCCCCGCCGCGTCATACGTTAAGCCGGCCTAATGAAAACACGGCCGGTGATGTAGCGGACACCTTCTCGAGATACCCGCACCTCTGTTTGTAGGGGCTGGAAAGTTTGGAAGTATGCTCTGGTTTACTATTCATCATCATCATCAGCCTATAGCAGTCCACTGCTGGACATAGGCCTCCCCCAATGAGCGCCATAGCGCCCTGTCTTCAGCTTGCCGCATCCAGCATCTACCTGCAGTCTTTCGCAGGTCGTCATCCCACCTGGTCGTAGGGCGTCCTACACTACGTTTACCGAGTCGTGGTCTCCACTCAAGAACACGTTTGCCCCATCGGCCGTCGGTTCTTCGCGAGATATGGCCGGCCCACTGCCACTTCAGCTTGCTAATTCTTTGAGCTATGTCGATAACCTTGGTTCTCTGTCGGATGTATTCGTTACGAATCCTATCCTTCAGAGAAACTCCGAGCATAGCTCTTTCCATAGCTCGCTGAGCGACTTTGAACTGGTGGACCAGCCCTATCGTGAGTGTCCACGTCTCAGCTCCGTAGGTCATAACGGGTAGGACGCACTGATTGAAAACTTTCGTTTTCAAGCATTGCGGTATGGATGACGTGAAGACTTGACGTAGTTTCCCAAATGCTGCCCAGCCCAGCTGGATCCTCCTTTTGGCCTCCTTCTCGAAACTGTTTTTACCCAACTGCAGAATCTGCCCAAGGTAAGTGTACTCGGAAACAGTTTCGAGAAGGTGACCATGTACGACCACCGGCCTTGGATCAATGTGACCATTGATCATGACTTTGGTTTTATCCAAATTCATGCCAAGACCGATACATCGGGAGGCTGAAGCTAGGCCGTCCAGCATCTGGTTCAGTTCCTCAAGCGACTCCGCCATTAAGACTATGTCATCAGCGAATCGCAGGTGTGAGATGTACTCGCCGTTTATGTTAATGCCCTTTCCTTTCCAGTCCAGCAACCTAAACATATCTTCCAATGCGCACGTGAACAGTTTCGGGGATATGACATCCCCCTGCCTCACTCCTCTGCGCAATTGGATGGGTTTAGACTGCTGACCCTGTACTTGGACACTCATGGTGGCGGCCTCGTAGAGACAACTCAGCACCTGGATATAACGATAGTCTACTTGGCATCGCTGTAAGGAATCCAGAACAGCCCAGGTTTCGACGGAGTCAAATGCCTTCTCATAGTCCACAAAAGCCAGACACAGGGGCTGATTATACTCTTCGGACTTCTGTATAATCTGCCTCACTGTGTGTATGTGGTCTATGGTGCCATATCCTCCGCGGAACCCAGCCTGTTCCGGTGGCTGGAACTCGTCGAGTCTCCTGGCGAGACGGTTCGTGACCACTCGTGAGAACAGCTTATAGACGTGGCTCAAGAGTGAGATGGGTCTGTAATTCTTAAGAAGGGTTTTATCTCCCTTCTTAAAAAAGAGCACCACCAAACTCCCGCTCCACGCCTTTGGAGTTCTCCCACTGTCAAGGACGGTATTAAAGAGGTTCCGTAGCTCCTGTATTACAGGGGCTCCTCCGGCTTTAAGAAGCTCTGAAGTAATACCGTCCTCGCCGGGGGCTTTTCCATTTTTAAGCTGCCTTAGAGCTAACACGATCTCGTCTTGACTGATTTCAGGCAGTTCGTCGGTATAGTGGCGTGTCAGGGTGGCTCTGGAATCTTGGTCATCTCGTCGGTAACGAGGGGCATGTGCAGCGTATAATCGGCCATAGAAATCCTCTACCTCGGCGGATATCTCCGGCTTTGACAATACGGTCCTCCCGTCGTGCGTTTTAAGCTTTGTCAGGTGGCTCCTGCCAAGCTGCTGAGTGAATACTTTGGACCCTCGGTTTCGCTCTATCGCCTCTTGAATGAGGCGCGTGTTGAAGCTCCGAAGGTCATGCCGTACCATCTTCGCAATCCGCTTGTTCAGGTCTGACCTCTCTGACAAAGTCGCTTGGGTGGTCTCCCGTCTTTTTGTCATCAGCCCAAGAGTCTCATCCGAGAGTTTGGACTTCTTGCCAGTACGCTGCTTTCGACAGAATTTGATGCCCTCATCCCTCAACGTTTCAACCAGATTGTGTAGGGTCTCGTCAGCGTCATCAGTGGGTTCCAAGGCAACAAATCTATTCCCGAGAAGCTGCTGAAACTTCTCGGTGCCCGCCATGATTTGGATTGGGTCAGGTCGGAGCGTGGACTTCATCAGACGGTTTCTTTCAAGCTTCAAGTTGATATTCAGAGAGCCTCGGAGGAGTCGGTGATCAGATCCGGTATTGAACCTGTTGATCACTGAGACATCTCTGAATATGTGCTTGCTATCCGTCATGATGAAGTCGATCTCATTCTTAGTCACAGTGTCGGGGCTTTGCCATGTCCACTTCCTTTGAGGCTGTTTCTTAAAGAAAGAGTTCATCAAGAACAGCCCCTCCTTCTCAAGGAAGTTGACAAGCATTTGCCCCCTGTGATTTCTGACCCCATAACCATGCGGGCCTATTCGGGATTCGTTGCCAGTCTGGGTTCCCACCTTGCCGTTAAAGTCCCCCATAACAACGTTGAAGTGGGCCTTAGTGGTGTTATGTAAGGCTTTGGATATGTCTTCATACATATCCTCCACTTCATCATCCAAGTGTGCCGAGGTCGGTGCATAGACCTGGATGACCTTCATGCTGTACCGCTTGGACAGCCGAAGGATCAGGTACGCTACCCTGGTCGACACACTGGAGATTTTTTGGACGTTGCTAGAGAGGGCCTTATTGACGAGGAAGCCTACGCCACCCTGGGATGTTTTATCACCCTCGCGAAAGTAGAGAAGATGGCCCGAGTCTAGGGTTACGGTGTCCTCCCCCTCTCTACGGACTTCACATAACCCCAGAACATGCCATTTGATGTTCTCTAACTCCACTTCCAACTGCGCTAGATGATGGTCAAGCCTCAGAGTGCGTCCGTTAAACGTAGCCAGGGTCAGTTTAGGTAGAGTTTGGTAGCCTGATGTAGCCCGGGGATTCCTAGCACCCCCTGCCCCGCCGTTACCGTGGCCGCTACCATGGCCAGGAATAGCGAGGCGGCCGGGAACTGGGGGCCACATTCTTTTGGCGTGTCTATCCATGGGGGGGTTGATGCCCATAATCCCCACGCTGGGCATGCGGGTTGGGGATCGCAGTATAGGGAGTGTGCTGCAAGGGACGCTGCTGCCCGCCCCCCGGTGTATGTCCCTTAGTCGCCTTCTACGACACCCACGGGAAGAGTTGGGGTGGTGCTATTCTATCACGGCCGACACCACACAGCCAAAGGTTTACTATTATTTAATATTAATTGTTCTTTTTTCTGCTACGGAATCAGTCACTATTACTACATAGTAGGTACAGTGCGCGTTAGATTTAAGTATCCCCCTTGTCAACAAAATAATTTCAATAACTTCTATTCCCTTGTAAATTGTGACCAATTTTAACATGCAAAAACTAACCACTCAGGATCGATGATCCTCCCCACTCACATCTCGGAAGTCTCGAATTCTCGACACTAAACCAACTGAGCCATTTAGCTGTTCATTGTTGCGTCGAATTTTATGTATGGTCCTAATTATTCCCTTGTTTTAATGCAAAGTCTTACTAATATTTTATTTATTTTATGGATATATAAGATCAGATAGATAGCATCCATAAAATAAATAAAATATTAATAACAAAATATAAATATAAAAATAAATATTGGTTGGGTTTGATTTGATATCGTTTGTAGCGAGTAGAGTATAATTGTCACTCGTATTATTTCGTGTGGTTTGCTTTGTGCGTATCTCCGAGAGTTTTGAGTGTTTTCAACGATGCATCATTTGAGTAACTTTATAGGAACCAAAATTGCTGTTCTTCATTATTTATAATTTTAAACTATTCGTTACATAAGTAATCTCATTTAGTATTTATTGTCTTTTGTTGTAGACATCTATAAACTTGTCATTAAGCCCATAAGGAACAATAATAATCAAAAATCGTGGATAATGCAACGAGAATAGATAACATTTGATAAAAAAGAACACACTGCTTACGAGATTTAAACCCTGTCACTCATATCTTGCCTTTATTTGCCTGCTACTGTCGCAGAGCCAAGTGGCTACTTATAGGTTTGATAAACGTAAAATGTATTGTGTCAGGACTTTATTCATCAATGTTCAAATGTAATTCAAGAAACAAAACATGTTTGAGTGATGTCGATGCAATACAATGACGACAGTATCTACTTCGTTCGAGAATACGGCCTGTAGTAAGAAAATACCACAATTTCCACTATTACTTGTATTTGGAGCCTAATTAATTAATTGCCACTTTATAAAAGGTTAGATACACAGTAAAGTATCAGAGACTTTCTCCTCACTAAGTATCAGCACCCAAAGCCAGGCAGACCGAAACCGAGACCCTTAATTTCCATTAAAAGCCTTCAATAAAACAGAGTCACTGCCACTATCCATTTTTCCCTATCTTCCTTCATAAACAGGGATCAGAAGCCTTACCCTTTCGCTATAAATCTGGTGACCCCCCGCCACCCCCCGGGGGTAGCGGGGGGTCGGGGGGAAGCCGCGAGGTGGTTTTGAATGGAGATTGAGCCAATTAAAGTAATCGCCGTAACAGTCGGCGCTGCCTTGGATTAGTTCTGCGGTGGGGTGGTGTGGAGACGCTTTATGTGCTTCCGCGTTGGAGACCTTTATTATTTTCGTTTCGTAAACTTATGTTATTATTTTATTTGTGTATTATTTTTAGAGAGAGGATCACCGATGGACCAAAGCAGTCTCCAAATGGTGGGCTAGGGGCAGACCACCTACCCGATGGTCAGACGACATTGTGGGGGCTGTAAGGAAGCAGTGGATCCGACTGGCACAAGACCGCCAGGGGTACACAGATAAGGAAGAGGCCTATGCTCAGCAGTGGGTGTTACCGGCTGATTGGATAGATAGATTATTTTGTAACGTAACAGGTTACATACCTACCTACGTTTATTTCTAACTTTAACTTCAACTCGATTCCTACAGATCGAATAAACTCGTGGCTAGTCTAGTTAGTGCGCTGACGAATGACTAACTAGACTAGCCACGAGTTTATTCGATCTGTAGGAATCGAGTTGAAGTTAAAGTTAGAAATAAACGTAGGTAGGTATGTAACCTGTTACGTTACAATTTTAAGCCCGGAGTGTCCCACTGCAGGGCAAAGGCCTTCCTCCCCTTCGTCCACTCATCTCGGTCCTCAGCAAGCTGCTGAGGAAACTTATGTTAATAAAATAAAACAGCTCTAAAATTAACTATTAAAGTTTCTTACTTTTGTTTATATGTATTTACCTTTTTTTCTGGCGTGAGTTTTTAGCCTATGATGGAGCACGTTCCATTTAAGCTTACAGTTCATTGAATTTACTCGTCCAATCGTCTAAAATGTATTCAATGTCAATAAAAAAAAAACAACAATCGTTTATGTACCTATAGCAGCATTTGTACAAGTTTTAATAATATGGGAGAGTAGCCAAATTATTGATAAGTAGTCCGCAATTTTTTGAATAAGGAATCATAATTAGAATAGTTTTTACACCAAGTATTTTAATTAAGTTTTTATAAGTAAATATAGAAATACCTTGTGAAACTGATGTCTTGCTTTATGTGCAATGCAACCCAGATAATTCTCCCTTGTCACATTACAACCAAATCTACCCCAAATTAATTCATCCTCTCAAAAACTTTTAGCCGTGTTCGACTCCACCCCACCCGCTGCAGGATTAGTATCATACAATACAAGCAACGACTGAATCCTTTTATTTATTGCTATTTATTATTATTGCATTCTCCGTTCATTTCTCTCTAATATTGTCTTGATATAAATTACGCTTAGCGATTCGGAAGCTTGTTTTAAATATTATTGCTAATTAGCTAATGTTAGCTTTACTTCAGACTTACTTTTCGAGATTCACAATGCAAGTTTGAGATTTTGTAGCCCTGTTTTTAAAAAATTTACAGGTACTTTTTTCGTATCTTTTTAATTATTTTGATATCTCTTTCTTTCTATAGCAAAACACAAAATAACGATTAGTCATTTCATATTCTCAAAGTCAATACCTACCACCAAAGTTATGTGAATGATATATAAACTATTTGTGAAGATCACTATCAATAATAACAGTAACTGTCATTTATAAAAGATAAATAAATATAATAGTTAACACTTTGAGTGCTGAAAACGCACGGTATGAGTTTTCTACAAGTGACTAATCTGCGAAAATCCACACTAGCGCAGCGGCTAAGAAAATACAGATCTTTGTGACTCAGCAGAGCTGTAATATTTTTCTAACGAAACGCATGTGCGGCGCAACACAACCGCTGTGTAGAGCGGCAGCACGAATTTTTTAGGTAAAAAAAAAGATCGCAGTCGTCGAAAAAAAACCGCAGTCAAAGTGTTAATGTAGATTGTAAATCACGACGCTCTGACTTTTATGAAGCGTTGGGAATACATTTCGTGAGTCGTTGGGAATGACTACGTCTCACGTGAGACGTTGGGAATGAGCTTATCTCACGTGGGATGTTGGGAACGTGTACGTCTTATGTGAGCCGTTGGGAATGAGTACGTCTCACGTGAGACGTTGGGATTATCTCACGTGGGATGTTGGGAATGAGCACGTCTCACGTGAGATGTTGGGAATAACTTCTACCCCGTCTCTATGTTCCAAGCTTTACTGCAATAGGTGGATCGTAGATCGCACTCTATGAGCACAAAACAGCGGCGGGAGTGATCCAGCCCCGTGGGAGTGTTTCATCAATCCAACGCCGCGCGCAAATTGCACGAGAAAACTGATGGAGATTTACTGAAGACAGCACGGGGCAGCTCTGATTTTAGTTTGCTCCAATACCGCCTACGTGGGCTGGTTTAAACTGAAGCTGGTTAGTATGGTCAATATACAACAGTAATGTATTTATTAGGTTTATTGAACTATTATTTTTTAAATTTATGTTTGTATATTATAATCTCATTCCGTATTGTATTATTAGTCTAATTTGTCTCTTGTACACTTCCTCTATCTATTCCATCGCCACTCCTGTAAACCTAAGGTTTGCTGGAAGAAAACTCTAGCTCAGGGTTAAGCTCGCCTATGTACATATCTTTTTATATAAGTTATTTTTAAGTTTTGTATGTATACAATAAAGAATTAAAGAATAAAAAAAATCTTATTTGATAATAATTTATAGTATAAAGTATGACTTGTATAAGTGCTGATTTTATAAGCCGAAAGAAATAAAATATTTTAAATTTGAATTTGAATGGTCGACTGCTTTCCCTGCACGGGGAGCGAATTGACTATACTTGTACTAGATCCTTCCACTAAAGAAATAAATAAAACTAGGCATAGTTTTCTCCAATACTGACTACGTGGGCTGTTTGAGCTGAAGCTGGTGTGGTCGACTGCCTTCCCTGCGCAGGGGAGAGAATTGACTATACTTGAACTAGATCCTTCCACTTTGTGATTACAAGTAATGAACCGTGTTTAGAAAAGTTAGGAAACGATTTTGACGAAATTGCTGCGCTCTTACAGGGTGTACCTTACCTACCTCTAAGCTAATAACACCTTAGGAAAAACTATCTGACAATGTATGTGTATGCAATAAAAAAAAAATGAAAGAAATAAATAATACTAAACAAATATTGATTTATTATTTATAAAACACTCGGAACTCTCGGAACAAATATCATAAAAATATTTGTCACGAGGTGGGAATCGAACCCACCTCCTACGTCGCAGACGGACCGTGGTGAATCCTTTTGAAAAAAATCTAAAGGGCTAATAAATAAGTAGGGACATAAATAATGCTGGAGAATCAGGTTCCTATAATGTAGTATTTATATATGTTGCAAGAGCTTAGAACACACAACTTATAGGTATTATACATTATTATAGGTTGTGAGTAGTAAGCTTTTTAGTGCTTTTACGATGATTGGAACTAATTCCTTCGCTTTCACAACGTTCAATTAACTATCTTAAGAATGATGTATAACATCGATCCTTCCAGCCGTGCAAATATAATCATACTAAATGTTACTTATTCTGCGTCAGTTTCCATAGTAACTGTTTCAGTTCTGTGGTCCTAACCCTCTCGTGCTGGCTGGATATAAATTATCTATGGACGAGATTGGCTACTCGCTCATGATGAGTGGTAGCTGCTCTATGTGCAATATTTTAGGGATATTCGATGCTCTATAGGGATTTGGTATCCAGAGTTCTTACTCTAGCTCGATAAATAGGTAGGTAACGTAAGTATAGTAGTTGTTTAGTATTAGAATTAGAGTATCTAGCTTACTTGTGCCTTCAGAACAAAAGATTTTAAATTGGATTGGAGAACAAATCTACTGAAAGGTTGCGTTATATTATAAGCTAGTTTAAGAAAAGCCTCTGTTATATCTCTATTATTATATCATCAGCATAAATGTTAGTCCACTGCTGGACATAGGCCTCCCCCAAAGAGCACTACAGCGCCATGTCTTCAGCTTGACGAATCCAGCATCTACCTGCAGTCTTTCGCAGGTCGTCATCCCAGCTGGTCGGAGGGCGTCCTACACTACGTTTACCGAGTCGTGGTCTCCACTCAAGAACACGAACAAGAAAAGCATGTATTCGAAATTCTATTCTCTCTTTTCTCTTTATAAATTGCAAAAAATCTATTCAAAACATTCTCTAAAATACACCATTTCGTCACAAATCAGGTGAAACATAAACACAATAATCAAATAGGGAGCACTCATGCGCAGCGCACACCGCCATCTATCAATCACTATCCAACATTACACCTTCGTTGCGCGCCACCACTGACAGATGGCAGCACCCGTTGACAGACAAATCGCCGCGCTGATGGTTATATACGCCATTTGATGTGTTGTAATAACATTAAGCTGATTTTTCTGGCGAGTTTGTTTTAGGTAAGCGTGAATTATCTTGAGTGTAATCAGTCGTCATTCTTTTCTGATAGGTTCCATGCCATACTCGTAATTTTGTGGTTGTTTGCATTTTTTGCTAGGCTTGAGTAAAGCGTCTAGCATCTATGTACTACTAGTAAGATTGTATGGTGTGTCTGATCATTCGTTATTTTACATAAATATCTAAGTGTTAGTACTTAAAGTACCTAGGTATGTATTCTGTGTAAGTTTTTTTTAGAAATTAACATTTTTTATTTTATTCTTATTCTATAGGTTCTATTTACCTTTTCATTCTCCAATGGAGCGACGGAGAAATTAAAGGTCCATGATATCCCAGGTAAAGATATGAATACCTTCAACCGTAGGTTCTATTCTACATATTTCAAATATGATGATAAGGTCTAATATTACATCGCATCACTCCCTAAACATTTCCATACGTTTTCCTTTTCCTACCTACCTCTCATAAGAACCCAACCTCAACGGTCATTTTGTATGCGTCCAAGTAAAATCTTTTGTTTTAATTTAATATTAACTTCTCTAACCTCAACGGTCATTTTTTATGCGTCCAAGTAAACATTTTTGTTTTTATTTAACAACTTCTATAAGTAATAATGTACCTACTTACGTCCATGAAAACTATTGTTTAGTCTTAACTAGTGCTCTCCTGACACCCAAGACACAAGCCTTGTGCTTAGTTTGGGTCTCACTAGAAATCCTTATGTAAGTATATTTTTGGAAAATAAATGAATTATGAATTACATACAATAAAAGGATACCTAAAGATCTTTGACATTGTCCGTTAAAATTTAAAGTCTATACAAAAATACGAATTCCAATTTAATCAATGATCAGAGGTTCGCAAACTAGCTTCAGTCTCTCTAGTTTATTTATTTATAGAACAGCTAACTAAAACATCCATAAAAATACAAAAAAAAACAAATTAAAAGAACGTGAAGGCCAATTTTCCCTCACGATAGTTGTTAGCTAGATCAAAACTCCGAGCGAATCAACGGGCAGAAATTAGTAACGTAAGGCAAGATTCCAGGTCTGGTAGTCAGTGATCACCGCTCAGCGCCAATCCAAGCTCTCGTTAATATTTCAATTAGACAGAGTTATGAATAAACAGCATAGATTTATGACGGAGCTATGAAACTCCGCGGACGCTGTTTTAAATTTAAATTACGAGTTTTATAAAGCATGATTTAGAGTTATTTGTGGGAGCCTCAATGGAAAATATTTGGGTTGAGTTATTGAAATGTATTGAGGTTTAAGGTGAGGAACATTTTTACGTAATTTAACTAACGCAGGCTCGAAATTATCGGATGGTTATTTTAACAAGCTTTTTCGATTTTTCGAATGAAGAATCAGATGAACGCAGCAAGGTTTTGTTAAGCAATTTTCTCACATACCTACTCACACCACACATACACACACACAAGACACACACACACAACACACACCACACCACACCACGCACACTACAAATATTATTATTTATAAATTTTATTTTACACTACAGACATATACTATATATCTTTTTTTATTTCTTTAAAGAAACATCCTATTTATTTTGTTTGCGGAGGAAGGCGCTTACTCCGCTACACAGTTTTAACTTTTGCGGTAGTCAGCCCACAATTGTACCCTATACTATAAGTTTCTTGTTTCGAATAAAGATTTTGTATTTTTGTAAGATTTTGTATATTGTGTCAGTCAAATATGTTATCAGCGCCACCATTCAAAATAATTTATTTCCATAGTCTTACAAAATAAGCACTAAGACAAGTCAAATGTTATACCATACATTATTATCAAATAAGAAATAAGGTGATTAGATTTTTTGTTCACTTCAATTTTTGTCCATTTGTGGAAGAAGTGAAAAAGAAACCACTAGTACCTAGATTCATATATACTCGTATATTATAAATAAATAAATAAATATTTCTGGACAATCCACACAGCATTATCTAGCCCCATGGTAAGCAAAGCTTGTGTTATGGGTACTAGATAACTGATATACATAATACAATACATTACATAGATAGATATTTTTATTACACATAGAAAACGACCAGAACACCCGGAACAAATATCTGCAGATCGTACACACAATTGTTCCGAAGCGGGAATCGAACCCGCAACCTCCTGCGTCGCAGGCGGACCTTCGCCCACCGCGCCACATTTGTCGTCAATTAATGTATTATGTGTCTAATACGAGTACATGGTTGTTTGAATTACTCGTAACAAATCTATAACTACATTTAATATTTTTTTCTTCACATTTATAAACTGGCCCCCCTGGGTCAGCGGCCGGTGACGCCCTTGGTAGGACTAGGAATGCTGCTGCCGATGCTGATGCTTTGGTGAGATCTTCTAGCCTCCATATCTACTGTCTGATTTATAAGAAAAGGCAACTGCAAACCAAAAACTTTATGGTCAGTTTCTCACACAAATGAATAATAAATAATGTTGGACTAACAGCATCATCTAGCCCCAAGTTAAGTAGAGCTTGTGTTATGGTTAGGTACTAGATGACTGATACACTTTATAATAGATTACATAGATATATTTTAACATTGATATACTTTATATTAGATTACATAGATATTTTTTTTGTTGTACGACCGGATCATCCGGAACAAATATCTGCAGATCGTTGACACAATTGCCCCGAGGCGGGAATCGAACCCGTAACCTCCTGCGTCGCAGTCCGACCTTCACCTACCGCGCCACAGAAGTTGTCCTGATGTGAAAAAGCCACATAAAGTCTGTGTACCTATCGCTTGAGCGCTAAGTGAATAAATCAAGAAGCTACTCATAAAGGAGCCCCGAACCAAAACATCGCGTGTATTGTTCTTTCACATTCCATCACAACAATCGAGGCCATGCCTCAATGTCTTCCAAAACTGCTAATTAATAAAACTTAAGCCATAAATATAGTAAGGCTGTTAGCAAAAACTGGCGTCATAAACCTGTCGCCGATGAGGCACTGCCTTTGTACAGACGTTAATCTAATAAAAGAGGAACGCCATTTTCGATCTTCGGATTGGATCGTTGAGTTACTTTTTCTGTAACTCTCTTTTGGTAATTTTTTGACTTTTCTTATCTTGGAGACAAGTAAAAATGATGCCAAAGAAGGTTTTGTAAAATAATGTATTTCAAAAGCATTGCACATGAATCCATTCACAAAAGCTAAACTGTAGTGAGATTTTTTTATGTCAACCAAAAAGCCATGCACTCACGTGCTAAACAAGGTAACTCCGCCAATGGGAATTCCAACAAACATAATCTCCGCTGCAAAATACCATTTTTCCATCATTGTCACTCCCTTAGGGGTACGTATTTCAAAACACAAATGAATTCGCAAAATATCGAGCGCATCGCAAAACGACACGTCAGTACATTAGGCTGGGAGCACACTGGGCCACGGGGAAAAAGCCCCACATCACCCGGGGCGTTTCGGCCCATAAATAATAAATACTAGCGGTATGTCTGCAGATAATGGTAATTTACGGGCCGCGACCATCGACGTCACATCTTTGGCAGTGGTTAGATCGCTTTTTGGGATGCAATATTGACGTATGATAACGAAATGGTTGGGAAATAAACGGTCCGGTTTTGGTCCAGAAAAGAGATTTGAGTGGAATCGATGGTACAAAAGAGAAGTATTATTTGCTTTGAAATTATTCTGTTTTAATTTAACCGATTGTTTACAGAATTCAACCTTCAACAACCAACCATTTAAGCGCATTATCACCAAACTAATTTCAGCGAAATTTTCTATCTAGGTTTTCCAAATTCCAAAAGTTCCTACTTCACGAAATCATAATGATAAAGTTATCGAAAATACGCTGGATCGTAACAAACGTTCATCTCCAAAGACGCGAATCAAATAAATTACAAAGATATATTATTATTAAAATTTGGGCGCCAACTTTGGGACATTAACTTCGAAATGGCATCAGGGTTGAGACACACTGAGAACCAACCACTTAAGTGAAGAAAACCAACATTTCATTATATTACGTTAATCAACTTTATTTTCAAACTATGCTAGAATACATAATTATGTTGTCCGGGAAACTGAAAATAAATTCATCTGTTTCCTACATTTTACACGTGTAAAAACCGTAGGTAGTAGTTAAAACCTAGGTACTGTTCAAAAGCTATGAGGACGGTTTCGAAGCAATAACGAATAATAAAAATAACTTGCCTTTTCAGGTCTACGTAGAACCTCCTACAGGAAGCAGCTCACTCAGATGGGCGAGCCAATACTTTCTACGACGCTGTCCGTGCCGCCAAGGACAATGCAGAAGGCGGCGGCGCCATATTGTCAATAACAAAAAAATATTGACACCAAACAGGAAAATCATGACCTGACACTTCAGAATGCATGACGCGAAGGAAGCAACCGAAGACCTTATTCTCTAAGAAGCAACTTACGGCTCTCATTACCCTGCCAGCTTTAGTTCGGTTTGTGACATCCGCACAAATTAACGAGTTACCGCGACGTGCGATCGGGACGATAACGGACCTTCCGCAAACGACGCGCTCCGGGACGATCCGATACTTACCGGGACGGAAGACAGCCTGTTTCACTGCTTACGCCATAATTTAGTAATAAAATAAATAAAATAAAAAAAGATTTATTTACTTACACACAAATTCAGTTCTTCGCGAGATATGGCCGGCCCACTGCCACTTCAGCTTGCTAATTCTCGTGGGCCGGCCATATCTCGCGAAGAACTGACGGCCGATGGGGCAAAAGTGTTCTTGAGTGGAGACCACGACTCGGCAAACGTAGTGTAGGACGCCCTCCGACCAGGTGGGATGACGACCTGCGAAAGACTGCAGGTAGATGCTGGATGCGGCAAGCTGAAGACAGGGCGCTATGGCACTCATTGGGGGAGGCCTATGTCCAGCAGTGGACTGCTATAGGCTGATGATGATGATGATGATGACACAAATTATTTTCATTTTCTCTATGCACTAAATTATACTCCAGCTATGTGCAAGTACCTACCACTTAATACTACAGCTAATTGTGCAAGTAGCACAATTTAGTACATCCTAAAAACTGTATCTGTACCTTCTTCAGGGGCTATGAAAGTAACATTGCAACACAGCCCATTGAATTGAAACTTTTTCAAACTTTCCAACATCATCATCATATTATTATAGGTAATTTATAAGTACTACGAACACAAATAAGGTTCGTAGTTAACTAGCTTACATCCCTTATGAATTCGTCAAACTAGTCAAGTCTTTATAGTAAAAGAAGTAGTAGATTGAAATTGTGCAATCGGGGCTTAAGGCTTAGAGTGGTAAAAATAGTAAGACTTATAAATGGCTTTTTTTTTAATTTATTTTTGAATTAACTAACCGGAAGCCCCCTAAAATGAAATCCACAACAGTGATACAACCTCAGAGCATATTTATTCTAAGGATACAACTATTTCAGACAACAGCTTGTTCAGATTCATCTTAATAGGCTAGGTTACACACAACGCAGGGTACAGCTGAGATCCTCCAGATCAGCTAACTCCTTTTCCTATAGAAAAAAACATTATTTAAGTTATACATAGGCTCAAATAAAAGTGAACTGCTATTACCATTTACTTTTAATTATTCTGCGTCGGAAGCGAGTAAATCATCGGCGGCGTCTTAACTCGCGATCGATTATGATCGCGATGAGTTACGGCCACAGTTGATGACCGTTTGTAGGTGCCCTTATTTACTTGATCGGTGGGTATCGGGCCTATAAATTTTCTTGCTGCTTCCGTAAGGGAGCATGAGATTGTGGTCTCTTATCTACGGGTGATGGGGTTTAGCGAACCTGACTACCTTTTCTCATAGGTACCTTAGAATTTATGAAAACTTGTCTTGCTTTCGCTCTTTCAAAGAAGAAACACCTACCCAATGCAACTGATGTGACAATTTTAGCTACAGCTTTCATCGCGACGCGTGACCCGAGAGCTGGATAGTATCTGACGCAGCGCATCAGCATTTGCTATACAGCGGGGCAATGCAGCCACCGTCTTGGGGATGCCTCTGACTGGTAAGTTTTCCTGTAGATTTTCTGCGTGATTTTCTGCAGTTATGTAAATTTTTTATATTTATTTTTTTTATTTTATTTTTAGCCATTATTGTTCCAATGCTGGGCAAAGGGCAAAAAAAAAATTTTGTATTAAATCAATAATTGTAAACACAATTAAGTATATACAAAATTTAACTAGGAGGTAGTTAAATTTTGTATATACTTAATTGTGTTTACAATTATTGATTTAATACAAAAACAAAGTTAAACTCAAATTTATTATTCTATTTGATTTGAAATTAAGAACACTGTATTTTTTGTATTGTATTTTGTGCCTACTTGGAACAAAAGTGTTCTAAATTTTTAATTGGTTCCATTTTATTTGGCACATAGGTACTCAGGTATATAATAATTACCATTCAAATAAAGTTAGGAAGTTTATGCCCAGCTGTGACTCAAATCGGATAATAATGACGATGGTGATAAACTTCATCGGTAGGTAGGTACCTACCTGACAAATTCATCGCTCTTTAGGACCATGATAATAAACCCATCATTCAAATTAAAATTAATCCCAAAGGCACCTATGGACATACATACTTTCTCCACCCTAATTCATTTCTGTATAAACTTGAGTATTTGTGAGTTTTTATTTTACCTGTAGCGCCATCTGCGGATTCCGAAAAGAATTTAATAAGGTTTGAGGTCAGTAAAATGGTCACTGACCACACTGGCCCCAGTATCACCATCTATTGGAAACTTCGAGAACTAAACTAGAACGTCGATACAAGAAAGGTTCTCACGCGCAGGCTTTACGGTCACTTAGCATTTTAGTGGGTACACAGCCTTGATAAAAGGCAATATTAAACTTATAGGGTACTTACATTAAAAAATAATTTGTAATATTGAATATTATTTTATGCTTTAGTTTTACAAAAAAAATAGTTTACTTTCCAAACACAGAGTAATCAAATCAACACAGACAAAAATGATTTACGCCACTACTTCGCTCACTCTCCGCTAGATGGCAGTAAGTGGCGCTCGGTACTTAAACCGTGGCGTTGTGACCGCGCTAATTTATCGCACCATTACAACGGCGGTCTAAATCATCAGGCGACGGGTGTACGTGGGCTTAATGAATGTAAGAGCTGCCCAAAAAGTTTTTTCTTCATAAAACTCGGAGCACTTAGGGGAATCTATTAGAAGTATGGAGTTTGATTTATAAGGTCCTGTTTATTGTCCTGCAGCGGTAATGCTGCGCCAGAAATGATATCTTTTTACTTACAGCATAGACAAGGATTTATCTCTTTGAAACTTACGACATGAAATGGTTTTTTATTTCAGGATTAAGAGGATTTTTAATTTTAACAATGTATTCTTCTACATCTTGGTATATTATGTTTATATAATTAATATTTTCCATGAAAATGTATGAAGGTAGTTCTAGAATAACTTATATAAACGCAACCTTCCAAATATTCGACTATTTTGTAGCAGACCTGCAATAAAAAAAACACTTCCAAAAAGACTTCAGCTCTCCAATAACTACATAAAATATGAAATGTTTTGTTACATAGAATAAAAAAGGCTGTCCTAAAACAAAATGACATAATCAAGTGACTTTTCTGTTCTGAACGCATATGATACATGCTTTTGATAATTTTATTAAAGGGACCCCTCGCGCCAAAGGCTCCACAGAAAGGCTTCAAACGGCCGATAAAGACTTTATAAACACAGATGAAAAACACGTGACAAACGCAAGCTCCTCACAAAGCGCATAGTCTACCTACTCGTATATCATTACATTATCGTCTTTAACAAAAGGTTGAAAAGTCGCATTTCGCACGTTTCCCGCTATCGTCTGTTCGAACCCTTACGTTAGAGAGAATTATGTCTATGTTTAATTTGTGAGCGTTGAGCGGAACTCTCTCCTAATGCCAGGCATGTATCGTTTTCTAATACTAAAATTATGTAATATCAATATTATAGCAAGGTTAAATTCAATTCATGCTTAGAAATTCATGTCATGAATAGAATGCATGAAATGACTACATTTCATTGTATATCTTAGTAGGAAAGTAAAAAATATAGTTAAAAGTAAATACATAACCATTGATTTACCCAAAGGGGGATTTTTCAAGGGTTTGGAATAAGCCATCTTACCAACCATCCAAAAGTCATATTTTGAAAAACTTGAGAATTATTATTGTCATTCATTGTTGATCCAATAAGTTATTTATAAAGAAAACAATTTTAATCAAATACTGTACAGGAAAAATAATCTTACTAATTATACAGTGCCTTTTCAGGAACAGGTTGTCTTGGAGCTTTCAAAGCTGAAGCATTATTTAATTTCCCTTTTTGTTTGAAGACTCTACCGCGCCTGACTCGAACCAAGCATTGCTTCTGAGGGCGAATTATCAGGAGTCGTTTTAATGATTTATGTACACAATTATTGGGTTATTCAGGTACGCTGTTTTGTGCGATCCGATCCGATATAAGTTTTGAGACAATGAAAGTAATTTAATGTTATGAAAGCTCTGACACCTACATACAGCTAGAGATAAGGGAATCCGATCGTATCTTGATTCATTTGATTTTAATGGTCTGAATTTATGGATCATAATTTAGAGTTTGGAGCCAAAGTTGAATCATGCGAAGTTTTGTCTCTGTTCGTAAGTGTGCGTTTAATTATTCCGTTCAATGTATCTAGCTGATTTATTTACTGAAGAATATTTTTTAGCCAAAATTATGTAAAAACTAGTTTACGAAACTCAAAACTCAAAACTAGTTTACGAACTATAATGTCCTACTATTACTAGTAGAACCGAATCTTGTATAGGTCGAAGTCCGATCTATTTCTTATCCTATGTTTACTTTTCTATGTGCATGCTTTGAACAAAAACCCAAACATTGCATTTGCCCCAAATGCATAAAATAAAATCCATCAAACCGACGCTACCACGGGGAAATGTCTTCCATTCGCCAGAATCTATCAGTGTACCTTCCAAACTAGTCGGCATAAATCCCACAAGTATAACACGGTTTTGACATATCATTGATCTATCCAGCTGGATAACCTCAACACCTAGCTTCGTCTCCCAAGAGACGTCAACTCATACCTGTATAACTTTTACTACCTTCAAACTAACGAGTTCACCCTCCCCTTCCTTTCCATTACAGCTTTTATCAGACCTGACTCTCGCAGCATCAGTAAAACCAGCAATGTATTTCGAGTGAAACGAAAGACTCCCCTATCAATACCAGTTAGTACACATCAGCTTTGGAACTCCAACTCGGTTGGCAGTAAAATTTTCGCATTTCGAAGGAATAGAGACTTTGGTAGTGACTGGGAAGGTTCATTTTAGTGTAGCAGATATTGGTTGATAAGGTGGAAAGTCTTGAGTGGTGGAGTAGATAGTTTGAGAGACAGCTCCTATCAACCGGTGACAACTACATATTGTAACGTGTGTTTTATTCGAAGGTGTGATCTCTGCTTAGAATGCTCTGGAAATTGTCTCGGCGGATCGAATACATTACTCAAGTGTCAATTGTAAATGGCGTTTGTTGACAATTGTTTGGCTGTCAGGCGTCTGGTTATTTTCATTTCACAGGTAGAAGCGTGGTGACAATGCGGTTCTGAACAATATGAGGGTTGAAAGGTCGGAATCACAAAAACATTGACGTTAATGTTGGTTTTTGATTAAAAACCGGCAATGTAACACATATACCATGTATGTACAATGTTGTTTATACGATTGAAATACAAACAATCATTAGGTACGCTTCTAATTTTCTTTTTAGTCTTTTGCACAATCTTTTTTTAACTTCAAAGATTTTGGCAATTGTGTGTGGTGACTCAGTGGTATTATGTTATAGGTACTAAATTTGTCCAACCTGACATATTTGCTACATAACATGCTCGGCATTACAATACCTTTGTCGATATAGTCAAATTTCCTAAAACTGACAATCTTGAAAACACCAATCTAAAACTACAAACAGCTGTCGATTAAAAAACTCCGAAAGAGCAATAAATACAGTTTATCAGATCGAACGAGTAAATAACTCTTTTATAATAAAAATTAATAATAATACGGAATAAATCAAGGAAGAATGGAATCGTTACCGACCGGCTGAATGATTTGTTGTAATGTGAGTGTTCGCTCGTCTGCTCACGGATCAAATACGACGGCATAATGGTTTTGATACTCTTACAAACTACTAACTTTAGAGTCGTAAAGTAGGGTATATTAAGGAGAAGACTTATACATTGGAAAAGATTTTGCAATGGCAATATACCTATTCCTATTATGTCCCATACATAATGTGTATAGTTTCTACTCAGTAGACGAATTCTTAAATGCTGACATTGTTGTAGAATAATATTGTTATTTTTTTTCTTGACATCATATATATATATTTTTCTTTTTGAATTATTATTTGTTATTATTATTGTATTTTTTTTTTGTATAAATTATATTTGTATAAATTACTACTATTCATTGTGTATGACATTGTATATTATATTAAATAAGGTCCGCATGTGCATGTACAAAATTTCAGATACAATTCTATTATTGTGATTGAATAAAGATTATGAATTATGAATTATGAATTAATATTTACTTTTCGTTAGAACCGGTAGCTATGGCCGAAATTCAGTTTGGATGTTATCATTAATATTTTTATTTTTCGAAGAGAAAATAAAATACTTTGCCGTTTTAAGTGATCGGATCTATCTTATAACATTCTTAAAACATTATCATGGTAACCATGCAAAAAGTTTTAAATCTCAAATATAATACACACGAAACATTCTACTCTATGTACGTACCCCAAGCAATGTCAATTACTTAAAACAAAATAAAGAATGTTTAGTTTTCTGGGGCGAGTAGTAAACGCACGATTTCTAAAACCCAAAGTATCAAGACAGCACCTTCCCCGTATCAGCTAGTACATCAGTAGATATCGCGCGGTCTCTAAATCTGCACTACTCTGTAGTGTAGTGTTCTACCTCAGGCGGAGGGATGAGCTTCAAGCCGTGAGGGCTGCTCGTCCCTCCGTTATTAATTGGTGTTCATGTAACCTAAGAATTATAAGACTTTACAGTACAGACTAAAAAAAAGGCAGGTATAGAAACAGTCAACGTCAAAAAATAAAAACAGCCAGGAGGCAAACAAAAAGCTTTTGAGATACAAATAGATTTTTAAGCAGAGTTAATAAACGTCATAATTATCTTGATCAAACAAAACCCTACGTTTAGTCTTCTCTTAGACTTTCTTAAAGCTAAATGGTTTAGGTAATTCCGTTTTAAAAACAACTAAGTATGTAATATACTTAATATTTAAACGTATTTTAAAAAACCTAATTAAACGTGTTTTCTTGTCTGTGTTTAGAAAGACAAGAAAATACTTATAATTAGTATTATGCACTATTGCTTCAACTGTGAGTTTCTAACAATCAATACCTACCTTCCTCTTTTAAAACCACAAAAGTAAAGATCTTACTTTTAACCCTGAAACATCCCCCAATACCAACCCTCAATGATTCCCAATCAATATACCCCCATAAATATTCCGGAATAGGAATTAAATAAATCAGGAAAGACAAAATGTCAATGCAAGATGTAGCTCATCAAAATTCAAACAGGGACCCTCTGTCTCAGTCATCGCAACCTGGTGGGTTTCCTTCTGCCGTTATTTGTTTTATACTGTGCCTTGGGGTACATACAACTGTGCGAAGGAATGTATGTTTCAATATAACATACTCGAGGTATCAGTTCTATTGACTTTTTAAAGTTACTCAAGTACAAAACATGACGTGGCTAAGTTAAGTATGCTGCAGTAAGCAGACAAATATTTTAGGACTTATATTCTTAAGTCAGTTCAAGTTGCTGTGTGGTGTCGGCCGTGATAGAATAGCACCACCCCAACTCTTCCCGTGGGTGTCGTAGAAGGCGACTAAGGGACATACACGGGGGGGCGGGCAGCAGCGTCCCTTGCAGCACACTCTCTATACTGCGATCCCCAACCCGCATGCCCAGCGTGGGGATTATGGGCATCAACCCCCCCATGGATAGACACGCCAAAAGAATGTGGCCCCCAGTTCCCGGCCGCCTCGCTATTCCTGGCCATGGTAGCGGCCACGGTAACGGCGGGGCAGGGGGTGCTAGGAATCCCCGGGTTACATCAGGCTACCAAACTCTACCTAAACTGACCCTGGCTACGTTTAACGGACGCACTCTGAGGCTTGAC
Organism: Eupithecia abbreviata; assembly: GCA_943735965.1. Classification (NCBI taxonomy): domain Eukaryota; kingdom Metazoa; phylum Arthropoda; class Insecta; order Lepidoptera; family Geometridae; genus Eupithecia; species Eupithecia abbreviata. Next base: position 13,537,889 of record OX030978.1, read on the forward strand.
CATCATCTAGCGCAGTTGGAAGTGGAGTTAGAGAACATCAAATGGCATGTTCTGGGGTTATGTGAAGTCCGTAGAGAGGGGGAGGACACCGTAACCCTAGACTCGGGCCATCTTCTCTACTTTCGCGAGGGTGATAAAACATCCCAGGGTGGCGTAGGCTTCCTCGTCAATAAGGCCCTCTCTAGCAACGTCCAAGAAATCTCCAGTGTGTCGACCAGGGTAGCGTACCTGATCCTTCGGCTGTCCAAGCGGTACAGCATGAAGGTCATCCAGGTCTATGCACCGACCTCGGCACACTTGGATGATGAAGTGGAGGATATGTATGAAGACATATCCAAAGCCTTACATAACACCACTAAGGCCCACTTCAACGTTGTTATGGGGGACTTTAACGGCAAGGTGGGAACCCAGACTGGCAACGAATCCCGAATAGGCCCGCATGGTTATGGGGTCAGAAATCACAGGGGGCAAATGCTTGTCAACTTCCTTGAGAAGGAGGGGCTGTTCTTGATGAACTCTTTCTTTAAGAAACAGCCTCAAAGGAAGTGGACATGGCAAAGCCCCGACACTGTGACTAAAAATGAGATCGACTTCATCATGACGGATAGCAAGCACATATTCAGAGATGTCTCAGTGATCAACAGGTTCAATACCGGATCTGATCACCGACTCCTCCGAGGCTCTCTGAATATCAACTTGAAGCTTGAAAGAAACCGTCTGATGAAGTCCACGCTCCGACCTGACCCAATCCAAATCATGGCGGGCACCGAGAAGTTTCAGCAGCTTCTCGGGAATAGATTTGTTGCCTTGGAACCCACTGATGACGCTGACGAGACCCTACACAATCTGGTTGAAACGTTGAGGGATGAGGGCATCAAATTCTGTCGAAAGCAGCGTACTGGCAAGAAGTCCAAACTCTCGGATGAGACTCTTGGGCTGATGACAAAAAGACGGGAGACCACCCAAGCGACTTTGTCAGAGAGGTCAGACCTGAACAAGCGGATTGCGAAGATGGTACGGCACGACCTTCGGAGCTTCAACACGCGCCTCATTCAAGAGGCGATAGAGCGAAACCGAGGGTCCAAAGTATTCACTCAGCAGCTTGGCAGGAGCCACCTGACAAAGCTTAAAACGCACGACGGGAGGACCGTATTGTCAAAGCCGGAGATATCCGCCGAGATAGAGGATTTCTATGGCCGATTATACGCTGCACATGCCCCTCGTTACCGACGAGATAACCAAGATTCCAGAGCCACCCTGACACGCCACTATACCGACGAACTGCCTGAAATCAGTCAAGACGAGATCGTGTTAGCTCTAAGGCAGCTTAAAAATGGAAAAGCCCACGGCGAGGACGGTATTACTTCAGAGCTTCTTAAAGCCGGAGGAGCCCCTATAATACAGGAGCTACGGAACCTCTTTAATACCGTCCTTGACAGTGGGAGAACTCCAAAGGCGTGGAGCGGGAGTTTGGTGGTGCTCTTTTTTAAGAAGGGAGATAAAACCCTTCTTAAGAATTACAGACCCATCTCACTCTTGAGCCACGTCTATAAGCTGTTCTCACGAGTGGTCACGAACCGTCTCGCCAGGAGACTCGACAAGTTCCAGCCACCGGAACAGGCTGGGTTCCGCGGAGGATATGGCACCATAGACCACATACACACAGTGAGGCAGATTATACAGAAGTCCGAAGAGTATAATCAGCCCCTGTGTCTGGCTTTTGTGGACTATGAGAAGGCATTTGACTCCGTCGAAAACGTCTAAGTAACTTCGTCTAAGTAACGTCGAAACCTGGGCTGTTCTGGATTCCTTACAGCGATGCCAAGTAGACTATCGTTATATCCAGGTGCTGAGTTGTCTCTACGAGGCCGCCACCATGAGTGTCCAAGTACAGGGTCAGCAGTCTAAACCCATCCAATTGCGCAGAGGAGTGAGGCAGGGGGATGTCATATCCCCGAAACTGTTCACGTGCGCATTGGAAGATATGTTTAGGTTGCTGGACTGGAAAGGAAAGGGCATTAATATAAACGGCGAGTACATCTCACACCTGCGATTCGCTGATGACATAGTCTTAATGGCGGAGTCGCTTGAGGAACTGAACCAGATGCTGGACGGCCTAGCTTCAGCCTCCCGATGTATCGGTCTTGGCATGAATTTGGATAAAACCAAAGTCATGATCAATGGTCACATTGATCCAAGGCCGGTGGTCGTACATGGTCACCTTCTCGAAACTGTTTCCGAGTACACTTACCTTGGGCAGATTCTGCAGTTGGGTAAAAACAGTTTCGAGAAGGAGGCCAAAAGGAGGATCCAACTGGGCTGGGCAGCATTTGGGAAACTACGTCAAGTCTTCACGTCATCCATACCGCAATGCTTGAAAACGAAAGTTTTCAATCAGTGCGTCCTACCCGTTATGACCTACGGAGCTGAGACTTGGACACTCACGATAGGGCTGGTCCACCAGTTCAAAGTCGCTCAGCGAGCTATGGAAAGAGCTATGCTCGGAGTTTCTCTGAAGGATAGGATTCGTAACGAATACATCCGACAGAGAACCAAGGTTATCGACATAGCTCAAAGAATTAGCAAGCTGAAGTGGCAGTGGGCCGGCCATATCTCGCGAAGAACCGACGGCCGATGGGGCAAACGTGTTCTTGAGTGGAGACCACGACTCGGTAAACGTAGTGTAGGACGCCCTCCGACCAGGTGGGATGACGACCTGCGAAAGACTGCAGGTAGATGCTGGATGCGGCAAGCTGAAGACAGGGCGCTATGGCGCTCATTGGGGGAGGCCTATGTCCAGCAGTGGACTGCTATAGGCTGATGATGATGATGATGATGATTCTTAAGACGACTAACATGGTATACACCTAATACAAGAAGGTCGTAAAATTGTTGCTATAGTTAAACCTATTTCAAATAATATAAAACAATATTATATTAAGAAAAAAAATGCTGGATCTAGATATTTTTTATTATACATCGAAAAATGACCAGAATACCCGGAACAAATATTTGTTTGCAATAGTTGTATGCAACCTCTAGCGTCGCGCCACTGAGGTCGTCGAATTTTAAAGCTACACTTAATTTTAATACACAAAAAAAGGCATAGGCTCTGCTTAGTTTGAAGCTAGTCAATATGGTGTTAAACATTCCTTATTTTAATGACTGTGACCTCACGGGCTACTTATTATTGTCCGTATCCCAAAAGTACTTTCACTTTTCCTCGAATTTCCCGAGACTTTGCAAATGTATCTTTCCCCAAACTCTGTCTATTACAGACATAATAAAAACAAACAAATCGCTCTAGCGGCCGTCAAGTGGTACGCTTACCAACAAACCACATAATTATTATATTTACTACCCATAGAATTAATTTCATCGACTCTAGGCAAGTTTGTAGAAACTAAATTAAAACCTACCCGATGTGTATCGATAAAAGTGCGTAATCCCCATAAAGCATGACGCGCTAAGAGTCATCTGCGGCGGAACATAAATCGCACTATCCCTCCCATCACTGGCCATCTAATTTATAATCTCAGATAGAATCTAAGGGTAGAACAAAACGAAAGCGCCCGCGCAGCCTGGCCGCATTTGCACTGAAAGCTTAGTTCATAATCTTCATCTGCAGTTACATTCGTAAATTAATGCAAAAATTAAAACAAGGTAACTGGTCTTTTAAAGTTATTTTTGATCGAAGAAATCATTTATGACATTTAAAATCTTTCCGATTCTTTATTGCAAATCAAAGATAAATGTATAGGAAGGCTCGTAAACTATGAAAGTATTCGTAAGATTATGCGCACAGCTCAGCCAGAAGCTCATAGTACGTTCTTTACCTATATATAGTCAAGACACCAAAGTCGGCGAGTAGGCCACATTTCACTTGTCAACATCCAAGTCCACAATATCCACTCTTAGCAAATATGATAGCTTTACTTTATTTTAATCATAAAATAAGGTTTGCAGCTCTTAATTTAAACCTATTCCACCTGCTTCCTGTGTAAACTAGCCTAATAATGCGCACCCGACAATTAAGTTCCATTCGTTCATTTAGTTCGTTCATTCGTTCGTGGGCTGAACCGCGTCGCTATTGATTTGTGATTGATAATTTGTATAGATTTCAAATGCCAAGGAAAATTAGTCCCAGTGGATATTATTTTAAGGTGCAGGGTGCGGTGGAAGGGGGAAATTATGTTGGAATGTTATTAGTATCAGAATTACTAGGCTTAATGGGATTTAAATGGGAAAATGCCCTGCCTAGTTATGCTTTATCCGTAGTATGACGTCTGAGCTATTGCAAATGCAGAAAAGCATCCGTTTTCTAGAAACACTGGCTTACCTTTAGCCTCCTAAGATGTGTACCTAATCATAAAGCTAATGATAACAGATTTTCTAGATTAAAGTTAAAAAATTTGATTGAACACAGGCAGTTCCAGAATAGCACACCTTGTGATGCTATATTAGTATCATAAGGTATGCTCATTTTGGGACTAGACGGTGCTGGTTTACCAGCATCTATTTAAGCAGATGCTTAAATAGATGCTGGTAAACCAGAAAAAATTCCAGGCAAACAAAATTCTAAATAGATATTTAGAATTTTGTTTGCCTGGAATTTTTATAAATTATCAATTACTATTAGTTTTTCTTATCGTGCAATTTTATGTATATTTTTTTATGTTAATTTGTTCTAATATATAGGTATTGTAATTAATTAGTGTAATTGGTTGTAATACAGGTAATCGTGCTAGTTAAATGAATAAATAAATTAACTTGCAAGTTTTATTTTATTGATATGAGAAACCTAGGCCTAGTCAAAATGCGTGAATAAAACCCACGACTACCTTCTGCTTCTCTCAACATTACTGTCATATAGTTCGTTACTCGTAGGTGGACACATTATTTATATTATATCAACTATATTTCTAAATATCGCCTCGGAACAATAATTTAGCTTTAATTATATCACAGATTTGAACCAGCAATCATAACAACTGAAATATCGAATGTTCTTGATAAGATTTCTTGATTTTTATTTTTAGTTTTATTTTCTATGTTAATTGTTCCTGTTTTTTTTTTTGTTCTATTATATATGTATATGTACTTAAGATAAATGTCAATTATTTTATATAGGTATGTATAATTATTTTGATAATTACGCCACCGTCAGCTTTAAAACATACCGATCCTATCCATCCAAAGGTTGCCTGGAAGAGATCGCTTTTAGCGATAAGGCCGCCGATTGTGCCACTAGTTATAATTAGTATTAAGATCCTTTAGTATTTTTTTTTGTATTGATGGTGCAATAAATTTATATTGTATTGTATTGTATTATCTGATTGTTACAACTTATTGATGGTGTTTTTATTTCATCTAAAAATATTTTGAGACGACTGAGAGTCTATATCGGGTGCCTTCGGGCTAGGTTTGACTTTAGGCTTTTGTTCTGATGTTTATCTAGACTTGTTCATAAAATACAACATTTTAATTTCGGTTTATTAGTGTATTTGGTTGGAACTACAATAAATGATTATTAACCGATTTTGTTTTTATAAAAATATGTTACAAAGTTTAAATCTATGTAGTTATGTATGCATCTAATTCACAGATGTAATCTCAAATACCAATCTTAACTGATTATTTTCACGACTAAATGGCATTATCGAGTCAAAATGAAAATTGCCAAGAAAATTGATCACTATCAAAGGTTAACTCATATCTGAATAAAAAACACACGTTAGACATTTTAATGCAATGAAGATGAAGGTTAATTAAATATAAATGATCACAAATCACCTTATCATCCAAAATAGAACAACTAACGATAGCTACCAATACAAGTAAATATAAAGGCATGTACACATACGACTGAAGTAGCGACCTCTTCGTTAGGACGGCGGCGGCCATCGAAACTTGCTAATTATGAGAACAATAAATAATGTGACTTAAGGCGTGACTCTTTAGGCGTTGTTCACGATGATTTATTTTGAGGCTATTTCATAATAAAATCTGTTTACACGTATTTTGCCCGAATTTCTTTGGTTTTTTTATGTCAAGTTTAGTATTTGAAATTATGTAAGTTAAATAATACTACTGGTTCTTACAAGTGTAAAAAAATCATCTCAGTTTTCACGAAGTAATTTAAGGAACTCAACCTTTGAATTTCTACGAATTCAAAGTTTTGTATAGTTTTGAATTAAAACAGACTCATATTTATATTAATGTAAAATTAGTCCATAAATTTAAATAAAACAATAAAGCTATTTCAACAAAATTTCTACAAAGTTCTAAAATTCTATTGGCAAAGTACCTAGTAGGTATTAACACTTTGAGTGCTGAAAACGCACGGTATGAGTTTTCTACTAGTGACTAATATGCGTAAATCCACACTTGCGCAGCGGCTGAGAAAATACAGATCTTTGTGACTCAGCAGAGCTGTAATATTTTTCGAACGAAACGCATGTGCGGCGCAACACAACCGCTGTGTAGAGTGGCAGTACGAATTTTTTAGGTAAAAAAAAAGACCGCAGTCGTCAAAAAAAAACCGCAGTCAAAGTGTTAACTATTTTAGATTGTTTAAATCTTTTGATAGAGAACCGTTTTGATTCTTACATGTAGACCTGCCCTTACCCATGAATCATACGGCCCGAGCGAGTGACAGGACCGACTCTGTTAATTGCTATAAACATAGAAATTTGGAGAACTAGAGATTTATGTCGTTTTGTTCCGAAATAACAATGAGGCTGTCTGTCCGTCCGTCCTGCCTTCATCTACCTACTCGTAGGACGCGTTGTAACGTGACTTGTGTAATGGTAGGTGTTAGATTTGATTTAAGATTTCATGTAACAGTTGCATAATTTGAATAAATTTTGAAGGTGGTTTTCTGGACTTTAAAACATGATGACGTACTCAAAACGGATGTAACTGGGCTAACTACGAACCTTATTTGTTTTGGAAGAACACCAATGTTTAATTGTTCCTGTTTTATTCACTAGGAACTTCTTTAATGTGAGTAAGGGTTCTGTGTTCGTGCTCGGAGGGACGCGGCACCCGCTTACAACAAACAAACTCACCCTGAAGTCTCTCTAAGGGATGAAGCGTTGGTGTTCTTCCAAAACAAATAAGGTTCGTAGTTTACCCACTTACATCCGTAATGAATTCATCAAACTACGATCGTTCTTATATTAAAAAACATTTTTAACTGCCGGATTTCCGTAATAAAATGGTTGAGGTATCCCTTACGCTTTTCTACTTTGGTCAGATATTAGTAGTTTGTAGACCTAACAATTATACAAATAAGAGTGAAAGTAGGTATCGTTAATATTCATAAAGTTTATCGATTTGGCTAATTGTGTGAAACGTATTATTTATTTTTAACTCTCAAGTGTGTGTGGCCTCGCTATTTTAATAGTAATGAGCACGAAATAATAATAGTTTTAATAACGATACAAAAACAAGCGTTATTACAGTTAATAATAATAAGTATTGGACTAATTTGAGCAATTTAAATTAATTTCAAAGACACGGATCTACCCTCTCACTTCATGGTTGTACAAACGGCTTGGTGCGCTGGTTATGGACATTTTCTTTTTGAAATCACGACCACTGTTAGGCAAAAATGCCTTGATCTCTCTAATGAAGAGGCATCAAACAGAAAAACATGTCTTGATTGACCTTTTGTCATCATGCTTTAATTACATTTCTTAGGTTTATCACACCTTTTACCATTTCTCATTTCCCATACACTTCCTTAGAGAAAAAATATTTGGGTTTTAAGATATTTACCCGGTGGTAAATATCTTAAAATCCAAATATTTTCTTATTTTCCAAATAAGGGCCAGTGCCCATCATCATCAAAATCAACATTAGGGTCCACAGCTGGACCCTAATGAGTGCCATAGCGCCCTGTCTTCAGCTTGCCGCAGCCAGCATCTGCCTGCAGTCTTACGCAAGTCGTCATTCCTCCGGGCCGGAGGGCGTCCTACACTACGTCAGTCTTAATGATCCTAGTATAATATGTGGTCGATTCAAAGCAAAGGTCTTTTTTAGAGACACATTCGACAGCCCGTACAAGCCTAGGCCCATGTCAAATTGCGGACAGACATATTTAAGTTGGCTTTGTACTTTGTCTCAGGCCGTCGAGTGCCTCCCTCAAGCAGCCTTTCACAGTGGCGCTGTAAGTCTGCCTTTCACAGCGCGTCGTAAACGAAGTGTCGTAAGTGGAGGATACTTGATGCGCGGGCGCACGGTGAGTGTTTCCATTGATAAACACGCGTACGATTTTATAAAAGTACCTACTTACGTATCGGCTTACCCAGGTTATTTATTATATAATATACAAGATGCCGTGTGACATGTGTACTAATCTGAATGGAGTTATTCTGGACCCAAAGGGTCAACTTGTGTATTTTTAATGTTTTTTCAATTTTTTAATATTTATGCGTTATTTCTTGTTATAGAATATTGCAATTTTTTTTTGATTGTTTTCAATAAAACCATGATATTATTACAAATGTTAATCTTTTGAATTTTCAAAACATTAATAGAAATTTAAGAACACACGTACCTAAAAGAACACGAATATGTAAAAAAAGTATATATTTTATTTCAAAACTAGTTTCTGCTCACGGCTTCGCAAGCGTTGATTCTATGGAAAATGTTTTAAACAGTGTAAAATGTTAAATACACGAAATAACTAGTAGATATGTATATATACTTAAACGACACCAAAATACATATGACGATTTCATATTATTCCAAATATTGTGAAACTGTTTTGTAATGCTTTTACAAAACAGTCTGGCTTGAAACGGAATGTGAAACAATGGACACAGCAAAATCAGGTCAAAACTGAACGTGTCAAAAGTTCGAAAAGATCACACAAGCGCCTCTGGAGTATCAATTTAAAACTCATAAACGTTTTATTATTTCGAAAAACCACCAGAAATATTAACAAAATCGATTATCGTAATGCTCGAGACCTAACGAGTTTTAATCGATAATGAAACTTGCCTTTCGATTCGATTATTTGTCGAATTCGATGTGTCCCGTAAGAATGTGAGTTTTACAGTTTTTATGTTGATACGGTGGTGCTCATAAAATCAACACCGTTGTAGTTGCTGGGTACCGAGAAATGATTGTTTCAATGATAAGTGCTACCTCATCAGCCATTGGGACTGTGCAGAAGGTTGTACAGTTCAATGCCGAATTTGCCGAACTAAAAGATCTCCTGGCAGCAGCGCGAGGCGAGCACTGCTGATGCTGGCCAGTAAATGTCTTATAAAGATTTTCTACTTATCTTTTAATTACCAAACTAGTGCCCAATAATCTTGCTTTTTAATTGAAAACAGCTTAAAAAATTATTTGACTATGTTCAAATGTACCTATTAATAAATAAATAAATAAATAATACTGGACAATTCACACAGCATTATCTAGCCCCAAGGTAAGCAGAGCTTGTGTTATGGGTACTAGATAACTGATATACATAATACAATACATTACATAGATAGATATTTTTTATTATACATAGAAAACGACCAGAACACCCATCAAACAACACAAGAAACAAATATCTGCAGATCGTACACACAATTGTTCCGAGGCGGGAATCGAACCCGCAACCTCCTGCGTCGCAGGCGGACCTTCACCCACCGCGTCACATCGGTCGTCAAAAAATTAATAAATATTTTTAATTACCAACTCGTGTTTATTAGGTAAATCGTATCAGAGTGTTCACAAAAACTTTATATTTTAATTTCATTATTAGAAATTGACGTGAAAACGTTAGACGCATGGCTGGAAACGTCGTAGACATGGCGCCTGCTTGTGAAGCCACGTCAGTCGAGCATAGCGATATGACATCCTGGAAGGGTTGACGTCATTTTGTGATCGAAATCGTACCTATCGTGGAGGACTGCTGTATTGTAGTTATTTTTAATTCAATGGCCATCGTCATCATCAGCCCGTATACGTCCACTTCTTACAGCTGAATATAGGCCTCCTCCAACCACGCTGCGAGTAGCTGTCTTGGGGTTTTATTGTAATTCTCCAACACGAAATTGCGTATTTCGTTTCGGCCAATTGCTGTACTCTGTATGTGTTTGTTCACCAAAATATAGTAGGTATCTACTAATTTGCCCAAAAAATAGAAACGAAACAAACGATTGCGTATTTTTGATAATTAAAGTAGGCATCCAGAACTGCCTTGATTCAACGATTCCCTGCGACACCTACTAATTCAATGAAAATAAGTATAATCTTTTCTTAGCCCATATCTTCAAGTCAATTTATGTTGTATGTAACTTTAATGTTCCTTAAATTTCGAATATTTCCCATGTCCTTTGCTCGAAACACATTACACCAAAATTGCAATTTACGATGAACTTTTTACCGCATTTCGGAAGGACCATAAAAGTTTCATTCGCAAACTTGACGGGTGATTAACCAATAAACATGTCACGTTGAGATTTTTACCGTTAGGGCTGTTTATTTTTACGTAAATATCTGTCCACTAGTAATTATCATCAATGTTTATTTGATCAATGTTTTTATCATCATCATCATCACCAACCTATAGCAGTCCACAACTGGACATAGGCCTCCCCCAATGAGCGCCATAGCGCCCTGTCTTCAGCTTGCCGCATCCAGCATCTTCCTGCAGTCTTTTGCAGGTCGACATCCCACCTGGTCGGAGGGCGTTCTACACTACGTTTACCGAGTCGTGGTCTCCACTCGAGAAAACGTTTGCCCCAGTGGCCGTCGGTTCTTCGCGAGATATGGCCGGCCCACTGCCATTTCAGCTTGTTAATTCTTAGAGCTATGTCGATAACTTTGGTTCTCTGTCGGATGTATTCGTTACGAATCCTATCCTTCAGAGAAACTCCAAGCATAGCTCTTCCATGAAATGAAAATGTATTTATGAGTCATCAAAATTATTCATCGATTTTGAACAAAATAATTTCCAGTGCTCTGGTACCTACATGTAGGTACTTTTGATCAAAGATAATATTAAGACCTAAGCAAATGAACTGATGTGTACAATGTACGTAGTTCATGTAGTTCATAGTTCATTTATTGATTTATTGATTATTTTTGGTTACAGGTCACATGTATGGCCATTGGCACTTGCTTTAATTGTTTTATATAGCTTTACTTTTATTATATTGTTACTAGAGTTTTTGTTAGTGCACTTCCTTACCCTACCAGCAAACAGAAAATGTTTTGATGCCCCGCGAAACAGGCCTAGCCTAGTGCGGGGGTCACTGTTAAGAGTTGATACTATCTGAAATCGGTTATTTTCAACGATCATATCTTCCACAATTCTGAAGCATTTACTTTGAGATTTTAATATGTTATAGTTCAGGATTGATGCTAGACCACTAGTGTTTCGAAAACACGATTACATGAAACTTTCTCGATAGAAAAAAAATCCAAAGTTCACTCTAAACTGTACTTTAAACCGTCGCTATTCAATAGATACGTTAAAATAAGCCTTGATACTTTATACAGTAAACAATCAGAGTATAAAGCAGACGATGTGTGTTTTAGATTTTCAAAATTACTATTATTTTTAACGTAAAAAAATAATACCTAAACATTCACGCGCTATCTTCCGTCCGGGCCATAATTCAGTCTAGCTTCGGCCTTCGGACGGGGAGCCTGTGTCGCTGCTCCGCGCTTCGTGTCATCGGACTTTGTATATTTGTAAATATGGGAAATCTTTATAATAAGTGTAGAAAGCGACGACGGAATCATAAAAAAGATGGAAAACACATGAACGACGTTATAAAGTAAGTACCTACCTACCCTACACGTTGAGGTGAGGTGAGGTGAGGATGTGGATTGTGATTTGTGAGTACCTAAGTAAATATCGCAGCCAAACTAATTATTTTTTATTTTATTTTAGAAAACGTCGATTAGAAAGTACAGCTCCTATTGTAAGCGATGATGGCGACAATGATAAAGAAAATAATGTCCCGGTAAATCCGTGTGTACCAAACACCTACCTACCTACCAGTAAGGTAGTAGACCTTACTTGTTTATGGGACTGGATGGCGCTAAGTATGTGAAAATCGTATTTTTTATACTTATAGGTAAATACCTATACCTAGGTCCTACCTAGGTGTAAATACAAGGTATACCCACCTCAATTTGTATCTCCATGTGATAGAAGTAGTATTTTCACAACACATCATTATCTAGGTAGAAGTATATATTAGGGTTCCGTTTGAGTATCAATACTATAAAATATTTACACCTAGGTATACCCACCTAATTTGTATCTCCATAATATATGAATCGTTACTGATACATGATGGAAGTAACATCGAACGATCTGGACATTTTGGATATCAGAAAAGATCCGTACGAGATTTTTTTTTACCAATTACAAAACATTGAATTGTAAGTAGTAGGTTAGGTACCTACTATAGTTACTAACTATAGTACCTACTGTCTACACCTATAATGTATTATAACTTTCCTAACATTTTTACGAGTTTGTAAATTTTAGGGTTCTGCAATAATTAATTTAGTCATGGTTCCAACCTTACGAACACAAGCTTTTCTACTTTTAGTTCATGAAAGTGAAGATATATCACATGGTTCAAAATATAAATGGGTAATAATGGACTTATACGGTTTATACCTTGAACGAGAGTCCTTATTAATTATTCATTATAATTCATTCATATTACTAGAGTGGGCATATTATATTTACATGTTAGGTACCTATTTTCTTGACATGTATGATTGTTACAGGATGGAAGTAACGTCGTATGATTCGACAAATGGCATAAATCCGGACAAGACAAATCTTTATCAATTACAGAACATAGAATTGTAAGTAAATACTTACATATCTACTGAAATATAAATATACCTAGTGTATATTCTTTCCTAACGTTTTCACGAGTTTGTAAATTTTAGGGTTCTGCAATAATTTAACCTAGAACTATTCGTACCTAACGAACACAAGCTTTTCTACTTTTAGTTCATGAAAGTGAAAATATATCACATGGTTCAAATTTATAAATTGGGTAATAATGGACTTTTTACGGTTGATAGCTTGAACGAGAGTCCTTATTAATTCTTCATTACGATTCATTCATATTACTAGAGTGGGCACATATATTTACATGTTAGGTACCTTACCTACCTACTTTCTTGGCATGTAACTGTTACAGGATGGAAGTAACGTCGAATGATTTGACAAATGGCATAAATTCGGATAAGACAAATCTTTATCAATTACAGAACGTAGAATTGTAAGTAAATACTTACATATCTACTGAAATATGATTTGGTATCTAGATTATAATAAGATTGTGTTTTATTTTTCCTTTTTCAGACAAACACACACCTCTCCAGAGTCAAAGTCACTACCCCACCCTACCCAAACCTACCCTACCCTACGCTAACCTACCCTGCGGGATAAAAAGTATATACTATATCCTTCTGCTGGTTCTAAGCTACCTCTCCACCAATTTTCAGCCAAATCGGTTCAGCCGTTCTTGAGTTATAAATAGTGTAACTAACACGACTTTCTTTTATATATATAATATACACAATAGATATAGATTAGTGTGATAAAATATCATTTCATTTCAGATGAAAGTTGAGATCATCGAAAGGGATGACGAATTTTGGGAACAACTAATGGAACCAAATTTTTTTATTTTTTATTTAACATATATTTTGTCCGAGTTATGCGATCCCTGGCATGTTCGCAATATGAAAATACGAGATATAAGTGAATTGAAATAAATTTAATATAAAGTAATATATATTGTTAATAAAGTTATACATATTATGTATGTGCAAATATAATCTAGACTATATTTTAATTTATTACAATATTTACCTGCACACTACTTGTCATATACATCCTATTTCCACACAATGTTTTTTTGGCAAAATTCAATTTTACTTAAAAAACTAATATGCGGAACCCTCACTCAATATACTTAGACATAAACTTGTATTCTATTTCATTGCTTATATAGGTTTTGTTGTGTTAGTTTTACCTTATATAGGTAGTAGTACCAATCTTCGTTTATATTAAATCTGTAAACAAGGTGTTATAATAAAAAATCCTATTTACTAGTACCAAAGAATAAATAATAGTACTACGTACCTATTTTTAGGTTGGTAGTAGGCATAAGTATAATTTACATTTCGCAGAACACTATCTTACTACAGAAAATAATGTTCGGAACCCTTCAGCGCTATAGCGACTCGCACCTGTCTAGTGTTTGGGTAGAAAATAACGTCTCGGGCGCGGTGGTCTAGTAGCAGTAGTAGGTATGTTGGCAACTACATTGAAAAACAATAAAATAAAATAATGTTTTGTAATTGTAAGTAGGTAGGTAGGTACCTACCAATATCCAACTATCATAATATTAGGTAGGTATAGGTACATACTAAGGTATAAAGTTACTAAAAAGCATTACCTACGTATTTGATAATTTCATTTCTTAGTAGGTACCGTATATATAATTAATTACCTACCTTTTAGACAATAATATTGCACCTACCTAACTTCAATAAGATTGTTTTGAACTAGCGTGAACCCAACCCAATATAATTTTGCGCGCGAAGTAATAGCGCGGCGAGTAGGTACGTTGCCACCGGCCGTCCGCCCCGTGGCGCCGCCCGTGCGCCGCGGCGCGGCGGCGTAACAAGCTGAGGCGAAATTTGATTTTCTGCTGAGGTAGTGTAGGCCCTTAACTGCAACACCTCAATCAATCAACTCTATAATGTAATATGTACATAAATTAAGTTAAGGTGTTATTATTTGTAAACTTTTTGGTAAATAATTTTTTTGTATTTTTTGTTTGTATTTTTGTACGTAAGTACATGTAAGAAATATAAATAAATAAAATGAAATAATTTCTGAAATATATTCCCTTTGATCGGTAGATAAGGTACCTAATTACAGTATTAATTGTATTATTGAGGTAAGAGAAGGAAAGCCAACGGCAGCCACTAAGGCATAAATAATAAAATAATCACCTGAGTCATAAACCATCGTTCCTAATCCACTGATAAGTTCTGTTTGACTGACGGGACGCTGATTAGGGCGACTTATCTTGCTTTATGGTGTTTGGACGTCGCGTTGGTACATGCTACTGTTTGACACACAGATGACGAAAGCCGTTTGATGAATCAAACTGACTTCAAAATAAGAGGTCCTCAATTTGGCTTTATATTTTTTTCATAAATGCATAGGAAACTACTAAGTTATATCATAGATGCAACCCTTATGAGCATTGTACATGTGAGGCATGTAGTCAACGACCACGTGTCGCATCCTAAAGGTAAAAAAAATAATGCCTGACAATCCACACAGCTTCACCTAGTCCCAAGCTAAGCCTAAGTTTGTGTTATGATGGGTACTAGGTATATTATGACTGATATACATAATACAATATTATTACATAGATGTATTGTTTTTATTATAAATAGAAAACGACCAGAGCACTCGGAACAAATATCAGCTGATCGTACAAACATTTGTCCCGAGGTGGGAATCGAACTCGCAACCTGCGCGTACCTTCACCGCGCCACAGAGGTCGTCAGATCATTACTGGCAATGGCGACACTCATTGATTGAAGACCTTCGTATAATATTAAGATATTGTATCACTAAATCGATGTTTGCCCAAAGGATTTGCAAAATAAATAATTTAAGTAGGTACCTACCTATATTACCAAAATACCTACCAGGAATCAGGATTTAAAAAACAATCATGTTCCAAGTTCTGACGCAATGCATCCAACCAAATGTTAATCTGTAAGTGATCTCATTATTTCTCATTCTCGTATATTTTTAAATGGCAGTTTTTACGTCCTGGTTCACACTTGACTTTGAGTCCAAAGGTTCAAAATAAACAATTAATTCACCACGTTTCTATAAAACGTAATCCTTAACCGCGTCTGTCTGTCTGTCAGAACGATAAACTCATAAACTGTTAAACTGTTTTTCTCATGGTTTTCTCCGATAAACGAAGTCATGGTAAAGAGTAAAGATATGAGAAGGTATACGTGAATTGATTGAGTGATTTCGTTTAATTTTCGTGACATCATCATCACCTATAGGTAGTAGTCCACTGCTGGACATAGGCCACCCCCATTGAGCGCCATAGCGCCCTGACTTCAGCTTAGCTGCAACCACATCTGCCTGCAGTCTTTCACAATCCGTCATCCCATCTGGCCGGAGCGCGTTGGCGTCCTACACTAAATGACCGATGTGGCGCAGTGGGCGAAGGTCCGCCTGCGACGCAGGAGGTTGCGGGTTCGATTCCCGCCTCGGAACAAATGTGTGTACGATCTGCAGATATTTGTTTCGGGTGTTCTGGTCGTTTTCTATGTATAATAAAAAATATCTATCTATTTAATGTATTGTATTATGTATATCAGTTATCTAGTACCCATAACACAAGCTCTGCTTACCATGGGGCTAGATAATGTTCTGTGAATTGTCCAGCATTATTTATTTATTTTATTTTTTTATTTATTTATTTAATGTAATCAGAACGACCTTAGGCCAATTATACTAATTACAGAGGTGGAGAGGATATAAAAGTTAAGAACACATGTTATAAATCCAGTTAAAATAAAATCAAATAATCCATAATGTCAATTATAAATTCAAATTATTGAAGAGTCAACATAAAATTAAGAATGAAAATATAGGTAAGTCAAAAATAGGTCAAAATATTTTTTTAGAGATTAAAACAGTCAAAAATAGCATTCACAAAAAGTTAAACTATAAGCATTAGACTTCTCCACTCGTCCGCACATATTATACATATTATAATTACCTATTCATGATAATAAGATCTATTAGTTCAGACTCAGAGAGTAGTTAATACTTAAAATAAGTGTTTGAGAAACACGGGTTGCAGATAATGATGATGATAAGTAGGCCTATCGAACCAGCATTCAGTGGGTTTCAAAGAACTGAGATACTGACGATAGTAACATTAATATGACGTGTCTTCAAGAATCGAAACACAAATATTCTTGTTTTTGGTAACTCGGCAATGATAAAAGCGATCACATTCTTATTTATAACGTATCCGAATGCGTCAAACTCATACGAATCCATACAGATTCATACATTTCCTGGATTCTCCTTATTTCTTATTAGTTTGACCTGAAAGTTGATGCGAGAATCATGCGCCGATGACGGACACTTTGGTCATAAACTTTTATTGAGAACTCATTTGTTTTGGGGTTCTTCGTACTTTGTATGTTGAGCAAAAATAATATACCTATACATTGCAGGTATTAACACTTTGAATGCTGAAATCACACGGTATGTGTTTTCTACAAGTGATTAATATGCGTAAATCCACACTAGCGCAGCGGCTGAGAAAATACAGATCTTTGTGACTCAGCACAGCCGTAATATTTTACGAACGAAACGCATGTGCGGCGCAACACAACCGCTGTGTAGAGCGACAGAACCAATTTTTTAGGTTAAAAAAAGAACGCAGTCGTCGAAAAAAAATCGCAGTCAAAGTGTTAAAATGAAGTGTTACGTACTTTCAAAAAGTATATATAGTCAATATAATATTTATCCGACTTAGAACCAAAGTTATCGGCATAGCTCTAAGAATTAGCAAGCTGAAGTGGCAGTGGGCCGGGAAAATCTCGCGAAGAATCGACAACCACTGGGGCAAACGTGTTCTTGAGTGGAGACCACGACTTGGTAAACGTAGTGTAGGACGCCCTCCGACCAGGTGGGATGACGACCTGTGAAAGACTGCAGGTAGATGCTGGATGCGTCATGCTGAAGACAGGGCGCTATGGCGCTCATGATGATGATGATGGACGACCGATGTGGCGCGGTGGGCGAAGGTTCGCCTGCGACGCAGGAGGTTGCGGGTTCGATTCCCGCCTCGGAACAATTGTGTGTACGATCTGCACATATTTGTTCCGGGTGTTCTGGTCGTTTTCTATGTATAATAAAAAATATCTATCTATGTAATTTATTGTATTATGTATATCAGTTATCTAGTGCCCATAACACAAGCTCTGCTTACCATGGGGCTAGATAATGCTGTGTGAATTGTCCAGCATTATTTATTTATGTATTTATTAACTTATATTTTCTTATAAGTTCAACACTCAGGTGCTCGGGTAAGGTAAGCGTTACCTTTTTAAAAATAACCTTTTCTCTCAATGGTCTTTTCAGTACACAAACAAATAATAACTCCCATGTTTTTTTTACTATGATCCTGACGGAACCCTCTCCATTCTATATTCATAAAGACAGTAAAATCTCGTGCTCGCGCCTCAACGGCTGAGTCCGAAATGATTGCGTTTTTATTGTAATGATATGTGCTGTAGCGCCGGAATTGGTCATCGGGAGGGTGGCCGAGAAAGTTCAGATACAGATAAGATCGAGAGATTAAGAAGGTGTAAGAAAATGTGAAAGATTTTTTCATGAAAGGAGGATTCGTGTTTGCTACATTATCTCTCATAAAAGCTATCGCACAAGCTCTTGCCATCTTCTGTCCACGTGAGCAAAGCAATAGGCGGAAGCTAGTGTGGAGTAATAACTAGTGATTAGGGATTATTGTGGCAGTGGGCTGACCTTATATTACGTAGAACCGACAACCGCTGGGGTAAACGTGGTCTTGAGTGGAGACCGTGACACGGCAAACGTAGTGTAGGACACCCTCCAGCCAGGTAGAATGATGACTTGCGAAGGACTGCAGGCAGATGCTGGATGCGGCAAGCTGAAGACAGGGCGCCATGGCGCTTATTAGGGAAGGCATATGTCCAGCCGTGGACTTATACCTATAGGTTAATTATGTTGATGAAGAAAATAACAGATAAATAAATAAATAAATAATGCTGGACAATTCACACAGCATTATCTAGCCCCATGGTATGCAGAGCTTGTGTTATGGCTACCTACTAGATAACTGATATACATAATTTGTATTATGTATATCACTTATCTAGTAGGTACTAGTAGGTTACATTACATAGATATTTTTTTTTTATTATACATAGAAAACGACCAGAACACCCAGAACAAATATCTGCAGATCGTACACACAATTGTTCCGAGGCGGGAATCGAACCTGCAACCTCCTGCGTCGCAGGCGGACCTTCGCCCACCACATCGGTCGTCAAAAGATAAAAAAGATAAATAAGGAAACTAATTCGAACAGGTATTTCCAATCGAAACAGTCAAGCTGACAGAGATCAACAAACACTCAGCTGAAACGGTTACCAGTACATTTATAGCGTAAGAACTCTTGATCTGAATTCTATCATTGTTCTCTTATCGTAAAAATATTGTTTGTATTCTAGGAAATGATTACTGTTCATCTCAAACAGAGCTCCAGTAGTACCAACACAGAATAGTGGACAGTTGAATCTTGAATCCCGCTGCGCGAGCGCTGACAGTTATGACAGTGCGCTGGCGTGGTATTGGCAGACAATGGGCCGGCGTGAGGGCTAAGGGATAGTGCACCTTGGTACTATATAGGTACTTACTATAAATAGTACCTACTTGCAGTCGCAGTCACGGGCCAGAAGCACTTAATGCGTTGACTGGCTGTACTGATCAAAAACAAAAGTATAGCGAGATTATCGTTGGACATCTACGGACATACACAGTTCTCAGTTAAAAGTAAAGTACATTTTATTAATTCGAAAGGTTTCTTCATCAATATAAATAAATAATGTTGGAATATTCACACAGCATTATCCAGCCCCAAGCTTGTGCCCAAGCTAAGCACAGCCTGTGTTATTTATTATATTATATCTCTTGTACTATGTATATATATATTTATTACCCACTCAAAACCTAACTGATGTATTAAGTAGATCACAGAAACACGTTCCGGTTATTTGTTGTCCGGTTGTCAGACAAAATAAACGGATCAAATATCTGCAGATCTTATTAGCATTTGTCCCGAGGCGGAATCGAACCCGCAACCTCCTGCCTCGCAGGCGCACCACCGAAGTCGTCATTCATGATCGTCTGTAGGGTTTCAAGAATGACATACACTTTTGAGCTTTAACATAGTTCTGCTTTTTGCTAGGTGATACCCGTAACAAGGAGAAGGCTACTGTATAACATTCGACCAGTTCTGGTTATGCTATTGTACCATTTGGATAAAGATTTTTTATTTGCCAAAACATGTGTTTATTTATTTATTTATAAAAAATACAGTAGTTAGCTTACAGTCTAACATCAAAACACTAACTACTAGACTTAAAAAAGACAGAATATATTAAAAACAATACACAGTATATAATAATAAATTAAAATCTAGATTACAAATAGGTAGGTAGTCATACACACATAAACAGATTATTTAAAAGTAAGGTATGATCTTAAACTTAAGTAGATAAGGCTTAAACTATCATTAAATATGTCCACATGTTGGAACTGTTGCAAGAAATTCACTTGAGTTCACGTGTTCACTTGTAAGGTAAAAAGTAGATACATTTTATGTATCAACATTGCAAAAATATCTAAGAGAATGACGTGCAACAACTAAACATTTACCAATGTTTATAATTGAAAAAATCGTTAATATGAATAGTAAAAGTTAGAAATTAAGATTTTCAAAACTGCCCCTTTATTGACCAGTTTGAAGATAAATGGACCCTTCATTCTAATTTTGGTTTACCTAGGCCTGCTCGTGACGACCCAAATTTGTAGTCATATCCACTAGTTTTGTATTTTGATCCACCTTATATGTTGCTGAATTCTATTTTACATCTAAAACTATTCTCTGAATGTATGTTTCTATGTCAATGACGTCATCCAGGACGATGGACACATCAAAATGGACGTACAAAGTAGTTCGTTATAATTTTACGATAGAAACAACAATGTTGTACCATTTAGATAGCATCTAATGTTTGCCAATTTACTTTTGTTTGTATTGCGTATGAAATTATATTTGAAGGTTTTGAGCTATTCAGATGTGAGTGCAGACAAGATACTGAAAGAACGACCTTTGGCCCCTAAAGGACTATGTACCTATATAGAAGCGAATATGACGTCATTCGCGTAAGGCCCG
Source organism: Eupithecia abbreviata (assembly GCA_943735965.1). Lineage (NCBI taxonomy): Eukaryota > Metazoa > Arthropoda > Insecta > Lepidoptera > Geometridae > Eupithecia > Eupithecia abbreviata. Next base: position 13,558,948 of record OX030978.1, read on the forward strand.
CGCGGGCCTGTTTTTGAACGCAATTGTTGTGATGTGTGAGTCATCTTGGACTTCTTCTAGAACGTGGCACGAAGAGTCTATAAGCAGTGTTTCTTTCTGGTAAATACCAGGTGTAGACTTTTTCAATGTCATTTGACCACTGCGTTCGACATTTTCTCTGAAAACGTATGCACAAAATCTACTCCCACTGTCCGCAAAAACGTTTTTGCTTAACCCACTGCGCACACTTTTTTCAATTTCTGACCTCCAGTTCGGTCGAAACTAGTTCCTGTTAAATTCATCTTTGTTATCTTCTTTCTCATGATCTCTCAGCCCTAAAAATATCTTCCTAGAGACGACAAGATAAAATCCAAGAAAAGATAAGTCCCATACAATAATTTATTTCCCTAAAACAGTGCGCGAAACAAGTGGAAACTACGAAAGAAGTGGGTTAGGGTACCCGTCAGTGGACAACAAATCATAGCGCTGCCCTCAAACAAATACGTGAAATATACACTGGCCTTTTATCATGGACACCCGAACTAGGCGTGGTACAAGCTGAGCCTGGGGTTCTGGAGAAAAAGCTTGTGGCAGTTGTTTTAACAGAGACTACATGATGGGGTGTGCTTTGACCTTAAAAAGACTGAAGATTGAAATTGATTGAAGAATGACTGAATGAAGTAAAATCAAAGTAATCACACAGTATTTCCTAGTCTTACTTGGTTATGATTATTACAAAACACTGACGACGTATCCAAGAGTCCTGTAAGGTTTATTAAAAGGAAATATAAAAATAAATATAAAAATAAATTGCCGCTTTGTTCGTAAAAAGCCAAAGCCAGAAAATTGTTAGCTTCATGGATTCTACCAGTGGATGGACAGGTGCATTCTGCAGAAATCCTTTTTACATAAAAACTTACCTTCTTCAACAAACTCAATGATAGATCTGGTAGGTAAGTAAAGCCTACCGAACCTAAGACGACATTGCTTTCATAATTATAAAGCTTTTACAAAGCTACGTCAAGTCTTCGTAGATCTTGAGCTTCTGAAAATCGCTTGACCCGCGGTCTTCACACCACTCCTCAAGTTCACGTAAGACGTTATTTATAGGCAAGAGGCGGCCATGTCCAAAAAGCTTAGTTGTGTCAAAAGTTGAGCGTTAAATCATAGGGCACTATCTGGTCGGCGCAGGCCGGACAGTGGCCACTAGTGTTGGGCGCGTGCCCATTCATCACCACGTCACGATACGATAATGGCGTTAAAAACATGCTTGATGGTGTAGTGTAGTAGGTACCTAATTCCGAATACTAAAACGCGAATAAGATATGAGCGAGAATCAAATGACGATAATTCAACAGTTTTCAATGAAACGCTGAAAAAAACCGATGTTGCGCATATTAACGTGCGGGCGAAACGTCAATATGCGCAGCCCCGCAGAACCGTAATACAATTTTACACGTGTTTTCAATAGTGAATCTTTATTTATTAAACTCAAACAAACTTTCAGGATTATAAGAACTCGACTTCTTAGTTATTGGTAATACTTTGTTTGATTAAAGAACAGTTCTGTAATTTCCAGTAATGTAAGTTTGACCCACTCACGAAATAAAATCGTGTAACAGTGGAAACTGCTCCAAGCTAAGTGATCCGGCACAAAATGAAATATGATGACACTTTCACACATTACAATACGAATTTATTCGTGTAAATGAAAAAATAACACTTTTCGCCACAAAGCCACTAGCTGAAAGTCCGCATTTGGTTCTTTTATTTTTCACTTCGTATTATTTGTCTCTTACAAGTACATACTTTATATCATTTAAACATACCGTTTCTATTACCAAATGCCACTTTGATGGTGATCAAAATATATTTACTGTAATTTACTGTAAACATTATGCGCCAAAAATGGATCACTCATGATCATGCATGATGACAGAATGATCACTATAGGAAGTGTAGATTTTTCACGGCAAGAAAAAACAAGTGTAAACTTGGGACCTAACGGCGATTATATTATGGCACCCTACTACACATTTGTTTAGTTATAGCATTGAGACATATACCGAAGAACGTTAATTTAAATCGGGAAGATGTTTTGCTAAGACATAAATCAAAATAAATAAGAATAGGTATAAGGATCGAAAAAACCCCGTGTACAAATTCGCACACCAAACTATATTCGTGATATATATATTTGTATATTTAATTATGTAGGTAGTCTTTATTAATTCGGACAGGCTACCGTCCCCAGCAGTCTGCCACAGCGCAAATAATTCAATTCGACCAGTACGCCGATAACCACTGGTTACGTTCGGATAATGAGATTACACCTACTGCATATTATTTATTGTTAATTGTACAATATAAACAGGCCAGGCAATTATCGAGATTCGATCGATTTTCATTACGCTGAGTTATTCGATGTTTTATGAAATTAGGTGCAGCCTTTAGATGGTATGTTAGAAATGGTGCCTAGGCAATTAATTTTGCTATTAGAAGTAGTAATGTAGCGACTCCAGACTTTATTAGTCTTTATGGTCTTAATTTTTTTTTTCTTTATGGTTCTATTTCTATTATAAGGTATTGATCAAGCAAGCGAAGCAAGCAAAGAGAACAACTTGAGTGATTTTCTTTTGTGGTATTTAAATGTTTTTTCAAGCATATCTATCGGACCCTTGATCGAATGAGCATGAAATTTGATAGGTTTTAAGAAAATAAGCTGGAAAATTTATAAATTTACATTAACTAGGTCATTGATTTCCTCAAAGATATACAGCTAGATGTGTAGGTATGTTATAAAAAATATTTTTATTTTATTTTATTTATTTATTTGGCACACAAAACAGAATACAATAATGTATTATACAACTAGAAACACACAATAATTAAAACTAGACTGTATCCCTAAATATGTGTACACAGCATGATCAAAGAGCAGTTTATGTGAAGTAAATACAACATGAATTTAAAAGTAAATAATAATTAAAGAAAAAAAATCAGATAAAAATATGTAAGCATGCATTATTTTTTAATTACAATATTTAATTTCTTTTTTTTATTAATTTTTAAACAATAAATTTGATTAGGGCTAGGAAATATATATATATTAATATTAAAGGGAAAATTACAGAAAATTAAGACCACTCTCCTTAATGAGAATGGTTTCAACGTCTTTTTTAAATTTAAATAGTTAATATAATAATAAAAAATGCTAACATAAGTGTGCTGTGTGTGTATCATCAAATCAAATACAGTGCCGCAATGCCACTGAGGTCGCAAATAGTTTGACTATTTTTTTTATTTCGTTTCACAAAACTATACTCATATTCCAACAAAAACAATCAACTAGGCACCTATACTCCGTCTATATCACTAACAGCCAGTTGTAGAAATAGCAACTAATAGACAGAGACAAACGGACAGACAGATTGATGGTCAGCCCGTCGCGAATGTGATCTACTGCCGTCATTTATTTGGAGCACATGGAACTTATTGATCGTAAAATTAGAACGGATGTACGGTTTGTGAGTCTGTCTTGTCTTGACAAAGGATGCGGCGAGAGATCAATGCAATCTGTATCATGGACTAGACCTCACAAAGACTACTGGTAAACTAACTCTGTCTGATAACTCTAGAAACAAATCTATATTATAGTATCTTCGATAGAAGTTGCGATCTTATTATAATCTTGGATTAAGTTGAATAAAGTACGATTGGGATCGAATTGCGGTGAATGATTTTAAAATCTTTCAATAATTATGATGTATTTTAATAAACCATTATAAACAGTCAAGAATTTGGGTACATTAATGAGCGCCAAAGCGCCCTGTCTCCAGCGTGCCGCATTCAGCTGCTGCTTGCAGTCTTTCGCAGGTCGTAATCCCACGTGGCTGAGGGTCGTCCTACACTACGTTTGCCGAGTCGCGGCCTCCACTCAAGAACACAAACCAAAGTGAGTTAGTTGAATTTGAACTGCAATCGAGATTGGAACTGTTCAAGAACACTCACATCTTCAAAACAATCAAGATCAAACGATCAGACACCGCGATCAAATCTCTTGCCATCCCTCTCCCACCCAACGCATTCGATATCTAATGAAACTGTTGTAATCACCCCCACCCCCCCAGACTGTAATTTTATCGGGTTATAAATTTGAATTTGTATAATGCGAAGGCATTAACGTATGATTTATTCAAGTTGACTCCGCTAAGATTTCAAAGATGAAAAACAATAAATTTCTGACCCGTAACTATTGCGTTTAATGGCAATAGCACGCTAGCGTTGTGTGGATAAGCATCTACCTTATACTATAGTATTAAGATAAGACTACAACGTCTACTTAAAATTCTGGGACAACTGGTGTGTTACCATCTTGAATTCTTGACTATCGTGATTAATTAAAAAAAAAAAATGAGATTATCAGGGCTCTAAATATTTTAAATAATTTGAAGATTACAATTTAGAATTGATTAATAGTCCTTTACTCTGATCATTGATAATGATAACAAACGTTATGTCTGTCCCTTAGTAAATCTGATCCCAGCCTACCACTAGGGGTAAGTTTGGTGGTGGGCCGGGTCAACAGTGGCAAAACAGCGATCCCAACTCGTCCAGCGTGGGTAATTAGGGCATGATGGCCCCCTAATGATAAGAATATGGGGCACTTATCAGGAGAAGTCTTTATGGAGCAGTTAGAGATCAAATCGTAAGAGAATACCTATAAATAATAAATGAACAATGCTGTACAATTCACACCGCATTATCTAGCCCCAAGCTAAGAAGAGTCACCAAAAGTATAACTTAAAAATTAATTTTGTTCGTAGTAGCATTTTTTCAGCATTTACAATCTAAATAAAAACAATGAATCGAAGAAGCAAAACCTCATCAGGCAGAGTCGTATCCACTCTCTCCCAACACCTCAGCGTTGACGACTTTTTACTTGGCCGAATTTATGCGTTACATTTAGGAGGAGCCCGTCGTATACAAGTCGGTTAAATATTTAGCTTTCATCCTAATTTATTCGGTTTATACTGAAAAAGAACGCTTTGGTTCCGTGTCGTAAATATACTTGATGGATGCCTTACTGTGGAGGGTAGTTCATCTGTTTTGGTTATTATTTGGTTAGTTATTGGGGTTGTTTGTGACATGTGGTGGCGGTTATGGTTTTGCAAAACTTATTTTATTCTTCTTTTGAATATTATAGGTCGCCTTGGTGGTCAGGGACCCAATTCTGGTAAACCAATCACTTAACTATGACAATGGTTTTCACACAGAATCGTCGCGTAAATAATTTGCCGTGTTAGAAAACTATAAACCGACATTAAATTCCTCTATATAATGAAAATGGGTTAATTTAGTTTAAAAAGTAAATTGTCGCGCACATACTTAATGCAAATTTAAGACTTTTGTATATGGTTTTCTCATGGATGCCATTGTCAGAACTGGACCAAATTGAAATAGGACCACACGGGAAGCACCAACTTTCAAATAAAAAAAAAGAATCAATGAAATCGGTTCACCCCGGCAGAAGTTCTGAGGTAACAAACATAAAAAATACAGTCGAATTGAGTACCTCCTCCTTCGTCGGTTAAAAACTAAAACGTGTCAATAGCGTCAATTCGCATGCGACGCGATGTTACATTGCCATAGTGAAGCGATTCGTTTAGTTAGCAAAATTCAGTCCCTGGCAAGAAGACGATCTGCAAAAGACGAACCATTGCTAGCAGATGCTGGATGTACCTAGTAAGCTGAATACAGGTAGCTAAGTACTTTTCAGATCAACTGACATCCAACTGACAACTGATATCGCTGTGTGCTTTTTCGCTACGCTAAATGTTTTTTTCTGGAAAACTGAGTGTTTTTTTATTCCAGTTTTCCTTCACATGGGGGACTTGTCAAGGGGGAAAACTGGAATAATATAGCCCTATCTTCGACCAACCTGCCCGCACAAATAATTGGTGACGTAATAATCTAAAACATAAATGTACCTACTAAGTTCTCTAGAGCAGACTCTAAAGTACATAATAATTAGTCAAGTGTCTACCTAAAAATCTAAATTAACGTTTATCCAATCCATTAGTAATTAACTCCCAACCGGAGGATTGAATCCGTGTCCCATCAGTGGGAACCAGTAGTGGGCGTTTGATTCGTTTACTAATCGCGTGGATAAGATGATGGGATGAAAAAAACTGTTTTGATATATTTATTAGGGTTTTTTGAAAGGCCCCGACGTTTACTACCAAATAAACATAACTATTTAGTAGCTTTTATAAGGTTTTATATGAAGCTAGGTTAGTGTGGAAGAATATTCCTTATTGTAGGCTGTAGTAACATAGGTAACAGAACATGCCTAGCAGTAACAATGTAACAGAAGATAAGCTTATTAGTTTCTTATAATAAATTTATGTTTATTTACTACAGTGAAAACAGGCTTTAGTAAACACTAAGCGAGATCCTTTGCTGGATACATCAAGCTGCTGCTGGGGAAAATATGCAATCACTACAGTCATCGAACAAAGATACAGTACCGCGAATTCTGTCTAATTAAATACTAAAATCCACGAGGTCCTGCTCCACTCTAAGCTAGCCCTCCCCTCGCCACAGAGGCCGCTCTCACAAACGCAACGTTTCACATATTTTCATTGAATTTTACACTCAATAGACATTTTTACGATATCTCATACAACTCGACATAAACGTAAAACTTATCGCGAATACTACCATCGGTATTCGGAATTGATAAGCTCATTGTCGGGCGATATAAATTTATAATGAAATGATATAATAATAATAAAAGTTTACCTGGAACTTCGGTCGTAAAATTATAATTTTTTCCGTGGTTTGTCGACCACACTTAGATTGCTTCTGTTTACTGTTAGATCGTAAACTAATCGTAAATCCACTTGAGGACTGTCCGTTTGACTTTGTATGAGCTGGCTCGTTTATGACTTTCTTAGTGCCAACGTGAAATAAGAAACGAAAGAATTTTGGGAGACGACTAAAATGTCATATTGCTCATCAAGTTTTTATTTGACGCGCTGTAGAATTTTATCTGTATAATATTTCATATGATATTTAAGTCTTTATCTATCAGAAATCGTTTTAACAACATTCAAAAGTTTATATAAAAAGTACTGAGCACAAGTTTATTCACACAAATTGAAAATTGTAAAATGATTCAGAAGAGCAGAAGATAAGAATAATTCCAAATTCGAATTCCCAAATCAATAACATTCGAAAACAAAAGAGATCTCACAAAAAGGCCGCATAATCAAAAGCAATTATGATCAGCCAGTTTGATTTATTCGGATTTGTGAGTTTAAACCTCTTTTCTTCCATTCAGGTTAAATTGAACGATCAAATCGGGTGACGCCGGTGGAATCCATTGTGGACCCATTGTGGATCCATTGTCTGTGATGGTAAAACAATGGATCAATCGACTTGCGGTGGTAACTTGGAAGGGTTTTCTGTTTGATTCCTGATTCTATGGATGGTGATAAATTAAAAACTATAAATGAATGTAAATTTAAAATTTACATATAATGTAAATATAAAAAAATCTGTAATGTAAATATATCTAAAATTTTAGAGCATATAAAAATTTTGGGTTTAAAAAAAAACAGAGCGTATGGTGTTTTTTGTTTATTTCTGAAATCATTAACAGTATCAGGTACCTACTACTTTCGCTTCTGACCCCTTCTAGTCAGAAATATAATTATAAGAAAATATATTATACCTAAATTACTCTAACCAGCCAAATAATTAAGTTCATCATACATCACAGTGTCCTACGGCAATTTACTAACATTTATAAGATTTGATTACAAAAATGATGAAGCTCCTCCCAAGGAAACGTGTCTATAATAATAGCAAAATACAAGCAACAATTTCGTTCAGAAATGCATTTAAATCCTCCGTTCGTAGGATGACCATACCTCTGGGATGTATTTATTATTTGGGATACTGTCCTCGTAATGATTAGTTATGCGCAAAGTTTGGCCACTCTGCTTAATGCTGATTGATGGTAATGTTACCAGCTCTCGATGTAAAGGGGTATTTTAATGATTTATCATATTTGGTTATAATTTGGGATTGGGATTCGTGAGCGAGTGTTTGTCTTGAAATTAGGGGATAGAGATTTAGTTTGTGTAGGTTTTAGTATTTTGTAAGTTTAGAAGTGGTCGTTTATTATTTATTGTGATTATGTGGCTACCTTATATTATATTGAATATACATATAGTAGTAGTATAATTATATAGTCTATCTTCACTACATATGTATGTATATACCAAAGTCAGCGACACAGCGCGGCGGCGGCGGCGGCGGCGGCGGCGGGTTGTCCGACATTATTTTTTTAATATGAATATTATAAATCGGTGACAGTGATTTGTTAACTCCGTTATAATTAAAATGTAAGGAAACCTTTATCAATATTTTCACACTAAATAAAAATTATTTCGATATATCTATTGTATCGAGTTTTCGATTGATCCCGATTATTCCCAAAGTCCTTAGTCCCTTGTTAATTTACTAAGCCCTTGTTAATGCTAATCACATTAGCTGCCCAATAAACCTTTGGATAAGTGTGCACGTGTAGATACCGACTGATGTGCGCGCGCGCAGATAGTGTGGCACTTAGCGCACTGCGTAAGTGGAGGTGACCTGATCTTGACCATACGGGTACGGAGCCTGTACTTTGTTCACTTTTTGTGATTATAAAGTTTGGTATATATGTTAAATTTTCTTTATTGAGGAATCTGTTACCTATTAACTTTATTATTTTTGTCCAAGACTATGCTTAAATAAAAAATATAATAAAATAAAAATTGATTATTTCAGACCACGGAAGACCAGCGCTAGGTACGATCTGCTCTACCATAGCACATGCTGAGTGGAGACCGATTTTTTCAGTTTATGTCTTCTGTTAATATAAGGTTAATTTATAAGAGTCTGTTCTAACAAAATAAAAATCTTTTTACTTTTAGTTTACTTTACATCTTGTGGGCCATATAAGCTTACCGTAATTGTACCATAACTTAGTAATCTAACCTAAGAATAAAAACGAAAACACAATTAGAACAATACAATTAAGTACTCTTTATTGCACACTTTTTTTTTTATTGTTTCAACAAAATCAACAAATAAAAAACAGATACACAAGACAGGAAAAGAAAAAAAACAAATAGGTACAAAATATGTGTTACCTTTGGATGGACATGAAGTGTTAGAACAAGTAGGTATAGACTAAACGAAGAACATTAAAGTTTAAAATTTTTAACAAACGTGGGAGACCTCCTTTGTTTTTTTAGCAGGTATTAAGTAGGTACTTAAGTAGCTACAACAATGTTCTAGTTCTGGCACTTTACTGGATCTAGTCAAATTCAGCATGACCCATTCAATAGTCTTGTCGCAAAGAACTTCGAAACATCCATACACGCAAACATTCGTATTTGAATGCAAATCAAATCAAGCAAACATCAAGCAGCTTCCAATCTGTCAGTTCGCCTAACCTCCGAAACACAGCCCCAATTTCACGGTCAATTATAAAGCCACGTACAAACTCGACATTTGGCGACATGTCACTGCGAGGAAGCCATTTATCACGACATTAACTTGTCAAAAGTAAAACGATGCGGTTTGATTTTAATTTTTTGTTCTGGGCTCTTGAATTTGTCTTTCGAGTGATGTCACTTCAATCAACGATGAGTAAGATTTTTTGAAAATTTTATTCTAGAATAATGTCAGTTATAAATCTTCTGGTCCACCTTATACCATTGTGGGTGGTGTTTTCATTATCGGCGTGGTTGACAGGTAGACTGGCTGAGTTGATTCAGAAGAATCTAGAAGTCAATAACTTTATTTCTTTAGGCTTACAAAATTACCACTTAGACAAGTCAAACTTTAAACTATAACTATCGTGTATAGCAAATACCTTATTATAAAAATCATGTTGATGATGACGTCATATTAGAGCGGGCAACAGTGTCTAGCCACGTGCGCAGATTATTATAGTGCACAAGTGTGTGCTCACACACAGGTGCACTTTCAATCGTACTCTCGCATAATCTGATGTTGCCACAAACTGACACCACCGGACCGGCGAGATGTCAGGTGCAGGGCCAATGGCTTTCCGAGACATAAAATCATGGTACCTGTATTTCAGCTCAATGCATGTGATTTTAGCTCCTGGATCCTAATAATCTTGCTGCTATTCCACCACGTGTAACAAAGCACCAAAGATCACATCAGTTCCCACAAAAACCTTCCCAAACTACTTGAAACGGGTCAAAAAAACCCTCAAACCGTTTCAATCAGCCAGTGCACTCTCGCCCCCATCCATCGCACGTCACAAATCAACAAGACACATGCTTTCCGGGAGTCGAACCCGCGAGCGGCGCCTCGCGATTTATTAGCTTCACTACAAGGTAATGTCGTTAGTGACGGAAAAAACAAGTGTGTGAGGGGCTTTACTTAATTGTTTTTTGTAATAAATGTTTGTCAATTGTTTGTTATTAAATTGACAGTTAGAATACTAAAACTATCCTATTTTTAACTGTCAGTCATTGTTGGTATCCTATCAGATCTTTCGGTTACTAACTAAATAAAAAAAGATATATCAACAACTGATTTAAATACCTAACTATTAGCTTTCAGAAAACTTAAAACAGAATTTCAAGAATATAGTTAGGTACATAGTATTTGGAGATAGGAAAGGGTGAATTCGGGCAAGCCGAAGACAGGGCGCTATGGCGCTCATTAGGGAAGGCCAATGTCCAGCGGTGGACTATTTGGAATGATGATGAAGAGTCAATCTTACCTCACCCTTTGTTATTAATTTAGGTACCCTTTGTTATTTCCTTCACAAACTTTTAAAACGACTGTAAAAATAATGTCTAGTTTGAGGCCGAAGATGTGATGTGTAATGGAATTGTCCAGCATTGTCCATATACATATTTGTCAAATGAAAAATTGCATTTTTGAATAATTTGAAGACAACAAGACGGCGTTAACCCGTCAATGGTCGCGGAACACGGGTCGATCGTACCCCAATATTATTCATTGTGTTTTTAACACTCGCGCCAGAAGGCAGCGGCGAGCGCCTCAGCTATGTCGTAAAAACGCAGACAAGACTGCTATGGAGTTGATTCAGTGCTTGCGAATACATATACATATTTTGGTAATATTCATCCAAGTAGGTAACTCTTACAACTTTATCTCTCAGATGAAATGAGCATGGTTTTTTGTATGTAAACCTTAACGAAAACCAATCACTTCAACAATGAACTTAATGAGACCCATGCTAGTTCACTGCCTGGGCATTACTACTATGTACTCTCTCCTATAACCGTGGCGCCTATATTTAAATTATGAAATAACTTCATGAGATAATTCAAAAGATTGCATTCTTCCGTTCTATTCTTGATAAGAAATTCATTCATAACAATGAAACATATTTTGTTTTCTTCCTCAATCCTGTTAATATCTCGTCATCATTGTTATTAGAACTAGAAATAGAAAATGTTTATTTGCGTTTCAAAATATAAAATAATACAAAATAGGAACTAATAAAAATAACAATCATTGAGGGCCATCGTGGGATACTCAATAGAGTACAACGATAACTTCCTCGCAAAGAAACTTTCTCTTAGCAAAGAGCGACTCTACAGGTCTGGTGTCCGCACCCGGGCACAACCATCTCCTGACTTGTTAATGCCGCCAGCCTACTATCTTAGCATATTGCAACACTCTAAATATCCCCATTATTCCCGCCAACCCGGCCAAATACAGAAACCTTATCGCCAAGAAAATATTTGATGGCTGCGAAGGCAAATTGAATTTATTATTTAAGTGTAATCAGGGGGGCGGCCTGAATATTTATGAATCGGCCATTGACGAATATGAGAGTGCGAAAGCGGGAAAAACTGGAAAAGGAAACTTCTTTGAGGTTATACAATGACAGGCTTGGGACGAGTTCGCGAGATTGTCGCGCAAACTACGACGGAACCTCTTTACGTTTAGTTTCACTATTCATTGCGTAGGTTAGTACATGTGCTGTCCCCACTAACGACACTATGCAATAAAGATCGTCTTTTGTTTTTCGTCTCGGTAAATAAATTAAGAACTAAATTGATTTACGCGTAAATTAACGAAACAGAATCCGCAGTCTATTATCCCCCAAGGAAAAAACATTTCAGCCCACCCCAAACAAAATTTACAGGCAAAACGTAATTATAAGCAATAAATAACTGCGTACACACATACCTACTTAAAAGGAGACACTCAAAAAATTTATAGCCTATTCCTCGGAAGAATGGAAGTGAACTGCGAAAAGGAAAACAAAAAAAGCGGATCACTCAAGGGCGGGGGTGAATCAAGTCTAGAGAGAAAATAAAGTGAATTTATTTGCGTCATTGTAGGGTAGGTTGGAGTTGGAACTGTTTAATTCTAAGATGCCATTCCACCCTTTGAGTTGAAGGCAGTATTTTTCTGTTTGAAGTAGCCCCGCGCTGGGCGCCAATAAACGACTTTGTACCACGGATAGAGAAATGCTTGGCTCTTTATTTAGGAACTACAATACCTACCTGTTAGTACAAAGGAAGTGGGCTATTCCGTTTATTTAAATTCTAATTTAAATAAACGGAATACAAGGGTAAGTAGGTATTTTGTAAGTTTGTTTAAGAGAAGAGTTTATATCGTATTCAGGTTCCTCTATAACAACGCGGCGGCTTAAAGCTAATGAATCAAATAAAAACCACGTCTAACATTAATTTTGCCGGTATTTAAATATACCTATTACCTACCCTCTACAAATCTTTGATATACTTAGATGTTTGAAGTAAGGCGTACGATAATATCCTCCTTATGCTGTACGCCTACTGAATCTGTTGAGTAAAAAGCCAACTATTATGTATCCTAAACAACTAGCTTACCTATTCCTATTACTTTTAGGCCATGATTACATTTTAGCACTGATTAAGTCCCTCTTTGTCTTGAAAACAGTAGTCTCATTTCACCACACAAAATCCCTCAAACATAAAAACAATCCTTGCGAGTATTTACCCACTTCAAGTGGCGGGTCAAAGGCACCGCGGCCGCCATGTTGACTCGACACAGATGCGTATGCGCCGGCTAGATGTTTGCTGAGGTCTCGAGAGGCTTTGGAGCGGCGGCAAGGCTTGTGATAATAACTGAGGGCTGATAAACTTCACGTTTAATGTTGTAATGATGAAACGAGAATGTGGTATCGATTGCACATGCATGTTATGTGAGCTCGACAAGTTTTACTGAAAATATTTTTTGATAAGCGCACATCTAAGCTTCTTAAACGTTTTTTTGTTTATGTTTATGCGTTCTAGCATTAAGTTTACATTAGTATTGTTCCAGACTAATGTTATTTAAAGTTTTAATAAAGAATTTTTGAAAATAGTAAGTACCTACGTTAGTATTGTTCTCATGCAAACTTAGCCCGAAGGTGAAAATATTCTGTCCAATGCACATTATTCTTATTCCGAAAATAAAAATAAACCGTGGAATGCACTAGGAAACTAAACAAACTAGCATGGAGACGTTGGGAATAGACGCGTCTCCCTTGAGTTGCTGGGAATTAGTCTCACATGAGACATTGTGAATGATAATCTAAACTATAACTGTTCGGCTATCTGAAATAATTAGTGACATACCTACCTTCCTTATTAATGAAATTAATTTGATTTTTGTGAATAATATTGTATAAATTCTCGGATTGCTACGTTACCCTACCTACTAACTACAATTTTTATTATTTATAAATAAACTGCTGCGCCCTCACAGGGTACATGTCACCTCTAAACTAATTAGACCTAAGCAAATATTATGTGTGACAAAGTATGCTATAAATACAAATGAATACCTATGAATAATGATGATTCACCATCTCAAGACAGCTTTCAATATAGCAAAAGCAGGCTAAGAACACCACTAAGTAAACCTGAAACTTATAAAGAGTAGACAGGTACCCTAAAGAATAAAGTAGTAATTTGTGTGGCACAACGCATAATCTATCTAAATCGAATAGTACAAGGGGGCCGAAGAATTCAAATTGAAACAAATGAAGGTTGAATGAATCGAACACAACTGTGTGCGTGCTTTTAGGGTTCATACAACGAATCCTAAAAGTTGATTCTTTCTCGATTCTCAGAGTTTCAACCACAGGACAACTATATACATCATCATCATCAGCCTGTAGGCCACAGCTAGACATAGGCCTCCCCAATGACCGCCATAGCGCCCTCTCTTCAGCTTGCCGCATCCAGCATATGCTGGACATAGACAGGCCGATGCCTGCAGTTCTTCGCAGGTTGTCATCCCACCTAGCCGGAGGGCGTCCTACACTACGTTTGCCGAGTCGCGGCCTCCACTCAAGAACACTTTTACCCCACCAATATAGGTATGTAATTCCTTTGCGTTCAATTTACAAGACGCGTCTTCTACATGCCTTTAATATTGTATAAATATAATAACCAGTACAATGATAATGGCAACAGTATGTTACATGGACCGTCAGACATCACACTTGTGACGTGTCATTTTGATTTAATGCCCATCACATCTGTGCGCCATATTATATGGGTAATCTATGGCTTCAGCGCATGGTGTGGGGTGGATATGATGATGCCTAAGTGGATCTTTAGATGGCTATAGCACTTAGGACTAGTTCGTTTCGTCTGCTCGGGAAATTTTCGGCGATCGAAATAAATAATAATAATAATCAGAATAATCAGAATAATCAATTTATTGGTAAAAACAAATATTACAAGTCACATAAGAATTATAAATTAGAGTTAATTAAATAATTATAATATATTATAACATTTACAACTAAGTAATAATACTCAATACATTATTTAACCTTTCGCACATAATCGTCAATACCGTAGAACGCCTTCTCGACGAGCCAAGATTTAAGTCTTCGTTTGAAGGAAGATAGACTAGGTGCTGTGACTACCTGATCTGGTAGGTTGTTATACAAAGTGGGTCCCAGCACGTGCGTGAGTCTGTCCGACTTCGCCAGTCTGTGTGATACCGCAGATAGCTTAATAAATAAATAATGCTGAACAATCCACACAGCATCATCTAGTCCCAAGTTAAGCAGAGATATACCTAATACAATACATAGTTCGATATTTTTTTTATGTATAGCTAACGACCAGAACACCCGCTACAAATATCAGCAGATCGATACATAATTGTCCTGAGGCGGGAATTGAACCTCCTGCGTCGCAGGCGGACCTTCGCCGAGGTCGTCAGTTTATACAATGACTACATGCCCCCCGCGGCTTCGCCCCCGTGGAAATCTGTGTGTCAAATGATCACAAGGATCCTGTTTTTTTCCTGGTCTAAGCTCACCAATTTTCATCTCACCAATTTTCATCCATATCGGTTCAGCTGTTCTTGAGTTATGAAAAGTGAATACTTTTAAACTTACGCGATCTGAACACATATTTAACTTGACGATTTTTGACCGCTGCTATGTGTTCCTTAACACGTTCTGCGACCGTGCGTTTAGTCTAGCCTATAGGAACGCCCTCGCTGAGGCGGTAAATCCAGTACTCCAGTCATCCCGTGATCACGACAGTGTGTAAACCTGTTGAAACGTCGGGAAAAATAGGTAAATAAACGCAATAAATACCCGTTGTATTAATTACTTATAAATTTATGAAAAGTGTAACTAAAACGACTTTATTTCATATAGTAGATTATATCATTTACTCAAAACTTCTCCGGTAGAGCCCTGTCACTAAACTTTTGACACGGTTCTTTAGTGTTTATTCATATCATAAGTATCTCCTTGTAGTCATTAAATAATTCCCCAAATAAATTGGCATCAGCGGGACTTGAACCCGCGAAATCGAATAGTCCCTCAGTACGGGAATGCTCTTACCAACTGAGTCATGAAATCCAATAACCCAAGTGCGCGAGCTGTCGCACTATATGTAGGTAATAACAAAAACCTTATATACTTGTAGTTTTCAAAACTGCATCAAGTTATTGGCAAATATAACTGGATTAATAAAAAAGTAATAAAAAAACCTGTCAAGTGCGAATCGGACTCGCGCGTGGATGGTTCCGTACCATTATCTATAAAAATGAGCAAAAAAATCACGTTTGTTGTGGGAGCCCCCTTAATTTTTTTTAATTTTGTTTTTTATTTTTTGTTGTTATATTAGCAGCTACAAAAATACATCACCTACGAAAATTTCAACTATATAACTATGGTACATGAGATTCAGCCAGACGGATGATAGACAGACAGACGGACGGACGGACAGCGAAGTCTTAGCAATAGGGTCCCGTCCCGTTTTACCCTTTGGGTACGGAACCCTAAAATGTAATTTGTGTAAGTAGTATTTGTACCTAATCTATTTGTAGCTATATTCTAGAACTGGATGGATATACAAACATGTTGCAAGTACAATTTCATGATTTTAACAGGACTATAAAATACAATACAAAAATGCTTTAGTGTACACCATATGCAGATCATTACAAAAATACATTACATGTGTCAAGAACAATGGGTGGCCTTATCGCTTAGAAGCTATCTCTTTCAGGCTACCTTTGGATGGAAATAATTTTTTGAATTTAAGAAAGTACGATGTTATGTGTACTACCACCCACTGGTCTCGTGCCTCAATCAGGGGAAACTCTTCAAGATGGCGCGCGCGGCTATAAATCGCAACTTTTGCACCAATCTGTGCGTAAATCACTCTGATGTATTAGTGCCGGGCCCAGGCGAATTAACAATATCGAGTACAGTACGAAAAACATTATAGCGTGGCTCATATATTGGTAGAGTTAGATTAACCTTTAGCCTGTTAAAACGCTTAAAATTTGATGCTAGCATTGATTTTGTTAAAATTAACCTTTGAATATACAACATTCAAAACTAATGAAACTGTGTGTAAAACTTGTAGCAAGGGTATGACATCAAAAGGGCAATGTTCAAATAAATTTTGATTTATTATTCACACTTTCTCTTACATTGTCCAAAGTGTGAAACACAAATATAAATTCGACAATATATCACTCAACACACATCCTCAATCTCGAGTTGCAGTCAAACTCTAAAACGGACACAACAGGAAACGACCAATAAATCAATAACAACTGACGATAGACAATACGACAAAACAAAAAAAAAACGCACAGAATTCGCAAAAAGAATTACACGCAATAACATGCAGTAGTGTTAATATTACCGAAGGAAAAGACGATCTTGTATTGGATTATAGGTCTTGGGTAGTTGTGATAGGGTGGTTGTCAGGAGCAGATGTAAGTATGGCAGTGATTTAGGCCCTATCGGCCGTCAACCTGATTAATGTCGCTAGTAAATCAGCGGATTACGACAATGCGAGAAATGACGAGTCGCGGCCGGATCGCAAACGATACTGCCGACGGTGCAAGTTATACAAAACGTTAGTATCATATTATTGAAAATGTTCTAGTTAAATCGTAAGAAGGTAGTAAGTAATAAAGAAGATAATAGATTTATTTGAAACCATATTTATCACATAACACAACAAATTACATTAATCGGTAAGTATACAAACAAGAAACATATTTATATGAAAAAAGTAAATAAAACATACAGACAGATACAAATAAGATAATCTTTATAAACAAAAATAAATCCTTTGCCTCTGGTTGACGCGTGCAAAAAGGCAAAATCAAAACTTACAAACTCACGTACTCAGTTTTATTATAGATTAAAAAAATCATTTATAGCATCGTTTGTTCAAAGAACTCCATGTTAATGACATTATAAAAACTAATGTTTTTTATAATGTAATTTTGCTAAACTTAGGCACAACTACTGTTATTGCTCTAACTTACCAATGACATTATTTTCTTACTAGAAAACGCTTCTGCTGTTAACATACTCCAAGAAATCGCTCGTATCGAATTATTGAGTAAACACGCAGCGTAATCGCAGGATCGTTTCATTTAGAATGTAAGGGTATCGAAGAAATATCGACGAATATTTCTAATATTCACCGGCAATTTCAAGTAATAGGATTTGCAGAAAAAAAATTGCAGCCATTTTGTTGCTATTTCTGATTCTGCATCTGCTAGTATATTTATTTATCGAATTTCAAAGGTTTTATTTTATGTAGATAAAGAACATCTGCTTCTGCATTTTTAAACAACTGGTACTATCGAATAGTAAATAAAGTTGACCTGGTGATAGCTATTGGGACGGCCCGCTTTGAAAATACACCAAAAAATTGACAGTTGTAGCGAAAAATAAAAGACTCTTTTCCGCAAGACCCACTCGGTTTTTGTAGTATCTCCGATTGCATTGCTTTTAAAAATAAACAGCCTACAATAAAGTACAACCTACATTTTAAATAAATTTATCGCTTTTGATGAAGTATTTTCTAAAGGTTCTCAGAAACCACAAATCCAATTAAATTTGAAAAGTTAACGATTCAAATTGTACAAAAAACGCAATAAATCCCGAAAATAAAGCGTTAAATCAATAAATCAACTTAAATAACGCAAATTCAAAAAGTACAAGTAGTACACAGAGTATGCAATAGTTGGCGGTGTGCGTGAGTTGCCGTCACGTGATAACTGACAAATTGATTTATGTCGTAGGGTCTCCGTCTGGTAACTTCACGTTCTGCCTGCTTTCAAACATTTTCAGTTATTGATTTTAATTAATCTTGAATTAGAAGTATTTCAGAAATTGTACAAAATTGCGTAAATTTCGATGTTTAACTCTGTTGAAATGTTGTGAATGATTAATAAAAACAGTTATGTGAAGGGAAAATAAAATAAAGCGCATTGTATGTTATGGTGTTTCATGGTTGATTTTAAAAATAAATAATATAATAATAATAGTACCTACCTTATATAATAGGATTAGGTTACTTACAAACATATTAAGGTTGTGGAATGCACTGCCAGAGTCCATTAGAAAAACTATATCCTTGTCTGTTTTTAAAGCTCACGTCAAGGAGTTTTTCCAAAAGAATGAATATTGGTAATTACTATTTATTTATTTATGTATTTAAGTTGTGTATTATTTATTTTGGAATTTGTAATATTTATTCCTTATTTGTTTTTTTGTATTCTTATTTAGATAAACTGCCTTTTCTTAAATTCATATAATTCTTTCCATCCAAAGGTTGCCTGGAAGAGATTGCTTCTAAGCGATAAGGCCCCCCATTATACCTGTCGCATATAATGTATTTTTGTAATGATTAATTTGATTATGGTGTACAATAAAGAATTTTTGTATTGTATTGTATTAATTTAAGTAACTTCTAATGATATAAGTAAAATGCCTACAATATGCTAGACCTAAGAATGGTCTAGTCATGTTGTTTATCTTAAATAGAAGGTCGTTCATCGTTCATTGAAATACTTTAAAACTGAACTCATTTCACAAACACCGTCACAAACGCGCAAAACACATAAAAAATGCCCAACTGTGTAATACTGACAAGTTGATTTATAAGAAAGTAGGGTTGCACTCGTTCTACCTACTATTACGTACACTGTGTCGTCTGTAAGTTCACATCTTGTCCGAATGTGCGCGCGAACCGCGACATGTTTGAATTAGGAACTTTTTATGTCGCGAACTTTTTGGTGTTTTGGGGGGAGCGCCATATTATTTGAAAGATAACTCCGACGTGTAGCTTATATCCTGAATTAACAAAATAAGCACAAACTATTTAAATTCGATATACCTAAGTACATCTTTATAAAAAAAAACATAATTTTGTCAATTGTGTTTGATAATTATGTAGGTGTGTTCTATAAATAGATTTCTTAATCACGAGGTTTGAGTATTTTTAGATTAAAATAACCTACGCACGCATAATCGTTATCTGCTTATTTTTAGCGCAACAATAACTTATCTCTACATTTATCAATTTCAAAGATAAGTACCCACCTTATAATATTTATCGTTGAGGAATCTATATTTTATTCATAATTGATTTTATAATGGCACCTACCTTATCTGGACCAGGTTTATTATTTACTTAAAATTCATTTTCTCACTGTAATTTACGTACGTATATACATTTTTAACACTTTTATGGTAGACAGTCCTTCAGTATCTAGGTACTATGTTATTCGGTACTTACTTCCCTCCCTATTTGATTCTTTTGTTTCTTTCATGTTTTTATTTAATGGTCTCATGAAAGAATCTTGTCCTAAGCAATGTTGTCCAAAAGAAAACCAGCACTAAAAACTTGTAAGGCCAAATGGCCGCCAAAGCGCTACATATCACCTAATTTAAATAGCCAATGTAAACCTTTTGGAGCAATTGTCACCTCAAGTTTTATAGTCTATAAAATCCATAGACAATAAAATGGAGGATTTAGAGTCACGTGTCCAATGAGGAGACGCTTGGTTTATGGTTGTGTCCCATGAGACTTGCGTCACCAATCCTAACTGATGTACCTCGTAAACTAGATAAATAATGTGCCCCGTTTTTATAGACTGATGCATTTTGTCAGTATCTCGTTTTATTATCCGATTAAAGGTTTTGTGAGATGTCTTGGATGTTAAAGCTTTGGAAAGCTCAGAAACTCCAACAACCAATAATACAACCTACATAAATAAATAATATTATTCAACTGAAATCAAAATCAAACCACTTAATTTTATTTTCGAGCAGTAAAATGTGTTTAAATTCGAATCAAGAACTAAAATCAATAAAATCCTACGAAATCTGGTGGAACATACCTACCTTACCTAGAGCTATAAAATGATACTCATCTTATTGACAAGTCCGAATAAGCCCACCAGTGGGACGCTCTAACGTCCTCCCGTATACTCAGCGTAAATTTCGATACAGATACCTTATTTGCTACCTTTTCCAAGGATCAACCCAAAACGCCCGCCCGCCCGATCCAATATCTGATAATGAACATTTTCCTCTCGTAAACAATAGTTTTGCATTGTTTTTCGTCCATGACGGCCCGATGTCCGTCGCGCCGCCAATCTAGATCGCAAAGTGCGATAGAACCAGCTCATAATATCTGCTGCGCTGTCATCTAACTTAACGAAACATATTATACCCAAGTACAGCGTCATAAAATAGTCCAAATTACAGGACCGATATCCAAAAACAATGCCCCGATCAGACAAAAAACGCAACCGAATACCGACTTTATGCTACTGGATTTTACAGCTCAGTTTTGATACTTTTCGTAACGCATGCAACTATACGAGTGAATAAGTTTTTTCAATTATAAAAGACTTAATTTATTTGGTTGTGGGCAAGCCGATTGGAGCTCTACCCTGGTAGAGTTAAGGTTGAGTTTACACCTAGTGCACCGTTCACGTATAACCTTGCAAAATCGAAAAGGTTATCCACGAAAATGTTAATATAATAGTTGCTTCAGTACTACGGGTTTGTTGGCGTGAAAGCATAAATCAATTTTATAGCCCCATCTAAATCAAAAGCGTTTTAATGGGCGGCCCACGTCATATCATAGCGTAGTATGATAATTTACTGCTACTATGTGACGAATGTTAGAAATAAAGGTCCCTCTTGCCCCCCGCTGTACCTCCCTTGCCCCCCCTCCCCTCATCGTCGTAGGGATTAGTTTTATGCCCTAAACCGTCGTCGTAAATATGTCAGCCGTATCTGGTGGGGAGTGTGTCATGAGAGATAATTTTTGGATTTATTAAGTTGCTTGTTGGTGGGTTTCTTTGCATGTTCGTGTTACAAAATGTGGGGCGATGGATTTTGAATATTTTATTGGTACGGATGCTAATTTAATCCGTAGGTGATAATATCTTTATCGAAACTTACCAGAAGACTATCTTTAATATTAATAAAAACGAACTTCTTATCCAGCTTAACTTAGTGCTAAGATGACCCACAGGACTTCAGCATTAAGAAAGAGGTCCTGAAAAAAGCCGTTTTACTATCCAGAAGAGAGTAAAATAAAAAGCTTCACTTTCAAAAATATAAAAATAAATCATCAAAAATTCATCAAGTAAATTATAGTTGATACAACCTACGAATAAATAATAAATTTGATTTACCTATAAAATAGGTAAATAATATATTTCATCAATCAATATTATATAATACACACATATTATATAGTACCTACATAAAAAGTTAGGTAAATAGTGTCTCACTGCTAATTTTTCATAGTCATAATAGACCTCTTTTTGACCACATTCTCACAACCAAAGTCGCCCCTTTGCTCGATCGCAAAGTGTTTTTTTTTTTTTGGAATTTATCAACAACTTTTTACTAGCAACCAACAAAGCAATCTAAATGTCGAATAGGCTGAGGAAGATTCTTGATTACTCAATTATTCCTATTGGTCCATTGAAAAATTTGTCCCTTACATTGTGTTAGTTAACTTTCTAGAAGACGGAACTTTACAAAAACAGGAAACAATCAACCCCCGCCTGATCCACTACAATCGGATAGACCCATCAAACCTCTCTACATTACATACAACGAACTCACCAGTAAAGTTATTAAAACCATAAAATAACATTTTTATAGTTACTGTTTTGTACAAGTCTGGTTGACTGGCACACGGGCATAATAAAATGAAATGAAACAATCCTATGATTTATTTTATACCTGTGGTCGGCGTTATGCAACGTGGCGCCAGCCATAATACTAATTAGACTGGGTACTATTTACTTGCATTTTGTTTTTGAATAAACGAAACTGCAAAGGTTTGGGAGACGGTGCTTGGTCTTATAAGTGAAATGTCGTGGGTTCGAATCTCGGCACATTATCATATGTCATAAATCCGTTACATTATTTATTGTAAGTAGTTTTAAATTTTTTTAAAGCTGGACATTAGATGTTTCTAGGAAACTTTCGTTTTTGCAATTTTATATATCTATAAAGTTATTTTAATTTAATTGATCTACATTTTAGGATTTTGCATACGAATTGGCCTATCATTCTAAAAAGCTGGTACATAAAACTAAGTTAGCAAACACTCCTCTATCAGATCTCCCCAGTGACAGTAGAATGTCATAAGTGCAATCGTAACTCAGATAAAAACACGCCTTTTATTGGAGTTTATGATCTAAGGGTGAAACAAAAGCATCAAGTTTATTGTTATGTTTGTTTTGAGACGAGAGATGGAAGGGAAACATTCAGAAGCACATTAGGTAGGTTTTTATTGTTTATTTTATAAAATTACGGCTGCCCTGTTTTCATTTATATTTTAATAACGCAGGCAAGTAACCTGGTGCCTTTATGAGAAGTAATGTTTGTAGCAGAGATAAAAAGATTATATATTTGTGTTATCGTACGCTAAGAAAATGTATGGAAACGTCGTCTTTGATATAACAAAAATAAACATAACAAAAGAAAATCCCAGGTACCAAAAACCATGCTCTTAACTTGAAAATCAGCATTAACACTCTTCTCAATACTTTCTTGCCTCGATATTGCACACCGTTGCCCAGCAATCTACGGGCTAGCATTATTTATTTCCACTGAAATGACACAGTGACGTGAATGCCTGATCTATATCCCCTGTACCGAGTTCATCGAAGCTTCTGACTGGGAACTGGCTGAGTACGGAAAAGAAGCTTTTTCTGTTGTAGCGTGTGTCTAACAGCGCGACATGTCGGTAGATGTATTGTTACATTTATATGGCCATGGCGAGCTTTGAACTTTGATTTTATTGGCTGTCGAATTGTAAAAAAACAAATTTAAATTATACAAAACTTTTCGGCCCACATTGTGGCATTTACTAGAAAATTTCGAGGCTAGGCTGAAAATTACTACACATAAAATAATACCTAAACATAATACAAAGAAACGCAAAATTTAGTGAAAATGATAATACACGCAATAGTTATACAACTGTGTCAAGAGCACCGACGACGCCCTTCTTGTTGCCTACCTTTTTAAGAAGAGAGAAGAAAGCTTTTAATTTTCTTCGTCAATCATCGACACCCCAGGCATAAAGTAGGACAACCCAAATTTTACAACTTTCAATAATTGTACTTCCAATGACAAGTGACAAATGTCGGCGACTGCATTCGGCCGTGCGGGTGAAAAATCACCCGAATAATGGAGCTTTATTGGGATATTAATAGGCTGAGATTTACATGGTGGTTATTGAAAAAGTTATAATGGCCGCTGACAAATAAAGGGATTGCTCGTTTTGGACATAATTTAGCCCAGATATATGTTTAAGTAGGTGATTTAAAGGAATTATATATATATGTATAAATTAACAAGACTAACGGTATTACTTCATTCATAACACAAGCTCTGCTTAGCTTGGAGCTAGATGATATTATTATATATGTATATTATTGGTTATACCTTACAACACTGTGTTACGAGCATTATCGTCCTCCTCTAATATATCTATATAATGGTTAACTTTTTTAAGATTTTTTTTGTTAATTTAAGTACGATACTTATTGTTATTTTCAATTGGTTGTCCCGACGTTTCAACTGGATAACACATTAACCACATAAGTTTATTCAAACCAATCTATACAGGATGTCTACCAATATCATTCGAACCGATAGATAATATACGCTCGAACATCTAGCTTCCATCATCACCAATCATCCGATACATCCCTTACAACCGGCCCATAAACCCCACCCTCTAAGCAGTACTAAATTACAGCCGCCACCACCATGCCACATAACTTACCCCCCAACCCCCCCTTCCTTCATATTTCCATCACACGTTGCTGGGAAAAATACAGATTCATTATCAAGGCGATACGTCGGGGGGTGGGAGTGATTCATAACCTATAAATCAATGGCATAGGGTGCAGTAATAGGCCAAATATTGTTGATTAGGGTGGGCTGTGTTTTATGAACCTAATTTTTACGGACTAGGGGATGAAAGGATCAAATTATGTTTCACTGAGAAATGGATCCATGATATTTGATTGCCTGTTGCTTGAAATGGGGTTTTACAATACTACCCTCATAAGGTCAAATTTGGTTTTTTTATGTAGAAAATGAATAAGGTATCTTATCTTTAAACAAGAATGTTTCGAATAAAATCTATTATATGAAAAAGTTAAAGGCCCATCTAAATCTTAACCCATTCATGTCAAACCTATCATAAACACATTCCTCGATCCAAATTAAAAGAGTTGTAAGCACAAAATTGACATTTTATTCAATAGCTAGCTCGCGCTTGAGTGACGTACGTCAGCGATAACGTCGTAACTGACAATTGACGAAGGATCGTCGATCGACAATTGCAGATACCGCCTTCTGGCGCGTGATAGACGCGAAACGAGATAGGGTTCTGTTTTATTTAATTTTAGAATTGTTTTGAACGTTTACACCGAACGGTGATTGACGGCATGATTGTGATTGGCGAGCTAAATCTGAATATTCTGATAAAATTATTGGTTTTATTATTCAGTTACCTACACCGCCTTTACTTAGGTTTTTTTATTCTGAAGTTGTAAATAAAAGCAACTCCTGCGATGTAGTCTGCGTGCGATTAGAATAGAATGGAACCATTTCAAACTGAAATAACAATCGGACAATTACTATAACAACGTTCTATAACGTTTTGAAAAGGAGCGGATTGTATAAGTTTTTGATAGATAGATAGATAGATAGATAAAACGTTTATTTGGTACTAATAACACACACATACAAATAACAGCGAAAGATACATTTTTGTCCCACTATAATTGCTAAATTGCTGTTTAGGTACATATAATTATG
This sequence comes from Eupithecia abbreviata, assembly GCA_943735965.1. Classification (NCBI taxonomy): domain Eukaryota; kingdom Metazoa; phylum Arthropoda; class Insecta; order Lepidoptera; family Geometridae; genus Eupithecia; species Eupithecia abbreviata. Next base: position 13,584,641 of record OX030978.1, read on the forward strand.
TACTAACAGCGAAATCAAGTGATAATACGTGTAGAACTACTTCAACATTTAATAACAGTTCTTCTGCAATTAAAATGAATCGACATCATGTCGGATCCGTTCAAAACAACTTATCAACCTCTCACCCGAACATTTCCTTATTTTTATATCAACTTTCCGCTCAATTTTTGAATGAAATATTTTCCCGAAATACATTTTAGGATGCCATAAATCCACAAAAGAATGCTTTCTATATCATTATCATTAAAAAGTCCCTTTCGAAAGCAATAGATAAAAACGTCAACGGAATCGCCAGTCACGCCGGCATCGTTTCGAAACGAAAAAACTAACAGAAGCTCACAACAAAAGTTCTTTCGCTCGCGCCGCTTCTGACATTTGTCAATCATCCCCTCTGTCAGCTGTCATCCTGTCAATGACAATTAATGACGTCGCATAGAAAGTTTTATGGGTTTTATTGCTTGGATTGTACGAGAAAATGATTAATGCAATCACTAATGCAAATCCCGTCGTGGCTAGCACGCACTCGTCATTGTGTTCGCGTAGTTTTTGTATAAAATTGATTTATTGTAGTTTTGCAGTTACGGCCTTGTCCCGGAGAGCTAACGACTGTGGGCGGTGTTGCAGAATTAATGCAGAATTGGGATTTTTGGAAATTCCTAAATGGCCGGTCATTGTGCCCGTTAATGATCCTGTGTATTCATTTCACATCTCCATACTCGAGTGTGAATCACACTTATGTTATAAATGGGTAATGGATTGTGTGGCATGGATCTACCTATAACACTGCGTATTTTGGTTTTAATCCAAAATCCAAAAAACTGAATATTTTTATATCATTCCTCGTCTTCCCGTCTTCCATCTCATATCACACTGTGTGAACTGAATTAATTATTACGGATTTAAATAATTTAGTTAGGTAAAGGGTAGGTCTAGGTACTCACATAACTAACTTATCCTCTAAGATATTATAAACGTGAGTAAAGTCTCACGAAGAACCGACAAACGCTGCTGGGGTAAACGTGTGCTCGAGTGGAGACCGCGACTCGGCAAACGTGTAGGACGCCCTCCGACCAGGTGGGATGACGACCTGCAAACGACTGCGGGCAGATGCTGGATGCGTCAAGCTGAAGACAGGGCGCTATGGCGCTCATAGGGGCCTATGTCCAGCAGTGGACTAACATAGGCTGATGATGATGAGTAAAGTCACGGGCAAGTATATCTTCATAAAGTAAATAGCAAAACTTTTTATGAATCAACTTTATTATGATTTTCTTCTCTGTTTTGAAAGGTTTTTGGAATTGGAAACCTGCTCTACATAATCATAAGCAGAGGGTCAAAGTCATAAGCGTATAGCGTAAGACATGTTATGTTTAGATCTATGATTGTTTTATGATACTCTTCTATCAAAGTTAGTATATTGCCATTAGGAGAAAAAATACATACTAAAACTATATCAGTAGGTAGGTACTTACTTAAGTTTATTTAAAACTAGGATCGTCTTTTCTCAAAAAGATAACATGTTTAGGGTAAATAGTGCTTTTAATCATAAGTTAGGGTTACCTCGACAGGTCCTCTAAAATAATAATAATAATAAATAATGCTGGACAATTCACACAGCATTATCTAGCCTCAAGGTAAGCAGAGCTTGTGTTATGGGTACTAGATAACTGATATACATAATACAATACATTACATAGATAGATATTTTTTATTATATATAGAAAATGACCAGAACACCCGGAACAAATATCTGCAGATCGTACACACAATTGTTCCGAGGCGGGAATCGAACCCGCAACCTCCTGCGTCGCAAACGGACCTTAGTCCACCAAAGTAATAAGCAATAAGTATAGATAACTTGTAAACAAACAAACACAGCTGAGTCACCGTCTTGTTTATGGCTAGTATTGTGTAATGAATGTGTATCGTAGTATTAAGGTTCATAATAGTCTTTTTTCTACTCAATACCAATGTAGCTACGACCTTACCGCGAGCATAGTATTATTACAAGTTGCGATGATTGCCTGTTAAACCACAAAACCTTTTTATCAATTTTCATACTTACTTGCAAATTGTTCCAAAAATCATGGTTCAGTCCGACGACTAAAAGTCGGTACTAAAAAACCTCTTCACTACCCTTAAAACCGCTATCCTCTTAAAACTTGCGCCTCGAAAATGTCACAATTTCATTACATTCACGTTCGTGGGCCGTCAACGTCACGTCAACGTCACGTCGCGTCACTGTCAGCGTCATGTCACCGTCGCCCGCCGTCACTTACCTGCCACGTTGGGGAGTGACAGTTTGTTAATTAGACTGTAACATAACGTACTCTAGAGGTTTTTGTTTTAGTTGAATTTGTGTAGAGATTTTTTCTGTTAGGAATAAGATGTTAGTTCTATCTTATCATAGTTGGTACTTATTCTGTACTTAATTTTGCCCGTGGCTTTGCACGCTTTGCTTCTATGGAAAAATTTAATTATGTATATCCCATAGGAATATATCAAAATCAACCTACTTATGTTATTTCAGGTTCACACCTACACCTATGCATAATGTTAATCCGCGCTGTTTAGTAGTTTTGTGCGGAAAGAAGTAACAAACATACCTACATCCATCCATCTAGCCAAGTCACTGTCTTCAGTTTGATGCATCCAGCATCTGCCCGCAGTCCTTCGCAGGTCATCATCTCACCTGGCCGGAGGGCGTTCTACACTACATTTGCCGAGTCGCGGTCTCCACTCAAGAATCCGTTTACCCGTTTACCCCAGGGGTTGTCGATACTTCGCGAAATATGGCCGGCCCACTGCCACTTCAGCTTGCTAATTCTTAGAGCTATGTCGATAACTAGTACATAATTTGATGAATTCATTAGTTTCAAGTAAAGCTGTCAGACAACCTACTCCTACTCGAGTATATATTATCGTCCATTCAACTCATAGTTCTACAAGCATGCAACGTGTTCTCACGACGATAGAAGTGTTACCAGAACACATCACGATAAATCAATTTTATAATCATTATGGGTATTTTTACGACTCATATACACTAAAACTACTGTAAAGGTTTGGATCGACTGCGGTATGCTTTTTCTCGGACTTATTTGTGACCCCAGCTTTGATACCTAACGATATTTCCAACTTTAAGTTGTTTGATAATTTAAGAGACCTTTTACAGATTGAACCATATTTTCATACATTTTGAATATTTTTCTGGCTGACGACGTTTGGTAGCTCTACAAATTTTTTTTTGAGTGGAAAGACAAATTGGAGGCCTTTGCCCAGCAGTTGGACATGATTGGCTAAAAATAATAACAAACATTAATAATTTTTATTCATGAAAAAAATGGACCTACCTAATAATTCTTGCAATTGTTTTGTTTTCTCTTCAAATAAGTTGATTTGTACTGTGAAACTCTAAGCGCCATAGCGTAACGTGCGTAATTTCCTTACGCCACAGTCGGCAAGCAGCTTAACTTTACAGATGGTTGCGATCAAGTTGGAAGGGCTTATTAGATGTATCTTTTTTCGCTAAACCTACTCCCGCGCAGGCTATTTCAGTTTTGATGAAATATTGCTTAGTTTCCCGGGTTGCTCGTTTTTGTTGCCAAAGAGTAGATATAGGACAGTTGAGTTAGATTTTGCAACACTGTATTTATAGTGTAGGTTCCAGCTGTTGAATTGTGTCCAACCAAGGTATTGCTATACTATAGGAGTTCCGGACTATTAGTATTTTTGTGAAGTTTTTGGCTATTACAGCGCGTAAGCCTCACACTTGGGTAATTTCTAAGAAACTTAATGCTCAATAATTTTTCGCCTTCGACGGGACTGAACTCTCAACCCTCTCTTAAATTTCGTAGAAACTTTTGTTGGTTTGATATTATACAAAAAAATATCTACTTACTTTCAAATTAAACAATTTTTATTCCAAGAACGAGCTGAAGTGGCAGTGGGCCGGCCATATCTCGCGAAGAACCGACGGCCGCTGGGGCAAACGTGTTCTTGAGTGGAGACCACGACTCGGTAAACGTAGTGTAGGACGCCCTCCGACCAGGTGGGATGACGACCTGCGAAAGACTGCAGGTAGATGCTGGATGCGTCAAGCTGAAGACAGGGCGCTATGGCGCTCATTGGGGGAGGCCTATGTCCAGCAGTGGACTGATGATGATGATGATGATGATGTTTGTGAAAGTGCTCGTTAGGTATTTATCACCTTAGTTTCCCTGTAAAATCGTTTCAGTCTTAAAATTTGATCTTGTAGGCACACTTATTCAGTTAGTCTCATCTGTACATAGTGTAAGCAGTTCGTCGCGCAGGGAGATGCGTGTGCGCAGTCGCCGCGGTGACGACTTGACTGACATAAATCAATTGTCAAGCGCTGATCTTGCGGGAGCACTAGCGTGGGACAGGACACTGTGGATACGCCACTTGTCTCAATATGATAACAATACTAACTTAGATTTGGTACTACTTAAAAAGCGTCGATATCCTCTCTGAAAACAAATCATAATCCATCAACATTGTAATTCCGAAATGGTAAAATTTTAGCAGCGCCATTTTGATGAACATAATTAGAAAAAAACTTGAACTAGAGAGTACCTATGTATGTCCAATACGCGACATAGCCAGTTAAATTTTGATTTATTTTAAATTCATAATTAATTTGTGAATCAGGTAATTTACAGTCGGTACGTAAAACTTAGCGGTCACAGTTGATACGGCTAGTTCAAGTACTTCTAGGAAAGATAGAAAATGGACTAGGGAAACTTATTTTTTGCTCCTTCCCTTACTCAAAATCATTAACATCACAGCAAAATGAGAATATATGTAAAAATAACATGCTAATATACAATATGACATGTCGTCATAGTGACGTTTTAATTTTTGACACTAATAGATTTATTAGTAAAACTTTTTTAACTAGGGATACTATGTATCTGACCAAAAAAAGTAAATTGATTATTGCTAAATTGTTAGCATATAATATTTTTGATCCCGTTATAAGTATAACAACAGCCAAAAACTTGGCTATAACAAATGCTTCTATTGAGCATTGTAATTATTTTACAAACCAGACCTTGGAACTTATTCCAAGTCATTTAAATTAGAAATAGCGACAATAGAGGAAATCTCTAGCCCTATAAACATTATTACTATGAATTGCAATAAAAAATTAAGAAAACAAAATTGTAAAATAACTGGAAAGTTTACTAACTTGGTGCACCAAAATATTCAAGGAATTAGAAGTAAATTATTAGAATTAGAATTGTACATGAACTCATTTGATATTGATATCATCTGCCTCACAGAACATTGGCTGAAAAGCTATGAGCTCATGTTTAACTTCAGTAACCACCAGGTTGGTAGTTCTTTTTGCAGATCACATGCTATTCGTGGAGGCTCTTTAATATTACTAAATAAACTAATAAAATTTAAAGAACGTAAAGACATAGTATGCTTATCCATTGAAAGCCACATTGAAGTAGCATGTGTTGAGTTGGAGCACACTATTGTAGCAAGCGTATACAGCCCACCATCAGCTTCTTTTGAAATATTTGAAAAAAATATGGATGATATCTTATTTAAAATATCAAAATCAAATAAAAACCTCATTGTATGTGGAGACTTTAATATTGATCTTTTAGAAGTTTACTCCCTCAGTAGCAGATTAACAAATTTATTTAATTCTTATAATCTTAGGCCAACATTTATGGAACCTACTAGAATAACTGAAACATCAGCAAAATGTATAGATAATATATTTGTTTTCCAAAATGAAAAAATTGTCAGTCACAAAATTATAAGCCATTTAAAATCAGACCACTTAGGTCAACTAATTAAATTAAAACATCCAGTAAAAAATAATAATTGTAAAAAAAAAATTAAGTACGTTCCTGTGACCACAGATCGATTTGAACGGTTGAAATTGGATTGGGATTTTAAACCATCACCTAACTACTCACTTAACAACCCAAATGAGTCGTATTGTAGTTTTTTTAATAAATTCACCAATGCGTTCAATTCAATATTCATACCCAAATCGATCTTGGTCTCAGAAAAACTTAGCTTTAGTGAGTGGGCAACAGTAGGTATACATAAGAATAGACAAAAGTTATATGAACTGTATAGTGAAAAGCAGTACAATTTTAGCCAGGAATTTAAAGAAAAAGTAAAAAATTACTCAAAAATATTTAGAAAAGTTTGTAATACAGCAAAATCAAATTATATTAGCTCGAAAATTAAAAATAGTGAAAATGTAATAAAATCAACTTGGAAAATAATTAATAGTGAGACTGGAAAGGTCAATACCTACATTAATGATTACAGTTTAAAGATTAATGATTGCTCTATCAAAAATGATGTTGAAGTAGCGCAAGCTTTTGAAAATTTTTTTACTGACATTCCAATCTGTACTACAAAGTGTCTGAACTCTTCTCAAATAATAGCTGAATCATTACTTAAAGAAAATGTACCTAAATGCGATAGTAAATTTATTTTTACCCATGTTGATGAAAATGATATAAAAAAAGCCTTTAAACTTTTAAATATTAAAAAAACTGCAGATCTCTGGGGCATTTCCGTTAAAATTATTAAACCTTTAATTGATACCATTGCACCAGATCTAGCTTTTATATTTAATGAATCCATTGATTGTGGCATATTTCCTGATCTAATGAAACATAGTAAAATAATCCCATTGTTTAAATCGGGTATTAGGTCTGACCCCACTAACTTTAGACCAATATCAGTACTGCCTACATTCAGTAAAGTTTTTGAAAAACTTATTTTACACCAATTGCTTAGCCATTTTAATGGCAATGACCTGCTACACTGTAAGCAATTTGGGTTTACTCGTGGCAGGTCAACTACTGATGCCGGTGTAGAGTTGGTATCGCATATTTTTGATGCTTGGGAGAAGTCGCAAGATGCTTTAGGCGTTTTTTGTGACTTGTCAAAAGCATTCGATTGCGTTCATCACGAAACATTAATCAGGAAACTACATCATTATGGAATAAGGGACAGCTCTTTGGATCTTCTTACATCTTACTTGAGTGATAGGATACAAAGAGTTGACATTAATGGGAAACGATCTAAAGGGTCTGTGGTTACAATGGGTGTACCGCAGGGCTCTATCTTGGGTCCTTTCCTATTTTTAGTTTATATTAACGACCTGCCTCATCTTGTAAAGAATGATCATGAGATTGTATTGTTTGCTGATGATACTTCATTAATTTTTAAAATGAATCGACAAAAAACAAATTTCGACGATGTAAATACTGCAATCTCAAAGGTAGTCCATTGGTTTAGTATCAATAATCTTTTGCTTAATGAAACCAAAACAAAATGTTTAAGATTTAGTCTACCTAATGTAAAACAAGTTAAGGCTGATGTAAACGTAAAAGGAGAAACGGTAGAAATTGTAAACAATACCGTATTCTTAGGAATAACCTTAGATAGTAAACTCCAATGGGGCCCACACATAGATAAGCTATCGAAGAGACTTAGTTCTGCAGCATATGCAGTTAAAAAAATCCGTCAACTTACAGACGTTGATACTTCTCGACTAGTCTATTTCAGCTACTTCCATAGTATTATGTCTTATGGCATACTATTGTGGGGGAACGCTGCAGATATAAACACCATTTTTGTGTTGCAGAAGAGGGCTGTTCGTGCGATCTATAATATGGGTCCCAGAGAATCCCTACGTAATAAATTCAAAGACATAAACATAATGACAGTACCATGTCAATATATTTATGAAAACTTGTTGTACACTCATAAAAACATCAATCGATTCATTAAAAAAAGCGATATACATAATGTAAATACTAGAAATAAGAATAAACTCGCTGTTCCCACAACTAGACTACATAAGATAAGTGCATCTTTTAAAGGGCAATGTATACGCTTCTACAACAAAACTCCAAGTGAGTTGCAAAAATTATCAATAAATAAATTTAAAAAAATTGTGAAGCATATTCTTTGTAAAAAGGCTTATTACAAAATATCAGATTATCTAGAAGATAAAAAAGCTTGGAACGAGTTTTGCTCCAACTCAAAATCTAACAAATTACAGATAAGCAAATCATATGTACTAGACACATAAGTTATGAACATACTAGTGGTTTCTTCTCACTTCTTCCACTGGTGGACAAAAAATTGAAGTGAACTATAGAACTATAAAATAATTTTAATTGATAATAATGAATAGTATAAAATATGACTTGTCTAAGTGCTTATTTGTAAGCCTAAAGAAATAAACTTTCATTTCATTTCATTTCATTTCATTTCATTTCATTATTTCAGATCGCTGGATATTTTTTCTTTATCTATAATAACAGAAAACACAAATTAGATTAATATTTACAAATAAAACAATGGAGCTAACTGATGACTTTCAAACAATCTACAGGTAGCTCAACAGCTCCATATTATCAATATCACATGGAAGCGTCCCCATAAGATGCTGGCTACATCATTTTCTTCATCTCTGGTGGATATAAATAATCTTGTATCAACTAAGTCATATCCACACTAATACAGCACAGATCACACACCGCTTAACAAGGCAAGTGGTGGCGATGCCGACTAGCGCGGCGCTATCAGGAGTCGTGGGATCGAGGCGGCGAGGGCGGCATGTGCACATGTCAAGGTTACAGGATCAAGTGCCGCGAGGTTGGGGCGACGACGCTGCGGCAAGGTTACGGCGGCAAGGGGCTTCTAGCTTTTAGTATTACTGTCTTTACCTACAGAAAATATATTTGTTATCACTACATCGTATAAAACAAAGTCGCTTCCCGCTGTCTGTCCATTCCTTTGTATGCTTAGATTTTAAAACTACGAAACAGATTTTGATGCGAAGATAGGGTGATTCAAGAGAAGAGTTTATAAACCATTTGACACATAGATTTCCACGCAGGCGAAGCCGCGGTCGCACCTAGTAATATTATTACATTGAAAGTACCTTTTAACCTAAGTTAGTACGTAAGGACCTACTTTCAGAATTGGACTAGTAGTTCTGGAGGAGAGGCTATCCTCTTCTCTGGATTAAGTAGTCACTGGTGCGAATGTTTTAGTAAGAAAAAACAGAAAAGAAGGCGTTTTGGCCAACATAAGAGAAAAAACTGGTTAATTAAAACTAATAAAAAATATGTGGCTAATTTTAGTTACAATGTTTTCTAAGATGGACTCAATATAATCATAATTTCCCAGTTCCGTATGTATTATATTGTATAATGAGTGGGTAATGTTCGTAATCAATCCAGTTGTAAATTGAAACCGAATGAGTCGAGTCTGTAATGGACGGCTGCTTGCTTTTGTATAAAACAAACTTCAACAGCGGCGCAAGGCATGAGCTTTTACATCAGTAACAATATAATGGATTAAAGTTTTACTTAAACATTATGCAATGTACTCAGTTCAACGAAAGGTATTTATTTAGTGTAATTCTAAATGAAAAATTATAGAGTAGAGCAAGAATCAGTAGACTTTTTGACACTACCAGAAGAACTCGACGTTAAAAGGTGACAAGAACTGTCGTTGAGCATCCGGATTTCTGGCAGTTTTAAATTCATATCGACCGCAGCTGGCAAAAATCTTATAAAAACTATCTCAAATATCAGTGGATAAACTCTTCGCTATGGTAAGCAATCAGCTCTTGCTGCCGCGCCGTTCCCTCAACACAACAACTAGACTTTTGTTGTATAAGTTTAGATTGCTGTTAATCCAGCAGCTGCATTATGTTGTATAGGTAATGTCGGTCAATAATACCTATTCGTTCCATAAGTTTCCAACTTGCGCCACACAACCGCACCCTGTTTCGTGCACACGTCAGTCACTACCCATCAATCACTGTTCAACACGACTGTACCACTCATATTTCAGGGGTCACCCTCTGCGTCTCCCACCCTTATGCCCTCACCGTAAGGTCCAATTCGCGAGTGAACGAGGGTAGTTTTTCAATCGATTAAGTGCTGTGTCGGGTAATGAGTTGGTACAGTCATGAGGTATGGTCGTGAGCGGCCGCTCGGTACATTAACCAGGAGGTTGGTAAAGGTGCTCTTTGTAAATCGCTGATGCTTTGTGTTAGTGCACTCATGGAACTAACTAGTGCCCGGTAAAGGGGTTGCTCATTCTTTTACGAACAAGGTATCTTGCTAATTTGCGTTTACTTTGGATTGTGTGCGTTCAAATTAAAATTCATTTTAAGTTTCAGCCACAGAAATCTAAATATATAATGGTACTATGCCTTATTATTTAGATTTCAGCTAAAATATTTATAAAATCATAAATTATGCATTGTTGATGGGCAGTAAATGCGTTACACATCTCACACTGAAACGTCAACAAATTTGTCTGACATTTCTGTAACACATGCTGAAAATAAACTCACTAATTAGTACTACAACAGGTAGTACTAATTACTATTATTATTTAACTAGGCAAGTAAGTAGGTACCTATGTATGTAAAAAAATAAAAATAAAACTTGAAGCTCTGCTTGAAGCATGTCACTCGTCAATAGCACGTCAAGCTGTCAAATCAATGTCCTGCACTGATTGACGTATGACAGCTGTCAAACGCACAAACTCGTCATGACGTTTTGTTTGTTTTGACTCGTGGAAGTAAATCTTACCTACACGGTAAATTACTGCTTTGTGAAATAATTTAACTGTTTGTTTGTTAAACATACTCTTTGTCTAAAGGTGCTTCTACTCAGGTAATTACATAGTGGTTATAAGTAATTAACTGTTCCCATCACACTTAATACCTACATGTTAAAGTTTGGAAAGATAGACCAATATTACTATTTATTTAAATTAGTGAAATTTTGTTAAAATGAAAAAATGGAATGAAATGTTTTTATTTATTTAAGCTTACAAATAAGCACTTAGACAGGTCATATTTTATACTATTAAATTATTTTATAGTTCACTTCAATTTTTTGTCCACCAGTGGAAGAAGTGAGAAGAAACCACTAGTATGTTCATAACTTATGTGTCTAGTACATTTGATTTGCTTATTTGTAAGTTGGTAGATTTTGAGTTGGAGCAAAACTCGTTCCAAGCTTTTTTATCTTCTAAGTAATCTGATATTTTGTAATAAGCTTTTTTACAAAGAATATGTTTTACAATTTTTTAAATTTATTTAAAGAGTTAAGATGTTGGTCTAATTGTGCAGTTAATACAGACTTAGAACAGACTACAAAAAAGAACCTATTATGTTAATTATAGGCTGTTTAAGTAGTTTCTACTTGAATAAGTATAATCTTACCTACCTTACAAAATACGTCAATCCAAAATTTCGCGTTTATACAAACTCGTATGTAATATTTGTCTGTTAAGTACTTTACGCCCACGACTTTGTTTGAACCTAGGTTATTTGCGTTTGACAATCAAAGATTATCCCTTGAATATCCCTCCCTCCTATCCCGGTGTACCTTATATCTGGTGGGTCGTTCGGAGTCGTGGGTAGTGGGGCCCACGCGTCCGTCATCCGTCATCGTCAGAGGGTGCCCCGCAAGGGTGCAGGTGCCGTTACTTACAGATGAATAAAGGATATATTGAACGTGCGATATTTAAAATTCTTTGAAATAAGTTATGATGGCGATGTTGTTTCTCGATTTGGAGGAGTTAAAAGTAAGTTTTTGAAATAATGATAGAGTAACTAGACTGTGGTTTCACCCAACTACAATGATTCCTATAGCAAATATATTTTTAAACCTCCTTTGCCCAGTTGTTCTACTTCGGTGGTTTATTTTTATTTTAGTAGTATACCTACCTGAAATCGTGTAACATACAAAGGTATGCCTATTATATTTACGCAATCCTCGATACATATTATTGTTTATACGAATTTTCGCCAACTGACACCCAATTTTGATGATTCATTCGCTTTTTAACAATAACAAACCAATTCCTATCGAGAAAAGAAACCAATTCAAAACGAAGAAGCAATATTTGCTCTTAGAATCATCGAACACCCAACCCAATATTTCATCAAAAACACAATACCATTCAAAAACGCAGAAATTTATTACCGTGCAAATTTATTGCACCAAATCGCACATAATTTGATTAATGAGTCACGTTTTTGTCGTCTTTGTCCCGTCCGTGACGCATTGTCCCGTGCGTGACGTGACGGGACGGCCGTAATGGACATGTGGAGACATCCATCAGGACGGACGGACAGATGTCGAGTGGATGCGTCTGTTGTTGTTGGGACTTGGGATGGGACTCTTATTTGATGCTGGTGTTCGATATTGAGCTTCTATTTGTAAATGGAATGGTTTAGTTACATGTTTGGCGAGTTATGGCGAGCCTTGAAACTTACACATAACTTTAGAATATGTCTTTTTTACTGATGAGTCAGAACACACAGACAAAATGATTTGGTGCTTTGTTATAAATACCTTCAGTGCATGGTAGGTATGTATAATATACTTTTCTATGCATTAAGTTAAAAACTGTTTACTTTGATATATCACTTCAATTTCATTAATTTGTAAAATATTCAAAAAAATAATCTTCTTCAAAAAACTAATCTAGATAGAGATCTCCTGTTAAATTCTTTTAACAAAGCTATTTATAGAACAGTTAAAAACGTATGTTAAATTTGCTCCTTCATCATTTACCAATTTTTTTGTCATTCTGCGACACAGTGTTAAACTACTGCAGATGAATTCTTTTTCAAAACTTTTTCTTTGTTCCATGTCATGTACCAATAAACGATTATTATATAATAAAAAAAAAACAAAAAAAACATTGTAATAAAACATTAGAAACTATAATGGTTATATACACTAAAGTCATTTAAAACGGGATATTTACCAGTTCAGTTATTCCGTGATCATGGCGCATGAAACTGCGCCAAAATATTGGATAACTCTAAATCAAATCATGGTAAATACCCCGTTATAAATGACTTTCGTACCAATTTGTAGTGTATAGTAAGGCCCCAGCTTTGCTTTCCTCAGTCGCGACGCGTCCCATCCGTCACGTGACGAGACAGGAACGTAGTTGCACTCTCTCCGGACCGGAGAGCGCTCCGGTTCAATAGCGGTTGGAGAGGGGGCTGTACGCTCACTTTAAGGACGTTTCGTACTCTACATCGACTCATCTGTGAGTCACTCACAGTGAGCCTTACCACTCACAGTGAGTGGTAAGGCTCTACACTAGATCGAATTTGAATGGGCCCGACGATGTTGACGGTTGTCGAGTTTGGGAAGGACTCCGTAAACAGGACCTGCCGTAGTTTTAATTTCTTACGATCGTTACCTAACTTAAAGGTAAACTATCTATAGAATTACGACTTGGTCAGAAAAGCGAGTAAGGTATGTAGTTACTTTATGCAATGAGTATGAGAGTCCTGCTGTAGTCATACAAATAATTAATTAAAAACGATTGAATAAACCTCACGATGACCCGGCTTTTTTTGTTTTTGCTAAATAAGGGGCAAAGGCCTATAAATTTACCTACGTACGTCGTATTTTTAGCAAAAGAACAAATTCGGTGAATGGGATATCAATCATCGGTTCCGGGAATACTCCAGGAATGGAGACAGTATGTTTATATCCCATTCACCAAAATCGTTTTCGTTTCTTAGAGTTAATAAGGAGTCCCACAGCTAATCACTTATATAGGTACTCTCGAAAATCACATTCTACCCTCGCGGGTCATCATCAGCCTATGTTAGTCCACAGCTGGACATAGGGCGTCCTAAAATTCGTTTACCGAGTTGCGGTAACACGTTTAAGAACACGTTTACCCCAGCGGTTGTTGGTGGTACAAAGTACCCTCCCTGGTAAAAAGTAAGAAATATAAAAAACTGAAACTCCTCAAAATGTTAAAGTTCAAACTATCATCAGTTACCCAAAACTCCACCTCGATCGTTTGACAGATAGGCCCCTGACCCGCTCGTTCAGTGAATGGCCAGATTTGGATCGCAATGATATACTCCTTTCCGCAGGTCGGGTAATAAGTGGATTGATGCTGTTCACGGCCCGTCATTTGTCTCCCGAATGGAGACTGGGAAGTGTTTTTACGGGGTTTTTGGCGATTGTTTAGGCAGAGTAAGAAAAATCTGTTGATAAAAAAATGTAGAGTCGATTGTTATGTCAAAAGGTTGTTACTTTTCTAATCCAGCCAAAATGGTGCAATGGGACCTAGCCCAGTTATTTTTAGTTTATCCCAGTTCCTAATATCCCTAGATAAGTATATTCTTACATAATATCCACAATAGACAATGAAACGGAATCAGTTTTTTTATTATTATAGTATGTATTTATAGGTACTTCATAACTTGATTTTTTAAGGTGCTTCTTATTTTTTTTTATATTTCTTTCTTCCGTTTCCTTTCTTGTGCTACATGCAATTCAGCGCTATGGGAGGCCACATTCGTCCATTAAAGAAGTATATTAAAGAGTGTCTGTATTTCTGTATATTCATTTTTTGTTGTTTAAAATAACAGCCTCAAGTCTTCGCTCGTGACGTGATGTTATAAAAAGTTCAAGTTCAATAATTATCTCCAATCACAAATCAATGCCCACAGATGGACATAAATCATATAATGCAGTCGATACCGTGTTCCCACCCCACCTACTTTTCGGAATCATTCCGCCCCACCCGCCTGTCATTAATTAAAAGGTAAAAACAACAGGGCTTAGGACGTCCTAAAACCATGCAACCTGCCTCATGCCAATGTATGCTACGTACAACACATTGGCATGAGGCAGAACCTCTTCCTATTTAGTATGTGTAAGTAGAATCATATAATTTTTGGGCATCAGTCAATAAATAATAAGAGTCACAAGAATTTATTTTATTTAGTTTGTAATTTTAAGTTTACCTTTAGTTTACCTACCCCAATAAGACAAGCTAAATCCCTCCCTATATTTAAACATATGGTCTATGAACACTTTCTTTCTTCGATCTCAAATAGTTAATATTTTATGTATTAGTGTCTATAGTCAGTATTTATTTCCAAGTATATATGTCTTTGTATGTTTTTTTTGTATATAATTTATATTTACATTAGTCTATAATACGCCACCGTCTATACCTATACTATAGCTACGTGTCCATCCAAAGGTTGCCTGGAAGAAATCGCTCTTAGCGATAAGGCCGCCCATTGTGCATCTGTATCTCTGTTTGTTTGTTCTTTACTGTTTTTTTCTGTGTTTGGTGTGCAATAAAGCGTATTTGTATTGTATTGTATTGTATTGTATTATTACATATACTCTGCTACTACCCAAGGGTTAGTATATAGGTAAAACAACTACGATGCAATCTACGTGAACTAAAAATCATGAAAAGCCACCTTCTACAGAACAAAGTCTAGGCAATCCGAGATTTGTACCTAGGTAACTGGTGGTCATTCAGTTGATTAAATAATAAAAAACCAGATTTCATTGATAATAATTAACAGTAGGTATAAATTATTATCAGATACATATTTGACTTGTCTAAGCGCTTATATTGTAAGGAAAAAGTTTTATTTTGTATTAATTTTGAGATTTTGTCAGAGCTTCCCAAAAAGCTTTCAGAAACTGAACCGATTTCTGTATATATCCTATCGTCAAATTACGAGCATACCAAGGGGCGTCCCCTACTCATAAATAAAATATCAAACAAAAACTGCAATTAACAAAAACAAGGAATTATTTCATTCGGTGCCATAAAAAGATGATTAACAGCGGATAAATCATGCTATCCATCTCGTTCCATCGTAAATTGCGTAGCCCGGGGCCATACCTCCCCCCACTCCCCCCTCTTGTGAGACGGTTTTGTTTCATTTTCAAAATTAATCTTATTGTTTTTTATGGTCAATTGAAAAATTGTTTAGTTTGAGATATTATTTTGTGGTGTTTTAATATTAATCCGATCAAATAAATATCAAACTGCTTTATTTGCTTTAGACGGTACAGGACTATTGGACACGTCATTCTAATTCATCATCATCATCAGCCTATCTTAGTCCACTGCTGGACATAGGCCTCCCCCAATGAGCGCCACAGCGCCCTGTCTTAAGCTTGAAGCATCCAGCATCTACCTGCAGTCTTTCGCAGGTTGTCATCCCACCTGGCCGGAGGGCGTCCTACACTACGTTTACCGAGTCGTGGTCTCCACTCAAGAACACGTTTGCCCCAGCGGCCGTCGGTTCTTCTCGAGATATTAAATTCTAATTACATAAGTAAAACTAGAAAATAATGTGATCACTTGAATTTTTTGTTCACTTCAATCTTTTTAAGGTAAAGTAAAGAAGCGAACAATTTAGGTTGCTATACAAACTAAATTCGATTTCATTTGTATCCATACAATGTAGGCACCTACTCTTTACTGTAGCTGAAAACGGAGTAACTATTCGTTATTTATTATCCTGCAACAACTCTCGGTTGTTCGCCACTACAGTTCTACCTTTAGGAACCAGTGTTAGGAACGCGTTCCGCAGTACGTGAGCGATATTGTGATTAGTATGTAAAAATGAAATCAGTTAGGATAATTAAAAAATACTACCTATAATCGGGTATTTTCTCCACCTGCATCTCCTAGCCATAAAGCCAGGACTTAATTATTATTATTATATTTTTGTAACTCATCTATTTCATATTATATCATCCATAATAATGCAAATATTTAACCAACTCACAATAAAATCACGGTTCCAAAATGAGGCCACTGAAATTCAGCTAAAATAAAACAATAATCGTACCTACAACATTGCTAAAATATGAACAACTATCCATCTCCATAAATAGCGGGGTAATGGGGGTAGGCCGGGGTAAGAGGGTTGTGGTATTCATTAATTTGATGATATAAAACAAAACGTCATTTTAATTAGTCGCTATTATGAGACGGTGACAGACAGGCGCGTTTGTCCTGGGGTAGGCAGGGTGGGTGGAAACACACGGGCGGGCATTGCGATAAGTTTAGAAAATATTGTTTCTTACTTTATTTATATCTCAACTAGCGACCCTCTCGGTGAAAATGCATGTATTATATAAACGTTCCTCATGAATCTAAGGAAATATCCGTTGCGTAGTTTTAAAGACCTAAGCATACATAGGGACAGACAGACAGCAAGTGACTTTATTTTATACTATGTAATGATATATGCCCACAATATGTGTAGGTATCTTACACCTACTCATATACATAATGTCTGCATAGACATGAGATATCTGGGGATTGACTGATGTTTTGTGTGCAGTCTTGGTTTCAGTGTTAAACTATGTTGTAGAATGAATAACCACCAATTTTGCGTTCACTCTCTCAGGTGCTATCTTTGTGGTTTGTGGTCGTGCTTTTCTTTGATAGGTAGTCTTATTTGTCCTTGTCCGCATTTTATTATGTGGTGTGCATATTTACTTACTTTTTGCTTATCAGATTAATACTTACTTATACTCATTAGATACTTACGCATTTTCATAATTTCCGTCTCGTTGGGAAACCACCCCGTGTTTCCCCTCACCTGTGGCGACGGTGCTCAGTTTGAGTGACGGCGCCACTCCACCCTTTCGCAGCCCTCCCATCCATCGCTGCTTCACCCTCACTCTCGACTTTACACCTCGCACAAAAGCAGCAATGCACGTCAATTCTCCTCCAACTCTCGCGTCGAATTAAGGCGATGAATGATGTCATTATTGTGATTAAGGCGAGGACTCACAGTTGAATTGTGAGTGATTCGGAGGGACGGATTAAGATGCGGTTGTGTACACGGTTTTAAGGTCGGCTGATTAATATTTGTGTAGGTAGAGCCTGGTGGAGCGGAGGCCGATATCGACTGGTGACTTGGGTCGTGATTGATGTGTCAAGGAAAATTTAAGGGTTCCTTTATCAGTAGGTTTTACCTACTCGAGATAAAGAGGAACCAGTTGGTAAACTTGTTTGATTCATAACATAAGTCAAGGATTGAATTTCTCTTTTTTTGGCAAATTTACAACAGTTTGCCTGTTTAATATTAAAACATCAATACCTTATACTATATATAAATATCGCAATACCTACCTTACCTATCTTATCAAGTTCCTGTCTTATTGTTTACATTGCTACTAATTCTCAACAGACGCTAACCTACTGATGGTAGTGGTTTGGGTACTGATGGTAGTGGGTTGGGTACTTATGGTTTTCAATAAATAAAATAACCATTTAAAGTATGTAACATATATATTTCTTTGAGCTTTTAATTGCATTTTGAAATACAACATAAAATATTAAATAAGATTATTAAATTTGGTAAAATCAATATTCAACACCATTTTAAAGAATGAGCAAAACTCTCCCTCAGGAGCTAGCGTATACATTATATTTGTCGTATGTTCGTTATTTTATTATCGATAAAATGATAGATTTCCTTTAAAATTTTGACAATATCATGCAGAATATTCGCGATACGTGTACCGATAGTACAAGAATAATTAAAAATAATCTTTGCTACAGTTTCATCGAACTGTCAACTATTTTCGATCCGGAAATTTAGAGTTTTTGTATCACGAATATTCGTTTCACAATCTTAATTTGATATAGTCGTCCTTACAATAGACAGTTTACAATATTTTATAATTAAATATAAAAGAGTTTCCACTCACAAGTACCGTATATACACGTCGTATAACTGTTTCAATTGGAAGATACCTCAAATATCTGAATGTCCTAAACGTATACGAATGTTTTCGTTCCTTTCTCAAATAAACAAGAAAAAATGTATATCGTTATATCACTTTTAAATAGTGGTTGAACTCCAACCGAATAATGCGCTGGTATATGGTATACAAGTGTCACAGACGTAGTTTATCTAATATTATGTACTTATCACTAAATAATAAATAGCATCCTCGCAGTGAGAGCGTACCTAGAGCGAATTTACACTAAGGAGATTGTATTATATTGCATTCTAGTTGAACTGTATGTACACACGCGAACCGAGCCGCCCGATGAGATTGGATCCCCGAGGTCGCAGCATCGACGGATCTCTGATTCACACAAACTAACATTACTCAAAATATACAAAAAGACAACGTTATTTCACCCTAACTCTGATTTACATAAAAATTAAGTAACACAAAATGATATTGCAACGATTCAGTATAAATAGTGCGCGTCAGCACCGGCAGGCGGCGCGCGCGCATGCACCTCCGCATGCGCAGGCGATTGCAATCCAACATTACAAAAGTAATTTTACATTATTTTAAGAATTATTAGCAAAAAATATACATTTACAAAGAGATCGAATCGAACTTTTATGACTTAACGTGACTTATATTTACAATTTATCGAAATGGAATTACAAGTAGTGTGGAAGATAAGCCCGGACTCAACAACCGATCACCTATAGGCAATATTTTCAAAATATTCTCTTACTCTAAACGAACGTTAAGACGTTTGGCGTATACTTAAGTCGCTAGTCGTAATTACACTAACCGAACTATGCGGTGAACACTAACAATAATCACCTAAATAATTAAATTGGCAAAGAGTTTCGAAATACTTAGCGTCGCCGGAGCGACCTAACCCTAGCAAGGTTCAACGTAGCGGATATGGTATGATCACAGGGCGGGCCTAGACGTACTTGCTGGACAGCTGCTTGGCCAGTTCCGTGTACTTGAGGAACTTGGAGTGCGGGCTCTCGTCGAAGGAGCCGGGCGGGCTCCGCGGGTCCTGTGGACTGCCGGCCGCGGAGCCCCCCCGCGGGGCCCCGCCGCCCGGGGACGAGGGGCCGCCGGCGGGCGCCTTCAGCGGGACCGGCTCCGGCAGCGCGCCGTCCTTCACGAAGTGCATCTTGGACAGGTGGTGGCGGTACGCGCCCTTGGAGATGAACGGCGTGTCGCACAGCGCGCACTTCATGATGGAGTCCTGCACCACGGCGTCGTTGCACGCCCAGCTGAACGTGAGGATGCTGGGCGGGCCCGCAGGGGAGGGCGCCGGCGGAGGGGCGCGGGAGGGGCTGTTCTCTGTCTTGTCGCAGAGCTTCTGCAGCGCAGCCAGCGGGTGGCTGCCGCCGCGGCGCGACGAGCCCGCCTCGGGAGCGCCGCCCGCCAGGCTGTCGAACATGGAGGAGAGCGCGCCGAGGCTGGAGGCGGGCTTGCGGTCGGCGCCGGGCGTAGCGGCCGACCGGTCGCTGGCGGGGCTGCGTGGGCTGGCGGCTGGGCTGGGCCCCGCACTCTCGCGCTTGCCCAGAACTGGCTTGACGTCCTCGTCAGCGGTGCTGGCGGGCCGCGGTGGCTCATCCTCGTCCTCGAGCTCGGTCTTCACGCGAACGCCAGCACTGCTCAGGTCGACGCCGTGCTGGTCGTCGTCCTCGATCTCTTTCTTTATTCGCACCTCGGCAGGGCGGTCCTCGGAGGCTGGCGTCTGCGAGCCACGAGTGTCGGGCGTAGTCCGCGGCGTCATGTGATACGCGTCCAGTTTCCTGTCGGGAGTCAGGGACTCGACCCGGCTGCCTCCACGCTCGGACATCGAGCTGGACTCGCTCCCGCTGCGCTCGCGCCGGCCGTAGCCTTGGTGGTGGTAGCTGCGCAGCATGTTCATCGTCTGCGGGTCCACCAGTGGTTTGGTGTAGTCTACGCTCTCGTCTATGCCTAATCTCTTTAGAATGCTAGAACCGATAGGCGCGTGCGGTGCGGCGCCGGGCATGCCGGGCATGCTGTGCCGCGATCGAGTGTCGAAACTCTTCTCGATCAGCTGCTCTATGGCATTGAGGACTGACGGCGACGAGCTCTTGTCGTTGCTGGCGTTGGGATCTTTGGAACTTGGCGATGAATCGTTGACGGAAGAAGGCGAGCGGTGGTGGCCGGAGCCGGGAGAAGGCAGCTCCTCGTTGCTCTTGCGTCCGTCGCGGCCGGTTGGAGTGATGTGGCCGGACGCGTCAGGTGGGATTATGTTGTTGGACAGAAGCGCGCTTTTCAGAAAGTTTCTTTGACTATTGGACATGGGCGCTCCTATACATTGTCTGATATGCTCGACAAAGACGGCAGTTTCGATTTTGTCGCCACATTTTTCGCATGTTATTCTGCTGCCGGTGCCGAAATCTCTGATCGGTTTGCCCATAGGCACACCGTTGCCCTCTCCATTTTTGAACTCATGTTGTGCTCTTTCTAGCTCGAGAAGTTTTCTTACCGGAAGTGATTTCTTTCTTTTCTCGCGGGTTTGGCGCCTTCTACCGCCGCTCTCTGTGATCGATCGCATGATGTGCTCCTTGTAATGTGAATTCTTAACCATATGATTGCTCAATTCTTTCAGTGAGCTAAATGCTTGGTCGCACACTTTGCAGGTGAGGACGGCGCTAACGTGGCTGCTCGTGCTAGTGGGAGGCGCGGCGCTGCCGCCTCCACCGCCGGGGCCGCTAGAACTACTTCCACATTTTGATTCGTCTGAAGACTTCCATGAGATAATCTGTTCCTGCGATATGATGTTGGTGTAATGCTGAGTGCGCTGCATATGACTCGTCATCTCAGCCAGTGAACGGAAGCTTTCGGCGCACCACATGCATTTGAGGATCTGCCGCGTTTGCTCGGCGCCCTTTCCCAGCCACACGTCTTGACCTCGTACTAGTTTTCTAGGAATTGGCATATTTTCTTTAATCAACATGTTTAGATCGTTCTGGTTCGGTTTATTAGATCCGCTTGAAGATAAGGAGTGTTGAGACGGTGTGGAAGGTGAGCTAGACGGTGGGTGCAGAGAGGGAGGCAAGGGCGCGCCCGTGGAGGTCGGGACGGGAACGTTGACTCCGCAATGTTTCGCTTCTTTCATGTGAACAGTCAGTTCTGCGAGAGAATTAAAGCTCTTTTTGCACCAAACGCATTTTAGGACATCTTTTGTTTGATCGGCGCCTTTGTTGAGCCAGTGTGACTGCCAAGCGGAGTGACGCGCGGCAGCGTTCGGTGCCATTCCAGCGCCGAGAGCTGCGCTCTGAACGGACCTGAAGAGCTCCTCTCCGCCCAGACGACTTAGCTCACTCATCTTTTCTAACGCTTTAGTGGCGTCACTAGGTGTGGGGCCACCATGTTTCATTTTGCCATTCCAGTCTCCGGGAATACCACCTTTAGGAGACAGCTGCTGGCTCGCAGCGGCCACTGCGGCGGCGAAGTAAGGCAAGTGCGGTGCGACCGGCGTGGACCACGGCGACGGGTTGGGTTTGAACTCGGAAGGCCTAGAGCTCTTCCTGCTGGGGACAGGGGAGGGGGAGTCGGCCGGGCCCCGTTTCCTAGTACCGGCGGACAGATCCAGCGGACCATCTTCGTTTTTGCTAAGATTGACTGCGTCATCGTTATCATCAGCGTCGTCATCCTCGGGCTGGGGGGACTCACTGCGTCGTCTGCTAAAGTCAAGGATTCCATCAGAGCGGTCGGTCATGTCCTCGTGGCAGGACATGAGGAGGCGCTGCTGCGCGGCGGCGGCGGCGGCGCCGAGGTAGGCGGCCACGGCGGCCGAGTGCGGCGGCAGCAGGGCCGCGGGGAGGCCGGCCGTCAGCGCGGCGGGGAGAGGGAAGCCCATCCCCGCGCCCGCACCGCTGCGCCCCGAGTACACGGAGTCATTGGACGGACAGCGCGGCGCTCCCGACGACTCCCGCGACAGACATCTTGGGCTCTCCCTGTGGACAACGATGACAACCATCAGCATTTTCAATTATACAGACCCCAGACGTCAGTCTAGTGATTCAATTACCGAAACTGCCGCTTTCCATCAGGCTTGTCACTCTGCCTGTCGACCGCCTTCCTAAACCGGTTACCGGCATTTGAATATCGACAGTAAACAAAACGAATGCATGTTTTTTATTGCTCCTCTAATAGATTAATGACTCGTTTGTGAATATTAAGCGGACGATAATAAGTTAGGTCATTTGAATTTCGAAAAGCTATAAAAATTCTGACTGCATTAGTGTTTCGATAAAGTTTTTTAATCGATAGGTAGTCACAAATTCCAAAATTTTATTTATTTTTTACTTTGTCGTACTTCTGACCTCTTCGTTATTTATATTGTCTCGTCTTTGGGACAATTTAAGGCTATTGTACATGTGTGAAATGCTATTATTTACATGTTCTAGCCTTAATTCTTATTACTATGACTTTAACGCCGATAGGACGATATGAATCTAGCTAATGAAGTAGATAAATTATAGCTGCAATTAAACAATGCTATATTATTATTTTTATTGCGTAACAGAATAAACATGAAAACAGTAGCCGCTGTTTTATGTAGGTTCATTAAATCTTGATATTTTAAAATACTATAAAATATTCATCTTGCCTTTAAGTTCTACGTTAAACGTAGGTAATTAGAATTCATTCAAATATGACACCTCTAAAGGCAGAATTTTCGAAGACAATAATATAGTAGAATGATAAATTAGATTTCCATCGAATTTCTCATTCTTATTGAAGTGTATTTATGTAGATATGTACCTGTGTAATAATATAACGGTACCTTAATAAAAATTATAACAATAACTAAAACAATAATAATATAATAACATACATACATATACCTATAACCTAGTAGGTAAGTATCTACTCCTTAGGTATTATGAATGAAATAATCAGTAGGTACCGTAGTAGGGAAGAGAAGGAATGTACCTAAATATAAACATATTGTTTATTGAACAATAATTATTGTTCAATTATAATTGAAACTAAAATAATTTTCCACTGTTCACTTATAAACTTACTAAGTACCTACCTAAATGGTTACAAAAATATGGTCTGAATGTATACCTACCTTTGAATACGTAGGTACCTAGATATTATTAGTAACAGGTAACTACTACTTATATCAGATGAGTGATTTGGATCCGATTGGTAAGTCTTTTTCGCTTGGGGTAAGATGATTATATTATATCAAATGAATAGCATTTTTTATATTGAAAATTACAAATATTATATTAGTTACAATTAGATTTATAAAACAAAAGAATGTAATAAGATAAAAGTTGGTTTAGAGGTAATTTGCAGAATGAAGAAAACAGATTAAATAAAAAACCAGAAAATACACTTATTGATTAAGGCGACGTTTGCAAGTAAAATAAGACAAAGCAGTCGTAGGTAATAAGTAACATCAGTCACGAATCTCAGTCGAATGTCAGAGACTTAGAAAAACTTCGTGTTTATACGAAAGAAGAAAATTAAGCAAACGCTTAAAAACTGGGAAAAGGCGCAATAAATAAAATAGACATTGTTATTGACGACGAAAACAATAAGAAATATGATGAATAACTGAAAAATAATAAAACACTTGAACAAATAGGAAACCTACCTCACGTGGTCGGTTTCGACGATCATTCTTGATAAAATCTTCTCAAAATAGTCCAGTTTGTAAGAGCGCAAGAACGCTCGGATCCATCAATACAACACTTTTCATTAGAAACACTGATAAAAAGACAACAGTTGTTACTTCCCAAAGATACTTGTAAATGTTTACACGTCGCGAAAGACGCGGCGCGATGCCGGCGGTCGAATGGGAAGTGCGCGGTGCCTGCGGCGGCGGCGGCGGTCCCGCGTGGAATGAGACGCCGTGTGATTTACGACCCGCCTGCAGCGCCCCCGCCCCGCACCGCCCCTCGCACGAGCGAGACAGCCGCTCTCGCCGGCGCCGCGCCAGTGCGATAGACAGAGACGGCTGTACGTATCAACTTCGAGGGGTGGCGCTGCGTAATGCAAGCGTGCGTGCGATGCGCGAGGTGGACATGCAGTGACGGGCGATCGTTCCGATGACAGGCGACTGACGCGGCGAAGCTACTCCGCATAGCTGACTCACTTCGACACCAATGAAAAACTCACCGTATCCTTGACGACCAATAGGCGCAAAATAATTTTAACGAGTTTGTTTACTGAATACTATTAGACGAGAGTTGTTTGCTCACGTCGGCCGCACTAAAGAAGTCCCGGCTTAGAAGATTACCCGGCGGGTTGACGGCGTTGACAAGGAAATGGCGCGTTAACAAAACGCCGAGATGAGTCCTTTTAACGAGTCAGGGACAGACAGGGGACGAGGACGGATTTACGCGTATCATGAACAGATTTCCTGCTCCGACAAAGAAAAATATTCTCGGGCTTATTTTATTTTCAGAAAAGGAAACTTTGAAGGAATTGATGTGACGATAAAGACGAGAGACTCAATAGTGAAAACCTAAACGCCTATGATGCCTGACAGAATAGACTTTGATCTATTTTTAGAGTAGTTTACTAAATAAACAAACTCTGGAAAGTTACGGGGATATTTTATTTTATATTCAAACTATGACAACAGATAATCAATATCTAATGAAAATTTGTTATAAAATGTTACAAAAACAAGAAGTTCTCTGTTGAGGGAAAACTATTTTGCAATGATATAAAAACTGTTCTCGAATTTTCCAGCAAATTTTTTTATTTTTAATGCAATAAGTAATATTTGAGTAAGGTCACAGCGACAGCTGTTTGTTGAGTAAAGTATTAGTCAGGTGGGTGCGGGTCAATCAATCACGGTGTTTATGCGACAGCCATTGTGCTCTTACCTTCGAAGGCAAAGTCATAACCCATGGAGTATACAGGTTTATTGTCCTGTATTATGTTTATATTTATTATGTTGCAAAAATGCGATGAGTTTACGCACTGTGAAGGAAATTAAAGCAAAGGTAAGCGTAGAAGAACACGTAGTAGAAAAGGATTCTGCCAAATTTTAAGTCTAAGTGCAAACTACTAACTTGATGTCCTCCATACATTGTTAAAATCTTAGCGCTCAAAATATCTATGTCTTCGAGATCTCTAAGAAATCAGAACAAGATTTTGATAAAGATTATGCAAATTTAAACTAACGTGTAACTCTCCGTGTGTCATCGTTTCTTAAAAAGGCTCGAAAGTTTATGAATTACTGACTCGACTTCATTGAGAATGGCAACAAATATTTATTCATAATGATTGACACGAATTATTTGACACGTCATATTAAGATCTGTCACACATTTTTTGACCTAAATAACTGTTTGATGCTGTTGTAAGTACCACGAATTGACAATTAAATCCAGAATTTCAAGTTAGCTACGAATGATTAAAATATTACTCATGTAATATCTCTAAATTTCAGTACTATATTGATACGAATAGGAATTTACGAGAAAAGAGGCTATTTAGGATAGAATTGCAAAGCCCAACAAATATCTATAAATGTAAAATGTAAACAATAGACCCTCAGGATGAAGCACTAAAGCTCGTAGACTGGCGTATGATTGATGAAGTCTCTTCACAGCAACTAATTGACATTGATGGAACAGCCAGCGAACAAGCGGAACTAACCTATCACACACTCATACAAAACTTAACATCCCCTATTACAAACCGTATAGAGTTCGAAATCAATTGATCATTATATCGAAGATGGTAAAGTTAAAGTGGTAATGACAATCATACCTGACATATGGACGGATGTGAGATAAGACGAGGATTTGTACTTTGAAGGAAATGACAGATTTCTATTCTAATTAAGATTGGATTTTAATTATAGTTTTATTATGTGGAAAAACTGGAATGTCATGGAAATGATTATTTGGATGTGCTACACCTGTGGGGTCGACAGATATATTTGAATTGATAATGTTACGCTTTATTTGTTCGACACCCAAATTAAAGAAAATATTCTAAATAATAGGTGTTCAAATGGAACCAAACCTGTTATGTTCCTATAATCATATATAATCTTATAGCTTTCAGAACACCCGTTATTACAAAGATCATTCTAAATATAAGAATATTCTTATCAATAAATAACTAAACTAAACTAAACTAAAATTTATATATGTACGTATTTTATTTTAAATAATATTGTTTACAGTAGGTACATACAGTTTTAGTTTCTGTTGATTAATTTATATTTTTGTTTGGTTCCTTACTATATTAGGCCACCTTGCGCACCACGGTCTCCACGGAAGACCAGCGCTATGGTACGATCTGCTCTACCATAGCACATGCTGAGTGGAGACTGATTTTTATCAGTCTCTGTCGTCTGTTAATCTAAGTTTAGTTTATAAGAGTCTCTGTTCTGACAAAATAAAAATCTTTTTACTTTACTTTTACTTTATTAATTTCATGAATTTGAAACTTGGTTATAAAAAGTGTCTTTCCATGTCATTCAGTTGCATACCTACAACAAAACTAGGTATATTTATAACTTAGATATTATTATGATATTCTTCGTTATTGGTACAGATACCATAAAGATGATAGGTGTATGTACACAAGTGATTCATAATCGGAACCACCTGGCTTATCATGACAGGGTAAATACCATTTGTAGCCAATAAAATTATGATTAACGACCACAATTTAAACACAATTAATTTTAAAATGCAAAGAAACCTTGAACACATTTTATCACTGAATTAGAAATTCAATAATCAGACATTTAAATATTCAGTTCCTTATTTTGCTTCGCTATGAATTGATGAGGATTATCGAAGACGAAATAATTAGGAAAAACTACATCATTCAATATAGTTACATTTATCTGGAAATTATTGTGTAACAATTATTTATAATGATAAAAATCTTAGCGGTATTGTTGCGTTTCACGTCTAATATTTAGAACAACAAGAGTAGGTCCTATACAACTTCGAACGAATTTGTTCCCATATCTTGTTGAAAAGTACATATCTTTAGACAAGGCTTGTTTTCGTTAGACGTTGATATATTTTAGAAATATCTGTTACAAACATTAGGATCGATGAACTGTCAAAAATTATTTTATGATCATTTGTGACACCTACCATGACTGTCACTGTACCATATCAATTCATTTCTCTTTCATTTACAACTTTACCTATAACATCATCTCACTCTAATTTCGTCTCTATATCATTAAATTTAGAGTCACGTGGTGTGTCCAGTGAGATGGCAGATGAGAAGTGATCAGGTGGAACAATGGGATCGTTAAAGTGGCCACGTGGTCCGACCACCGCCACGCTGAGTGCGATCGAGAGGTGTGGGCGATCGATGTCCACTTCATCCGATCCGATACCGTGCCAATGCTTTTAAACGTACGCTTTTCCAATTTATGACTTAGTTTATCTCATTCGATTTATTGGTTTTTAGTATTGAACATTTCTTCATCACCCACTTCACGTAACTTTCGAGTGATCATTTTGTCATGTCAAAGTCTCTATGAATGATAAGAAATAATTTATTATTGCATTACTCATCATGTTTTGCCGAATATCGTTTTGATGCTATCATGTTTCAATTTCTATATTATGGGTATTTTATTTATCTGTTTTTGCATAATACGTACTACACTTAATTGTCATTAATTTCATTGCAAACTATTTTCCTCTTTATTTCTTTGATATTATTGTTCGAAGGAACTTCTGTCTTAACGTTCCCCTTAATTAAGATAACCTACTTGTTTATGCGCAATACGGTTTGATGTTATCAATCATGCTTGATATGGCCGATTTTACTTGTTATTTCATGATTACGGATAAAATCCGTAGTGAGGATTAGTTTTTATTAATTAGTTATCGGTGACTTAATCTTCAACGTTGATTGATTTCAAGCGAAGACTGCGCTCGTGGATGAACCATCAAGCACGTGGACCCAAGAGCCTAATACAATACAGTAAATAATAATGTTGGACAAACACAGCATCATCTAGTCCCAAGCTAAGCAGAGCTTGTGTTATGGGTACTAGATGACTGATATACTTAATACAATAGATTACATAGATAGATATTTTTATTATACATAGATAAAGACCTCACCCGGAACAAATATCTGCAGATCATACACACAATTGTGCCGATGCGGGATTGAACCGTCGCAAGCGGACCTTCGCCCACCGCGCCACAGAGGTGGTCTATCATATACGTATCTCCTTCTATACCGTGTATACCTAGTATATTTGCTTACCTTTCAGCATGAGGGTCCTGTATGAGCGTGGCGGGTATGCTGTGCTCGATGTCCGCCTCGGGCGCGGGGGAGGCGCGGGCGGCGGGGGGAGAGGCCTCCCCGCGCGACCGCTCACGACTTTCCTTCACACTGTCTTCTGGACTGGTGGCTTCTTCTGTGGACAACGATAGGGGATGGTTAGAATTGCTAAGAATGATTATAATTATGTATAAATTCTTTTTTATAAGTTATTTTAATTATAAGACCTTCATGTAACTATGATTCACACAATTTTACAAACTTATTCTTATTCTAAAATGATCCCTCGCGTTAGTGGAAGCTTGCCCAGTCATGACCAGCCTTTATAATGCTTAACGCATTGACTGCTCAACCTCGAACCAAATAAAGGTAGCGCCGCGGTAGTTCTAACACCAACAATAAGTGCATTTGCGTCATGGGCAATGAAAGTGTTCAGTTATTCAGAGGTTGTACATAATAATAATAAATAAATAATGTTGGACAATTCACACAGCATTATCTAGCCCCATGAATCAAGGATTTAGCGGGACATTATATTAATTAGGAGATGTGAGTTTTGTGTTTCAAGTAACAGTTTTGTACCAATAACCCAATTGATCATACATAAATAACGTTATCACGGAAAAATAAAAAAGAGTCGTTAAACATACTCGTGATCAAATGACTGATTGGAATTTCTGTAGGGGACTATCAATTACTTAGTCCTGACATCATGGTTGATAGATACCAGTTATCTACCCGATAGTAACGATAACCATTGTTATTTCTAATTAAGTAAAGAATATTCAGCATGACTGTCATTTACCAAGTCTGGTCACAATTTGGGTTTTTCCAAGTGGATAATTTCTTGAATTATAGATTGTCATGTGTGTTGTTGATTGACAACAATCAATGAGTTTTATCATTATGCTGGAAGATGGCGTCATGATAGCCTCGACGAAGATTACAAACTTAAAGTCGAATAACAGATGAGGCTCTCAAGCACAATCATTTAAGACTACGGTGAACGTAGTCCTGGAATGCAAGAAAAGGAGGTCACAACACAGCAATAAGAAATCTTCATGTTACTCAACGGACCTAGTTTATTATGACTACAGGAAAAATCTACGTAATCTAGACGGAGTGGCATTTCTAGAAATTTTCTAGCAAGACCCGCATAATTAACCAATTTTAGGGTCTTGGGTCTTTATGGTGTCGTTATGCCGATAAGTCAAAAACAGTTTTGAAAACCGTATCTACAAACTTGAGGCGAAGCTCTACCAACACGTTAATCTTTAATTAAAAGGATAAGCGCGAAAGTAAAAGCTTTGGAAAACAAAACCATCCCTCAAACAAAATCTAACAACTTATCAAAACGACAAGCGACAAAACGCAAAACGACGAGTTGCGATAAAAAACCGTAACCGGATAGCCGAAAATCGCGGGACGGTGTGGTCCGTTTGTTTCACTGGCCAGTGGGCCGAGCGAGGCTAATTGATTAAAACGCACCGCGTCAATCGCCGGGGAAGATGCTAGCCAGAGAGCTGATGCTAAGCTCGTATACATTGTCTTGGTGGGGTCTGTTGAGGGGTCCTGGAGTTGCTTTGTAAATGAGGGTAATGCACGGAGTTCAAGTCAAAATACCACTTGCACGAGTATTGACAATAGAAACACGTTTATTTTTTTGTAACATAAATACTTATAGTTTATGATGTTACTTTTATCGATTTTAGACACGTCTACAGCAGTTTTGTGGACCTAAATAACAAACTGGTAGGTAGTTCAAACGAAATCATAAAAATTGTTCGCTTAGGTCTGTTCAAATCTGTAGACTCAAACATAATTTTAAAATTATTTCTCAGCAAATGTTTTATTAGCTTAGGAATTCTTTTAAGATAAATTCTGTAAAATCACTCACATATTAATAAAAAATACGTGATTTCCCTGATATGGACAGTGTTTCCACCTCCAGCTCCCGTTCTAATGGCCTCCGGCGCTGCGCGCAGCATCCTCTGCTGCAAAGGCCACACCTGACATGTTGCCTGTTGGCCCCGGCCGTTACACTCACTGCACTGAGCACTGCCATTCAATGGACAAAGCAAAATATTGCTCAAAGGGGCTATTAGCTTTGAATACAGTTATGAACGGCCTATTGGAAGTGACAGGAGGCGCTTTATTCGTGATTGTTATGATCTATAGGATCTAGGATCCAGTAGGAATAGTAGTAGGTAAAATGAACCACTAATTTTGTTGGAATTTTAAATTGGGTGCTATAAACGTTATGAGAACATAAGGTATTGCGGAATAACATCATATTTAGGAATCCTTGAAGTGGGAAATTTTGTGTTGATTCTACCTAGTACGAGTTCTTTTAAAAAATACTTGTTTATTCAAAATACTTCTCCACAGCTAGACTAGTTTACAATTTGATTTAATTCGATTTTCATTTGACTCTGCTGTGTCGTCACTACGTGTTTTATTTGAGAATCTTTGAGCACCCATCATGTTCTTCTGATCAAGTTCGATCCAGAATGCAAGCTGAAGTGGTGACACCATCAATTCAGACGATGATGATCATCATAGATTTGGATTGTAACAATCATCGAGAAAGGCTGACCAGACACAATGCACGAATTTCACCCAAACCGTAAAACCACCTCGATGACTGATTATATCGATTAAACCATTGTGCCTCGATTATTCGAATCAAAACCGCGAGCATTAGAGAAGCGATTGTATCGAGCCGTAACAAATAGATCGAATGACAGTTTACCTCGATTTCTCGAGATCAATTTGGGTTTTAAGATAATCTTAACTAAATATCTCTATGGTTTATTAAGTTAAGACTATTTTACAGTTTTTTTTAACAAAAGACTTTTTGCATTTCGAAGATGTGAAAGGTGTTGTTGTACTGTTGGTTTTGACGATACAGGACAAGTTCAGTCATGGGTTTCGGTACTATTTTGATGATAACTATAAAGTAAAAGTAAAGTAAAAGTAAAAAATCATTTATTTCTTTAGGCTTACAAAATAAGCACTTAGACAAGTCATATTTTATATTTAAATTATATGTATCATCATCATGTAGATATGCTGTAGCAAAATGAAAGAAACTCCTTGTGATGCTATTTGCACGAAGAGATTGTACCTATTGGTCACACAATAAGACTGAGTATTACCCGTTTCTTGTAGGTACATGAACACAGTAGATACCTAGTTAAAGAACCCACTTCTAGGCCCAAGGGCACAGAAGCCGTAGTAAGTACAATCGAAGCTTATAGCTCAGTTATCGATGTGCGCATGATCAGTCAAACATGCCTATCGGTGATCGATTGACGATACTCACCTGTCAGATAGCGATTCCTATACCTATACGGATTGTAGCTACTGTAGCCGGCCATTTACCACCAGTTTGGAAACGATGTATAGGCGACATGAAATTATTTGATGTTCTAACAATTATTTAAATTTAAGATATCAGGTGAAACGCAAACATTGATTGCTAGGTAAATAATTAGTATGTGGTGTTTGTCTGATGTTATTCATAATCACAATATTATTAAAGTTTAGTCTTTAAAGTTGAAGACCGCGGTTTGGTCAATATTATTATAATTGTATGAAACATTTGCTTTATTGTTTACAGATAAAAACCTGATCTATGGTGCTACGGAACCAAACGATTAAAAAAGGTATCTCAGTGGCGAAAACCCTTAAATAAATAAATAAATAATAAATAAATAATGCTGGACAATCCACACAGCATTATCCAGCCCCATGGTAAGCAAAGCTTGTGTTATGGGTACTAGATAACTGATATACACATAATACAATATATTACATAGATAGATATTTTTTATTATACATAGAAAACGACCAGAACACCCGGAACAAATATCTGCAGATCGTACACACAATTGTTGCGAGGCGGGAATCTAACACGCAACCTCCTGCGTCGCAGGCGGACCTTCGCCCACCGCGCCACATCGGTCGTCAAGGCGGTCCTTGAAATAAGTTTCTATATTTAGACATTTAATGTTAAGTAATATACATCAAGATATAATATGTTAAAATATCCCAAAACCCCGGCAACAATCCGTATGGAACCAAATTAGTTTCGCAACGCTAACAGTCCAATCGCTGAATAAACATTAAATTGCAAACACACGTGTTTATCTACTCCAATAAATTATTTATTGCAGTTAGAGGTAAACTACTACAACTAATATAAAAAAAGTGTTTGTTACTACTTTTCTTTTTTATAAAAATATGTCGCTGTCGCGTATACCCTAGACAACGAAATAATTAGGTGAGTGAGTTTTATCTAATCTCATCATCATCATCATCAGCCTATAGCAGTCCACTGCTGGATATAGGCTTCCCCCAATGAGCGCCATAGCGCCCTGTCATCTTTAGCTTGCCGCATCCAGCCTGAAGTCTTTCGCAGGTCGTCATTCCACCTGGTCGGAGGGCGTCCTACACTACGACTTATTATATATATAAGAAAAGATGAAAAGAATCAAATTTTGATCCTTCAACACAAGAAATAAAAAGACAGTCGAATTGAGAATTTCCTCCTTTTTTAAAGTTAGCTAAAAAAATATTATAAGAAGGTAAGTAGGTACTTATCTGTGTAGTACTGTAAACCATTTTAAAACAAACAATAGACCAATCAAAACCCACTATCATTCCCTGAAACGTTGAGATAACAACTCCTTTGTACTGAGACGGGACGACTGCGGGACGACTGCGGGACGATTGTGAGGAAATTGAAGAACTGATTGAATGAAAACTTTGAGTAAATTACGTTTGTCTGGTGGAGAGTTGATAACGGGTCCGAGAAAACTTGATTTGTTGGATGTTTTCCTTGAATAGATAATAGATTTGCTGAATGCAGCGCTGGTAGGTACATACATCGGTCGACCGATTCGTTTCTTCTAAGAGACGACCAAGCGAATGTTATATTCTTAATTATAATAAGATTGTTTTGAATTTTATGTAACTAAAAACCTACTTCTAACTCCCCAGTATTTCTCTTCCGGCCGGTCATTATTGAAGAAGAAATCGACGAATATATAAAAAAATAAAGACAGCCGAACATAGAACCTCCTCCTCTATTGATTTTCGGTTAGTCGGTTAAAAAGGGTTGCGTTCTATTTAAGTAACATATTCACTAATCTCTGCCACTTTGATGATACATTTCATTAGTATGAGACATTGCATTAATCTACATTCAAGACTTGACTTGAAGTTCAAGTTTTATAATAATAACCACCGCAACAGAGCCGCATTAGATTATCACCAAGAATATCTTTTTCCTTAGTCATAATATCAAACAAATCAAGTCGCAGATACATATTGCCTTTCAAAAATGCATAATTCATCCAAATTATCCAAACAAATTGGGCTCTTGCTTTATCTTCGTTATCAATCCAATCGTCTCAGTGCACCGGCTCGCGTGATCCAGAACGGAGTACACGCAATACAGACAAAATTAATTGGGACAAGACATCGCGAATTTGCACGCCATTGATGTGGAAATTTTACCTTTATCGAATATTTAATTACTTTGATTCATTACAGAATAATGTTTGCACATGATATGACACTCTTTATTTAAATGAATAAAAGTCTTATTTCCTATATCGATTATGTATCTCGCTGTTGTAATTTTTATTTTGCTATCAAAGTTAACTAATTTAATCTTACGTGTCGATAACACTTCTCGCCTTCCTTTCTATAAGACGTAAATAAAAAACAAATCCTGCTCGTGTAAAATCACAGGTCATTTTTACAGACCTTTTGAAACTTTTCACAGAGTCTGTTTCCACAACAGCTGCAATAAAAAATATGTAGAGCAAATGCGCACGTGCGTTGAAAATTAGCAAATGGCCGCGATCTGAGCCGCATTAGGTTATAATTTACGGCCGCCGATATACTATCTGCGTTATTTATCGCCCCCATGCTCAACGTTATGCTATTTTTATAGCTATTGACAGATAGTGTTTCAAAACCTCAGTTAAATTTCAGTTCTACTAATACCTAATACACTGATATACAAAAATAAGATTTTGTCACAATTTTTCCAGTACTGAATAAGTGTGGCAAAAAATTAATTAATACATTCACTGCCAAATCTCCACGATACGACCCAAAGCAGTCCGTTGTCGTCGGCGCGGCGGCGCGGCGGCGGCTCGGCAGCGCGGTGGTGGGGCGGCGACGACTTAAAATAGGCGCAGACGGGCATGTTCGTCTTGGACAATGAAAGTGTTAAATACACCTGTTAACTTTTATTCCATAAAAGTTCATTTGCTTAGATTTAAGAGTTCGCTTTGATTAAAAACCCCTTATCTATATAACCAGCCTCTCCGACCCGTATTCAATGTCGAGATAGCGGATGCCCATGCCTATTTTATCTATTTAAGCTGAAGGTTTTACTTATACCATAAGCGCAATCTGCTGTAGGGCATCGTAAAATATGTCAGATACTGAGTTTTGCACGACGCCACTGATTGTGCTGTAAACAGTAGGATAGACAGACTAAACTCTATTCTACCGTACTCGTAGTCTCTTCCTTAAGTACATAATAACATTTAAAATGAGGTGAAATTAAGATAGGCTCGAAAAGAAGTGTTTAGGTTTTATCTAGTTGAACTTTACGTAGTTCAATTTATTGGTAGAGTATATCATTACACGTCAAATAGTACATACCTTAACATATACTTAAGTATATTAGATGGTATCATTCAATTAGGTAATTATTAGATTAGAATATGTAAAATTATACATTCCAATTAAATTATACAATAAAGTCATAATTAATTATTCGGTCATGTAGTAATAATATTAAATTAAATTATACAATACTAACAAATACATAGCTTTTGGTGCTTTGCCAAAAAAATACAGTACTATATCAACCACACTTATCTCTCTGACCTACACTATCCGTCTGTCTTAGGTCCTGCGCCTGATCTCTAGCCTCTCATTTCGGTCTGATTGAATTATTAGAGTGAAAAATAATGTACCTATCTGTGGTTACCTACTTATTTGTTCACATAATTTGTGCACTATAATTATATCCTGCCCACTTGATGAGTCTCAAGCCGAATTCTGCGGCCAGTCTCAACAGAGACGAATGTCGCCGTGACCGAAATTCGGCTAGAAGGACATTATCAGTATGCAGATACTACCCTCAATACTCAAACACAATCCAATCTTACAAAGGGTCATTCTTTTTAAAAACAATGCAATTTATACAAAACACATCTTTACCCATCCATTTAAACAAGGACGAAAACACACTGTCACTGCCCATCGAGCATTTCCTCTTAAACCGTCTGTCTGTTTGTCTGTCTAGTCAGTACCGAGTGGCTCAATCGAGTGAAGGCCCGCCGCCGCGCCGCGACAATGACGAATCATTCGTGACGTCACAGGAGCAACAAGTGCTCCCCTTCGCTGAGGCTGACATTTCAAGTTCGAATTTTCGAGGTTAGTAGGTAAAATTGTTTTAGGTGGACTCGCTCAGTACGGTTTGAGAGTAAAAGTACAACACATTATGGTTTAAAACTCAGTCAAGGTATCGGGTTTTTTAATCCACCTTCTAGATCTTTTGAAAACTCAAAAATCAAATCATGGTAAGTATCCCGTTTTAAATCACTTGAGAGTTTCAAAAGTTTTAACCCATCATACTTGGAGATTCAAGACGTAAAATATTTTATAAACTAATCAGAGAATCTTCCGGGTGACTTAGTCAAAGTGAATGGAACTTACTTATTCCTTTTGGAGACAGCAAAAGGCCCAGACGTTTATCGGTAAGGGTACCATTGTCATCACCTTGTACATATTAAATATACCCTGAGCCAATCTTATGTGCGGTAGAAAAAGGTTAGTAAAACCTTCAAGCCAATAACCTACCTTTAACCTAGTCAAAAAAGAGCCTTCAATCCTTTTCCCAAAGAGTAGAGAGCTGAACACTGAAAAGTATGACCTATAAAGCTGGCGTTAGAATATAAAGTGCAAGCAACAAGACGTACCGATCCGTCGCTGTCACTGTAGGCCGCGCGGATTACGGACTCGCTTTAGTCTGCGTGACTGTACTCTGTACTATAGGACCTTTAGTATAGGTGTTCTATCGTAGAGTTGCGTATACCTGTAGGTATTGTGTATCTGCTGAATTAGAATCACTGTCGGTGCAGGTTCCCGGATGAGGATAGAGGCTGGTTCGTGAACTGTGCGACCCGTGGATTTAGGAAGTATGTATGTTGTAACTACAACTTGTAGATAGAATAAACTATATTGCACAAAAGTTGTACATACATAGGCGAGCATTTTGCTAGATAGCATTCTTATGTAATTAATATGTCCAAGAGTCTTGTAAGGTCCAGAGGAAATAAATCATTAAATTTTTTGGCACTTGGTGAACACTTTTTGCTGGCTAGAGTTGATTGATTCCTGTAAGGTATAGTAATTTGTCTCATAGCCTCATCTAAAATCACTACCTCAATCAATTCTGCCTGTTTATCCATGTATATATTATATGTATAATTCATATTTTTGTTTGGTTCCTTACTATATTAGGCCACCTTGCGCACCACGGTCTCCACGGAAGACCAGCGCTATGGTACGATCTGCTCTACCATAGCACATGCTGAGTGGAGACCGAGGTTTGTCAGTCTCTGTCGTCTGTTAATCTAAGTTTAGTTTATAAGAGTCTCTGTTCTGTTCTGACAAAATAAAAATCTTTTTACTTTTTTACATTACTTTTATATGCAGGACTTATTCATAATCTCTGCATCTGGTGGACAATAAAGTGTTACTGTGTTATATTTTTGCTGCCTACAGCTGCATTATAAATACGCAAAATAATAACCAATATGCGGCAAACTTTGCATGCGAGTATGAGTGAATCCCTGACTGAAATTGACATATTAATGACACAGTGCAAAGATAGGGCCAATCAAAAGTTTTCGCTCCAACGTCCGGGATCAGCCCTTTCAGTTGATTCTCATTTCAAAGCCACATATAGAACGTAGGATACGATAAGGCCGTCATTACAGCTAATACCGATACCTCGGTATCAATCAACGTCACGACTTAAATTAATATGGAATCGAGTGTCGTCGCCATCCATCAAGGCTTGATTGATTGGTGGTGTCACTCTGCGAAACAGAGTCGGCATCCATCATTATTGGACGTTTAAATATATATATTGGACGGGGTTCGAGGATGTTCGGCTTTAGACCTTGAGGGTATAGCTTAAGAGTCATATTGCAAGTGGTGTGGTTAGTTCTTCCGGGTAGCTGGAGGGTATTTTGGTCAGCTTGTCCGAGAGGAAACCTTAGGAGTGTCACTAGCAATGTCTGATTCGCTAGGTACTCTATACTTTGCCTCTTTAGGTGACATGATCGAGTCTATCGCATCACCAAAGGAAGTAGAGTAACACTTGCATAGTCTTGCATGCGTAAATTTGGCTATACTTTGCTGATTACTGTCTTAAATAGTATATATTTAGTCTATATAGTCTTGACTATTGATATTTAATTGATTTAATTGACGTATGAGTCATGTACCAATTAAATAAATTTTTGTAGTCGCTGAAAGAAACGTGGCTGTGAGCTTTCTTCTTATACAAATAATTAAAGCTGGATAATCCACACAGCATCATCTAGCTAGTCCCAAGCTAAGCAGACCTTGTGTTATGGGTACTAGATAACTGATATACATAATACATATAATATGATAATACACATAGATTACATAGATATATTTTTTTAGTATACATAGGTAACGACCAGAACACCCGGAACCAATGTCTGCAGATTACAATTGTCCCGAGGCGGGAATCGAATCCGCAACCTCCTGCGTCGCAGGCGGACTTTCGCCCACCGTGCCACTGAGGCAGTCAAATTGTTTGTGGGAGACTTGTCCAACTGTGGACGTGTGTGTTAATGGGTTAAGACAAGGTAGATACTCACAGTCGACTTTACAAAGTAGAGCTCCTTGACGTGACATTGCGCACGACAATGATTTATTTACGTCAATTATTCAAATTGATGATCATTCAATGATGTCATTGCTTTGTTTATCATTTTCAAATTGATAGATTTTTATTTTGCTTTATTTTAGTTGATTTAATTGATGATACCATAAAATGTCAATGATTTATTGAATGGAGCGATCCCACCAATCATTTTGATAATAAAATGGAAAAGTTTGGATGGATGTTTGTTTTTTATCACGCTAAAATTTTGACTAATCCATACATGACTGTATGGATTAGTCAAAATTTTAGCGTGATAAAAAACAAACATCCATCCAATCAAAGTCAAAAGTTTTGAACATAATCTGTCTTAAACATCAGCCTAGTGTAATCAAGTCAAACCACCTGATATTGCTGTATATGCTAAAGGTTAGACCTATCATAACAATTGTACTACTTTTGATTCAATAAAAACGCATGCGAAACCGCGGGCAAAAGTTACTTTAAGTAGCAATAACTTTGATAGCATTAACATAATTGCAATTCTGTGTTACCTACTTAAAGTCGTGTAGCATTAAAGAGCGTGTAAATAAAATTTGACCTATGGCTGGTATAAAAATGTAAAATTCTGCATTTGCGTAGGCGCATTCAAATCAGGTAATTATATTAATGTATTCGTCGTAAAATAAACGTTTAATTGAGGGTATTAGAGTCAAACTTATCAAAATCTAGATAATTTGCTATTTATGAATATGTCTGCTTAAATGGTAAATGTTTATGATCTAATGCAACAGTCATGACTAGAGTAGATGACAGCTGTATAAAATAAAAAAAACTCTAGTAGTACCAAATAATTCAAATGTAGCAACCTGCAAACACGGTACTACGAGTATGTTAGTCAATAACTATTTTTAGGGTTCCGTATCCAAAGGGTGACAATAGGATACTCTATTATTAGGCCTCCGCCGTGTGTCTGTCTGTCTGTCCGTTTGTCAACGGGCTGGCCTCATGAACGTTATTAAATAAATAATAATAAATAAAATGCTGGACAATTCACACAGCATTATCTAGCCCCATGGTAAGCAGAGCTTGTGTTATGGGTACTAGATAAGTGATATACATAATACAATATATTACATAGATAGTTTTTTTTTTTATTATACATAGAAAACGATCAGAACACCCGGAACAAATATCTGCAGATCGTGCACACAATTGTTCCGAGGCAGGAATCGAACCCGCAACCTCCTGCGTCGCAGGCGGACCTTCGTCCACCGCGCCACATCGGTCGTCAAATTAGATAGACAGTATTTTTTATATATTTAAGTAATAACTAAATAATTTTTACTAGACATAATAATAATAATATCGCTGATGCTGAAAGGATTATCAAGAATTATTTATTATTATTATTGAGCTATTAATAATACCTAAAATACCACAGATATTTAAGTTAAGTATTTAAGGTAATGTTGTGTGGATTGTTCAGTATTATTTGTTATTTATAATCCTAATTTACGGTGTGAAAATTCTCAACATTTGATTTAATAGAATAAACAAGACAAGTAATACCTCCAACAAACGACCGTCCTCTTCATTAGCAGAGAGACATCTCTCCATTTGTACCAATGTTTGAAGGAACATTAATGCGTGGACGTCGTCCGTCTATTGTTACTAATGTAGGGCGCGACGGAAGAGCTGTTTGAGGGCTGATTGAAATGTATTGACTCGGATTACCGAACGTAAAATGTAGGTAGAACTACGAACGAAGTGGCCGAGAGAATTTAACACCAACTAGCGACCCGCCCCGGCTTTGCACTGGCGCAAATCATCATCATCATCAGCCTATAGCAGTCCACAGCTGGACATAGGCCTCCCCCAATGAGCGCCATAGCGCCCTGTCTTCAGCTTGCCGCATCCAGCATCTTCCTGCAGTCTTTCGCAGGTCGTCATCCCACCTGGTCGGAGGGCGTCCTACTCTACGTTTACCGAGTCGTGGTCTCCACTCAAGAACACGTCTGCCCCAGCGGCCGTCGGTTCTTCGCGAGATATGGCCGGCCCACTGCCACTTCAGCTAATTCTTTGAGCTATGTCGATAAGCATAATGCATCTATTATATAGTTAGGTACATAAGTTCGTTTTTTTTGCAAGCTTGTTGTACAGGAATCTTATAAATAACAAGGTTGTTTCAAAACCTTCCTCTTGAATCACTCTATCTATTAAGAAACCCGCATCAAAATCAGTTACGTAGTTTTAAAGATAGCATACATAGGGACAGACAGACAGCGGGAAGCGACTTTGTTTTATACTATGTAGTGAAGTGTTACTTTAACAGCCGATTATAAGATGATTTTATGAAGAATGATCAAGTCTCTCCTGTCAAAAGCTCTTTCTCTTACCGAAGCGACTTTGATAAGATGTCTGATCATTGATTAGTTAATATAAAGTGACCAAATGCGCCCCGCGGCTTCGACCGCGAGGAAATCTGTGTCAAATAGCTTATAAACCTTTCTTTTGAATCACTCTATCTAATAAAAAAAACTGCATTAAAATCCGTTGAGTAGTTTTCATATCTAAGCATACATAGGGACAGGTAGACAGCGGGACGCCACTTTGTTTTATATGTACATACGAAAGCTCAGTCAATAGACAATACCCACTAGAACGGGAAAGATGCAACGTTGCATGATATTTTTATTTAAATATTAGTAATGTAATTAATATTATTGTATTAGATATATAAGAGATGAACATGCTAGTGGTTTCTTTTCACTTCTTCCATTTATGGACAAAAATTGAAGTGAACAGTAAAATAATTTCATTTGATAATAATTTATATATAAAATATGACTTGTCTAAGTGCTTATTTTGTAAGCCTAAAGAAATAAATGATTTTCTACTTTACTTTTACTTTTATTATATATGTATATATCTATCATTTATCTATAAAAGTATAAGTAATTACATCTGAATGTAAACAGGCCAATGATGATGTTCGGGATCACATTAAATATAAAATCAGCAACGACTTACATTAATAACCTTTAAATATTTTCTATAATGCTAGTTTTATAGGAAAAATCATTATAGTGATATTATTATAGTCTTTAATGACACCGCGGCGAATAAGAAGTATACATTATAAATTATATTTAGAAGTATAAATTATAAAGGAATACATACCTATACCAAACAGTAAGGTCAGTACAAAATTAATTGATTCTAGAACTATAAAACTCACTAATAATGCATTAGCATCAATTATAAGCAATTAAATATCAATAATTATTTATTTATAAGATATTTTATTCTTTTCTTATTAAACTTTTTGCTCAACAAGGGAAATGACATTTACCTAACATTTATTTTATTTATAAAGAATAAATAAAAACGTAACCCCTCCTTCTTGCGCAGTCGGGTAAAAATAGGTCGAATAATGTCTCTGTTTCAATATCAATAACTGGTATTAACAGACAGTGACTCTGCTTCTCGACAGTTCGCAACATTACATCGTCACTACGGGAGACTGGGGTCAAACGAAGGTCTATTCAGGAAACAAAAATATTACCGTTAAACATAACATTAATCTTTGTTCTAAAATAAAACTTTTCACTTTATGTATATGAGGGGGAAATTCCGGAGTTTCAATCTCAAACAAGTTTTAAATAAATAAATTAATAAACCTTTAGGATCACCAAAAAAAATATTATTCGCGAGAAGAAAACAATCATCACGTTACACCAGAATCTAAAGCATTGTCTCATAATGATAGGTAAAGAATAAATAAGCGACTTTATGTCTTAAGTATTAGCATAAGAATGTCCACTTTCTAATGGCCTACGCAGTATTAAATAAATTTATTGTGTAACATTTCCTTTTACAATATAATTCTGTCTATTTGAATTTAAATAAGCAGGTTTGGATCAGAGAATGGGATCTATGTAGATTTATTTGTTTATTATATCTTAAACTGTTACTAAATTACTTATTTATAAAGTTATCTGCTGATTGAATCCCATTCTAGAAGATAACGGGCCATAGACTTAACATAAAATGAAAGGATTGGCGCCTATGACACTGAATCCAAATACAGCAGCGGTACTCGTAACAGTTATAAACAACAAAGGCTCTGTTATATTTATATCTTCTAACTTCTATCCAACAGGACTCCTTGGAGAATACTAGCTGTTTTATCCAGAAATCCCTGTAAAATATACTTAGGGCCAAATGGTAGATTTATCTGAGACAGTCCCTTCTAAAGTGCCATCAGCGAGTCCTAGATGCGAGATAACGCGGCATCACTTGTAACTACATGTGCTGGACCTTGATGCTGTACTGTGCGCAAAACCATCCAAGATGTTACGTGGTATTTAAACGTTTTTATAGCTTCTGTGATGATAAAACTATAGTCCCTCTCTATGTTAAGTTCTGGTAAAAAAGCGTAACAGATTTAACGCCACCCAAAGTTGCGTTTATATGCTTTGTCCTTTTGATAAAACTTGTTCTCGTAGCTCCAGAACAATCTACCTGACTGAATTTCACACTGGTTTTGTGTACATCAATTTAAGGCCGAGGCTGCCTCTCCTGTTAATGACCAATTAGATACGAGTGAAGGATAATAATTTGCAACGACAAAAAGTATTATAAATGTGTATTATTAGCAGCTAGACCCTGCTATAGCAAGTTTATGCAGCAATGGGCAAGTACAACTGCCGAAGTCTGAAACCGCATGCAAATATACAAGTCGCGACGACATGTCAAGTGCCAAAGATGCAGATAGCATTCCCATTGCTGACGCTACGCTTGATCCAATTGAACATGCAGTACCAGCAACTAACGCTGAAAGGGGCGGAGCCTCGTTTTGACCAATGATTCCTTCGCGTTCGGACAAAACTAATTATACTGATTTATGCTCCCATTGTCCATTGTTGTATCTCGTGCCGTATTCGTGCT
Source organism: Eupithecia abbreviata (assembly GCA_943735965.1). Taxonomy (NCBI): domain Eukaryota; kingdom Metazoa; phylum Arthropoda; class Insecta; order Lepidoptera; family Geometridae; genus Eupithecia; species Eupithecia abbreviata. The sequence goes on from OX030978.1 coordinate 13,628,432, forward strand.
TGATGGTTGGTTTAGATTTTTTGCTGATGGTAATTAGCTGTGTTTTATTGGTTTCTAGATGGTCGTTAGATGCATCATACGCAGTATTAAACCTATCACGTATAATTTGTGCATGCATTGCAACAGTCTTGTGTCTAGTTTACAGGGCTTTCTTAAGGTTTGCAAAGGTCTTCTAATAGTTGGCCTAATCAGTCTTATTAATCATATCCCAGCATAATTCCCGTTGATTGGTTTAAAGTTATTCAATACCTACCAGTCAAACGTTTTATTATCATATTGATTTAATACAAAGGCCTAAGTCATTCAGTATGTAAATTAAAACTCTAGATTGCAAAAGCGTTTCAGTATTCAAAAAGAAAAGCAGACAGCAACAAACAGTTACCACGTTTCATTCCATTCCGAGACGTACCTAACAGAAATCGCGCGCTGTCATTCCATTGTATATCAATAATGTATTCTTAAAAACAAAGCAAATCAGGCCGCCGCCGCCGGTCCGGCCTGTGTCTTTCCAAATCTGATTTTAATGTAAAATGAGTTTGTTGCTACATTCGTAAATCCCACATCATCTATTCTCAATCTTACTTGTTTAATATGCAATACTAAGTTTATAGATTTCCCTTTCAAACTGAATGTCTTATTTAAGTTTTTCATTATTGACTATTATGGGATTGTTTTAAGATCCGATGTTGTCATTCGTGCGATTTAGAGTAGGCATGTCTTGCAGTGGAATCAGTATGTATGTGTAGGCCGCGCCGGAGATGCGCGGTGACGGCTGCGCGCGCGCCGCTGCATTCACCTGTCGCTCCAGCGCGTGCAAGTGGGCGTGGCTTGGAATGCAGGCTTTTCGCGCTTTTTTCTTCGCTGTCAACTGATGCCCGGAATTCGGGTGCGATATTTTCTTGGAGTGGAATCCGAAGGCTTTACTGGGAGTTGAGATATTTATTCTCCCCGCTCGAGATTTATGCATACTTTTGTTTGTTTTGCGCGGGATTTATTGGGATTCAATCCAGGTAATGTACGAGGTTTTCGTTGTTTTAATCGTTTGACCGTCATCAGTCTTTAGGTCTTTTTTTGAATCAGATTGAAATAGTAGCAGGGTTCTTTTCCATTCTCGAGTTTATCAGACTTTCAATCTCGTTGAAAACAAAAACAAAAATATCAATTATCACGCGAACGGGGCTACGGCTGGTTTCAATGGATTTATCATCTTCAACGAAATTCGTGGCACATTTAATCGCGTGTGCTTACCGATAACTATGTGGGTCAGCGCCGCAGAATACGTGGCAGTGGGCAGGTGGTGACGGGCCATCACTCAAACACTAAATATAATACTAACGGCATGACGGACGAGAGAAAGGTGTAGTACAACTTCAATTAAAGTTTGGTACTTAAAGTTATAAGAATTAGTTTTTTTTTTATTAATATCTGATATACCCCAAGAAAACTTCATTTCAAAGTGTAGCTTTCAAAACTCTAAACAATATCGATCAAAATTGAGAAGAATGAAACAGTCAAGACAGAAAAACAACGTGCTAGAAAAACAAAGCGGCACTGCACTATTATCATTCTTAGAAGACTTTGTAACTAAAAATGGGTGATAGACATAGACAGCCTATAAAGTTTTCACCCGACAGTATTACTACACCTTCGAGTGTCAGAGAACAAATAATACAAAACACGGATCGGAGCGAGGTGGAGTGGCTTCCGGTGCGCAAGATTGATCGTCGGCCGCAATTATGAAAAATGATTTTGTGATAGCACCAGTCGAAGTGATAAGTGTATGTCGATTGGTAGACGATACAAGTTCAATTATAGGTACTATTGGAAGAGAACAATTTTTTTTGTTCAGAAGTTATTAAAGAAATTTCGTAAGAGATTACAATTTAGTTCAAAATTGGACTTGTCTATTATGTCCATGAGCTTATTTTTTAAGCATATAGAATTAAAGGTTATTGAATTAGGTTTTTGATTTCCAAGTGCTTTAAAATAGACGTAGGTCCCTATCTCGCAGTGTGATTCGGGTTGATTACATGAACTTTTGATAAATAGATGACAAAATATTGGTAGCTACTAGTTTTAAGTATTGTGTGTTCTTCTGCCTACTGTATGTAATAAATCTTTTAACTTATTTTATTTTATTAAACAAATGTTTAATTAAGCAAACCTTTTGCGTCATTGAAGGCATTTGCGTCAGTTAAGGCAAACAACCTAAAACAGCTAAGGACACATGATAACCGTTTGAAGTTAAAACTATCGTGTAGCAATAATTTATGTAAGCAATTTACAGAACTTTAAAGGAAACAATAAGATACTGGTAAAGAAGTTACTGATAAAGCAAAAGCTTATCACTTGAGCCGGGTCGTCCGTGACTTTGTAGCACTATGTCGGGCTTCGATTGTTGACCTTTACACTGCATGTTGGTTGGTTCCATTATAACACTTTACAATAGAAATCAAATAATTACAATTAACAAAGTGAGACATTAGAAATACTTTTATTAATCTTGACTAAAATTTCCGAATTTCCCGTATTAATACTTCTGAAAAAATATGCCAATTATTATACGGTTTAGTTTTTTTGTCGGTGATTTCTGTATTCAACGTAAGGCTTTGTCTTCTAAATCAATTATTAGATGAGCTGCTTCTACAACGCTATTCGAATTTAGGCACAAGATAAACCACTAACGATGATTGACAGTTCTGGATTACAATATTTATATCTGGTTAGTAACCGTATGTTCAGGAAGTCTGCGGCCACACATGTAGTTTCATCGTTTAATTTAGTCAGATCTTCTTCAACAGAAGTGTCTTAGTTTAATGCAAATAATATTGATAAAAGGTTTTACCTAGTTAATTTATTGAATACAATTATGTCTATTTGTTGTAATAAAATCTAGTTCAAGTGGGAGCAATGTTACTCCAAAAGTTCAGTTGAAAAGGTTTATAGGCCCTGGAATGGATCCAGAGCAGGTATTTCGTTTCCTATCATATATTTTTTTAAATATATTTTCTGCGTATTTTAGATAATTTATCAATGGCATGCCTATAAATAAATTAAATAAATCAAACGACAGGCCTAAAAAATCACAATATAAACCCTCATTATTTCGGTACATCACAAAAATACTCGTTATTTCGTCTTGAGAGACGCTTAAGCGAACAATAAGTAAATATAAATCGTGTGCAGCTTTCGGATCGGCGGCGACACCGCGTCCAATTTCGGATTCGATCGCATTACCATAACGCGAGTGCGGCGAGAGCAGGCCGGACTCTGGACATTGCACATACTGCTTTAGAAGGGGAATGAGCTTCACTTCGAGATATCAAATCTGATATTATTGTGAAGGCAGATTTCCTTTAAAAACTATACATTTTTAAAGAAACTGAACAAACTACGGCCCTTCCACTCGGCAATACCTCTACGCCTAAGTTTTAAGAGCTTGAACTTTTCCTCTCTAGGGCAGAGGCCACTTCTTTCAGAAAAGAATGCGCAAGATTTGTCAATTTATCCGGAGTAGGTAACTAAAAGAATGATCATCAGATAAAATATTCGAATAAGCAAAAAACTTGGGTGATCTTGATCGCCATACAGACATAGAAATGTAATCTATATTATATTTAGCTTACAACAAGAAAAACATGTGGAAAAATATTAATTTAGTTAGTTTATTATTATAATTTAGCGTTCCATTAGCATAATAAAGGCAATAAAATAGTTGCCATTCCAACATTAAATATATATAAAATAATAGAGCTTTCAACACAAACCGCATACAATAAAACTTCAGAAGTACTCCCAGTCCGTGTGTCGCACCGACACTCGGACTATTTTATGTAGTATTTAGATGCGCATTAAGAGTCCAGTGATCGGGCACATTACCATACGGCTTCAACAACTCTCCGCGTCCATACATGTTCCATATTATACAGCTTTATATCTCTATATCGTTGGCTATATAGCTAATAACTTTGCCCGTGGCTTTGCACACATACCTACGTAATGTATTCGGACATGGATTCTAGGATATGCACAGTTTGTCTTGTCTCACCCATGTCATAATCTATGCTAAATTTTATGAAGATTGGGGTGTGAGTACAGAGAGAAAGGTAAGAGGATGGGTATGGGCTGCCCCGTTTCTATGTTTCAAAGTATAATTTTTTAGATTTCATCTAGCTTTGTATGAGTGTGAAGGCTTCATACGCGTTGCGTCTTTGGAAACATTCAAAGGTTATGTCTATGCCATGGAAACTGCTTTAAGGGATAAAAATAGCCTATGTTTGTTTCCAGGCTTTGAACTACATCTATACATAATTTCAGCCAGATCCGTTCAGTAGATTTAGCGCAAAGAATTAACAAACATCCATCCTTCCATCTAAACCTTAGCATTTATAATGTTATATGTAGTTTGATTAATGTGATATTACATACATATATTTTGATCATGAGTCCACATACTACTAGTTTAGGAATGGCCGTTTTAGATACTACTTTCATTAACATAAAAGTCCTTGAGAAAGTGCTGAGTCTCCTTTGATCAGAGGGTGATCGGGTGCAGCGATCTCTGAAGAGGTTGTCTTTAGACTGAACATTATTATTTTATAGACTTTTGGCCCCATTTTGATCCCCTTATTTTTGTATCTTTCTGTTTGTGGCAGAACTGTGTTAAACACACAGAGCCGTAATCAAAATCCTGTCAATTGAAGATTGAAATATGATTTCGTCATGGTATTACCTAATTTTTCTAATTAGCGGTAGGTCTTTTAGTCGTTCTATAAATTCTGTAAACTTTTTCAAAACTTTCTGTCCAGCCTGTCACGTTACCTTTGCATCCTCCATCAAGATAATGACTCTCACTAGCACCGAAGGTAATTACAGAGCTGTGACGCGAAAACAAAAGGCGGATCAAGAATGCAGTCGCCTCCGACCGCATTTTATCGCCTCTAATGATCTTAGCCTCCCCGTAATGAGGGACAGTGCCGGGACTCACAACCAATAAAATATTTATGAAACCATCCCCGACGTAATGGGCACCGTCAACCGACTCCGCAGAATTATCAGAAGGACAGTGCACTCTCGTTAGAATTTGCACAGACGTGGCTGGGGTGGCGTTTTCGTTAGATTATCGCTTAAAACAATTAAGTACCTTGTTTTCGTTGTTCAACAAAACATTATTAGTTACGTATGATGGTATTTATCTATCACTGTTTTGGTAATTTGTATCAGGTCATGCTGGTGGCAATTATAATTTGCAGGTGGTTTGATTCAGATTAGATTATTATTTCAAACCAAATCAAATGCGTTTATTTGTAGAACATAAATATGTCCAATTAGAAAAAACCGTTATTTAACGGAGACAATACGATATACGACGAAAACACAATATTAGTTTTGATTTCCAATCATATAATTTGGTAATTGTTAGTATTATTTTCGTCCCTTCACGCTGAAGGATGATAAGGTAGGCAGGTTTTTCTTGGTTTCTATACGCATATTGTTTCCTGTTCTCACGCTGTTCCCTGCCGCTAATTGATGCGATCGCCAACTATCTCCTCCATCACGTCTATATTCCCCCACATTAACATAAAACAGCTTCCATATTTCTGCGTCGTGACGCGCATTGTGCGCGCGATACCGATCGCGAATTTAGAAGTCTTAAATTCGTATAACGAGACTGTATTGTCCTTTTAATGATAATTTTGCGTACGAGAGCATTTTGAGGGGTGCATTGAGCATTTTAGCATTGACTTTAGTTTTTTACGAATTTCAATAAAAGTTGAACAAAAGCATGCATGGGTGACTTTTTAACTCATATTTTGTTACATATTGAATAGTCGTAAGTATTTTTATTAATTATTATTGATGATACTTCATTTGTGTCAGATAGTTCCGAATTCAGTAATGTTGGGTCTTCAATACGGTCGCATAGTAACTACAGCAGAGATAAATTGCAAGCAACTGGTATATCAAGCGGTGATGGAGCAAGAGATAGGTAGATGACATCAATTAGCGAGCACCGCTATTGTCCGAGCTGCATAATTAAGAATCCGTCGCCGCCGCACCGCACCGCATCGCGCCGGCCGCACCGCTATCGCACCTCGATCGCAGCCCGAATACTGAAACCTAATAAGTCGCAGCCGTCTCATTTGGATAAAAAACGACAAGCAACAATTTAGGGTCATTGTTACCTTAATTTATGGAGTGGCTCGCCCGATTGATTTGTAGGCTTAGAGGCATCAGCAGCGGCTCAATTTATTCAAGGCGATATACATACAATAGTGGTTTTAAATGCGGTGTGGTTACTGGTATTGGCCGGCGGTGCTGGGCGGGGACGGCCCATATACGCGTGTGTCGTGATGCACATATTAAGTTAGGCCTGTACATGGTCGGCAGGAGTTACGATAGGCGCGGAAGGTCGTGCGCGTCCCTCAGGTGCCAGCGGCCGCGCTCCGGCCGCGGGTGGCGCCGATATTAAATTATCTGATGCGCTAGCACTGCACTAATTCACGGTTATCGACTGGTATTAGATCTATTCCCCCCAGAGGGCGCCGCCGGTAATGTAAGCGGAAGCTCACCTATTCTATGGCGAGTGAATCACGAGGCAGTGATCACGCTTGCTTGATATATTTAAACGCAGTTTGTAATAGTTTTGATATCATTCTAGAAAAGCCTTTTGCCCTAGCTGCAAAGAAAAACAATAGCCGCAAAACATTTGGCAACAAGACAAAGGGACCTGTCACAAAAAGAGCAAATCAATCCAGTCCACGCATTCGAGCGGTATCAGATCCGAGCGCGCATTAATTGGACCTGCCGATCTGAGAGGAGCAGATTTCACTTCTATAAATGGCGAGAGGCAAGAGGAGGAAAGGAGGCTTTATGGTATCGGCCGTGCGTTGTCGCAGTGAGCGCACGCGCACCCTTGTAATTGGTCCTCGCGGTCGCATTGACATTTACATGCGGCAAGATGGCCGGCGATGCGATATGGCACAGTTAATTGACAAATAGAGTACAGGTGGATTTACGATGGGGAAGGCTGGTCTGGTTTTATCTGAGATCATAACGCTGAGGGCTGGTGAATTGTTTTGAATTGTCTTGTTTTGAATGTACGAGTAGCTACCTCCTTAAATTCTTAGTTCCATAAGGATTGGATTATTTCATAGTACACCCATATGGACAGAAAGTCATTTCAAATAATCAAGCATCTGAAGATTATCATTTAAAACAAAATATTAAATCTGTTACACCACACAATTGGAACGAAACGTCAATGTACTCTTATACGCTAAACAGCGGAACCGAAGCATAAAAAGAAATCGTTTTACCTAAAACCGCTCATAATTAAACCGTATTAGATGACGATGATCTAAATGAATCCAATTACGGCTAACTAAGCGATCGCTTCCGTCATGCGCTGGCAACACTGGAGGACTCGTTTCCCGGTTAAAAGGGTTATGATCGATCAAGACGCAGCCCGCCTGGCAGGCGACTGTCCCTGGATCAGGGCTGTCAATTACCAGCTACTTATGCAACTAGGTTAAAAATACTATTTTAAACAATGCAAACTGTAGTACCTCCTTTGTGGCTCAGATACAAAGAGTACCTAAATTTAGCATCTGAGACTATCACTAGGTCTAGCGGACTTATTTTTATATACTTTTCAGTATTACTACAACGAACACAACAGACGATTTAAATAACTTATTTTTCTGTTTTCCTATCTTAAATATTTTCTAGGCACTACAAATTATTGGTAGGTATATAGGTACGCCCACTTTCTTACAGCCTTGGGCGTCTTAAAACTCTGATGACAACCCTATCGATGATGGATACTCACGGCTGGACAATCGCGCGATCCATCACTTTAGGACAGCGCGAGCTGGCTACACCAGTACGGTCTCTTCTCAGGCCAGTGCGGTATTGTTTTAGCAAAGGTTTAGTTTTATAATGTTGCAGAGATTGTTGGAATTTGAATAAATTTACATGATTTGAATAACAATAAATGCCACAGCTTAAAAACTGGCTAAAGAAGAACAGATGAAGATGCACATATTATCACAGAGACCATTTGAATGAATAATAATACCTTTACATGATAGGTGGGCCATTGTGTGAAAAATAAGGTGTAACTATCCACTACCTTCCTGAAGAATTCACACCACGGATTAATATTTAAAGAACTTGTGAGGTAGACCAAGTTTTAAAAAAATATCGCAATATTCCTGGCAAACAAGTCAAGCTGGTGAAGCATAATAACCTTATCACTGTAATTAATTAACAAATTTATTCCCAAAATAATATCATAACCCAGTTTATCGCATAAATCGACGCAAGCGCAAATAATCAATCTCCCCTACACAGGTAAACATCGCACCCTTAATTGGTGCCCATATTTGGTGACAATCACCAGACCTTAAATTCACTTCACAAAAATGCAGTAAACCTTATTATAAAAATCAAAAAGTCGATAATCGAACGGTTGTGGATAAATAACTTGAGGAGTAAGATATTTGATAAATTAATTAACAAAATGATGGATTCGTCCGAGCAGACGTAATGATTGATGATTTCGTCAGTAACTTTTGTATCGTCTGGCGCCAATTGGCCGATAACTACGGATCGATGATACTATCGGTCCATCTCACATTAGTTGCCGAAAAACTATGAGGTTTAATGATTCAGTCAACGAAATAAAAAATAAAAGGTGACCACGGCTCCATGGTACTCCTTTCTGTCCGTAAGGTGTCAGAGACAACATGAGAGTCAATAAAATGCAATAATTTATTCTCATAAACTTGATTCATTCTTTTATCCGCCGTCTAAATCCTGATCAATTGGCATTTTTGCAGGACACCGCGTTCGGTAGGGTGTCCACAATAAACCTGTCACGCTGAGACAGTCCGATACCCGTCGCGCTATCTGTGGACATAACGTCCTCAACTTTACGACAACCTTGCGCTGTACATACGCATAAATTCCACACAAACGTCAAGATCGCCCGATTTTATTTTACGGATCAAGGAAATTGTATCGATATTTCAACGATAACTTTATTGTGAGCGGATAAAATACATTTTATGCGTACATTTGTTAGATTTTTATTGCGTTTGAGAGCTGCAAGTAAGAGCTATAAGATACAAAATTGATGTTGATAATTATTATTTATTGTGATAGCATGGACTGTGGACCTTATTAGGACCTTTCTCAAGTTTTACGATTTGAATTCTGTTTAAAGTCAACTCAATGTCTGTCATAAACTCCTCCGCTTTAATTAATAAACCTGATGCTGCATACCCTTACAAGATAAGTTTGATATTGACATGCAACAACACAAAAAAGGTCCAAAGCACCCATCTAGATCCCCCGCAAATAGACGCAAAAACCGGTCTCGGTACACGTCGCCTCGTGTAATTCTAATTAGGCAATTCAAGCAGCGGGTAGCGCTAATGGCGGGCCGATGCCATAAAGCAGCACAATCTGATCGTGTGAATACGCTGTCCAGTGTCCGCGTGTCCGGACAGTTTGCGTGGACATGCGATGCTTTGTCACCCTATTGCCCACGCAAATTGATGGGGGAAGGTGCGATATGTTTGTAGCGTGAGATGCAAGTCGCAAGTTCAGGATAGTACATTTCCAAGGCGATATGTATTTGATACCGTTCAGTACTGGAAATAGGCGCCGCCAAGGTAACTCAGGAAGTACTGTGGTTAAGGCGGCCTAATGTGAAACGTACATTCTCGAAACATTCCAGATAGATACTTATGATCGCGAAAAAGTTTATTGGAGAAGTCGATATTTTTAATAATAATAATGGTCTTATTTACTGAACCAGCTAGGCAGGTTTCAAGGAATATTTAATTTTGAATACCTAGGTATTCAAAGTTTAATTTTCCCAAGTCCCACGTTACTCAGGAAAATCGTCTTGACTTCTTTGGTGGCGTTGTCAAGTATAAAAAAATTCTAGAATCATTGATCTAGTGTCTAATGGGAGACTGCAAGCGTCGCCGTAGAATTACCTTCCACCTTCAAACCAACAGAAAATTCAATGGGACAGAAATCAAATCAGATTCGCATTCACTTTAAAAATTCACCCACACAACCTCCGTCACGACGCAAGGATATAATAAATTGTTGAAAAACGAAGATTGGACGCGGCAACAGCGATCCACACTCAGCGCCTTATTGATGGAAGCATTTCAAACGCCATTTAGATAGTGGTGTGGCGTTGACGTATTATTATTATTGTCGGGGGGAGACAGGCGTGATGTCTGCCCGAATGGAGGTGGTACTTGGGTCTCGGAGGTAGATGTTACTTCAGTTCAATGACAGTTGGCTGTCTTGATGGGAATGGCATCGTTCAGCCAATAAATTGCAACTGCGTCAAACTTGATCTTAGGTAAGCCAAGCTCAAACAGCTTGGGTTATAAGGGTTGTTGGATTACAGTTATAATTTTCGTTGGTTGAGGCCATGATCTGTTGTCATGTAAGGAAAAATTAAGCATAATTCGTAATAATGTTATTATGCCGTATAATTTAGTAATGACAAATCAGTCTTCCATGAAATGTGAAGGTTAACGCTTAAGGATTTAACAAAACGGGCAATACAATGTAACTTCAAGTGTTATAAAACCTTGTGTTATTGCTCCAATAAAATTACAAATATTGACTCTGACTACAGAGTTCTGACCGTAAACCGAAACCGAACATCTATATCGGAAATAATTTAATGGCTCTCCATCGTAGGACGGTAACTTTTATAGTTTAACTAATTCGGTCGTAAATTCAACTGGACACATACGTATTACATTTGACGTAGCCGACGATAAAGTACGTCAAAATACGACGTGTTAAATGTCTGAGAACAACAGATAAATATATTATGGTGTGGATTTTAAGTGGGGCCGTCTTCATGAGGTATTTATTTGTCAGTGAAGTGTGAGGAAATGATAGGAAGGGCGGTGGGCCTCACTGCGATCCTTGCGGTAGGCCTTTAGTACAATCATGCATGGCAGTCATTTTCTTACCATGACTTTGTCATAGGTTTTATACAATAGGTCATCGAGCAGGCGTGCACTAAAACCATTGATGGCAATTGCATTAATTGTATCTTACAACAAGAAGTTCAGTTAATACACCAACATATTTGAGTGCTGATAACCGTTTACCTCTATTTAACTAGGCGTTAAAATAATAAGTGCTGCTAAAAGTCATCAAAAGCTCAAACTAAAAATGTAAAAGAATATGGTCATACGATACAATAAAAGCATCGTTCATAAAATCATTGGGAATCGTTAAAAAGATGGACTATCCGATTTCGTATCGTAAAACTGTAATAAAATGTTTTGACTGACTTTTAATGTTCTTCTAAAATGGTAATAAAACATAAACTCCGGAACTAAACCTCCTGATCGGCACTGGCGGGGTCGATGTGGCGGCTCTCGGACTCGCATACAACAATACAGATAAAGATAGGTACTTACACAAAAATTACATGAAACAAGAATTTTAAAATTAAAATTTAAAAAATATATAATAATAGACATGTGTAGATTGATATGATAATCAAATTATGCTTTTATTTATTATGAAGGCCAAAACCTACGTTATTGCCTTTTGGCATGCAAATTACAGTACCTAAGTAGAATTCATTTTTCGACCACAAGGATGATAAATCTGTCATCATCACAGTCAGGACGTGGAATTGTAATCACCTGATTAGTAAAAATTGCCTTACAGTTTGTTTTAATGAAATTCAAATGCTCTTATTTATGACGGATTTGACCAACATTGTTAACGAATTCAACTTAAAAAACATGCTGATATTTTAGAATTCAAATTTAATATTTAACAACGCTATTGACAAATAATAATCGAATGTATATTATTTATCTTCAATTTAGTATAATATAAAGTTTTAGATGAAGATTATATTGATGCCTATGGGTTTCTTATGATAAAGATATTCTGATGATAATATTGGACCATTTCGATTTCAATACTTCGATCAGATTGGATGTGATGTTTACGTACAAAACAATGTTTTTATGATTTTAATACTGTCTAGTTTATTTAACGCATCATTATTTACAAATTGAACAACATAAAGCACCAAAAAGTCTATAAATAACTTATTAACGCAAAATGGCTGACATAATTTGAAAAATATGAAAATACTCCTCCAGCCGATATAAATCAATTCAACCTTAGAACTTTTACACCCACGCATAAATCTTCAAAATTGAGTTAATTATGACGGAAGCTGAGGCTACTCAATCATGTACCAAAGTAAAAAATCAAAAGGTAACTGGCGCCGGGAACAAAAAACTGTTTCATCTCATAAATGATGAATCTGCTGAGGAAAAAAGGGCAAAGGCGTTGAAAGGGCCGGAAGGGATAGCGAGACGGGCATCCATCACATGCGCTCTGATCGGGGAAACGGCGACTTTATCGTATGGACGCCTTCGTTTTCGTTTCAAATTGCATTGCTCATAATTATTCATAACTAGCTGCACCTCGCGGTTTTGCCCCCGTGGAAACCTATGTGTCAAATGGTTTAAATGATAAAAGTATCATTTAATCTTTAATCCTATGTCTGTCCGTCTCCTCGTTCTAAGCTACCTCTCCACCAATTTTTGGCCACATCGTTTCAGCCGTTCTTGAGTTATAAATAGTGTAAGACGACTTTCTTTTTTATATATAGATTTAATTTGTTAAATATCCGTACATTTAGTAAAGCTTCACAAATTCTTAATATAATTATCTTATCATATTCACCGCCCAGGCTCTGAGATGGCCCCCAAGCTCCTGTTAGAGGCCCACAGAACTACGTGTGCGTCGTTGGCAATGAAAGTGTTAAATGTAATTGGGAAATTAAATTTTAAATTGAATATACTCCATACATCAAGTATACGTCATTATGGAAAAATAACTGACGGGAAATAATTGTAGATAATAAATCATGTAGGTAGATAAATATAAAATTTTGCCTTTTCAGAATTCTTAATAAAGCTCTTTGATTACGTTTTAGCTGTAAATGAGCATCATGACATTATAACTGGTAGAAGTAGTAGCAAATATGACGCAACACAGGATAATTCACATAGAACTGCAATGCACGCCGATGATAGAGTGGTGATTGCAAAACGTACGTCAGACGGCAGTTGTCGTTAAATGTACGGTACTTAGCAACGAGACATTCTATAATTTGTGCTAGATAAGTGTTTAATATTGTACAAGTGAGAAGCATTATACTTAAAATGTCTTACATGTCTCAACAGAAAAAAGGTGTCAGAGATTATTTATGAGATGATAAGAAAATAATACCTACATCAAAAACGTGAAATTTAATGTGTCAGGAATTTTAAAACATCTATTGTTTTAGTTGACATCGTTACATATACTAAAAAAAATGTTGTTATTGAATCGAATATTCAATGCATAAAATTAAAAACAATAAAATTTTACTATCTGCCTGCATTATGTCTTATTTTTATATCAAACGCCATTCAATTATATGACAAAATTAATAAACTATAAAACGTTTCTCCGTATAACTTAGACATTTTATAATGATAGCTTAAAAGTATTCTGAAGTGAATTGACAATCAAATTGACATTAAAATGTGGCCCCTTCTCGCCTCCGATCCTTGCTTAAGCCCTACGTTTATGCATTTCAAAGAGAGATTCAGTTTTACGGCGCATGCATATTTAATTAATTGCAAGTTGCAATAATAATGTACCGGGAATATTTATTGTCGAAACATATTTCAAAATTTTATTTGACATGTTATGTTTTCTCGAAAGGAGTAATTAAAAAGTAACGGTACGGAAGGCCTCTGGCGTCACTTTATAGCTACCTGTCAATCACGAGAACCAGGTCATTTAATTATATCTCGTCCAAAATTATTACAACAATCCTTATCCATTCTTCATTGCCTGACATGCTTAGTAGATGATGCAATTCATTTCCGTCAATCACATGTTCCACAGTAAACAAAGTTATTATACTCAGTACTTTTAATAATTAAATATACTGAGTACCTAAATAACTATGTTTAATCACGAATTATTGAATCAATGTTTGCTTCAAACAAATTCACTTTACTTTGTAACGTCTCCAATCAGTCTCTCAAAATCAGTCCCCAAAAAAGGCACATAATCAAAAACTTCAACAAAATCTTCTCATTAAAAGCTCCCGGTCCGTCTGCCAAGCCTCTAATTGATAATTAGTATTCCTGACCACTGTCCGGCCTACGTGCCCCCCCACAGAGGGTGGGGGGTGGGGGGTCGCTGCGTCAGCACGTCTCGAAGACGTCTGTTATTGACATAAGATGGTAACTGGTAACCTTAGGGACGGACGTGATGTGGTTGTAATTATAACTGCATTTGAATTTAAAATGAACCTTGATGTGGTTGCGGAGAGTTGAAATTTGAGTGATTGATTGGTCAAGTAAAGTTTCCAAGAGATTAGTTTCAGGTTGGGTAAAATAAAGCTCAGTGTATCTTTCTTTAACAACTCAACTGCGACAAAGGTTTAAATGGTAAAAAATTCAAAGCGACTATAAAGTTGATATATCTGTTACAACGTGTCGCACGCATACGATTACGATTTGAGGCTCAAACTACCCTTCAAAGGGACACCAGACTAGCGTTGGTAGTTATACAACCTATTCAGCTCAGTTGTTGTGGGAGGCGCTCATTTGGGGAGGCCTATGTCCAGCAGTGGACATAGGCCTCCCCAATAGGCTGATGATGATGATGATGAGTGTTAGGAACGGCATGAAGAACTTAACCGAATAAATGTATTTATTTGAACTGTGTACCAAGTGAGGCCGTTGAAAGACGGCGTCATGAGTCAGGAGCAGAGATTTCAATCTGCAAGCGATCAGTGTATTACCATAATTCTATATAAATTATTCATCACTGCCCTACCGCAACACCGCAACACCGCCCCAGGCGCGCCTCCCTTTGCGGTAAAAACTATAAGCAAGCGATTGGATATCGAACTGTTTATTGTTTTGTCTTGATCTAGGGATATCTACTCGCCCTGTGCGATATGACTCAGACTGGTTCGTACAAAAGGTCAGCTTATCGGTCAATTTATATATAAAAAGGCAAATAACCATGTATTAGACATATTAAGAGATGAACATACTAATTTTAAGTAGTTTCTTTTTCACTTCTTCCATTAGTGGATAAAAAATTGAAGTGAACAGTAAAATAATTTTATTCGATAATAATTTAATGTAGGTATAAATATGACTTGTCTAGCTTATTTTGTAAGCCTAAAGAATAAATTATTTTTGACTTTGACTTTGACTTTTGGAGTTGTGTTTCTGGTTTTATCCCATTATGGGATTTTTTTTGCTATTCTCAGTTTAAATACTTAACACATGTTTAAGATAATAGAGATCCAGCCCACGATAGTGCAGGCGCTTCCAATAAACCGTAAAAATATACAACTAAAAATATTAGTAAATATAAAAATTAATGAACCAATAACTAATGTAAAATGGAAACGACAAGTAATCTCATAAATGTGCTAGTTTGTGGTTTTTTTTTAACATCTTTTTTATCAAATGAACCAAAATTTAAGCGAAAGTAAAATCAATAATACCTACTTTATTACTTATTTGATCTAATATTTTATAGGTAGTTTCAATATTGACTATTTTGCAAGAGAGATATTTATTTCTGACAAGAGCTGGTACCATCTCTTTTACACCTATGAATGCTTCTACAAAGTTGAACTGCTCAGCAGTTTTTGCCATTAACTGTACCTGTAGCTTCATAAAGCTACCTTTAGTATATTCTAGAACTTACGTGTAGAAATATATTCTATTATGACTCTCCCTTAACTCGCAAAGTTCCATAAAACTTTTCTTTCCATCTTCATGGACGTCCTCCACAAAATGACTAAAACTGCAATGGCCCCTGTTAACCCCCTTTTATTCAATTGTCTCATTATTCATCGAGAGATTGGTAATCCGAAAACAAGACCGTACAAGACTGAGCAGAACACTAATGAATCAGGTGCCACTGCGACCGTATTCCGATGCACCCGCTCCCGCTATACAGGGTGATTCAGGATAGGTCCGGCAATGAGACCTAAGATGGAATAAACAGTTTTTAATATACTTGTTATATAAAAAGTAGGTAACGTCTATACCGATACAACTCCAGAATAGCTGAATGCTAGATTAAATTATATTGAACTAGCTTTTGTTCACGCCTTCGCATGCATATAACTCGCACTTAAATTAGATCTCAAAAAATTGAGGCTGAACTGTTCTTAATATATATTATTTGATTATAAGTCTAGGATTAGTCTCAAAACGTTTGAAACATAAATAAATACACATTCAAAAAATATAGCATTCAAAGTTCAACCATCTTGCCCGCTGTGTATAATCTTTTGAATAATTCACTCTGAGTTTTTCACTGGGTGTTGCGCAGCGCCGCGATACACCCTGTATACGGCCTCGTAAGCATATTCAAATCAGATACATGCCCCTGATTAGATCAACTGGAAGTTTTTCAACGATTATTGCTCTGGCTCCAGATTGGATAAGGTGCCAGCGCCATTTACTAATAAACTTTGCAGACTGTACTCGTATTTTAATACTAAAATTGAAAAAAAAAATACAGCAAGAACGAAACGCGTTGACGCTTCACATTTTCCTCTTTCGTCAGTCAAGTTCAATCCTTAAAATTTAATAAATTTGAAATAATAACTCCTCCTAACTCCAAGAAACAGCATAATAAAATTCACGAAGTTCAAGTTAAATAAGTACCTCGCATCTCATTGAAGGGAAGGCCCTTCAATATATCCTGAGCAATTCAGATAATAAAATATAATTCAATAGGCATCAACTATCTAAATAAGTGCGGTTTCCACCTCTGCGACGCACGACCTCCTAAATATTCCGTCCAGCCTCGGTCGCCGATGCTTATGAGATGCATGCAGCAGATAGCCTATTTGCCGGACTCACCGATGCACTAAGGAGATATGGTAATCGGAAAAGTCGCCCGCGTCTGCTACTGTGATCGGCCCTTAAACGGTGCCTGGACCTTTACTGGTCGGTTTGTGTCTAGATAGCATTTTTGTAGCAACTTGATAATTTAACAACGAGTTTCGCCAGGCTTTGTCCTGGTTTTTATGGCAGTGAAATCACCATTCTACCAAGCATATACAATCGGCCGAGTCATCATATTCAGGATAGGATTCGTAACGAATACATCCGACAGAGAACCAAAGTTATCGACATAGCTCTAAGAATTAGCAAACTGAAGTGGCAGTGGGCCGGCTATATCTCGCGAAGAACCGAAAACCGCTGGGGCAAACGTGTTCTTGAGTGGAGACCACAACTCGGTAAACGTAGTGTAGGACGCCCTCCGGCCAGGTGGGATGAAGACCTGCGAAAGAATGCAGGTAGATGCTGGATGCGGCAAGCTGAAGACAGGGCGCTATGGCGCTCGTTGGGGGAGGCCTATGTCCAGCAGTGGACTGCTATAGGCTGATGATGATGATCCAATTCATGATTGACAGCATCTACAAGACAATGATCTCCATGACATAGTTAACCACTGCCAAAATGTAACTGAACGTTCAACATTTAAACTTTATCCGAACTTAAAACTTTCTCAGGCATAGAAATACAAATTAATTCAGTCTTATGGGTATTTCATGAAATCATACAAGCTACAGTCGATCCACAAACATACAAAATCAGAAGTGAACGTAACAGAATTAGCTCTGGAAGTTTCCACCGCCATCGTCCGCAGAATTACAGCGCATCCGAAATGCCAAGTTCATCAAAAGAATCCAGCACAGACAGCCATCCGTCGAATACAAAGGAGACGGGAGGATCCAGTGGCGCGAGAATAGCTAGATCATTCTATATAAATTTATATAATTTGCAAAATAATGAACAATGAAACAATTTTCGATATAAAACTTTTGATACTAACTAACATGGTTATTAACACACAAGTCATTTATAACGGTATCATTTGATTTTTGAGTTTCCAATATTTCGGCAAAGTGTCATGCGCCATGATCACGGAATAACTGAAGGAACTGCGTGTTAGTTTTTATTGGAAAATTTTTAATAATTTCCTACAACATATTTTTTCTAAGATTGAAACTAACATAAATAGCGGTATCAATGAAAATTTTGTGCTTAGTTTGATTTCACCATAATATTTTTTTAATTTCATAGATACTTTATAGTCAAACGTGGTTAATATAGGAGCGTAAAAAATCAGTTCGTTTGTATGCATAAATATGGTATGGTTCAATTGTAAAAGTGAAAAGAACCAAGAATAAAGCTCCTACAGAGATAGTTAAATTAATTAAATTCTATAGAAAAAAGCTGACCACCAAGCTACTGCGCGTCCAGAGTGACCAAGCTATTCCAAATGGCGCGAGGAATAGGAATTGGGGGGGGGGGGGGGGGTGAGAGCGCAGGGTGGAAGGACAAAAAACATTTGCTTCCACTAACGAAACAATCGCAAGCATAATTGATTTTAACGTTGACTTGACTGTGGATTTAGTTTCGGGATGTCCTCGCAGGTAGATTGTGCCTGGTTGAATACCTACTTAGAGTTTTCTTGGTTAATGTTGAGACTGTAACAAATTCGGAGGAGACTTTCTAGTTTAAAATTCTATGTAGTTTGTTTACGAATGATAGAAGCATCGACGTAAACAACTTTAACTTTTTTTAAACTGCGTTTTGGGATATTTTGTGATAAATCCGATACTTCAAGTGATGCTATAAAACTATCAGTCATTACATTGTTGAATGCAGAAATTTGATTACTCTGAACAAAACAATAGCCGCCGTAGCAATAAACACAACACGGTGTCCAACATAAACAGAAATAAGTATGATTGCAATTCAGTTACACATGAATAAACATAAATATGAACCAAACCAATTTATTTAAAACCTAGCTCTTGAATGATACATAATAAAGTGAGAAATGAGGATTCATATCACAAATGACTGTATGGTGGAAAAGTTGCATTATATTGTCGACTTTCTAGATGATAGTAGACTTTCGAAGTCCAAGAAAATTACTAATGCCTCGAAAATAAAACGTTTATCGGTCGAGGTCCACCCAGTATTATACTCTATACAACTGCAAAGAATTATCCAAGTCGGTCCATAAGTGACGGAGAAATCGATGAAGATAAATAAAAATACAAACAGTCGAACATCCGTTTAACATGTACATGTACATATACATGCGAACAAAAGAAATAAATATAACACAGAACCTCCTTATTTTTTCGAGGTCGGTTAATACCCTCGTAGGTTCCTCCACCATGATTAAAACCAACTTACCACCACCGCTCTGGCGAAATTTAAAATTGCTTACCTGAAAACAAAAACAGAGAAACATTAACAATTGCACCCTGTTAATTACAAAACCATAGATTTACGGGCCGAGGCGTCGCCAATTATGAGTCCCATAAAGCGGAGGCATTAGGACCCAATGGCCCACCCTCGCAGGAGGCGTTATGAAGGACCTGGCTTTATGTATGAACCGAATGATTATGAACTTGGATCATTTGTGACTAACGGTGACTACGATATAGTGAGCGATGTATGTTTGTACTCGTATTATATTCCTAGCATGGTGAATAAAATAATATATAGCTACGAGATAAGAAGCGACCGTTAAAGTCTGAGACATCTCTATGATAAATATATCGATTTTTTATTAATCATATAAGTTTAAAAAGTATCACATGCTTGTGAATAAAATTGAATTTCAAATCAAAGGTTATTCGATTATATATTTATGAATCGATTATAATAAGATAAAAACATTACAATACCGGCATCTAATGATATTATTCCGGGTCAACAAAAAACGTTCATGTAAGCTTTAAATTCAGTAACTGTATTGTGTTGTATAGAACGTCCTCAATATCTCTCCTCTACGGGGCTCTCTAGTACAAGTGGCGGCAAAAGGACGCTTCCCTAATCCATTTACGATATAAGAGGTATAAATCAAACTTAATACGAGCTACACGTGTTGATAACGCACACATGCATATTCCAAGATGGCGGGCGGGTAGGATAGGATTAAAAATGACGGATGTTTACGGGTATCCGGTACCGCTGGGAGTTTTGATTAGGATCTGAAATTCAGGCACAGATTGGATAGATTTGTGACAGGGGGGATTTTGTAAACTAAGTGACCCTCCAGTGAAATACTGTTAAATGTTCTTATAAAAAGATGAATGCCTAGAAACCAAATGTACAAACCTATGTTGGACAAGCATATCTTGCTTTATTTGCTTAGGTGTTCGTTAAGGTTTTGACGTATTGTTTCAAAGTAAACGAAAGAATTGCATCCGATTGTCTCATCCGTTTCATTAGAACATCAAAGAATCCTCCCACACACCCCGCAGATGAAGCGCAAATGTGTGCAAGGTGGCATGAAAATGGAATTAAGGGGGGTAAAATGCAAAGGAATCAAGGGGTGGCGGGGGGGGGGCGAAATTGTCCCAGACCGGACACTTTGAACGAATTATGACGGTCATTATTAGAACGTGGACAGAATTAAATTGCCTCCCCTGCAGGGTACCTTCCGGCTAAGGAGTCCGCATAATGTTACCTGTCTGATACTCGCTACACTTATCCGAGTGGATCCGTATTGGCTTTTTTGAGTGGATTGGGGTAAGGATTGAGGTTTCTAGCGAGGGTGCTTTGGTTCTAATGCAAATCGTACACTATACAGATTTATTTGAGTTGTCAGTCTGAGACTTTAAACTAAGCATGAGGAGACCATAAGGCTATTTATGCATTGTTCTTGTGTTAATACAAGTCGACACGTCTTTACCAAACGCGAAGAGGAAACGGTACGAAGGAACCGAAATGAAACAAAATCAATTCTCTTGATAAGCTTCGGTCAAAGAGTTCGTGCGAGATTTTAAACGATTTTAATCAAAGGAATTCAAAATTTTAGTGCCTTCAGCTCTATGGTCATGTTCATTTTATAGCACTATTTATTAAAAAATTATTTAGCGACATCACAACAATTCATAAATAAATAATACTGGACAGCTCATCTAGCCCCATAGTAAGCACTTAAGCAGAGCTTGTGATAGTTACTAGATAACTGATATAAATAACACAATAGATATATTTTTTATTATACCACAAAACAAATATCTGCAAATGGTACAAACATTTGTCCCGCGGCAGGAATGAACCTCTAACTAAATTAAATAATGAAATCGTATATAACATAGAGTATTATCTTATCTGTCTACCCCAATCTGCATATTCTGTCATCTTTACTAAAGTAGACAAGTCATGACAGCTGATTTAATTTGTTGTTACCGTAATTTTGGGTTTTTCCCTTTATCAATAATCGTTTGATAACAATTAAAAGCGAGTAGCAACATTAAATGATCTAGAAAATCTAATCTCTGTTATCCAAGGTAATAATTACTTAACAGTAGAACAAGCTATTCAGATTCTAATCTCAGCAAATAATCCACGTACGGACAAAGCATTAGATACAGTAGACAAATTTACTAAACTACTGCAAACACCTGACTTAGATTATCAAAGAAGCGCTGCGCAAACACTTATATAATCACACGGCCATAAGCCAGAAAGGTGTTGTAGAGATAAGACTACTGATTAGAATAATTGTACCTTTAGGTATTTGACTTGGACAATGCGTAAAAAATCTGAAATTATTTAATATCTCAATAATTTAATTGTTATGAAAAACTAAAAACCAACTTTGAATCACATGGTTTCGGTTTTCTTTAAGTTTTGCGGGATAAACGCTAGTTTCTTGGGAATGTATTCTATGCGACCACATGGAAACAGATATAGATTCAAATTAGATTCAGACTGACACGATACGAGTATATAGATCACCACTATGATGCAGGAGAAAGCATAGAAAATAATAATTAACAGAAATAAATCATTTTGATCCGGCTTTTCCCCATCGTGAAGTAAGCCACAGCAAACAGATCATAGGCCTCGAACAGCCAGCGTCGGATAGCACACGACAGATAAATTTACAAAAACAGCGCAAACAGCGCATAGCTTAGCAGAGTAACGAGCGCATTAACTCCTGGACCAATAGTGGGCAATCAGTAGATTTGCGGTAATCTCACCGAGCGAGGCGATAAACTGCCTAGTAGACACAGGCTTAAGGTATGGGCATAGCGATTTAATCATTATTATAATAGTAATAAAAATTATTGTGTTAAGTTCTTATTTAGCGACTAATGGATCCCAGTGAACTCAGTTGATGCAAGTTATTTACGGAGAACTGAAAACAATGGCCTTTGATTAACATCATCTTCTTCATTAGCCTATAATTAGTTTACTGCTTGACAGAACTGCAGAATAAGACTCCTGTTATGAATGTTATGAACGCCATAGTGCCCTGTCTTCGGCTTGTCTCATCCACCACCTGAAGTCTTTCGCAGATCGTCATCCCTGACCAGGTGGTCAGAGGGCGTCCTGTTCTTGAGTCTTCGAGTCACCGTCTCCACTCAATACAAGTTCACCCCAACGTTTGTCAGTTCTTTGCGAGATATGGCCTGCCCACTGCCATTAAGCCGTCAAGGGTCGATATTATTTAATGAATATTGGAATAATTTAATCGCAACGCGTAACCCTGATTTTGAGTTTTCTGAGGAATCTATTAGATTCCTCAGAAAACTCAAAATCAGCGTATGCACTAAAGCAGCAAAAAATTCTTAAATAAGAGTAGAATAGCAATTATTTTGATTCATTTTGTACTGGTCTCGCAATAGGTCGTACCTTGCACCACTCCCATACAATATTGATACAAGCAACAAAGCCTCCGCGTGACCGCTGTAGTCGCAGGTATCTGCGCTATAATAAACGTTAAATATTAGGAGAGATCACTCCGGCAGAACCGACTCAACTAGCTTTTGCCCGCGTATTTGTTATGTACATACATTAGATACAACAAAAAAGTTTTTTTTTTTTTTTCTACAACACTAGTTTAGTTTAGTGTTGTAGATGATGTAGGATGTCACTGAGTTGCATATTATGAGACTCATAATATGCAACTCAGTGACATCCTAAGAACGTTGAGACGTTCTTAGGGGTTAGTGTTGAAGGAAAACCCCGTCAAACTTGTCTGATAGTAGACTTTTTACTTTTTCAATGACGACCTGTTAAAAATACATGAGTGTCATAAGACGTGCTTAAAAACTAAGATATTTTCGTGTAACTACTTATATCCAAATCTTAGTTAGTAGTAGTTATTATGTCTTTCGTGTATTATTTTTAAGTAAATAGTACAATGATGCTGTGCGGTGATGAAATAAGTCCAGAAATCATAGGCCTAAAGGGCGCTCTAAACAAAATCGTCTCTCATTTAGTCATCATCATCATCATCATCAGCCTATAGCAGTCCACTGCTGGACATAGGCGTCCCCCAATGAGCGCCAGAGCGGCCTGTCATTTGTTTGCTGTTTTTTGTTTTCTCATTTAGTATTCCTAATCAAATGAAATCGCATTCGTTTCTATACGTTCCACTTACGATTCGATGTCCTTGTAACATTATAACTCGTAAGTTTAGGGAGACAAGAAAGGATTAGTTTTATTGCGGGCTAGATTGCCGCTATTTACTTGTATATTGGCTCGTTATTGCCAGAGCGATCTCTGTATAATCCGCGGGCATCGGGACATTTGGGAAGTAGATGGCAACCCTCGGGCTAAATTTTTGATCATTCCATTACATGTTGTTGAAATGATAGAACCACGCAATTTTAACAATCACATTGTGTATGGAACTATGGAGTAAGTTTTAGAAATGATTGGTTAAAGATAGTGATAGAGATATAACTATGTACTGAAATTGATTTTTATGAAGCAACCCATTTATGCTCATAAATTTAAAGAGGTTCTGAAAATGTAGTTCGATATGTGTAAATAAACTTTAATAATAAACTTTCTTACCCCATTCCGCCATACGCAGTACTCATAACACAACCCTTTATTAAATGACAAAAGCAGTCCTCGATAACAATATTTTGACAACACTAATTCCAGGCAATTATCGTTAACTCAGTCTATTAACACGTATAAATTTAGAGATGTGAAGTAAACTTTGCGAAATATCGATGAAATGTAAACAAAGAGGCAAGAGGAAAATGGGCTAAAATGGGGTAAGGGGTAAAACCGGGTAACGGTATTTTATCGACGGTTGGAGTCAGCAAAGAATATTAAAACAATGGTTGAGCTAAATACAGGACAGGGGCGGTTATTACAATATTTGCTAGGATCCCGTTATTTTTAAGTATCACGTCTGCGGTTCTCAAATGTTAGGGGCGGGTGATGTATGAGATGGCGTATCGCATGACATTTTATGATCGTTTATGAAATTGGATTTTGGTGTAACTTTGATAATTTGATATTAAATTACACCCTTTTTATCGATGACACAGCCGAGACAAATATTCAGATTTTAGAGGCACTTCATAAACAAAATAATAAATACATAATTAGTTCAACCTGTACCAGCTGAAACCTGTCGGCATTGGTCAATTTAAATCAAGAAGAAACAGACAAACCAAGACTACAAGATTATTAAACCAAGTTGATACCCAAAAATAATAAAATACTTTACCGTAAATCTACTAGAGCCATTCTCACGAAACAGAGCTAAATAATAACTTATGAAAAGTTTGAGAGCCACCCCCGGCGTCATAGCGAAACGACACAGTGTTGTAAATTATAATGTTTTATGGTTTAATACTGCAGATAAGGCGAGGGGAAGGTGGGGTAAGGAGCCTATTATGAGCCGTGTTAACCGGCCGCCGCCGCCGCGCGTGATAAGGGGTAACAGACGAACTGTTGTGACGCTTTATTAGGGCAAGGTTTTAGTTGTTACAGCCCGCATTTTGCTGGATAAAGTGGTTTCGGGACGCAAATATAATGTTATTAGTATTTTCTGAATACTTTTGAGTTGATTTTCAGTACTGCTACGCTACGCTACGCTACGCTAGTAAATGAAATATCAATTACCATAACGCTTTTCCAGTGAACTATTACGTCTACGTGGTATTAATACTTTCATCGCCTCAGAGGTTCAGGAGACTCCGTAAAAGCTACGCCTGCAGTTGAATCGAATAAAAAAGATGTAAATAAAAAATGTTTCTTTGGGAGGCATGTTTTTGCTCACCTCGCCCGTCTGCGCCGTTTCGTCTGCACACCCCAGAATATGATTTTTAACGAGCCATCCCCAAGTATGTAATTGCCACTGAATGCGTTTCGTAATGATTATTTATGTAGCGTGGAGGGAGGGTGGTAAGGAAAATGAGGGGGTGAAAATTATTTTTTACTGTCCCCACTCTCCTCTGCCTTTGTAGTGGAACTTATGGAGAAAACAATAGGATGAGGAAATTACTGATTAAATTTCGTTTCAAAGCTTGTGTTGTTCTTTATGGGGGATTGAATTTTGTTAAACTGTCCTCTTCTTTTTTGACGGTCTGATGTTTCAATGCAGGTGGTTTGGGGTTTAAATTAAATTGTATTAATCGATTATTAAAGATATTGCTGTGTAATTTTACAAACATGGACCACATGAGTCTGCTAAAGCCATTTGTGAAAATATATCACTGGCTGAAGAACTCACAAAAAAAATCCACCTCAAAATAAAATGCAATCTCTACGTGCATAATGAAATCGTAAATTGGACCCCGCATCGTATAATAGTGAAGTATAAATCGGGCGCGGTTTGGCGCTGCGAACTATTGGCCGACATTTTTGCGGGCCGCTTCAATCACGCGTTTTATATGCCACTGCGAAAGCACAAGGTAAATATTCCCCGAATTTCGGGAGTTATGATGAGCTGGTAATTTAATTTGTTGGCAGATGTTCATATTGGGGCAAAGTTTATTGGGTAAGTGTTTATAGGGGGTGCAGGTTAAAGTATTCAATCTAGAGGTCGCTGAATTTAAACTTTATTAGCCCTACGAGACTTTGAATGTAGTATGAAGTACGTATAATATGTAAGTATAATATGTATTCTTTGAAGTATTTCGATAAAAAGAGATAAATGATAAGCACATGCTTGGTCAACAAATCTGAAAAAATTATAGATTCTTTATCAAACAGATACCTCCTAAATCATTTGTCGTGAGTATAAACAGGCCAATGATTATGTTTAATTAGCCTGTTTATGCACTGCAAATAAGAATCAAAGACTTCATTCATCAGCATAGGTAGCTTCTAGTTACAGTAGTGAACTGCAAATGCATAGAAAAGAAGAACAAAACGACTCCCATCGAATAGTTCCATCACAATCCACGCAGGGCCCCCCGCCGCCGTCTCCCCCCTCCCCCCGCGTCGAGCCCAATAAACCGGAGCGGAAACAAAACGAACCAAATTTTTAAAAACCAGCCAAAATTGAAACAACAACTACAAACGCTCAAACGGTTAGATTTATAAACCAACCGACGCTAACACACTTTCACGTGTCGATGGACTCGCGTAAAAGCCCAAAAAAGGCCGAAAAAATAATGAAAAAAGCCGATTCGAGTAGTGTAGGTACATGCATCTTTTGGGAGGCTGACAAATGGCTGGAAAATGGAGGGATGAGGCGCGTTACACGCCGGGAATCATTCGCCGATACTGACGGACTAGGGTTATCAGATATCTGGTGCACTGGTGCTTAGCACCCGCGTAGTGCTGGTGTAGTTATTAGTTGTTTATTTATTTATTTATTACAAGGAAAACCAGCAGCACATACAGTAAATTAAAAATAAGAAAATAGAAACAGAAGGCTATTGTTGTCAAAACTTCAAGACGTTGTAGTTACCATTATCGAGGCGAAGTTAACATGATAACAGGAGATAGCGTCTGAGACAGTTGAAAGAAGCGTCTTAGCTTGATGAATATATCAGACTAGGGAACTTAGTTAATTTAAAATCAGTTGACCCCTGATAAGTTTTCATTGTTTTGCTGACAACAACATCTTTTTGAGTCATTAAATAAAATATTAATTATTTTAAACTTGCGTGTATTTGCATGGTCTTGCCAGCTGTCTGAACTTAGTCTCCCTTATCCTCACCAAGGTTGCTGGTAACCCTATCCCACTTTTATCCAAACGCCATCAATAAAAAAGCCTTTAAAAAACAAAACTCGTGACGTCACTAGGTACGTTTTCGCGCCGACACTGGCCCGCGAATAAATCAACCGATACGCTAGTATGGAGACGGCTTTTGCCGAACTGTGGCATTTTATGACCCTTTGATTTACAACAACACTATTTCGGTGCGTATTTTAATTTATTAATCACAACGGTAAGCCGGGGTCTACATCAATAAAAATCTGTGTTGTGCACGATGAATTGATTTGGAAAAATGGATGTTGGATTTTCCCCGCGCTATTCCAGCAGTTTCCTACTAAATTGACGTGAAGTGATTTAGCATAATGGGCTGAGCTACCTCCCATCACTGGTACTGTTTTCAAAGGAATCAATAAAATCTAAGGTTTACGACAGTGACTTGTCGGAACGCAAATATTAACGACAAAATATTACAACTTGCGCGAAACGACACAAATCTTCATCTCGCCGCATGCTCTTTGCATAGCTCAACTCAAACAAACAACTAGTACCTGACATCATTTCCCGTTTATTTAAAGCTGTGGCATTTCAGATATCGATTTATCACTGAAATAATATTGCCATAAAATAATAAAACAATGACAGCGTCATGTGTTTCGGACAAGCGTAGAGCCACTAAATTGTCGTTCGCAAAATTTATACGTCCGAGAGACTCACAGAGTGCCTATTTAATGTAATTTACTCGTAACGAATAATGGACGTAGTCTGTCATAGACATAAATCATCAACGAATTATTTAAACAGATGTGTGATACATGCCTAGTTATGAAATACTAATGTGGGCAACCAATAATGGAAAATTATAATTTACGACATTTGTGGAAATCTTCCAATCAAATGTTTGTTTAAACACCTACATACTCGCACATAATTTATAGCATCATACATCTGCACTAACACATTAGGGCGCAAATGACAAAACAATCTTTAACATTCCCTGAAAACCGGGTAACATGGTACTAACTAATATATTTGCCGAATTCTACAACCAATAATATGGAGGCGACTCTATATTTCCTAAGCCAAGTGACTTTGACAGACAGTGAGCGCATCATGGTTGATCAACTGGTGTTCCTGCCTCTCGCTCACTCATTCATTCATCCGCTCACTCCGTCGGTTTCGAGTGATCACCTTACGTGCCTTTTTTATGCGAAATCCGATTCGAAAAAGGAATAAAGCTGTGACGGTTATTTTTGAGGTATTAATTTGGTGGTTGCGTTCTTTTCGTGAATGAATTTGAAAAGAGAATGTGCTTTTAAAAAAAGGTTCGATGAAGGGTTATATGAATAAAAATATAAAGACTCCTTTCAAATTACCTAGGTAGTTGTTTGTTTTTCGACTAAAATATCCACTATCATCAGATTGTACTCTAGTCCACTGCTGGACATGGGCCTCCCCTTAATGCACCATAGCACGCTGCCAGCCAATGAAGAAAATAATGTTACAGAGCCTTCTGTTTATGAAATAACATTTTACCAGAATATGTAGGAATTTCGACCAATACAGCGATCTCTTTTCAAAAAGGTGTTCCAAATTCAAATGTTTATTTCTAAGCAGGTGCTCGGGTGGTCCCGGTGACAGTTGACTGACGACAAGTGACAAGCGACAATGAGAAGTGACAAGTGCGTTGTCATGTCACGAGCGAAGTGTAAATGCGTATAGTGGCGAGGCAGGGCGTTTTTCTTTTGTTTGGGGAAGGTAAGGGTAAATGTTTATTCTAAATAGTCACGCGTGATTTGTGCCCGTATTTTTTTTTGGTAATATTTTTGTGTTTTTAGTTTCAAGATATGCCTTGCTCTCGAGGTGGGCAAAGCAATCAAAACTATTTCGGCCAAACGCGATATACAATGATTTTAAACATTGCCCACATACTAACTGAATATTACTTACTTGTTGTTGATTTTTTGACAAAATTTAAACTTTTAAAGGGTTTTCCTACAATGTATTTAGGTACCCGACTGTGCAAGAAGGTGTGTTATGTTTTTACCATAAAAACTATCGTAGTTTGACGAATTATAACATTATGCTGAAAATTATTTTCAAAACTCGCGCCAAATAATAATTTTGTGTTAGGAGTTGATTGTGTTGACAAATATTTTACCTAGATAATGGCTTGAGTTAACACTTTGACTGCGGTTTTTTTTCGACGACTGCGATCTTTTTTTTAACCTAAAAAATTCGTGCTGCCGCTCTACACAGCGGTTGTGTTGCGCCGCACATGCGTTTCGTTCGAAAAATATTACGGCTGTGCTGAGTCACACAGATCTATATTTTCTCAGCCGCTGCGCTAGTGGGGATTTACGCATATTAGTCAATTGTAGAAAACACATACCGTATGATTTCAGCAGTCAAAGTGTTAAGTATAGGTAGATTCATAGACTGACACTTCAAACAGACCTCCTAATAGTTAACTAGACTGTTTTTGATAAAACTTTTCAAGTAAAGCACCGTAGAGATAGTTGAAATAACAGTAACTCGCGAAGTTTCGCTTTATATTCGTTTTTATAATTAAAGCGAAATGAGAAAAGTGTGATTATGTGCCGAAGTTTAGATTGGACGTGAATGAGTCGCTCGCAGCTTGAACTGTGACGTCCTAGTTGGTTATCATGGAATATCATGTCAGTATTTCTATCTGTTCCTCAAAATGGAACCTAAAGGAATGACGTTACAAGGTTCGTAGTTAACCCACGCTTACATCGGCAATGAATTTATCAAACTACTATATAGTTTTAAAATAAAAATAGACGTATTTTTGTTTTATATTTACGTACCTACATATATTAAAAAATATGAAACCTTTTGCCAAAACAAATAAGACTGTTTTTCGCGAGGTTCGATAATATCAAAAACAATAATAATATTAAAGTAAACTTTAATGTAATTATTTCTTCAATTCGGGTTCCACGGTTTTTTTAGTCCAATTTTTTCCAATTTTAATTAGTTATATATTATAAAAATAATGCAAATGTCGCATAAAAAGTAGCAATTGATTTTGAATTCAGTTAACTCATAAAATAGCAAACACTTTAATCAATCTTAAAACCAAAGGACATAAATAATACAAACATAACTCGTAGATCTGTGACATTACAAGCATGTGCACGTGGCTTGACCCTCGTTATTTGCAATAAAAACTAAAATTTATTCCTGGTCCGGATCATCCAGATATGTATAAAATTTCATCCCGAACCATACAGCAGTTTTAGCGTTGACTACAAGCCAAACATCTATACAACAACTGCACTCAGTTCTTTTATAATATTAGTAGGATCATGTAAAGATGTACCTATATACTACCTAAGTAATACGATTTGACGACCGATGTGGCGCGGTGGGCGAAGGTCCGCCTGCGACGCAGGAGGTTGCGGGTTCGATTCCCGCCTCGGAACAAATGTGTGTACGATCTGCAGATATTTGTTTCGGGTGTTCTGGTTGTTTTCTATGTATAATAAAAAATATCTATCTATTTAATGTATTGTATTATGTATATCAGTTATCTAGTACCCATAACACAAGCTCTGCTTACCACGGGGCTAGATAATGTTGTGTGAATTGTCCAGCATTATTTATTTATTTATTTAATAACTAACACCCATACATACACCCCTCACGGCCCTCACAAAGACAACATAAGCATCCCATACATACATACATACATCTATTGCGTAACAAACAGGCAGTCCCACAACAAACACAGCCCGAGATTACAAGAACGAATAATCGCAGTTAACTCGACTATCATAAAATAAAAACAGACAAGAGTGAGTCACTCGTGCTATGGGCCGAGGGTTCTTTGACACGTTTTTAGAGTATTACTATGTGGTTGGCAGACAGTTCATAACGAAGGTGATCTTGGTTTTTTTTACGAGTATGAAGCATCAAATGGCATCTAAAACTAAGTTTTAGTTTACTGCAATTTAAAATTTTCAGATTATGCTACCACTTGAGAAATTTTATATAAAACCCAAAAGTTATGAATTCGATGCATCGAATAAGACGTTAGATTTTATTGTTTATTTTACTTACATTATTTTATTTTACTTACGTTCCCGTGGTTTTTAATATAACACTTAAAAACCGGATTTGATATTGAGCAGTAATGAAAAGAAATCACTAATAACTAATTTATTTATTGGTTTACTTTGTCTTACATCGCAGACCTTGTTTATACGAAAAAAAACGCGTCACTAGCGACGAGCATAGACAAGTACATAGAAACTGGTATTCATGTTTCAGCAAACAGTCCGTTTACCCAATCTCATTGCGGAACCCTTCAAAGTCCCTGGCATTCCCGGCACGTCGGGCCTGATTGACGGGCGACGTCGGGAGACGCTGTGTCCTTACCCCCCCGGGTGGGCAGTTGGTAGTGGGGTAGTGGGGGGAGTGGGGAAACATGCGAAAAATGTCATTAATGCACCGCTGGGGGCATAGTGCTGGGCGCTGTAAGAAGGCAGGTCAATGGGGTCGGAATTGATTCGAGAGCGATATTGTATTGTTAGGTGCCTATTGGGTGGTGAGTCGATGATATTGCATTAAGTGTAGAAATGGTTTAAGCCAGTCTTTCTTTTAAATAACATTATTGATATATCTAGCTACAGTATTTTTTCTCTATACACATCAAACTATCAATATATGTATGTATGTGCCTAACTATAGCTACTTTACATAATATTCACCTTCGGTTGGGTCAAAGCCTTCGTTTTACAGGAGCCACTGGGAAAAGTCACGCGTGTGATATTGAGAGTACTCGCGTCTCACGTGAGAAGGTGGGAATATCTTCTCCTTGCGACTGTCCCGTCCTCCTAGTCACATCTCAAGGTGCAGATAGCATTCAGTCAGTCATAATAATGCTGACAAATAAGAAAGCTTCAACCCGTCTGCTCATCCAATCCCGTCCACTTCTAGAACAACTCCGTGCCAGAACTTGGCTAATGCGCGTCACACGGTCACAGTTGCCCAATCCTGCTACAGTACAGATGTCCAACTTGGATTGCTCTGATAAAGTTCAGACTTTTTTCTCTATTGCCAAGAAACTTTGACAATTGGATGTATTGCATTGCACTGTTTTGTTTTTGTTCGCCTTTTGCATTTCAGTTTTTTTATGCTAACTAGTTTTATTCAAAACGCTTCTATTTTCTTGAAAAGTGTGGTTCGCGCAGTTGTACAGGGCCGCAATAATAAGTAGCCTTTCTAAGCTTTAGTAAATATTAAGTATACGAGGTTACCAAATAGTTTTAGTTTCATAGCTTTCGCAGTCAAAATAGTACTATTCGGAGCCCGAAGAGACACATCTTCGTAAACTTTTACTTCCTTCGTCCCTTGAAACTCATCAAAGACGTCACATTAACAAAGAAAACTGCTACAATCGTCCAAACAGTCTAAACATACTCGTGTAGCAAAACTACAGTTATCATTTCAGAACCAAAAACGTTACTCCATAGAGTTGTGCTGAAATTAGCCACAACCCCAACGAGTTGGGGCATAACTGCGGGTATTTACAGAAGGATCGTGATCTCTCACTCTGGGGACGGGGCGCGGGGCGCGGGCGGGGGAGGTGACATACCGTCAATATAGTCGCAATAACGCAAAAACTCCAAACAATAGACATTAATAAGACGGGGTCGGGTCTGCCGGACGTAACGGCCGGCCGGCGGGATTCACCCACTATGCGCTTATTAAAACATTTTCAGGCGGCAATATGGCAATATCTGAGTATGCGACGTGCTACATATGTGCCGGGAACTCCGCATGTGACGACCTGTGGGAATCGCGCCGAGAAAACTTCATTAACTCCAACGACCCCCCCTACCCCCCACACCCCTGACGGACCGTCGGCCGGGGGACGCCCGCTCGCTTATTACGTCTCGAACGTGCCGCGAAATCGAAGAAATGTGACGTAAATACGTGAAGCATTTGAGAGAATCGTTCCGCTGATTGGCCGCTCTTTGTGTTCGCTGACCGCGAGTTAGATCTCTATCGTTACATTTTTTTTGTTATTGATGGTGATCTTGCGTCATCAGCTGTCGCTGCACCGTGACTTCACGGCGATTGTTTCCGAGTCGATAGCCTTTCATGTTGATAGCGCCCTTCCGAGCCAGTGGACACGGGACAGATACCCGACGCCTGTCGTAAGCAAAGCGTCAAACGTCTCTATCGGGCTGAAATAACTGAGGAGACTGTAAGAAGTAGGGCACCCAATGGCCTGTATAGCTGACTCCGATTTGATAAAATAAGTAACGACAAAATCGAATAACAGGGTCAACCTTCGAGAGCGTTTTCACATTTTTAGTTTTAATTAGGATGTTGGATGATTTGAAATTAAAAACAGATTTTTTGTCGTAGACTGCACTCATTGAGAGTATTTTCGACTTGCCGCCAAACATTAGTTAAAACATGATTATAGGAGCCCAAAAAACCTTTAATCTCGTTTTTTACCAGCATCAGTAATTATCATGATCATCTTATGTACTATTGCAAGCAGATGACCTTCTCCCTGACGGTTCCACGTCAACCTGACATCACTTCCTTCAAGCCGCTGCTTCTCGGAAGACCACACAGAGCTCGCTGCTGATGTATGAACTGAGTAATTGTTGTGGACGGATGACAGACGGACAGACGAAATTATCGGCGGCTGAAGTGTTGCTTCTGTTTCTAAAGGTGAACTGAGAAGTTATTTGAGAGTCAACTACAGTGTAAAGGATAATTTTATTTAGAAAATACTTTATATCGTGTATTCCTACTACTATTTTACTTTATATCGGGTTCGATTCCCGCCTCAGAACAATTGTGTGTACGATCTGCAGATAATTTGTTCCGGGGGTTCTGGTCGTTTTCTATGTATAATAAAAAATATCTATCTATGTAATATATTGTATTATATATATATCAGTTATCTAGTACCCATAACACAAGCTCTGCTTACCATGCTGTGTGAATTGTCAAGCATTATTTGTTTATTTATTTTATTTTAATTCCTAGATCTAATCTTATGGGGTAAGTAAGACTATCCGATTTTTTTTGGCCGACATTTTCATTCCAACTTAAAAAATGTCGGAATGGAAATGTCTGGTGTAATGAGTACTTTTGTTATACAATTAGTACTAAAATCATGAAAGAAAATACCATATCTTTAACCGTGGATTTCAGCCTAAGAAATAACAGTGTTTTCCAATGATTTATCCTCGCCCATAAAACAACTGCAGTGTTTACGTCAATCATTTCTAACGCAAATAAAAAGCGATTAAAAACTTAATGTTACTTCAATCAAGACATTTATAAACGTCTGTATTTCATGTTATGACATACTAGGGCTGGCACAGCAATCAAAACGCATTTAGGTCAAAGAATAAAGAGTCGGGACAGATGGAGTCAAGATGCCATGTTGATAGGTGACTGACAGGTGGGCACTGCCAAAACTAACTTTGGCTAATCAATCACTATTTACGTCAAATGTATAATTTTGCTTTCAGTGACTGGAAAATGAGGAGAGTTGGCTTCAATTTTTGAAAGATGGATAACGAGTTGTTGACAGCGACGATGACGGTTAGTTTTTGCGGTTTCAGTAACAATTTTACTGTTTTTTGACTATTGCTTTGTCGTAATTTACCAAGAAATTTTGCAAGAAAACGAAAACATAGGTGATACGTGATATCAAAGCAACGGTGAGCAAAAAGAAACGTAAACTTATTGTGGATCATGGCTTTAATTCATAATATACATTATTTATGTATTTTGTATAAACTTATAGCAAAAACAACCACAACCCACTTCAATGTCAATCCCACCAAAACAAATGCAACGCACTATGTTTCAAGCTATGTGATACATACGAGCGACCCATTCCTTCCAAAAACAAGTAAAAACTGACATTATATAGTAGGACATTCGGTCGGCCCGTCAATCAGCCGTCATCGAGTGGATATCTGTCTGTCTGTCCGACTCGGGATCCGCTTAATCTTTATTGACGCCGCATCCTCACTATTCTTTTACCACCAGCTGGAATAACTATCAACCTTACTGCTTAGAACATAAGGGTGAAGGAATGGTTAGCTATCGTGGGTGTACGCGAATGGTTTGCTCATTAGTAGCTCGTCTCCTAGTTAAGTAGACAACGTCTGTTATTTTGATTATTATTGATGGGTCTGTTATGATTTTTTTATGGGCTACTTGTTTGGTCATGATTATGGATTATCATTAATATTCTAGATGGGTTTACCATCGCGATGTTTGTTTGGTATATTTTTTAATGTGACATCTATTAACTAATGACTTCTTTAAATAATCGTTCAAAACCAATGAGCATTAATCTGGTCAAGAACACGTCTTATATAAAATATAAGACATTAGAGTATTTTCTCTTCTTTTCTCTCTTGTCTATATAACCCATGAAAACTCGGACTAACTATGACAAAAAAACGATACTGTGTGAAGGCGCACAGCTTTACAATACTTTACCCTCCCAAATTAAAAGTGAAAGCTCATTTAATGTGTTCAAACTCAAATAAGCTCAACATATCATAAATGATAAGTCACTTCTTATTAAGTGAACACATTAAATGAGCCAGCTATTGAATGACCACAACCTATGTATATAAACTTAACCTAAGAACCCTGTTCTCGTGTAAGTGATTTTATATAAATTTCATTATGAATTTTCATTTTCATTATGAGTTTAGTTTTAATTCCTTTAATTTATCTAACGACGTATGATATAAACATTTTGCCAAAATAAAAACAAAAAAATTGCATATAAAAACTACGTCATTCCTAAAGTAACTGACCACAGATATCCATAGATATACATATACAAACAGATATAGAGACGCATCGCATGGGTGCACGTCCAACCTCACACTTCATCGGATCACTGTCAAGACTTTTTGCTCCACTACCTACTCCAGGTAGGTTAGTATAGATAAGACAATCTTACAATTACGTGTGCACCAAAATCAAAATTATTTATTATCTAATCAAACAAATATTTTGGGAAAACCCAGTCTTAAAATTGATAAAGGGTTTATGAGTTATCAATCATGAGACTATTGCATTAAGCAGCTATTGATAAAACCTGATTAATTCAGCTGTTAGTGACTATTAACTTTACTACTATTTTCAGTTTTTGTATTATATACCTCTGTGACGCAGTGGGCGATGGTCTGCCTGCGACACAGGAGGTTGCGGGTGCAATTCCCGCCTCGGAACAATTGGGTGTACGATCTGCAGATATTTGTTCCGGGTGTTCTGGTCGTTTTCTGTATATAGTAAAAATATCTACCTATGTAATGAATTGTATTATGTATATCAGTTATCTAGTACCCATAACACAAGCTCTGCTTACCATGGGGCTAGATAATGCTGTGTGAATTGTCCAGTATTATTGTCGGCGACGGAACCCACGATCTAATTAGAATCTTGTTAATTAGATAATAAGGTTTATTTTTGTTTGAAAGTTTACACAGAATAGGTAATAATAGTACTCGCGCCTCCAATTACGACATAGATTAAGATATAGTTGTTATGGACCGGGTCGTGTATACCTACCTAACTGTGTGCATTTTCTCGAACGAATGAAAAAGAAAGACAAGGAAAGCGAAAATGTTCTAGACTTTAGAAAGAGGTAGGTATAGCCCGGAAAATCGTAGAATATTCTAGTAAGGGTCGACGGAGGTATAAAAGGCGAGCTTGTTTATGCATTTAGTCAGTTCTAATTTTGAGTTCTAATAAAAAAGCAGTTCCAATCAAGAGTTCCAATTGAGAAGTGAGTTAATATTTTGAAGTGTTCAGTAGTTTTGCAAGTGGTGAATAAGTCTTAAGGAAAATAAATAGTTGAAGTTCAGTGCAGTGACTTTGTTTTATCCCTAGTAGGGGACCTCAAGAAGAGCTGCCACTGGTACAAGAGGACTTTTATTCACACCCCTGCAAAGTTAGCCGAGGAACCCTCCTCCTTTCCCCGCAAGAGGCCAAGGAGGACCGTTTGTGTTGCTGTACCCGAACCTA